>CM070770.1:162023987-162715654 GCA_036346955.1 Dipus sagitta | reverse complement strand
CTCTCTCTCCCTCCCTCTTTCTTGCTCTCAAATAAGTAAATAAAATATATTTTAAAAATTTTTTAAAAAAAAAGGAGAAGGAAACAGGAAACAGGTACCATCTGCCCACCCCACAGAAGTGGGCCACCTACCGACTCATGGCGGTAAGTCTTCACTATGCAGTCCATGATGCCCTGGTATGTGGTCTGGGTCTGCAGCCGTACCTGGTCAAGAAGGACAGGGCTGGTGGGGCAGACAGGCAAGCCAGGGCTGCTCTCATACTTGCAGCAAGTTCACCCACGCAGTGGATGCCAGCGCACAGGCAAGGCAGGAATGAACCCAATCAGCCAGGCCTGACCTATTGCTCCATTTTAGGCCAGACCATCTACTTCTCTGGTGCCTCTGCTATACTCACTTTTACAGTGTCGAAGGGGTGTCCCAGGACCAGGCCCAGAGCTCCTATGGTGACAAGAAGGTGCTAGAGTAAGGGCTGTGTGCCAGGCCCAGGAAGCAAAACTATGCTAGAGGAAAGAGGGATTCAGGCAAGTGGAAGAAGGCCTGGCCTTCTTAGACACCCATCACCCACCTTCCTTCAGACTCCAGTTACTCCTGCACCCAGCACTGGGCCATAAAGATGCTGGGGAAAGGGCAAGAGACCCTGTGCCCAACCTGAGTAGGCACACATGCCAACTGTCACATACTGCCCTCAACTCTGATTCTGGAACATGGGACACTAGAAGGAATGGCCACTGGTCCCCACCCCTGACAGTTCTACACCTGCCTTCCTTCATTTTACAGATGTGTGGCCTTCAACACTTCCCCACCTCCTATTCCCCACAGTTATCCAAGAGGAGCTGGTGTCCCTTCTCAGGGTTCTGCAGGCCCCAGAGGAACAGATACCCACTCCCGCAGTGGGTGCTGCTTCTGCAGTGTGGGGGAGGTGCCACAGAGTCCAGAAGGTGGGTTCATGGTGTCTCTTTTTCTCCTAAAAGGAATATCATCAGGATCTGGGGCTGATTATACACCCACAATAGGCCTCAAGGCCCAGGAATGGCATCCATAGCCAGGTATGGCAGAGTCCCAAAAGGGAACTCAGGACAACAGGTGAGGTCAAAGGTGACCTTCTGGGACCCAAAGAGTGGTCCAGAAGAGGGGGCCTTGAGGTGCAGGTTGCTCCTTGGTTTTGTGGACCCTCAGTAGTGTCAGTCACGGCCTTAGGATACAGAAGTAGGCCCTCCTGTCCATGCCTTCCTCCACTTGCTTCCCTGTTGGCCACTGCCCAAAGACTCTAGAGACAGCTGGCTCTCCAAGGTGTTGCTACAAGGGAATCAAGACTTTGGCCTCAGTTCCTCTTGTCACCCACCCTCCTTGGGAAGAGACCCACGCTTGGGGGTCACGGAATAGAAAGAAGAAAAGTGTCTCACCAGAGATCCAGCCAGCCACAAACTCTTCCAAAGGCATGGTGTGGGCTCAGGTTCAGGAACTGGTGCTCTGGTTCACAGAGGAGACTGTTGAAAGTATAATTTCCATCCCCTCCCAGAGCCCGATAACCTCCCACTAATGTTTAACCGTGGCTGGAGGGTGAGAAGTGGCCCAGTGCCCAGACCTCAGGCAGCCGCGCATGGGGAGAGCCAACTTCAGTGACCCTGAGCCTGGAAGAGGTGTGTAGAGTAAGGAGTCTCTTCAGGTAGGATGACAGCAACAGCTGACGTGAGCCCCCTGCCCGGGCTGCATGGCCAAGGATGACAACTGGGTCCCAGCTTGATGGACCTTTTCAGGGCTACCTCAGTCAGCAAGGGACAGGGCTGAGCCTGCCTAGCCATCCCAGTCCAAACTTCCATTCATCCCCACAGAACCCAGTCCTGGCCCACCAGAACAGTGAGGCCAAGCAAAGACAGAGTGTGGCCATCAGGTGGCAGTCCCAGGCTGTTAGTGGCTTGCAGTAGCCTCCCCGGCCCAAGGCAGGGTGAGAACTTACCCCAAAAGAAGAGCTGGCCCCCAGAAGTGACTCATCAGACCCTGAAGCCAGTTTGTCTGCTCCTCCCTGGAGTTGTTTACAGCTCTGCCTGCCATATGAGTCAGAAACACAGCCTCCTCTTCCCCAGGGGAATGTTAGGTTTTTGACTGTGTCATTGATAATATATATGTTTGTCTGCAGTGGACCACAGCTACTCTGAGTAGAAACCAAACTCCAGCTCGCTCCCCAACTTGCCTTCTGCCATGGGATGACGCAGCAGAAAGGCCCTCAGCATATGCCTAGCGCCTAGATTTTGGACTTCTCCACTTTCAAACTATGAGGAGTAAATTTCTTTTCATTTCTTTTCCTTTCCTTTCTTTCTTCTCTCTCTCTCTCTTTCTTCTCTTTCTTTTCTTTTTTTTTTTTTTTTTTTTGTGGTACAGGTCTCACTCTAGCCTACCTGACTTGGAATTCTCTATGTAGTATCAGGGTGGCCTCAAACTCTTGGCAATCCTCCTACCTTTGCCTCCTAAGTGCTGGGATTAAAGGCGTGCGCCATCACACCTTCAAATTATAAAAGAGGGCTGGACATTTGCAGTGGCAAGAGACCCTGATGTGTTCTCTCTCTCCTCACAGATAAATAAATATTTTAAAAATAAAAAATAAAAATAAAAATAAAAAAGAGGGCTGGAGAGATGGTTTAGCAGTTAAGGCACTTGCCTGCGAAGCCTAAGGACACATGTTTGACTCTCCAAATCCCACGTTAGCCGCACCCACAAATGTGAGGCAAGTGCAAGGTCACACATGGCCACTAGGTGGTGGAAACATCTGGAGTTCGATGGCAGTGGCTGAGGCCCTAGTGCACCAATTTTCTCTTCTCTCTCTCCTCCCTCTCTCTCCCTCTCTCTCCAAAAAAAAAAAAAAAAGATAAAAAAGCCGGGTGTGGTGGTGCACACCTTTAATCCCAGCACTCGGGAGGCAAAGGTAGGAGGATTACTGTAAATTCAAGGCCACTCTGAGACTACATATGAATTCCAGGTCAGCCTGGATTAGAGTGAAACCCTACCTCAAAAACAAAACAAAACAAACAAAAAATTATAAAAGAGAGAGAGAGAGGCCAAATTCCTTCTAGGCTGTCTGAGCCCTCACAGTTCTACCCCTTCTCTGACCTCACATCCGGCCACCTTGGTTTCCCTACCCTGGCCCTCTTCCTGAACACTCTCTCCCTGGCCTCCTTCAAGCAGGGGCTGAAACATCACCTCCTTGAGGCCTCCCCAATTTTCCCAGTTGATGCAGCAATTGGTGTCCTTCCCTCCCACGCTCATTCTTTTTATTTATTTATTTATTTATTTGAGAGTGACAGAGAGAAGGAGGCAAAGAGAGAGAGAGAGAGAATGGGCACGCCAGAGCTTCCAGCCTCTATAAAGGAACACCAGATGCGTGCGCCCCCTTGTGCATCTGGCTAACGTGGGTCCTGGGGAATTGAGCCTCGAACCGGGGTCCTTAGGCTTCACAGGCAAGCGCTTAACCGCTAAGCCATCTCTCCAGCCCCCCATGCTCATTCTTTCTTTTCTCCCACTGCACTTGTCACTGACTTATTATGCAGATAAGCATTAGGTTATTTGTGCAGAGAAGGGTCTCTGAATTTTTGTCCACTAATTTCCCTAAAGACTTAGAGAAGTGCATGGCACAAGGTCAGAATAAATCTTAATGAATGGATGAATGAATGACTGAAGGTCAGAGAATAGCATCAGAGGTCAGAGCTGGGGCTCTAGTTCTCTTTCATTCTTCCAAAAGACTCACAAGAATGTAAAGATAACATTCTCATTTATTTAGCAACAGCCAGGCTATCACATGCCTATAATTCCAACACTCAGGAGGCAGAGATAGGAGGATCACCATCAGTTCGAGGGCACCCTGAGACTACATTGTGAATTCCAGGTCAGCCTGGGCTAAAGTGAGATCCTACCTCAAAAAAAAAAAAAATTAAACTTTTGTTTTGTTTTGTTTTTGTTTTTTCAAGGTAGGGTCTCATTCTAGCTCAGGCTGACCTGGAATTCCTCCTACCTTTGCCTCCTGAGTGCTGAGATTAAAGGTGTGCACCACCATGGCCAGCCTGTTTGATTGTTGTTGTTTTTTTAAAATTTTATTTATTTATTTATTTGAGAGAGAGAAAGAGGCAGAGAGAGAGAGAAAATGGGCATGCCAGGGCCTCCAGCCACTGCAAACGAACTCCAGAGGCATGCACCTCCTTGTGAATCTGGTTTACGTGGGTCCTGGAGAATTGAACTAGGATCCTTTGGCTTTGCAGGCAAATGTCTTAATGGCTAAGCCATCTCTCCAGCCTTTTTTTTTTTTTTTTTTTTTTTTTTGCTTTTTTTGAGGTAGGATCCCACTCTAGTTCCAGGCTAGCCTTGAACTCACAGTGGATCCTCCTACCTCTGCTGGGATTAAAGGCATGTACCACCACTCCTGACCAATTGGGTGGTCTTTTTTTTTTTTGTGTATGTGTGTGTGAGCACACAGGTATGTGTTGTATTCAAACTTAACGTGCAAATGCACATGATTGATGAGGACACATGCAGAGGCCAGAGGAAGATGATGGGGGTCCTTTTTGCTTCGTCTTCTTCCTTACATCTTTGAGACAGAGTCTCTCATGGAACCTGGAATGTCCTATTTTTTTTTTATTTGACTGGCTGACCTGCAAATCTCAATGATCCTCCTGTCTCTACACCCTTACCCACTGAGCCACTTCCACAGCTCATACAAAAAAGTTTTCAGGGGTTGGGGAGATAGTTCAGTGGATGAAGTGCTTTGGCGTGCAAGCACAAGAGCCTGAGTTTGGATCCCCAGAACCATGTAAAATAGCCAGACACTGTATGTGGCAAGCATCTGTAATCCCAAGTGTGTTTAAGGTGAGAAGGGAGGAGACAGGAGAATCTCCCAGAAGCTCATGGGCCAGCTAGCCTGCAACAGGGGTGAACAATGGCAGACCGTGACTCAAACATGCCTTTAATCCAAGAACTCAGGAGGTAGGAGGATTCCTGTGAGTTTAAGGCCAGCTTGGAACTTCAGAGTGAGTTCCAGGTCAGCCTGGGCTAGAGTGAGACCCTACCTTGGAAAAAAAAAAAAAAGAGAGAGAGATTGAGAGAGAGACTTGGAAAGAAGGGATTCAATGGAGGAGGGATTCGAGAGGGAAAAGGGAGAGTGGTGAGAAGGGACTAGGTATGAAAGTTGTCAATAAAAAGTTAAGACATAGCCGGGCGTGGTGGCGCACGCCTTTAATCCCAGCACTCGGGAGGCAGAGGTAGGAGGATCACCGTGAGTTCGAGGCCACCCTGAGACTACATAGTGAATTCCAGGTCAGCCTGAACTAAAGTGAGACCCTACCTCGTAAAACCAAAAAAAAAAAAAAAAAAAAAAAAAAAAAAAAGTTAAGACAAGCCAGGTGTGGTGGCGCCACCCAGGAGGCAGAGGCAGAAGGACTGACATGAGTTCGAGGCCACCCTGAGACTACATAGTGAATTCCAGGTCAGCCTGAGCTAGAGTGAGACCCTACCTTGAAAAACCAAAAATAAAATAAAATAAAATAAAAATAAATAAAAGTCTATAGTGGTTAAAGTGTTTGCCTGCAAAGCCAAGGAACCCAAGTCCAACTCCCCAAGACTCACATAAGCCATATGTACAAGGTGGCTCATGCGTCTGGAGTTCATTTGCAGTGGCTGGAGGCCCTGATGTGCCCATTCTTTCTCTACCTGTGTCTTTCTCTCTATCTCAAACAAATAAATTTTTTATTTTTATTTATTTATTAGAGACAGAGAGAGGGAGAGAGACAGAGAAAGAGGGAGAGAGTGAGTAGCCACTACAAACGAACTTCAGATGCATGCTCTGAATGTGCATTTGGCTTATGTGGGACCCGGAGAATCGTACCTGGGTCCTTAGGCTTCGCAGGCAAGCGTCTTAACCACTAAGCTATCTCTCCAGCCCATCAAACAAATAAATGTTTTTAAAAATTAAAAAAAAAGTATAACAAAACAAAAAACAAATATCAATTGGATGAGCTATTTGTCTGTAGTTGCTCTCCAGCAGAGGGAATCAGGTATCCTGCTCCTGATCCCTGAACTCACTTGTGGCACTTGGAACAATCTGTGGTTTCTCTGACTTGGACAAGGCACCCATGGACTTGTTTTTCTTCCCACACTCTACGCCTTAGGCGCACAAGTTTGTGTTGCCAGGGCATGTTAGTGAGGACACCTGGTGGATAGGTGTTTTCCCATCTGCCTCTTAGGGGCCATAGTGCCTCTTCCCCATCCTAGGATCTTAAGATCTTTGAGACTGAGTATCTAAAATAATCAGGGCTCATGTACCTGCACTCTAGGAAAACAGCAAGCCTTGCATTTCCTATGTATATCTATAATTTGAGAGTGGGTCAGTTCAACAGTTCAACCTCCTCACAGTACAGGTAAGAAACAGAGGGGAAGGGACTTGTCCAGGATCTCAATCTTGTCCACAGCCAAAAGCCAATAACCCTTCATGGCCAGAACTTCAGGACAAGTCACTAACTGTGACCCTGTAGCAGGAGGGTAAAAACTAAGGCACCGAGATCACAAAAAAAAACAAGACTCAGGTGAAGTAACCAAGACCTGAGTCCCGATTCAAGGTTTTTCTTTTTTCTTTTCTTTTTTATAGTGAAGAACATACAGTAATGTTGATCATATTTGGCAATATATGATTGGTTACTGCTATCTCTAGGCAGGAGGGGTGACCAGGGGAAGCAGGGGGAAGGAAGGCTCTAGGACGCTGACCAGACTGCTGCAGATGTTTTTCATTTCCCTTTTCAGAGTTCCCCTTCATCGTCCTCTCTCTAGGCTTCAAGGTTGTTCCCATGCCTGCGACGCATAGCGTTCTTCTCTATTCTGTGAGGGCCCTCATCAACACCTATGTCAGTGTGGACGCTAACAGGGTCTAGGAAGCATCTATCTCCATTTCACAGTCAGGGGACTAGTCCAAAGTCACAAGGAGAGTTAGCGGCAGAGCTCACTCCTCAATTTCTGTTTTCTTTTTTCTGTTTGTTTTTCGAGGTAGGGTCTTGTTGTAGCCCAGGCTAACCTGGAACTCAGGCTAGCCTTGAACTCACAGCGATCCTCCTACTTCTGCTGGAATTAAAGCCGTGCGCCACATCCTATCACAGATCAAAGGGGCCTGTGTATGTGGCAACTTGCTCCGGGTCATTCCAGTTGATGTCCAGGCCAGGTCAGGATGAGGCCAGGCCAAGGGCGAGGACACGCCTTCCAGGCGCGCACCCTGGGGAGCTCGGACACGCGCGACCCTAGGAAGGGGGCGTGAGCACGCAGGCTTCGGCAGAGCGCGTCCGCAGCGGCTCCGGACTCCGATTGGCTCTCACGTCCCGGAGGGCGGAGCCTGTGTGCCGCGCTTCCTCCCGCTTCCGCGGCTTCCGCGGCGCAGTCTTAGAGGCCAGAGCCGTGGCGGGACCCGAAGACCTGTAGCGGGGCGGGAGCTGGAGGTCAGAGTCGGGGCTGCTCTGCGGTCCTGCGAAGGTAAGAGCGCGGCCACCTCCTGTCCGGGACTCTGCCCTGCCTGGGGATCTCGGTGTGACGAGCGAACACCGACTCCAGCCCCGCACCTGACCGGCCACGCCCTGGACTCCCGCACCCTTGGGACCTCCAGTCCGCCCCGGGACACGCTCCACTTCCAGTCTGCATACTTGGTCCCTCGCGCTAACCGGTTTCGCCTTGTAGACTCGCCCGGGACCCCTTTCCTTCATCACTGGGAGAACTTGAGGAGACCGTCGGACCCCAGGAACCCCTTTAATTGCTATTTGTCGTTCTCATTGCAGATGGATAGGGCAGAAGGCAATGCGGGGCAGCCTGGCCCGGCCGAGCGGTCCCACCGTAGCAGCGTGTCTTCCGTGGGAGCCCGAGGTGGGTCGCTTCTCGCCCCTCTTTTCAACCCCTCCATGCCCTCTTTTGAGACCCAGCCCTAAGGATGTGACTGTGGATTGTCTCCTCTAAATATGACCCCTTTTGTATTAAGAAATAAGATATGTTCTCTATCACATCTTCCAAGGCTCAGGGTCCACTGCGGAAGAGGTGGCAGAAAGAATGTAAGAGCCAAAGGAAGGGTAGGACTCCTTACAACGTGCTCCTCCAGACACAAAATGGCCTGGATATCCATGACCTCACAGTGCCTGACACTACTCACACAAGACTATCATAATAGGAGAAAAAGATCATGCATCAAAATAAAAGAGAGACTGATTGAGACGGGAAGGGAATATGATGGGGAGTGGAATTTCAAAGGGAAGGTGGGGGGAGGGAGGGCATTACCATGGGTCATTGTCTACAATTATGGAAGTTGTCAATAAAAAGAAAAGAAATAAGATATGTTAAGCTGTGGCAAACACAGGAAGTCAGGGTCAAAAGGACTGGGCTGTGTCATTAGCTTAGTAACCAAGTCCCCTATCCTTGAATCTCCTGGCTTCCCTTGTGAAATGAAGGGTGAATCTCACCTAGCTGTGAAATTCAAGTGAGAACACACTGAATGGAAGGTGCCACCTTCACTTTCTTTTGTTCCACTTCTTTCTCACAGTCTTGTGAAAATAGGAACCGCTCATTACCTTCATTTTATTGGGAGGAAATTGGACTCTAGAGCAGTTAGGTTACCTGCTGCTGGAGCCCTGCAGGTGATTATAAGCTTGAGTCTTCTGTGCCTGTTTTCCCTGGCTGTAAAACGGATCTGAACCTCAGTCTCGTGGAGGTGGTTGATCTCGCAAAGTATCTGTTGGAGCAGAAGAGACGGGTATAAGAAACACTTTCACTTCTTGTAACTATAAACTGTCCAGCACCTTCTAGGCTTCATGTGATTTGCAGCTATTGGATGGATGTTAGCTCTACTAATACATATTCAGTAACTAACACTCAAATTGACTTGCTAGAATCAGCCTCTAGGCAAGGATTGGATGTAGAGAATGTAGGTCTCCAAACCCAGGGGTTCTTCAGACCTGCACCTCCAGGAATGGGGATTTGAATGTGGCTGCCCTGTTAAGAGTCTGCCTTTGGCTCTGGGTTCTAAAAGGGAATCTAGCTTGTCACAAAGAAACACTATTTGGGTTGTACTTTCCTAGCCTGCTGAAGGTTGTCTGGAAAGGCCACACGGTATTGACCCCTGAGGCTTGAAGAGTCCTAAGGAAGCCAAGACTTGGAACTTGCTTTGACATGAAGTGGCCTGAGAAATCCGCATGGTTGGGCTGGAGAGATGGCTCAGCAGTGAAAGGCACTTGCTTGCAAAGCCTGTTGGTCTGAGTTTGATTCCCCGGCCAGATGCACACAGTGGCATATGTGTCTGGAATTCATTAGCAGTGGCCCTGGTGCACCCATTCATCCAGTCATTCATTTTCTCTGCTTGCAAATAAATAATAAAATAAAAATATTAATAAGAGCCTGGCGTGGTGGCATACGCCTTTAATCCCAGCACTTGGGAGGCAGAGGAAGGAGTCTCACCGTGAGTTCGAGGGCAACCTAAGACTGCATAGTGAATTCTAGAGTGAGACCCTACCTTGAAAAACAAAACAAAAAAAAAAAATTAAAGAAGTCCTCAGGCTGGAAAGATGGCTTGGGGGTTAAGGTGCTTACCTGCAAAGCCTAAGGACCCAGATTCCATTCCCCAGTACCCACATAAGCCAGATGCACAAGGTGGTGCATGCATCTGGAATTGTTTGTTTGCATTGGCTGGGGGCCCTGGCATGCTCATTCATTCTCTCTCTCTACCTCTCTCAAATAAATAAATAAAATATTTAAAAAGGAGGAGGGCTTGAGCAATGCTCAGTGGTTAAGGTGTTTGCCTGCAAAGCCTAAGGACCTGGGTTCAATTCCCCAGTACCTGAGTAAGTACATAAATTGGTGTATACATCTGGAGTTTGCTTGCAGTGGCTGGAGGCCCTGGCCTGCCCATTCTCTCTGTTGTCGCTTCTCTCTATGTGTCTCTGCTTGCAAATAAATAAGGAAAATTATTTTAAAAAAGAACTCATTGTCAGCCTGGCCCCAAGAGACACAGAGTCTTGTCTAAGGATAATGGTGGGTCACCAGTTCTCCCTCTCCCAGCCTGATAGGCAACTTTGACCTCCCCCCATGCCAGTGTCCACCTATGGAATATTCTTGGTCAGGGTGGAAGTGACCAAGAGGAGTGGGGACAAGGTTGTAATGGCCAGCCCTAATCTGAACCTTTAGTGGGTAGAATGGTCCTGGTGCCCAGGCCACTGTTTCTGAATGATTTGAGAGTCTCAGGGAAGTCCAAATAGCCAGCACTTTTTTTTTTTTTTTTTTTGAGATTGGGTCTTGCTCTGTATGTAGCCCAGGCTAACCTCAAACTTGAAATCCTCCAGCCTCAGAAGATCCTCCTACTTCTGTCTCCCAAGTGCTGGGATTAAAAGCATGTGCCAGCACACCTGAGAGACAGAGAGAAAGAGGCAGACAGAGAGAGTAAATATGGGCATGCCAGGGCTTCCCGCCACTGCAGATGAACTTCCAGATGCATGTACCACTTTGTGCATCTGGTTTTATGTGGGTACTGGGGAATTTAACTTAGGCCGCAGACTTTGCAAGCAAGAGCCTTTAACTGATGAGCCCTCTCATCTCTCCAACCCAGCTGCTGCTGCTTTTTTTTTTTTTTTTTTTTTTTTTTGGTGGTAGGTTCTTGCTCTAGCCCAGGCTGACCTGGAATTCACTATGTAGTCTCAGGCTGGCCTCAAACTCATGGTGATCCTCCTACCTCTGCCTCTCAAGTGTTGGGATTAAAGGCATGTGCCACCACACCCGGCAGCCGGCTTCTAGCTTTTTATGTGGAGTCTGGAGATTGAACTCAGGTACTCCAGCTTGAGCTGTTAACATGTTATCCACTAAGCCATCTCCCCAGCCTCATTATAATCTTTTTAAAAAATTTTTTTTGTTCATTTTTATTTCTTTATTAGAGAGCGACAGAGAGAGAGAGAGAGGGAGAGAGAATGGGCATGCCAGGGCCTCCAGACACTGAAAACGAACTCCAGACGCGTGCGCCCCCTTGTGCATCTGGCTAACGTGGGTCCTGGGGAATCGATCCTCGAACGGGGGTCCTTAGGCTTCACAGGCAAGCGTTTAACTGCTAAGCCATCTCTCCAGCCCTCATTATAATCTTAATGGAATCTTTATGGAACAAGTCAAGAGGAGGGTGATGTAGGATACCTGACCAGCCTGGCAGTGGGCCTCAGCTAACCCTGCCTGGCCTCTCTCACAGCAGCTGATGTGCTGATCTACCTGGCCGATGACACAGTGGTGCCCCTGGCTGTGGAGAATCTACCCATACTCAGTGCCCATGAGCTACACCGTGCAGTCCGCGAGGTCCTGCAGCTCCCAGACATCGCCTTGGAGGTCTTTGCACTCTGGCTCATCTCCCCTCTCCTGGGTAAGGCCTGGCAGCAAGAAGCCCAGGTGGGAGGTGGGAAGGACACTGACCAGTGCAGAGTACTTAGCTTCTGGGACCACTAGCCACTATATCAAGGGAAGGTGGGATTTGGTGTGTTCTGGAGCCCTAAGCAGACTCCTGGCTCCTCTGCCCCTGCCTTTCATGAGCTGGAGGTAGTGCTGCCAGAGCTTCGGACATCAGAAGGAACAGTACTGCAGAGACGGAGGGAAGAGAGAGTCCCCCAGGGGGTGGAGTTGGGTTCACTAAGCATGCCTTGTGGACCAAAACCCAGGCCTGCCCTGCAGTATGAATCTGAGGTCAGGAAAGGTGAGACCAGTAGGAATTAGGACCAAGACAGAAACTGTGATGGACTGCGTCCTGTTGCTGGTGGGGAAGAGGGTAGGCCACAGCCTCTCTGACAGTGAGGCCTTTGCTGAGGGTACAGAGGGCAGGAAGGGGAGGGACATGACTTTTCTGTGTGGGGCCTCAGCCCTGTCTGGTTTCTGGCTCCATGACCACCCACCCACGCTCTGCCCTTTAAGGCTGGCGCCCTCCAGCCCCTCAGGCCAGTGGATAAGAGTGAATAGGGTCCCTCAGTAGGATTCTTGAGCCTGCAGCCATGGACAGGAAAGGGGCTAAGGGAGGGTCAGGTCATCATTCAGGAAAATTAGTGCTGGCACCAGGCATGTTTTCTGAGCTTAAATTAAATCTTCCCTTTGAGGGCTAGAGCTACATAGCTCAGTGGCAGGCTTGTTTGCCGTGTACAAGGCGCATGGTTCAATCCCCAGTATTATCTACTTCCCCCGCCCCCCCAAAAAAAGAGAAAAAAGAAAAGGCTAGGTGTGGTGGCACACATGTCTTTGATCCCAGCTCTTAGGAGGCAGAGGTAGAAGGGTCACTATGAGTTTGAGGCCAGCCTGAGATTACATAGTGAATTCCAGGTCAGCCTGGACTAGTGTGAGATCTTAGCTGGTTGGGGGAGGGAGGATAAAAAGTGAATATGGGCTGGAGAGATGGCTTAGCGGTTAAGCACTTGCCTGTGAAGGCTAAGGACCCCGGTTCAAGGCTCAATTCCCCAGGACCCACGTAAGCCAGATGCAGAAGGGGCACATATCTGGAGTTTGTTTGCAGTGTCTGGAGGCCCTGGCGCGCCCATTTTCTATCTATCTGCCTCTTTATCTCTGTCGCTCTCAAATAAAAAATAAAAATAAAATTTTTTTAAGAAGTGAATATTCCCTTGTGGATGAGGGCAAGAAGGAGGTGACTTCTCTCATTAAGTGTGAGCACTCTTTCCCATCACTTTCCAGCCTCATCTCCGTAGTATTATTTGCCTGCCCATCTAGGATTTGAATCATGATACTTCTTCCCAGTTTATTTGAATTCACTTGTGCTTGACATATGAAAAGTCTTATGAATCTTGTGGCTTCTAGGTTGAGGGCATAGTAGCTTTCTTCTGCAGAATTAAACAATGTATTAAAGAAATTACAATTAAAAAAAAATAAAGTGTGAGCAAGACAGCCTAGGGCAGGTCCCAGAAGTCCTTGCTCTCTTGAGGCCACTGGGATTTATATCTCTATTGGGAAAGAGGGAGCTCCCAGCATCAGCTCCCCCACATGCGCCTCGTTCCTCCTGCTCCCACCCGCTTCCTGCACAGCTGCTATTCCAGGCCTCTCTCCCACCCTCTTCCTGCTGACCTGGCTCCGCTGGCATTGTGCCCTGCCCCTTCCTTTGCCCTCTGGGCCTCTGGTCAGCACTGTGGGCCCCCTGGCTGGGCTCTGTCTCTGAAAAGGTGGGGGTAGCAGGTCCTAGTGGGTGGGCTCTGCTGATCCTCAGGAGGCTCCCAGGGCTACCACTGGACAGCGGGCCACCCCTTACTTCCTCTGCCCCCGCTCCCTCTTCACATCCCTGTTTCCTGTGGCATGGCAGGAGCCGAATGCACTGCCTTTGTGGGGCCCCCCCAACCAGGAGGCAGTGGCTGAGGCTGCAGCACTGTGGACACCTTTGTTGTTCCCAGGCTGGGTGGGAGGCTGAAAGGCCACCTCAAGTTCCCAGGACGCCCCCTCCCTTCACCTAAAGCAAAGCAGCAACTGAGGCCCTCCCAGCTCTGAATACCTGCGAGGCAGAGATGGGGTGCCACCTATAGGAGCTGACATGCCACGGGTTTTGGTAGTTTGTCTTCCCACCACTGTCACTCTGCATGGAACTGAGCTCCAGGGACTCTTAGTGTCATTTAGATGATGGCTGCTTGGCAGGAAGGTCCTCTGGAAGTCTGGGGCCCTGGGGTTGTTACAGTTCTGTTCTGATGGCAGGGTTCTTTGAGCTGCTGGTCCTTAGGAGTAAAGGCGAGAGGTCTACCTTTCATTACACGGGATTTTTGTTTGTTTTTGTTTTTCTAGGTAGAATCTCACTTTGGCCCAGGCTGACCTGGAATTCACTGTGTAGTCTCAGGGTGGCCTCAAACTCACGGCAATCCTCTTACCTCTGCTGGGGTTAAAGGCATGCGCCACCACGCCCGGCTTTCATTACAGTGGATTTTTTGTATGCTAGGGATAGAGCAGGAAAGGAGACCTTTGTGGGGTTCCTACCTCAGAGAACTCAAAGGGCGTTACTTTGAATAGATATGTGGTGAAGGGAAGTTTGGGAAGTGGAGCTCTGGCTGTGTGTTGCCAGCGTTCTTGTTGTAGCGTCCTGTGAGTCTCCCGACACAGCACAGAGTGGGGCCTGGCTCGGGAGTGGGGCAGGGAGAGTGAGGTAGAGTGGCAGTGGCAAGGGAGCCCTTATCAGGGGGAGAGAAGATGGCTTTGTGGCAGATGGCATGTTCCTGTATGGACGAATGACACATGGGTGGGTCTGGGGTCTAGATGGGAAATGGAAAGCTGTGGAGCCTCTCTGGGAAGCCTAGATCAGAACTGATACAACCAGAAGGCACTGGAGAAGTTTAACACAGGGGTCAGTGGAGGTGGCTGGAGGCAGTGAGGCTGACTTGGAGGCAGTAGCTGCCATTGGGTCAAGATCAGGCTACAAAAAGATGAGAAGGAGTACTTTGGAATAGTGTCTTCTGGATACAGGGGTCATTCATGACCTCGCAGCAGCTGTTAATACCTGCCTACTACTGAGCCCATCAACTTCTTGTCATGGAGAAGGGGGAAAATGACATCAAAATAGAAGAGGGACTAGTTGGAAAGAACAGGTTGAGATATAAAAAATAAAAATAAATAAGAAGAAACAAATGGTCTGAATATCCATGACCTCACAGTGCCAGACACTACTTACACAAGACCATCATAATAGGAGGAAAAGATGATGACATTAAAAACAAAAGAGAGGAGCCGGGCGTGGTGGGGCACGCCTTTAATCCCAGCATTTGGGAGGCAGAGGTAGGAGGATCACCATGAGTTCAAGGCCACCCTGAGACTACATAGTGAATTCCAGGTCAGCCTGGGCTAGAGTGAAACCCTAACTCAAAAAACCAAAAAAAATAAAAGAGAGGGCTGGAGAGATGGCTTAGTGGTTTAGGTGCTTGCCTGCAAGGCCTAAGGACCCATGGTCGACCATCCAGATCCCACATTAGCTAGACACACAGAGGTGAGGCAAGCGCAAGGTTGCACATGCCCACTGCTGGTGCAGGTGTCTGGAGTTGGATTTTAGTGGTTGAGGCCCTGAATTCTCTCTCTCTGTTTTTCTCTCTCTCCAAAATGAAAAATTAAAATAAGAGACTGATTGAGAGGAGGAGGGGATATGATAGAGAGTAGAGTTGCAAAGGGGAATGTTGGGGGGAGGGAGGGGAGGGAATTACCATGGTTTCTTGTCTATAATTATGGAAGTTGTCAATAAAAGAAATAAAATTTAAAAAAATTTAAGAGAAGAAACATAAAAGAAAAAAGTAAAAAAGATAAGAGTCATGCTGGGGAGATGGCTTAGCAGTTAAGGTACTTGCCTACAAAGCCAAAGGACCTAGGTTCGATTCCCCAGGACCCAGTAAGCCAGACGCACAAGGTGGCGCATGCGTCTGGAGTTCATTTGTGGCAGCTGGAGGTCCTGGCGTGCCCATTATCTATCTCCCTCCCTCCCTCTCTCTCTGCTTCTTTCTCTCAGTCTCAAATATTTAAAAAAAAAAAAGAGGGCTGGAGAGATGGCTTAGCGGTTAAGTGCTTGCTTGTGAAGCCTCAGGACCCCGGTTCAAGGCTCGATTCCCCAGGACCCACGTTAACCAGATGCACAAGGGGGTGCACATGTCTGGAGTTCCTTTGCAGTGGCTGGAGGCCCTGGTGCACCCATTTTCTCTCTCTCTTTCTATCTGCCTGTTGCTCTCTCTGTCTATCGCTCTCAAATAAATAAATAAAAATAGACAAAAAACCCAAAAAGATTAGAGTCCAGATTAAAGTCCAAATGGTCCGAGAACAGACAAGGACTCTTAGCATCAGGCTGGCAGGACAAGGTGCTCAGCCCTCAGTGGGGAGCAAAAAGTGTAGAGGGAGGAGACATGAGTCAGAAGACAAGAGTACCAACCATGAAGTGGCATCCTCAGACATCTCAGTATCCTTGGATGAGCCTGGCAGTACCTCTCCTGTCCTGGGAAGTGCCCCAAGTGGCACCAATGTCAGCTGGTATACGGGGTGCTGGTGCACAAGCTGAATTTACCTTTCATTCCTGTTCGTTTTGTTTTGTTTTGTTTTCTGAGGTAGGGTCTCACTCTAGTCCAGGCTGACCTGGAATTCACTATGTAGTCTCAGGGTGTCCTTGAACTCATGGTGAACCTCCTACCTCTGTCTCTCGAGTGCTGGGATTAAAGGTGTGTGCCACCATGCCCAGCCTGTCACTTCTGTACTGAGGTGTTGACAATCCAGAGGTTGGAGTGGTTGTGAGTGGGTCTGTGATGCAGACCCTGTGTCAGGGAAACAGAAGTAGTCAAGGCAGCCTGACTTGTGCCCATCTGGCACTTAACAGTCGAATGTGAGTGGAGTCACATAGGGAAGTCCAGCATGGGGTGGAGCCCTCCTTTAATCTCAGTACTTGGGAGGCTGAGATAGGGGGATGTGAGTTCAAGGCCAGCCTGGGCTAGAGTGAGACCCTACCTTGAAAAACCAATAAGTAAAAAAATTTTTAATTTTTGTTTATTTATTTATTTATTTGAGAGCAACAGAGAGAGAGAGAGAGAGAGAATGGGCGCACCAGGGCCTCCAGCCACTCACTGCAAACAAACTGCAGATGCATGCACCACCTTGTACATCTGGCTTATGTGGGTACTGGGGAATCGAGCCTCGAACCAGGGTCCTTAGGCTTAATAGGCAAGTGCCTAACTGCTAAGCCATCTCTCCAGCTCCAATAAGTAAAAATTAAAAAAAAATCAAATACCAAAAAGAACATCAGGAAAAGAGGAAAGCCTCATTAAGCCAAACAAATGGTAGTGTGATAGCTGATACCGAGTTTTGAAGAGGGACTGCCCTGGTTAGGTGTCTAGGGCAGGTGGCCTGGAACTAAGACCTGAGCCAGCAGCCATGGTAAGATTTGGGAGATGAGTATCTGAGGCAGAAGGGACACAAGCATGCCCTGAACTCTAAAGCCATTTGAGAAGATGGTGTGGGGGAGGGAGGGTGAGAGAAGACAGTGAGGAGGGAGGGCCAAGCAAGAGCTGGATGGCGTGGTACTTGTGGGCCATGTAGGTGAGGAACTTGCAGAATGGAGAGTACTGGCCCAGGGAGGCCCAGGCTCTGAGAAGGGGAGAGGAGAATAGCCCTTGGATCTTGGAGCCCTCAGTCACCAGCCTCGGGTTCTGCTTCATAATGACAAGGCCATCGTCCCCCTTCTAGCACCTTTCTGCTTGGAGCCTGACACCTTTTCACTTGCTGTGACTTGGCGCAGGCACCCTAACTTTTCTGCACCTCATTTTCTCTAAGGTGAAATGGAGGGTGGGCTGTTTTAGGCTAAGACACTCGGAATGGCTCTGGACTTGCTGTGCTGCTATTGGCCCTGACTGTCCTGTTTGTCGGTACTGCTGGTGGCGGGTGGGTGGGCACTGTTGGCCTGGCCTGAAACTGTAGAACCACTGCTTTTCTTGCCCTGTAGAGGTGCAGCTGAAGCCTAAGCACCAGCCCTACAAGCTGGGCCGCCAGTGGCCGGAACTGCTGCTGCGATTCACTGATGCCCCGGATGACGACGTGGCCATGGGTCAGTGCTGCTAAAGGCAGAGAGGGTGTATCTTCCCAGGGCTTGTCAGGCATTTCTGACAGGGAAGGACTTCAGGGGTTTCAGAAAGAAGTCCTAAGAAGGGTGGGCTGCCATGGGCAGTGGTGAGCTGTGTACCCACTCTCTGGATGTCCCCCAGTGAGAATGGGGAGGGAGCTGGGGTATGGGTCAGTGGGGGGAGGACAGAGCAGGCCTGGTTGGAGCAAAGAGCCCAGGCAGTGATTCCTGCCTCTCTTCCTAGATGAGCCTTCCTTGCAGTTCCGAAGGAACGTGTTTTTTCCAAAGCGCAGGGAACTCCAGGTGAGGCAGCGGGCCCAAGCAATGTCACCCAGGTCCAACATGACTTGTGCCCAGGCTCCCTATCCCTAGACTCTTGGACGTTCATGCTTGGCCCCAACCCCTGAGCCATCCTTTCTTGTCACATTGGCCCACAGCTCCATGACGAGGAGGTCTTGCGGCTGCTCTACGAGGAAGCCAAGAGCAACGTGCTCACCGCTCGCTATCCTTGTGACTTGGAGGACTGTGAGGTGCTGGGTGCCCTCGTATGCCGTGTGCAGCTTGGGCCCTACCAGCCTGGCCAGCCTACAGCCTGTACCCTGAGGTAAGCTCAGTAAGGACCTGAGGCAGGGGTACCCAGTGGAAAGGTTGCCCCTGGGATCCTACCTACAAGTGGTCCTGGGTTTTGCAAGGTGGGACAGTCCTAAAGACAGGAGATCTTAATTATACACATGTTCACTGTGTGGCCTTGGCAAGTCGCTTTACCTACTTTTCCCCATCTGTTATGGGCAGTGGGAGACTCTTGTGAAGTGATGAGTCCATAGCCCAAGGTTCCCCAGATAGACATGCAGATAGAACCCAGCCTGCGGCCTGGCTGAAGTGTGAAGGGAGATGGGCTTGTTCTTTGGAGGAGTCACAGCTAGGGACTGACCCAAGTATTGGTCCTCAAGTGACCAGTAACAGTCAGCTGAATTCCAGACCCTAAGAATGGGACTCTGTTCCCCAGACACTCAGCAAGCCACTGTATACTTTCCCTCCTTTGGAGAAGCAAGGTTTGTGTTTGCCCCCACGGCAGCCTAGGCTGGTCTGTGACCTCCATGGCTGAGATATAGAAATAATTCCAGTGGCTGGGCGTAGTGTTTTACACCTATAATCCTAGCACTTGGGATGCTGAGGCAGGAATTGCTGTGAATTCAAGGCCAGCTTGGGCTAAAGAGTGAGACCTTGAGCTAGGCATGGTGGCCCACACCTCTGATCCAAGCATATGGGAGACAGAGGCAAGAGGATCAAGAAAATCACCCTTGAACTGGGTGAGGTGGCGCACGCCTTTTAATCCCAGCACTCGGGAGGCAGAAGTAGGAGGATTGCCGTGAGTTCAAGGCCACCCTGAGATTACTTAGTGAATTCCAGGTCAGCCTGGGCTAGAGTGAGACCCTACCTTGAAAAACCAAAAAAAAAAAAAAAAAAGAAGAGGAAGAAAATCAACCTTAGTTGCCTAATGAGTTCAAAGCCAACCTGCACTGCATGAGACCCAGTCTCAGAAAGCAAAAATAGCTAGGTGTGGTGTGTTGTGTACCTATAATCTCAGCACTTGGAGGGTGAAGGTAGGAGGATTAGGAGGTCATTCTTGGCTACATAATGAGCCTAGGCTGTAAGAACTTACCTGATCACCACCACCCCATATGTAGTAATAATAATAGTGATCATGAACTTAATCCCAGCCTTTTCCTAGATAGGGTTCTTCATGTCCTCAATCAGGAGAGAAATGTGCAGGGACAGGGACTCCATGCTGGAGACTGATTGCTGGAGCCCAGTGGGGGCCACCTTGGGCTCAGAGGTGCCTGTGGATTTACAGCTGCGCTGTCCAAGGTTGGTGGCTCTCAAGTCCTGGCCCTCAAGAGGAGCAGCTATGTTTCCCTTGCATGTGACAACAAACCCAGCCCAGCTTATTTGGATGACAGGGTCCTTTGTCTGCTCGTGTAGCATGCAAGCCCAGATGATTAAGGTGCCTCTGACTGAGCTCAGTGCAAAGGTTCAGCGGGTTCCCCAGACCCTGCTCTCATTCTTGTCACCCATCCCTGGTCATCTTGGCCAGCACAAGCTCAAGCATGTTCTTGCCTTGTGGCCAGGTATCTGTAGCAGGTGCTTGTTGGAGAACAGAGGTCTCTCTTCCCTTCTATAGCCAGAACCCTTGGACTCACTCTGGTGACACATGACTTGGTCCCAGCTCCACCCAAAGACAGACAGCACAACATGGGCCAGCGAAGGGCTGCAGCCAGGTTCCCCATGAGTCCCTTTGTGAGCCTATGCAGCCCCCCAAGCTGAGAGCAGGGGAGGCTGGATTTCCCATGACAAACAAGGAAGGGATTTAGGGGGTTGACGGGCAGGGGTGGGATGGGAGATGGGGACACAGGTGATGAGATGTGCACAGCAGCTCTGAGAAGAAAGCACAGCTCTCTGGAGTCCCCTCCTCATGCCCCCCAGTGACTTAGACCAACACAAGTTCCTTTCTCTAATCTACCTTTCCCCCAAGCAGCTCCCTACTTCCCATGGCCTGGGGTGTTTAGACTCAGAAGCTCCAATGGGACCCCTCCTCTTTGAAAAAGCTGATACCCACAGAGAGATTTGCCCAGCACTAGCCTGAGCCTGGGGCCATGCTGGCCCCTTTCTGTGCAGATTGGGATTCCTGTCCCTATTTTACACACACGGATGGCATGCTCATACGCAGAGCTTTAGATAACGTTTGCTGGAGTGGCCAGTCCTCCACCCACAGGATCCTGGTGGGCCCAAGATGGGAAATATGTGCTAAAATCCTCTCTGCCCTGTGTTGTCTGGAAGGATGCCAACAGGGTTAGACCACTCGTAACAGTTTTTGGTAGCATAAGCCCCCAGCTCAGAAAACTCAAGCGCCCACTCTCAGAACACAGGCATTACTCTGAAATCTCCAGCCAAGTTATTCCCTTGGGGGATTTTGGGGGTCTTCCCATTGTCGTCTGCAGATCTAAGTACCTCCCAGGCCTTCTCGCCCTGAGTGCCCACCTGTCTGGGAGAGAGGCCTCTCCACAGTGCCTAGCACACTATAGATGCTCAGGTGGTGTATCTTCCTTCCTTCTGGTTGATGACTGGCCCTGGTAACCTATCTGTGCCATCGGTCAGCTTGGAGTGCTTCTGTGTTTCCTAGGTGGGCATATAGGGCAGGACAGGCTATGGGGAGAGAGGTGGTCCTAGGTAGGCCTGATAGGAAAAGCAGGAAGGTAGCCTGCGATTCCTCCACTGGGTATGGTGACATCTGAAGCAGCGGGACAGAGCAGGGTAAGAGTGTGGCCTTAGACAGTGACCCCAGCTTATCCATGTTTTCGCATCAGGGCAGCTGTTACTGGAAACGGGGTGGGGGCACCTCTGTCCACACTCTGCAGATAGGGAAGGTGCTTCTTGGTGGTTTCACAGCTGGCTGTGGCAGGCACTGGCTTTAGAGCCTGCCCTGTGGAGGGGCTGAGATCTGACCCTACCTGTGCCTGCTGCCCCTGGTATCTTCTCCTCTACCCCGCATATGCCCTGGGCCTCCTACCCAGTCTCCAGCTTGGAAGTATTTGTGAGTCTGCTTCTTCTGTGCATACTGTTTTCTCTTAATGTGGGGAGAAGCCCCCCCACCAAGTCAATTTTGTGCCTTGCATATCAGGTAGTGTTGACTCTATGAACCACGCTGAGCAGGCTGTTGCTGGGGTGGGGACAATGGGGGGATTTCTGTGGTCACTGGCTAGCCCAGAGCTTCTGGCACCCCCACTGTGCAACGGAAGATCCTGATGCACTTGTGTGCCCTATGGGTCCCGAAGCCAGGCCATCTGCTGAGCTCTACCCTCGTGTGAGTATGGCACTCACACCTTGAAGACCTCAGCACCTTTGAAGGGGCGTCACTACCCCTGTTCCTTCCTCCACAGAGAGAAGCTGGACTCCTTCCTCCCTGCCCACCTCTGCAAGCGGGGCCATGGTCTCTTTGCTGCCCTCCGGGGCCGGGGAGCTAAGGCTGGACTGGGCGAGCAGGGCCTGTTGACTGCCTACAGCCAGGTGAAGGAAGCAGCTGGCAGCGAAAGCGAGCCTGAGGCCACCCTGGGCTCCCACTACCGCGCCTACCTCCTCAAGTGCCATGAACTGCCTTTCTATGGGTGAGCAGTGCAGCCCTGAGCACTCCTGCCCCTCCCCCAGCAGACTATCCCACAGTGAGACCACCTGTCTTCCACCTGCACATTCCACAGAGAGCTCAGCTTGGCACTCATTGGTCCCACCCTGGAACCTGCTTTTTCATCACAAGCCAGTGCCTCAATGGATCCTTTCTTCCCTCCCATCAGCTGCAGCCACCTGGTCACTAGCCTGGCCAACTGTCCCTTCAGCCATAGCTGCATAGCAGATAGTTC
Source organism: Dipus sagitta (assembly GCA_036346955.1). NCBI lineage: Eukaryota > Metazoa > Chordata > Mammalia > Rodentia > Dipodidae > Dipus > Dipus sagitta. Next base: position 162,693,667 of record CM070770.1, on the reverse strand, counting down.
TTGCATGCCTGCTGTGGCCGGGCATGTTGGCACACACTGGAGGAGACACCTGAGCTCTCTATGAGGCGCCTGCCAGGAGAGCAGGGGAGGGACAATAATCCAGAGGAGGATGGTGTTGGCTAATGCTGATGTGAGAAGGGGGAGTCTGGTCAGGCTCCAGAGACACTGTGAGGGTGATTTGGTAGGTAGACATGCAGGAAATGGAAGAGGTAGAGGATGAACAGGAGTGGAAAGCAGCACAAAGTTGTCGTTCTCAGGAGTGAGGGCTGCGGAGGATCAGGCCAGGGAAGGGTCAGGAACTTGACTGGGGATGTGCTCACTTTGAGACACCATTACATCCCATGTGGAAATTTCACGTGGACATTTAGGCTCCCAGTCTGTGTCTGGGAGGACAGTCTGAGCCTGAGGGAATGACTGGTGAATTCTGTGGAGCCTGGAGCCCCAGTAGGTAAGTCAGGGAGGAGAGGCCAGGGGGAGTAACAGGACACCTGGTCAAGAACACCTCTGTAGGCTAGGTGTCCTGTTCTATAGTCCTGTGGCTTCAAGGTCATGTTCACCTTGTCCTGTTGAGCTCATCCTTGTGCTGAGGATTGGCCTTAGCCTGGTAGAGGTGGAGCAAGTCAGAGAATGAGGAGAGGGTTAGGGACTAAGTGGCCCAACTTTCATGGGGCTTTCCCATAAAATGCAGTCAGAAAATGGAGACTTGGGGGTCAAAGGGTATGCTTTTTTTTTGTAATTTTTTTGTTTATTTTTTATTTATTTATTTGAGAGCGACAAAGAAAGAGGCATATATATAGAGAGAGGGAGAGGGAGAGAACGGGCGCACCAGGGCCTCTAGCCACTGCAAATGAACTCCAGACACGTGCGCCCCCTTGTGCATCTGGCTAACGTGGGTCCTGGGGAATCGAGCCTCAAACCAGGGTCCTTAGGCTTCTCAGGCAAGCACTTAACCGCTAAGCCATCTCTCCAGCCCGGGTGTGCTCTTTTTAATGATGGACAAAGTGACAACATGTATCAGTGTGTGTGCACTTGAATGCACACTGACAGGGTGATAGTAGAAGGTGGATGGCGGAGGTGGCGGTCTTCTGGTTGCTTTCGTTTCCTCAGCTGAACCTGGGAGTGGGGGAGGGGCATAGGATTCTCCAGAAAAGGAGGATGTGCTCACTTCCACTCCCCTCCTGTGTAGAGAGCTGGATTTAACTTGGGCTGTCACTTAGCTGAGTACAAGAGGCAAGGGTGAGCCACAGGTGGGTGTGAACATGGCTTGCCATAGGAGAGATAGCTGCTGGGTGGCGTGCTACCCTGAGCCCAGAATCTACTTCCCTGGGCAGCCCTCAGCCTCCTGGAGTGTCCCAGCATGTCCCTGCTCTAAGTGCCCTTTGCCCTGAACTGTGCGGTAGATCTTGATCACCTGGTGACCCTCAGTGCCTTCAACCCCACCTCTCCCGAGGCCCTGTGCTCCTTGCTGTCCCTCACAGAGCTCGCTCTGTCCCCTTGCCTGGGATTCTGCTCTCTGTCCCTACTGTACCCATCCTGCTTCACGCCCACACATCCTCTTCCCACCTCTTAGACCGCCTGTCCAGCACAAGTAGTCAGGTGCCGCCTCCCACCCGCTCCCTCAGGCTTCCTTTTAACCCTTAGTCACCCAAATAGCTTAAGCTTGTCAGGACCACAGGGTAGAGTAGCCTTCCCATGTGTGCCAGGTTCTGAGGGAGCGGCTGACACCAGTCCCTCCCCAGGTGCGCCTTCTTCCATGGAGAGATCGACAAACCAGCCCAGGGCTTTTTGCATCGGGGTGGGCGCAAGCCAGTGATCGTGGCCATCAGTCTGGAGGGTGTGCATGTCATCGACAGCAGGGAGAAGGTACCCCTCTATCCAACTCCTTGGGTGGGACTGCAGTAGCCTTGGCGAGGTGAAAAGGAGGGGTTTTATTTAGACCTTAGCCCCCCTGGAGTGGCTGAGTAGATTGCTGGAGTGACCCTGCCTCCCTTGGGTCCTTCCCATGCATCCTGGGGAACACGGGTCAGCCTTTCTGTCTGGTGCATTGGTTGGCTGTGGCAGGGCAGAGACACAGCAGCTGGAACTCCACCTCTTAGTGAGTGGAGAGAGTGGGGAATGCCTCACTGCTCTTTCTGTCCAATGGTGAAGGGAGACTGGTCATTTCCCCAGTACTCCATGGCTGGGCACGCTCCTGGCTGTCCAAGTCCTGCTCATCTCTGCATTTGCTGGCTGCCTCCCCTTTGCCAGCATAGACGTTGGTGTCAGCAGCTGTCCCTGTGCAGTTGCTTTCCTGTACCTGGGCAAGAGTCCCCTCTAAGGCTCCCATGACACCTCTCTTGTCACCAGAGAGGGACAACAGCTCCCTGTTCGCATCCTAGTCCTTCATGGCAAAATAAGTAGTAAATAAATAAATAAGCCCTCATAGTCCCACCCTCTTTCCTGGCTGTCAGGGGCCTAACCTGCTAGAGGGAGAGGAATAGGGGTTCCTTACTCCTTGGACACAGCCCCCTGTATGGGCTGACAGGAACCGGGTCTCTTTCCCTAGAGACAGGAAGGAATTCGGACTCAGTGTGGACAGGCAGATGCACTGGTCAGATATCTGGATGGAGCCTGAGGGGGCATGATGAGAAGTATCACAGGCCGGGATCCAAGCCTTGTTCTTTGTCTCCCACTGGCCAGCATGTCCTGCTAGGCTTGCGCTTCCAGGAGCTGTCATGGGACCACACTTCCCCCGAGGAGGAGGAGCCTGTCCTGTGGCTGGAGTTTGATGGGGATAGTGAAGGCACTCCCGTCAACAAGCTGCTCAGGATCTACTCCAAGCAGGTAGTGCTGCTGTCACCTGCATGTGGGGACCAGGTGGCTGGGTCCAGGTTCCCAGGGGCTCCTGGCTGGCTGGGAAGGAGGTTGAAACACTGCCCAGGGCCTGGGAAGAAGGGGCTTGCCTTCTGCTAACCTGAGTGGCCCTGGTGAATTCTGTACCTCTTCACAGCCAAATCACATATCCATGGGTGGCAGCTGCAGGTGGGGTGGCTGTGCCCTCTCCTCCTGTCTCCGAGGCCCCATTGAGGACAGGAGCAGAAGGGTGAGGGCCCTGAGGCTTTCTTTCCATCCATCAGTCATTCTTCTGCTCCCCCTTTTCTCCCACTCTGGTCACATCAGAGCCTTCCTGCTGTAAACTCTTTGGGGGACTGTTCTTGTCTCTCATTTCTTCTTTCGGCACATGTGTAAGCTCTGGGTACTCCAGTAAAACACGTGTTTACTTCCAGCAGCATTTCTGGTCTCCAAAAGTTGGAACCCCACAGATACCTGGCAGCTGGCAAAGAGAGAAAGAAACTGTGCTTAACCCTTCACTGTGTGAATGAGTACAGGCAGCCATTTGAGAGGGGTTTCTTTTCACTAAGAAGCTTTTTCTGGGGGGGGGGGGTTGTTTGTTTTGTTTTTATGAGAGAAAGTGAGAGAATTGGTGTGCCAGAGCCTCCAGTGACTGCAGTCGAACTCCAGCTGCCTATGTCACCTTGTGTACGTGTGACCTTGTGTACTTGTGTCACCTTGTGTGCCTGGCATATGTGGGACCTGGAGAGTCAGATATGGGTTAGGCTTTGCAGGCAAGTGCCTTAACCACTAAGCCATCTCTCCAGTCCTGTTTTTCTTTTCTTTCTTTTTTTTTTTTTTTTTTTAAATTTGAGAGAGAGATAAAATGGATGTGCCAGGGCCTTCAGCCACTGCAAACAAACTCAAGACTCATGTGTCACCTTGTGCATCTGGCTTATGTGGGTCCTGGGGAATTGAACCTGGGTCCTTTGGCTTTGTGGGAAAGCACTTTAACTGCTAAGCCATCTCCAGCCCAGGAGTATACTTTTGAGATTCATCGGTGTTGTGTGATGCATCAGTTCATTTTTTTTTTTTTGGTTTTTCGAGGTAGGGTCTCACTCTGGCTCAGGCTGACCTGGAATTCACTATGTAGTCTCAGGGTGGCCTCGAACTCTCAGCGATCCTCCTACCTCTGCCTCCCGAGTGCTGGGATTAAAGGCGTGCGCCACCACGCCCGGCTTTAGTTCATTTCTTTTTCTAGATTTCATTTTCAGTGCTGGGGATCGAACCCAGGGCCTTACACATGCTAAGCAAATCCTCCTCCACTGAGCCACACGCCCACCTAGCCGAGTTCATTCCTTTTTATCATCCAGTGGTATTTCATTGTATGTGTGGGCAACAGTTCATTCATCTGTTGATGTGCATTTGAATTGTTCCCAGTTTTGTTTTTTGTTTTTCTTTTTTTTGGGGGGGGGGGGAGTTTCAAGGCAGGGTCTTGCTCTAGCCCAGGCTGACCTGGAATTCACTATGTAGTCTCAGGGTGGCCTCAAACTCACGGCAATCTTCCTACCTCTGTCTCCCGAGCGCTGGGATTAAAGGTGTGCACCACCACACTCGGCTTTGTTTTTGTTTTTCAAGGTAGGGTCTCACTCTAGCCCAGGCTGACCTGGAATTCACTATGGATTCTCAGGTTGACCTTAAACTCAATGGTGCTCCTCCTACCTCTGCCTCCCCAATGCTGGGATTAAAGGTGTGTGCCACCATGCCCGGCTTTGTTCCCAGTTTTGCTTTTTACTAGTGAGCTTCTCTGAACATTTCTGTCTAGGTTTTATGTGCATATAGATCTTCTTGTCTCTCCTATTGTTTCTTTTTTTTTTTTTTGCTTTGTGTGTGTGTATTTGGTTTCTTGCTTTAAAAAAATTTTTTTTTTTAGCCAGGTGTGGTGATGCGTGCCTTTAATCCCAGCACTCGGTTTTTCTTTTCTTCTTCTTTTTTTTTTTTGGTTTTTCGAGGTAGGGTCTCACTCTAGCCCAGGCTGACCTGGAATTCGCTAGGTAATCTCAGGGTGGCCTCGAGCTCACGGCAATTCTCCTACCACTGCCTCCCGAGTGCTGGGATTAAAGGCGTGCGCCACCACACCTGGCTGATCCCAGCACTTTGGAGGCAGAGGCAGGAGGATCGCCATGAGTTTGAGGCCACCCTGAGACTACCTAGTTAATTCCAGGTCAGCCTGGGCCACAGTGAGACCCTACCTCAAAAAAACAAAACAAAAATTTATTTATTCATTTGCAGGGAGAGAGAGGGGATTGAGAGTGTGAGAGAATGGGTGAACCAGGGCCTCTTGCTGCAAACGATCTCCAGATGCATGTGTTACTTTATGCATCTGGCTTTACATGGATTCTGGGAATCAATCAAGCCCAGTCTGTCAGGCTTTGCAAGCAGGCACCTTTAACTACTGACCCATCTCTCCAGCCCATGTCTTTGTTTTGTTTTGTTTTTTTTTTTTTTTTTGTAGCCAAACTGAGGTAGGAGGATTGCTGTGAGTTCAAGGCCGCCTTGAGACTACATAGTGAATTCCAGGTCAGCCAGGGCTACAGAGAAGACCCTACCTTGAAAAATCTATATATAAGAGGCTGGAGAGATGGCTCAGCAGTTAAAGGCACCTGCTTAGAAAGCCTGATGGCTTGGGTTCAATTCCCCAGTACCTGCCAGATGCACAAAGTGGTATATGTGTCTGGAGTTCTTTTGCAGTGGCAGGAATGTCATTGGGGTACCCTCTGTTGTGTGCCCCCCTCATTTGTCTGCCTCTTTTTCTCAGATATTTTTAAAGTATTTTAGGGCTAGAAAAATGGCTTCGTGGTTAAGGCACTTACTGCCAAAGCCAAAGGACCCAGGTTCAATTTCTCAGTACCCACGTAAAGCCAGATGCCCAAGGTGGTGTATGCATGTAGAGTTCCTTTGCAATGGCAGGAGTCCCTGGTGTGCTCATTCTCTCACTCTGTCTGCCTCTCTCTCTTTCTCAAATAAATAAATTAAAAGTTTTAAATTATTTTATTTATTTGTATTTTTATGGGGTGTTCCAGGGTCTCTTGCCTACAAATGCCAGACTTGTATACTACTATCTTTTTTTTTTGGTGTTTCGAGATGGGGTCTTGCTCCATGTCAGGGTGGCCTCAAACTCATGGTGATCCTCTGCCTCCCAAGTGCTTTTTTTTTTTTTTTAATCAAAGACAGATTTTATTTTTTATCTATTTATTTTTTATTCGAAGCAGAGTCTTGTTGTGGGGCATGGTCTTGCAATTACAGAAACTCACTCTTAGATTTGTTTGCCCATGAGTAAGCTAGCTACTTCTAGAGCAGAGCCTTAAAGAAGGAACGCTAACCCTTGGAGTTACTCATGAGTGCTTGTAGAAACAAACCCATGCCTCTGCTGTCACCACTACTCTAGCTTCCACTCACAGGCACTTTTCTTTTCTTTTCTTTTTTTTTTTTTTTTTTGTTGTTGTTTGTTTGTTTTTGGTTTTTTGAGGTAGGGTCTCACTCTGGCTCAGGCTGACCTGGAATTAACTATGTAGTCTCAGGGTGGCCTTGAACTTACAGCGATCCTCCTACCTCTGCCTCCCAAGTGCTGGGATTAAAGGCATGCGCCACCACGCCCGGCTTTTTTTTTTTTTTTTTTTTTTTTAATGCAAGTGCAACAGACTGGCCTTTTCTGTTCCTTTTTTTTTTAAATTAATTTATTTTTTATTGACAACTTCCATGATTGTAAACAGGTATCCCATGGTAATTCCTCCCTCCCTCCACTTTCCCCTTTGAAACTCCACTGTCCATTATATCCCTTCCCCCCTCAATCAGTCTCTTTTATTTTGATGTCTTCATCTTTTCCTCCTGTTAGGTGGTCTTGTGTAGGTCGTGTCAGGCACTGTGAGGACATGGATATCCAGGCCATTTTGTGTTATAAGGAGTCCTGCCCTTCCTTTGGCTCTTACATTCTTTCCACCACCTCTTCCGCAATGGACCCTGAGCCTTGGAAGGTGTGATAGAGATATTGGAGTGCTGAGCACTCCTCTGTCACTTCTTCTCAGCAAAGTGTTGCCTTCTGAGTCATCCCAAGGTCACTGCCATCTGAAAAGAGGTTCTCTAACCAAAAGTGAGAGTAGCATTAATATATGGGTATGGACAGTAAGAGAAGTGCTTACTGGGCAGTTTGATGAGCATAGTATGTACTTTTAGCCAGACAGCAGCAGATGTTACACCCCTAGGGTTCATGACTACCCCTGTTGTAGGTTTTCAGTATCAGGGATGTATTCCCTCCATGGAGCAGGGCCTTCAGTCCAATCAGAGGGCAGTTCGTTTCCCCCATAACAGATGTGCCACTATTGGCACCCATTGGCTCATTTGGCCTGGCTGGTCAAATCTAAGGCTTGCAGTGTCCACTGTTTAGTATCTTCACTAGTGATTTCTCTGTCTCTCCCATTGAACTGCATGCAGCTTGGCTTTTTCCAGCTTTCTGTCAGCTGGTCTACATGGAGGTTTTCAGCTCAGTTCCAGCAGGATTTCTCAGTGACCTTGTAGTCCAAGTATGTGGAGTCTTAAGCAATAGGGTCTTACCATCTATTCCTGGTGGGAAACCAAAGGCCGCGGCAATGGCCTGTAATGCTTTGGGGGCATCAGGGACCTCCCTGGCCAACAACTCGCTGTAAGGTATCCCATCCCTGGCACTGAAAATTTTCTAGTAACAATCTATGGCTCCTGAGTGTTCCATTGTCCAAAAAAGTAGGCTTCCATATGATTTATTTATATACTCTTGGATTTTGGTTAGCCCTCCCTCCGCCTTCCCTTACTCAATCTCTTCCCCTGGCCCTACTTAGGCCTTTTCACTCCCATTAATCTGTTCTACTTACATATATACAATACCATCCTATTAACTCCCCCCTCCTTTCATTTCTATTCTCTTTATATCTCCTTTCTAGCTTACTGGCCTCTGCTACTGAGTTTTCTTCCTACTCACACAGAATTAGGGCAAAAAAAAAAAATTTTTTTTTTCATGTTGGGAGAAAAGGATTTATTTCAGCTTACACATGTATCAATGATGGAAGAAGCTGGGCCCCTTGCATAGATCCAAGCAGAGGGAAGCCACCAAAAAGCCAGCAAACACCAAAAAGTAAGCTGGGTGTGGTGGCGCACACCTTTAATCCCAGCACTCAGGAGGCAGAGGTAGAGGATTGCCATGAGTTCAAGGCCACCCTGAGACTACAGAGTGAATTCCAGGTCAGCCTAGGCTAGAATGAAACCCTACCTTGAAAAACCAAACCAAGCCAAAACAAAACAAAGCAAAAACCATTTTTTATTTTATTTTTGTTTATTTATTTATTTGACAGAGAAAGAGGGAGAGAGAGAGAGAATGGGCGCACCAGGGATTCCAGCCACTGCAAACAAACTCCAGATGCTTGTACCCCCTTGTGCATCTGGCTAACATGGATCCTAGGGAATCAAACCTGGGTCCTTTGGTTTTGAAGGCAAACGCCTTAGCCACTAAGTCATCCCTCCAGCCCCCCCCCTTTTTTTTTTTAAGTATATGTGCTGCCAAAGTGAGCACAGACTGACTTTTTTGTTTGCAAAAAAGAGCAGGAGTGAGAGATGGAATTGGCGCGCCAAGGCCTCCAGCCACTGTAATCGAACTCCAGACACGTGCATACGACCTTGCACACTTGTGTCAGTTTGTGTGTCTGGCTTATGTGGTACCTGGAGAGTTGAACGTGAGTCCTTAGGCTCACAGCCAAGCACCAACTGGTAACATTTCTCTAGTCCTCCACTACTTTTTGAATCTGGCTGGGGAGTTGAACTCGGACTGGCAGACTTTATCCACTCAGCACCAGCCCCAGTAGGTTAGTTTTTGTTTGTTTGTTTTATTTTGTCGTCCCCCCCTTCCCCCAATTCAGGGTCAAACTCAGCCCAGGCTGACCTAGAATTTACTCTGTAGCCCCATGCTGGCCTCAGACTTACAGTGATCTTCCCACCTCAGCCTCCTGCAAGCTGGAACCAAAGGTATGTGCCACTACACCTACACCAGGCTTCTCATTGTAGTTTTTATTTGTACTTTCCTAATGACTAATGGTGGTGATCTTTCCATACAATGACTAATTGTTGCCCAAGGATCCTCTTTTGTGCAGTATCAGATCCCTTTGTCCTTTTTAAAAATGTATGTAGGTGTGTGTAGCGTGAGTATGTGTGGGCACTAGCCATGGATGCCTGTGGAGGTCTGATGACAACCTCCGGGTATTTGTCTGCCCCTTACTTCTTTGAGACAGGGTCTCTTGTTTTGCTGTTGTATCTGCCTGTCCATCTGGCCCGTGATCTTCCAGCTTCTGTGGCTCTGCCTCTCATTGTCATAAGCCCATTGGTATTACTGACTGGCTTTATATGGATTCTGGGGACATGAACACAGGCTGACAGGCTTATAAGCAAGCACCTTTAACCTCTAAGCCATCCCAGGCCCCATTCATCCTGTTTTGTTCTATTTGAATTCACTATGTAGTCTCAGGTGACCTTGAACACAAGGTGATCCTCCTATCTCTTCCTCCTGAGGGCTGGGATTAAAGATGTATGCCACCACATCCAGACCCTTGTTATTTATTTGGGGTTTTTGTTTGTTTTTTTCCTAGGTGGGGTTTTGCTGTAGCCCAGGAATTCATTATGTAGTCTCAGGGTGGCCTCCAGCTCCTGGGTGTCTTCCTACCTCTGCCTCCAGAGTGCTGGTATTAAAGCTGTGTGCCACCATGCCTGGCTTTTTAAATTAATTAATTAATTTGAGAGCGACAGACAGAGAAATAGGCAGAGAGAGAATAGGCACACCAGGGCCTCCAGCCACTGCAAACGAACTCCAGATGCATGCGCCACCTTGTCCATCTGGCTTATGTGGGTACTAAGGAATCGAGCTCGAACCAGGGTCTTTAGGCTTCACAGGCAAGTGCTTAACTGCCAAGCCATCTCTCCAGACCCCACACCTGGCTTTTTATAAAATATCTTTTGAAGAGATTTTTATTTTGATGAAATCTACTGTATCAGTATCATTTGTTCTGGCGTATGTTTTTTATTTTGTTTCCCAAGACATTGTTGACTTAAGCTGAGAGCACAAGTTTTTCTCCTCTTTCCCATCCCCTCCTACTCAGCTCTTGAGGGTTTCCGGGGAACCTAGACCATTGTATATGCTAGAGAGTGCTCTGAGCTATATCCTTTTTACTTTTTTTTCTTTTTTTTTTCCCCTAGGGGCAAGTCCAACAGACCAGCCTTTTTGTGTGTGTGTGTGAGAGAAAGAGAATTGGCACACCATGGCCTCTATAGCCACTGTAATCAAACTCCACATGCGTGTGCCACCTTGTGTACATGTACAACCTTGCTTCACCTTACATAGGATCTGGAGTGTCAAACATGGGTCCTCAGGCTTCACAGGCAAGCAACTTAGCTGCTAAGCCATCTCTCCAGCCCTCTTGTTTACTTTTTATTTTTTTCACCCTAGCCCAGGCTAATCTGGAATTCGCTGTGGTCTCAGGGTGGCCTCGAACTCATGGCAATTCTCCTACCTCTGCCTCCCAAGTACTGGGATTAGAGGTGTGTGCCACCACACCACCACTGCTAAGCCATCTCTCCACCCGTTCCCTAGGTTTTAAATTTAGACTTTTTGGGGGCGCGTGGGGGCTGAGGTGGTGTCTCATTCTAGACCAGGCTGGCCTGGAATTCACAGCAGTCCTCCTACCTCTGCCTCCCGAGTGCTGGGATTAAAGGTGTGGGCCACCATACCGTCTCTTTGGTATATATATATTTTTTTGTTTTTAATTTTTTGTTGTTGTTCTTTCTGCCACCTCTTCTGCAATGAATCCTGAGCCTTGGAGGGTGCAATAGAGATGTCTCAGTGCTAAATACTCTGCTGTCACTTCTTTTTTTGTTTGTTTTGATTTTTTAATTATTTTTTTGTTTTGTTTTGTTTTTTCAAGGAAGGGTCTCACTCTAGCCCAGGCTGACCTGGAATTCATTTTTGGTTTTTCCAGATAGGGTCTCACTCTAGCTCAGGCTGACCTGGAATTCATTATGTAGTCTCAGGGTGGCCTCGAACTCGTGGTGATCCTCTTACCTCTGCCTCCGAGTGCTGGGATTAAAGGCGTGCGCCACCACGCCTGGCTAATTAATTTTTAAAAAATATTTTATTTTTATTTATTTGATAGGGAAAGTGTGTGTGTGAGAGAGAGTGGGTGCACCAGGGTCCCCAGCCACTGCAAACGAACTCCAGATGCATGTGTCCACTGTGTATCTGGCTAACGTGGGTCCTGGGGAATTGAACCTGGGTCCTGTGGCTTTGCAGGCAAATGCCTTAACCACTAAGCCCTCCCTTCAGCCCAATTGATTAATTAATTTTAAAATTTAGTACAGTCTTTATTTATTTTATTTATTTGACAGCAACGGATAGAGTAAAAGAGGCAGAGAGATAGAGAGAATGGGCGTGCCAGGCCCTCCAGCCAGTGCAAACAAACTCCAGATGCGTGGGCCCCCTTGTGCATCTGGCTAACGTGGGTCCTGGGGGATCAAGCCTCGAACCAGGGTCTTTAGACTTCGCAGGCAAGCACTTAACCGCTAAGCCATCTCTCCAGCCCAAATTAATTAATTTTTTATTAACAACTTCCATAATGGTAAACAATATCCCATAGTAATGCCCTCCCTCCCTCCACTTTCCCCTTTAAAACTCCACTCTCCATCATATCCCCTTCCTTTCTCAATCAGTCTCTCTTTTATTTTGATGCCATGATCTATTTCCTCCTATAATGATGGTCTTGTGTAGGTAGTGTCAGGCACTGTAAGGTCATGGATATCTAGGCCATTTTGTGTCTGGAGGAGCATGTTATAACAAGTCCTACCCTTCCTTTGGCTCTTACATTCTTTCCACCACCTCTTCCGCAATGGATCCTGAGCCTTGGAAGGTGTGACAGAGATATTGCAGTGCTGAGCACTCCTCTGTCACTCAGCAAAGTGATGCCTTCTGAGTCATCCCAAGGTCACTGCCATCTGAAAAGAGAAGGTTCTCTACCAAAAGTGAGAATAGCATTAATATAAGGGTATGAACATTAAGAGAAGTGCTTACTGGGCAGTTTCATGAGCATAGTATATACATTTAGCCAGACAGCAGCAGATGTTACACCCCTAGGGCTCATGGCTACCCCTGTTGTAGGTTTTCAGTATCAGGGATGTATTCCCTTCCATGGAGCAGGCCTCCAGTCCAATTAGAGGGCAGTTGGGTTCTACCATGACAAATGTGGCACTATTGCACCCTTTGACTCATTTGCCCTGGCTGGCCAAATCTGAGGCTTGCAGTGTGTACTGCTGAGTATCTTCACTGGTGATTTCTCTCTCCCATTGAACTGCATGCAGAATGGCTTCTTTGTTTTTAATATTTATTTATTTGGGAGCGAAACAGAAAGAGTGGGTGAGAATGGGCATCCCAGGGCCTCCTGCCACTGCAATCTCAAAACACATGTGCTACTTTGTTCATCTGGCTTTACGTGGTAACTGAGGACACAAACCCAGGCAGTCAAGCTTTGCAAGCAAGTGCCTTTAACTGCTGAGCCATCTGTGCAACCCTGTTTGTTTGTTTTTTTTGTTTTTGGTTTTGTTTTTAGTTTTTCGAGGTAGGGTCCAGGCTGACCTGGAATTCACTATGTAGTCTTAGGGTGGCCTTGAACTCATGGTGATCGTCTTACCTCTGCCTCCCAAGTGTTGGGATTAAAGGCATGCGCCACCACGCCCGGCTACTGTTTGTTTTTGTTATTAAAATTTGGTTTGCTTATTTATTTATTTATTTGTTTGAGGGTGACAGACAGAGGGAGAAAGAGGCAGAGAGAGAGAGAGAGAGAATGGGTGCGCCAGGACCTCCAGCCACTGCAAACGAACTCCAGATGCGCGCCCCCCCTTTTGTATCTGGCTAACGTGGGTCTTGGGGAATCAAGCCTCGAACCGGGGTCCTCAGGCTTCACAGGCAAGTGCTTAACCGCTAAGCCATCTCTCAAGTCCTCCTGTTTGTTTTTTGAGACAGGGTCTCACTATGTAGACCTGGAACTTGCTATATACATATAGCCCAGGTTGGCCTCAAACTCACTATCTTCCTGCCCCAGCCTTGGAGGTGCTAGGATTACAGATGTGTACCACACCTGGCCCAAGTATGTATGTATGTCTATATTTTTATTTATTTATTTTTGTTAATTTTTTTTGACGTAGGGTCTCACTCTAGTCCAGGCTGACCTGGAATTCACTATGTAATCTCAGGGTGGCCTCGAATTCTCGGCAATCCCTCTACCTCTGCCTTCCAAGTGCTGGGATTAATGGCGTGAGCCAGCACGCCCAGCTCTTACTTATTTATTTTTTATTTATTCATTTGTTTTTTTGAAGTAGGGTCTCACCCTAGCTCAGGCTGACCTGGAATTCACTACATCTTATGGTGGCCTCAAACTCACGGAAACCCTCTTGCCTCTGCCTCCTGAGTGCTGGGATTAAAGGCATGAGCCACCACGTCCGGCTCCAAGTATATTAAAAAAATTTTTTTTTATTAACAACTTCCATGATTATAAAAAATATCCCATGGTAATACCCTCCCTTCCCCCACTTAGCCCTTTGAAACTCCACTCTCCATCATACCCCCTCCCTATCTCAGTCAGTCTCTCTTTTACTTTTGATGTCTTGATCTTTTCCTCCTCTTATGATGGTCTGATGCAGGTAGTGTCAGCCACTGTGAGGCCATGGATATCCAGGCCATTTTATGTCTGGAGGGAGCATGTTGTATGGAGTCCTACCCTTCCTTTGGCTCTTACATTCTTTCCGCCACCTCTTCCGCATTAGACCCTGAACTTTGGAAGGTGTGTTACAGATATTGCAGTACTGAGCACTGCGGTCATTTCTTTCCAGCACCATGATACCTTCTGAGTCGTCCCAAGGTCACTGCCATCTGAAAAGAGAAGATTCTCAACCAAAAGTGAGAGTAGCATTAATATAAGGATGTGAACATTAACAGAAGTGCTTACTGGGCAGTTTGATAAGCATCGTATATACATTTGGCCAGACAACAGCAGACGTTACACCCCTAGGGCTCATGACTACCCCTGTTTTAAGTTTTCAGTATCAGGGATGTATTTCCTTCCCATGGAGCGGGCCTCCAGTCCAATTAGAGGGCAGTTGGTTTCCCCCATAACAGACGTGCCACTATTGCACCCGTTGGCTCATTTGGCCTGGCTGGCCAATTATAAGGCTTGCAGTGTCCACTGATGAGTATCTTCACTGGTGATTTCTCTTTCTCCCATTGAACTGCATGCAGAATGGCTTCTTCCAGCTTTCTGTCAGCTGGTGTACATGGAGGAGGTTATCAACTCAGATCGAGCAAGATTTCTCACGGGCCTGCAGCCCAAGTATATGGAGTCTTCAGCAATAGGGTCTTACCATCTATTCTTGGTGAGAAACCAAGGGCCTTGGCAATGGCCTATAATGTTTTGGGGGCATCAGGGACCAAGTATATTTTTAATGTAAGGTCTGTATAATACATAATATTCTTTTTGTGCTTATGAATAAGCAGAAGTTTCATTGCCTTTTGTTAGAAAAAGAAAGAGAAAGGAAGGAAGGAGGGAGTACGGGAAGGAAGGAACCAGAATTTTTTTTTTTTTTTTTGAGGTAGGATCTCACTCTAGCCCAGGCTGACCTGAAACTCACTATGTAGTCTCAGGGTGCCCTTGAACTCATAGCTATCCTCCTACCTCTGCTTCCCAAGTCCTGGGATTAAAGGCATCAACCACCACTCCCCACCAGATTTCTTTTTTTTTTTTTTTTTTTTTTTTTGTATTTGGAATATTTACATGTACTTTTATCAGTTGAGCATTCCTTATGTGGAATTTTGAAATGATTGCTAAAGAACCCTTTTCAAGGCAGGCCTGGTGATACATTCAGTGAGGCCAGCTTTGGCTACATAGAAAGTACTTGCCCCAAGACAACAGAGGCTGGGAAAACGGCTCAGCGATTAAAGGCACTTGTTTGCAAAATGTGTCAGCCCAGTTTTGATTCCCCAGTATCCATGTAAAGACAGCATCCATCCACACATACACACATACAATTTTAAAACAGAAGAAGCCAGGCTTGGTGGCGCACGCTTTTAATCCCAGCACTCAGGAAGCAGAGGTAGAAGGTTCGCTGTGAGTTTGAAGCCAGCCTGGGACTGCAAAGTGAATTCCACGTCAGCCTGGGGTACAGTGAGACCCTACCTTGAACCCCACCCCAAACAAAAAAAGAAGAGATGTAGTTGGTTTGTTATTCATACATCCTGCAGCCTGAGTTAAACTCAACAGTCCTGGTAGCTCTTTAGGGTTTTATGTAGTGGGTTAAATTTTCTGTGAATGGTGACAGCTGGATTTTTCATTTCCCAATTAAAAAGGTATATATTTATTTATTAGCTGGGCATGGTGGCACACACCTTTATTCCCTGAACTTGGGAGGAAGAGGTAGGAGGATCATGAGTTTCAGGCCACTCTGAGACTACACAGTGAATTCCAGGTCAGCTGAGCTACAGTGAAACCCTACCTCGAAAAAAAAAAAAAATATATATATATATATAACCTGCCCTTGACCTGAGGGAAAGTGTGTTCTTCCCTAGCAGAAGAGTTGGGGTTAGCCCCAGGCTTCCTAGGTGTCCTTCGGCTGGCTGAGTGTTACAAAGCTGCAGTGGCTGTTGGTATAGTTTGTGAGCATGTTGGATGGCAGCAGCTGTACTGTACTGTGCCTGAGCTTTTGTTCAGGGAGCTTAGCAGGCTGCCCCCGGTATTTGCAGTTCACGGCCCTCTATGCCCAACTGGCTGCCACCCGTTCACTGATGGCGTTTCCCCAGTGAGAGGAGGCCCTGGTGGACTGGGCCTTGAGGGTAGGGCTTGTGAAGACAGGCCAAGAGGCTGCTCTTCCTCCCAGACCAGGAGTGTTGTCCACCCACTTCCTCCCCAGGCTGTCCACACTGGACAGTCAGGAGCTAGTCCAGTGTCCATGGTGCCACTCCAGGCACCTGATCCAATTCAGTTCTCTCAGAAGCCCCGGTGTGTGCACAAGGGTCTAATGTGTCCCTGCATTTCCTAGCCCCTGTGCAGGGCCTGGTTACCTGACAGGGGGACATCACCTCTCTGACTCCAGAGCCCAAGGCTACTGTCATGGCTCAGCTGTGCTACCAGACCTGGCCACTTCACCTTTTGTGTCACCAGGCATGTTTCCAGTCTTTTTAGGTGTCATGTTGGAAGAATGTTATGAGAGCTTACCCCCCACATCAGTGACATCACCTATTTCCTCAGGCAGGCAAACGTCTCTCAGCCTACACATAGGGAGCTGCTTCAACTGGAAATGCCCTCCCTTCCTCATCCTCTCTGTGGCCACCGAGTGTCTAGAAGCCCAACTGGAATTCCCATCTGCTCCAACCCACACAGCCTTCCCAGGCAGTGCCTTCTGAATAAATATTCTCCCCCCCCCCCACCTCCCAGACCTGGGGACCCCACTCGCCTTCAGGCCTCACCTCTGACCTCACTTCAGGTGGGATTTCTTCCCTGCCCTCTGCTCCCAGAATACCTGTTTCCCCCACCCAGAAGGCAGAGCCCTTAGGTCTTGTTTCTGAATGATGTCCGTTATCAGTGCTGACCCACCTGCCCACCCTTCTCTTTCCCCAGGCTGAGCTGATGAGTAGCCTCATAGAGTATTGCATCGAGCTGAACCAGGCTGCTGAGCCCACTGCCCCCCAGGAGAGCACGTCTGGCCCCCACTCGGTCCCCTGCTCCTCCCCACCTCCCACTCAGCGGCCCAAGCTGCGGAGGCAGAGCAGCGTGGTGTGCAGCCGGATCCAGCACCTCTCCACCATTGACTACGTGGAAGACGGTGAGCCAGCAGCACCATACGCACGCACATGCGCCAGAGGGTGGGGAGGTCTGCAGTAGCTCTGGACAGAGTGGGTGGGTCTCCTTCCTGCTAGGCACCCCAGTGAGTGAAGGGAGAGCTGAGGCCTTGGCTCTCAGGACCCTTTCCTGTCCCTTCTCACTGCTGCATGGACAATTGTGTCCATGGCAGCCATCTTCCAAACATGCAAAACCACTCAGTACCTTTTTCCTTTAATTTCTTTCTTTAGTACTAGGCCTTGAACCTAGAACTTCCCTCCACCACTGAGCCCATCCAATACCTTTTATTAAAAGTATGGCTATATTCTATAGTTACTCTAAAATAAAAAGGTTTTTTTTTTTTTTCAGTGCTGTAACAAAAGATCTAAATTTAATTTTGTTGTTGGTGGTGGTGGTTTGGTTTTGTAGCCCCGGCTGACTTGGAATTTACTATATAGTCTCAGGCTGGCCTCGATCTCACAGCAGTCCTCCTACCTCTGCCTCCCTAGTGCTGGGACTAAAAACACATGCCACCACACTTGGCAAATTTATTTATTTATTTTCAAATATTTGAGAGGGGGCTGGAGGGATGGCTTAGTGGTTAAGGTGTTTGCCTGCAAAGCCAGAGGACCCAGGTTCAGTTTCCCAGGACCCATGTAAGCCAGATGCACAAGGGGGCATACACATCTGGAGTTTGTTTGCAGCAGCTGGAGGCCCTGGCATGCCCATTCTCTCCTCTCTCTCCCCTCTCCCCCTTCCTATTTCTCTCTCTCTAATAAATAAATAAAAATAAAATACTTTTTAAATATTTGAGAGATAGCCGGGCATGGTGGTGCACACCTTTAATCCCAGTACTCGGGAGGCAGAGGTAGGAGGATCGCCATGTGTTCAAGGCCACCCTGAGACTACATAGTGAATTCCAGGTCAGCCTGAGCTAGAGTAAGACCCTACCTCAAAAAAAAAAATGTGTATATATATATATATATATATATATATATATATATATATATATTATAGTTTGAGAAAGAGGCAGATAGAGTGAGTGTGGAGATGATAAATGAACTCCAGATACATGTGCCATTTTGTGCGTCTGGCTTTATGTGGGTACTTGGGAAATCAAATCCAGGCCATCAGGCTTTGCAAGCAAGCACCTTTAGCCACTGAGCCATCTCCAGCCCTAAATGTACTTATTTTTATTTTGAGAAGTATTGAGAATGTACCTCAGGGCCTCATGCATACTAGACAAACACTTTTACCACTGAGCTACAACTCCAGTTCCCAAGATAATATTTAAGTGGGAAAATGTTCACAAAATAATATTGATGTAGAAAAGCTCAATTAATAGGACAGCATGCATATCTCCTTGTTCTGTGGCTCTGCCTCTCATTGTCATAAACCCATTGGTATTACTGACTGGCTTTATATGGATTCTGGGGACATGAACACAGGCTGACAGGCTTATAAGCAAGCACCTTTAACCTCTAAGCCATCCCAGGCCCCATTCATCCTGTTTTGTTCTATTTGAATTCACTATGTAGTCTCAGGTGACCTTGAACACAAGGTGATCCTCCTATCTCTTCCTCCTGAGGGCTGGGATTAAAGATGTGTACCACCACATCCAGACCCTTGTTATTTATTTATTTGGTTTTTGTTTTGTTTTGTTTTTTTCCTAGGTGGGGTTTTGCTGTAGCCCAGGAATTCATTATGTAGTCTCAGGGTGGCCTCCAGCTCCTGGGTATCTTCCTACCTCTGCCTCCAGAGTGCTGGAATTAAAGCTGTGTGCCACCATGCCTGGCTTTTTAAATTAATTAATTAATTTGAGAGCGACAGACAGAGAAAGAGGCAGAGAGAGAATAGGCGCACCAGGGCCTCCAGCCACTGCAAACGAACTCCAGATGCATGCGCCACCTTGTGCATCTGGCTTATGTAGATACTAAGGAATCGAGCTCGAACCAGGGTCCTTAGGCTTCACAGGCAAGTGCTTAACTGCCAAGCCATCTCTCCAGATCCCACACCTGGCTTTTTTAAAATATCTTTTGAAGAGATTTTTATTTTGATGAAATCTACTGTATCAGTATCATTTGTTCTGGCGTATGTTTTTTATTTTGTTTCCCAAGACATTGTTGACTTAAGCTGAGAGCACAAATTTTTCTCCTCTTTCCCATCCCCTCCTACTCAGCTCTTGAGGGTTTCCGGGGAACCTAGACCATTGTATATGCTAGAGAGTGCTCTGCTAAATGAGCTATATCCTTTTTACTTTTTTTCTTTTTTTTCCCCTAGGGGCAAGTCCAACAGACCAGCCTTTTTGTGTGTGTGTGTGAGAGAAAGAGAATTGGCACACCATGGCCTCTATAGCCACTGTAATCGAACTCCAGATGCGTGTGCCACCTTGTGCACATGTACAACCTTGCTTCACCTTACATGGGATCTGGAGTGTCAAACATGGGTCCTCAGGCTTCACAGGCAAGCAACTTAGCTGCTAAGCCATCTCTCCAGCCCTTTTATTTACTTTTTATTTTTTCACCCTAGTCCAGGCTAATCTGGAATTTGCTATGTGGTTTTAGGGTGGCCTCGAACTCACGGCAATTCTCCTACCTGTGCCTCCCAAGTACTGGGATTAGAGGTGTGTGCCACCACACCACCACTGCTGAGCCATCTCTCCATCCGTTCCCTAGGTTTTAAATTTAGATTTTTTTGGGGGGTGGGGTCTGAGGTAGTGTCTCATTCTAGACCAGGCTAGCCTCGAATTCACAGCAATCCTCCTACCTCTGCCTCCCGAGTGCTGGGATTAAAGGTGTGGGCCACCATACCATCTCTTTGGTATATTTTGTTTGTTTGTTTTAAATTTTTTGTTGTTCTTTCTGCCACCTCTTCTGCAATGAATCCTGAGCCTTGGAGGGTGCAATAGAGATGTCTCAGTGCTGAACACTGTGCTGTCACTTCTTTTTTTGTTTGTTTTGATTTCTTAATTATTATTTTTTTTGTTTTGTTTTGTTTTTTCAAGGAAGGGTCTCACTCTAGCCCAGGCTGACCTGGAATTCTTTTTTTTTTTTTTTGGTTTTTCGAGATAGGGTCTCACTCTAGCTCAGGCTGACCTGGAATTCACTATGTAGTCCCAGGGTGGCCTCGAACTCATGGTGATCCTCTTACCTCTGCCTTCCGAGTGCTAGGATTAAAGGCGTGCGCCACCACGCCCGTCTAATTAATTTTTAAAAATATTTTATTTTTATTTATTTGATAGGGAAAGTGTGTGTGAGAGAGAGTGGGTGCACCAGGGCCTCCAGCCACTGCAAACGAACTCCAGATGCAAGTGTCCACTGTGTATCTGGCTAACGTGGGTCCTGGGGAATTGAACCTGGGTCGTTTGGCTTTGCAGGCAAATGCCTTAACCACTAAGCCCTCCCTTCAGCCCAATTAATTAATTAATTAATTTTAAAATTTAGTACAGTCTTTATTTATTTCATTTATTTGACAGCAACGGATAGAGTGAAAGAGGCAGAGAGAGAGAGAGAATGGGCATGCCAGGGCCTCTAGCCAGTGCAAACAAACTGCAGATGCATGGGCCCCCTTGTGCATCTGGCTAACGTGGGTCCTGGGGGATCAAGCCTGGAACCAGGGTCTTTAGACTTCGCAGGCAAGCACTTAACCGCTAAGCCATCTCCAGCCCAAATTAATTAATTTTTTATTGACAACTTCCATAATTGTAAACAATATCCCATAGTAATGCCCTCCCTCCCCCCACTTTCCCCTTTTAAACTCCACTCCATCATATCCCCTCCCCATCTCAATCAGTCTCTCTTTTATTTTGATGCCATGATCTATTTCCTCCTCTTATGATGATCTTGTGTAGGTAGTGTCAGGCACTGTGAGGTCATGGATATCCAGGCCATTTTATGTCTGGAGGATCATGTTATAACGAGTCCTACCTTTCCTTTGGCTCTTACATTCTTTCCGCCACCTCTTCCACAATAGATCCTGAGCCTTGGAAGGTGTGGTAGAGATATTTCAGTGCTGAGCACTCCTCTGTCACTTCTTCTCAGCAAAGTGATGCCTTCTGAGTCATCCCAAGGTCACTGCCATCTGAAAAGAGAAGGTTCTCTACCAAAAGTGAGAATAGCATTAATGTATGGGTATGAACATTGAGAAGTGCTTACTGGGCAGTTTCATGAGCATAGTATATACATTTAGCCAGACAGCAGCATATGTTATACCCCTAGGGCTCATGGCTACCCCTGTTGTAGGTTTTCAGTATCAGGGATGTATTCCCTCCCATGGAGCGGGCCTCCAGTCCAATTAGAGGGCAGTTGGGTTCTACCATGACAAATGTGGCACTACTGCACCCGTTGACTCATTGGCCCTGGCTGGCCAAATCTAAGGCTTGCAGTGTGTACTGCTGAGTATCTTCACTGGTGATTTCTCTCTCTCCCATTGAACTGCATGCAGAATGGCTTCTTTGTTTTTAATATATATTTATTTGGGAGCGAAACAGAAAGAGTGGGTGAGAATGGGCATCCCAGGGCCTCCTGCCACTGCAAACAATCTCAAAACACATGTGCTACTTTGTTCATCTGGCTTTACGTGGTAACTGAGGACTCAAACCCAGGCAGTCAAGCTTTGCAAGCAGGTGCCTTTAACTGCTGAGCCATCTGTGCAGCCCTGTTTGTTTGTTTGTTTTGTTTTTAGTTTTTCGAGGTAAGGTCTCACTCTAGTCCAGGCTGACCTGGAATTCACTATGTAGTCTCAGGGTGACCTTGAACTCATGGCGATCCTCTTACCTCTGCCTCCCAAGTGCTGGGATTAAAGGCGTGCACCACCACGCCTGGCTCCTGTTTTTTTTTTGATTTTTTTAAATTTTGTTTGCTTATTTATTTATTTATTTGTTTGAGAGCGACACACAGAGGGAGAAAGAGGCAGAGAGAGAGAGAGAGAATGGGCACGCCAGGACCTCCAGACGCACACGCCCCCTTGTGTATCTGGTTAACGTGGGTCTTGGGGAATTGAGCCTCGAACCAGGGTCCTCAGGCTTCACAGGCAAGCACTTAACCGCTAAGCCATCTCTCCAGCCCTCCTGTTTTTGTTTTATTTTCTTAATTTTTATTAACATTTTCCATGATTATAAAAAATATCCCATGTTGCTACCCTCTCTCCCCCCACTTTCCCCTTTGAAATTCCATTCTCCATCATATCCCCTCCCCATCTCAATCAGTCTCTCTTTCATTTTGATGTCATGATCTTTTTCTCCTCTTATGATGGTCTTGTGTAGGTAGTGTCAGGCACTATGAGTTCATGGATATCCAGGCTATTTTATGTCTGGAGGGAGGACATTGTAAGGAGTCCTACCCTTCCTTTGGCTCTTACATTCTTTCCGCCACCTCTTCCGCATTAGACCCTGAACCTTGGAAGGTGTGATCAAGATGTTACTCAGTACTCCAGTCACTTTTTTCCAGCACTATGATACTTCTGAGTCATCCCAAGGTCACTGCCATCTGAAAAGAGAAGATTCTCTACCCAAAGTGAGAGTAGCATTAATATAAGGGTATGAATATTAAGAAAAGTGCTTAGTGGGCAGTTTGATAAACATAATATATACATTTTTCCACACATTAGCAGATGTTACACCCCTAGGGCTCATGACTACCCCTGTTTTAAGTTTTCAGTATCAGGGATGTATTCCCTCCCATGGAGCGGGCCTCCAGTCCAATTGGAGGGCAGTTAGTTTCCACCATGACAGACATGCCACTATTACACCTGTTGGCTCATTTGGCCTGGCTGGCCAATTATAAGGTTTGCAGTGTCCACTGTTGAGTATCTTCACTGGTGATATCTCTCTCCCATTGAACTAAATGTAGAATGGCTTCTTCCAGCTTTTTCTCAGCTGGTCTAGATGGAGGAGGTTATCAGCTCAGTTCCAGCAGAATTTCTCATTGGCCTTGCCACCCAAATATGTGGAGTCTTCAGCAATATCCTGTTTGTTTTTTGAGACAGGGTCTCACTATGTAGACCTGGAACTTGCTATATACATATAGCCCAGGTTGGCCTCAAACTCACTATCTTCCTGACCCAGCCTTGGGGGTGCTAGGATTACAGGTGTGTACCACACCTGGCCCAAGTATGTATGTATGTCTATATTTTTATTTATTTATTTTTGTTAATGTTTTTTTGAGATAGGGTCTCACTCTAGTCCAGGCTGACCTGGAATTCACTATGTAGTCTCAGGGTGGCCTCGAATTCTCAGCAATCCCTCTACCTCTGCCTTCCAAGTGCTGGAATTAAAGGCGTGAGCCACCACGCCCAGCTCTTATTTATTTATTTTTTATTTATTCATTTGTTTTTTTGAGGTAGGGTCTCACCCTAGCTCAGGCTGACCTGGAATTCACTACATCTTATGGTGGCCTCAAACTCACGGTAATCCTCCTACCTCTGCCTCCTGAGTGCTGGGATTAAAGGCGTGCGCCACCACGTCCGGCTCCAAGTATATTAAAAAAAATTTTTTTTTATTAACAACTTCCATGATTATAAAAAATGTCCCATGGTAATACCCTCCCTCCCTCCACTTACCCCTTTGAAACTCCACTCTCCATCGTACCCCCTTCCCATCTCAGTCAGTCTCTCTTTTACTTTTGATGTCTTGATCTT
Source organism: Dipus sagitta (assembly GCA_036346955.1). Lineage (NCBI taxonomy): Eukaryota > Metazoa > Chordata > Mammalia > Rodentia > Dipodidae > Dipus > Dipus sagitta. The sequence goes on along the minus strand of CM070770.1, from coordinate 162,670,295 downwards.
TTCCTCCTCTTATGATGGTCTGATGCAGGTAGTGTCAGCCACTGTGAGGCCATGGATATCCAGGCCATTTTGTGTCTGGAGGGAGCATGTTGCATGGAATCCTGCCCTTCCTTTGGCTCTTACATTCTCTCTGCCACCTCTTCCACATTAGACCCTGAACCTTGGAAGGTGTGTTACAGATATTGCAGTACTGAGCACTGCAGTCATTTCTTTCCATCACCATGATACCTTCTGAGTTGTCCCAAGGTCACTGCCATCTGAAAAGAGAAGATTCTCAACCAAAAGTGAGAGCAGCATTAATATAAGGGTGTGAACATTAACAGAAGTGCTTACTGGGCAGTTTGATAAGCATAGTATATACATTTTTCCAGACAACAGCAGACGTTACACCCCTAGGGCCCATGACTACCCCTGTTTTAAGTTTTCAGTATTAGGGATGTATTCCCTCCCCCCCCCCATGGAGCGGGCCTCCAGTCCAATTAGAGGGCAGTTGGTTTCCCCCATAACAGACATGCCACTATTGCACCCATTGGCTCATTTGGCCTGGCTGGCCAATTGTAAGGCTTGCCGTGTCCACTGATGAGTATCTTCACTGGTGATTTCTCTTTTCTCCCATTGAACTGCATGCAGAATGGCTTCTTCCAGCTTTCTGTCAGCTGGTCTACATGGAGGAGGTTATCAGCTCAGATCGAGCAAGATTTCTCAGGGGCCTTGCGGCCCAAGTATATGGAGTCTTCAGCAATAGGGTCTTACCATCTATTCCTGGTGGGAAACCAAGGGCCTCGGCAATGGCCTATAATGTTTTGGGGGCATCAGGGAACAAGTATATTTTTAATGTAAGGTCTGTACAATACATAAGATTCTTTTTGTGCTTATGAATAAGATGGAGTTTCATTGTCTTTTGTTAGTAAAAGAAAGAGAAAGGAAAGAAGGAGGGAGTATGGGAAGGAAGGAACCAGAATTTTTTTTTTTTATTTTTTTAATTTTTTTTTTTTGAGGTAGGGTCTCACTCTAGCCCAGGCTGATCTGAAACTCACTATGTAGTCTCAGGGTGGCCTTGAACTCATGGCTATCCTCCTACCTCTGCTTTCCAAGTCCTGGGATTAAAGGCGTGAACCACCACTCCCCACCAGATTTCAATTTTTTTTTTTGTATTTGGAATATTTACATGTACTTTTATCAGTTGAGCATTCCTTATGTGGAATTTTGAAATGATCGCTAAAGAAGCCATTTCAAGGCAGGCCTGGTGACACATTCAGTGAGGCCAGCTTTGGCTACATAGAAAGTTCTTGCCCCAAGACAACAGAGGCTGGGAAAACGGCTCAACGATTAAAGGCACTTGTTTGCAAAATGTGTCAGCCCAGTTTTGATTCCCCAGTATCCATGTAAAGACAGCATCCATCCACACATACACGCATACAATTTTTTTTTTGTTTTGTTTTGTTTTGTTTTTTCGAGGTAGGGTTTCACTCTAGCCCAGGCTGACCTGGAATTCACTATGGAGTCTCAGGGTGGCCTCGAACTCACGGTGATCCTCCTACCTCTGCCTCCCGAGTGCTGGGATTAAAGGCGTGCGCCACCATGCCCGGCTTACGCATACAATTTTAAAACAGAAGAAGCCAGGCTTGGTGGCGCACGCTTTTAATCCCAGCACTCAGGAAGCAGAGGTAGAAGGTTCGCTGTGAGTTTGAAGCCAGCCTGGGACTGCAAAGTGAATTCCACGTCAGCCTGGGGTACAGTGAGACCCTACCTTGAACCCCACCCCAAACAAAAAAAGAAGAGATGTAGTTGGTTTGTTATTCATACATCCTGCAGCCTGAGTTAAACTCAACAGTCCTGGTAGCTCTTTAGGGTTTTATGTAGTGGGTTAAATTTTCTGTAAATGGTGACAGCTGGATTTTTCATTTCCCAATTAAAAAGGTATATATTTATTTATTAGCTGGGCATGGTGGCACACACCTTTATTCCCTGAACTTGGGAGGAAGAGGTAGGAGGATCATGAGTTTCAGGCCACTCTGAGACTACACAGTGAATTCCAGGTCAGCTGAGCTACAGTGAAACCCTACCTCGAAAAAAAAAAAAATTTATATATATATATATATATATATATATATATATCCTGCCCTTGACCTGAGGGAAAGTGTGTTCTTCCCTAGCAGAAGAGTTGGGGTTAGCCCCAGGCTTCCTAGGTGTCCTTCGGCTGGCTGAGCATTACAAAGCTGCAGTGGCTGTTGGTATAGTTTGTGAGCATGTTGGATGGCAGCAGCTGTACTGTACTGTGCCTGAGCTTTTGTTCATGGAGCTTAGCAGGCTGCCCCCGGTATTTGCAGTTCACGGCCCTCTATGCCCAACTGGCTGCCACCCGTTCACTGATGGCGTTTCCCCAGTGAGAGGAGGCCCTGGTGGACTGGGCCTTGAGGGTAGGGCTTGTGAAGACAGGCCAAGAGGCTGCTCTTCCTCCCAGAGCAGGAGTGTTGTCCACCCACTTCCTCCCCAGGCTGTCCACACTGGACAGTCAGGAGCTAGTCCAGTGTCCATGGTGCCACTCCAGGCACCTGATCCAACTCAGTTCTCTCAGAAGCACCGGTGTGTGCACAAGGGTCTAATGTGTCCCTGCATTTCCTAGCCCCTGTGCAGGGCCTGGTTACCTGACAGGGGGACATCACCTCTCTGACTCCAGAGCCCAAGGCTACTGTCATGGCTCAGCTGTGCTACCAGACCTGGCCACTTCACCTTTTGTGTCACCAGGCATGTTTCCAGTCTTTTTAGGTGTCATGTTAGAAGAATGTTATGAGAGCTTACCCCCCCTACATCAGTGACATCACCCATTTCCTCAGGCAGGCAAACTTCTCTCAGCCTACACATAGGGAGCTGCTTCAACTGGAAATGCCCTCCCTTCCTCATCCTCTCTGTGGCCGCCGAGTGTCTAGAAGCCCAACTGGAATTCCCATCTGCTCCAACCCACACAGCCTTCCCAGGCAGTGCCTTCTGAATAAATATTCTCCCCCCCCCCCCCACCTCCCAGACCTGGGGACCCCACTCGCCTTCAGGCCTCACCTCTGACCTCACTTCCGGTGGGATTTCTTCCCTGCCCTCTGCTCCCAGAATACCTGTTTCCCCCACCCAGAAGGCAGAGCCCTTAGGTCTTGTTTCTGAATGATGTCCGTTATCAGTGCTGACCCACCTGCCCACCCTTCTCTTTCCCCAGGCTGAGCTGATGAGTAGCCTCATAGAGTATTGCATCGAGCTGAACCAGGCTGCTGAGCCCACTGCCCCCCAGGAGAGCACGTCTGGCCCCCACTCGGTCCCCTGCTCCTCCCCACCTCCCACTCAGCGGCCCAAGCTGCGGAGGCAGAGCAGCGTGGTGTGCAGCCGGATCCAGCACCTCTCCACCATTGACTACGTGGAAGACGGTGAGCCAGCAGCACCATACGCACGCACATGCGCCAGAGGGTGGGGAGGTCTGCAGTAGCTCTGGACAGAGTAGGTGGGTCTCCTTCCTGCTAGGCACCCCAGTGAGTGAAGGGAGAGCTGAGGCCTTGGCTCTCAGGACCCTTTCCTGTCCCTTCTCACTGCTGCATGGACAATTGTGTCCATGGCAGCCATCTTCCAAACATGCAAAACCACTCAGTACCTTTTTCCTTTAATTTCTTTCTTTAGTACTAGGCCTTGAACCTAGAACTTCCCTCCACCACTGAGCCCATCCAATACCTTTTATTAAAAGTATGGCTATATTCTATAGTTACTCTAAAATAAAAAGGTTTTTTTTTTTTTTTCAGTGCTGTAACAAAAGATCTAAATTTAATTTTGTTGTTGGTGGTGGTGGTTTGGTTTTGTAGCCCCGGCTGACTTGGAATTTACTATATAGTCTCAGGCTGGCCTCGATCTCACAGCAGTCCTCCTACCTCTGCCTCCCTAGTGCTGGAACTAAAAACACATGCCACCACACTTGGCAAATTTATTTATTTATTTTCAAATATTTGAGAGGGGGCTGGAGGGATGGCTTAGTGGTTAAGGTGTTTGCCTGCAAAGCCAGAGGACCCAGGTTCAGTTTCCCAGGACCCATGTAAGCCAGATGCACAAGGGGGCATACACATCTGGAGTTTGTTTGCAGCAGCTGGAGGCCCTGGCATGCCCATTCTCTCCTCTCTCCCCTCTCCCCCTTCCTATTTCTCTCTCTCTAATAAATAAATAAAAATAAAATACTTTTTAAATATTTGAGAGATAGCCGGGCATGGTGGTGCGCACCTTTAATCCCAGTACTCGGGAGGCAGAGGTAGGAGGATCGCCATGTGTTCAAGGCCACCCTGAGACTACATAGTGAATTCCAGGTCAGCCTGAGCTAGAGTAAGACCCTACCTCAAAAAAAAAATGTGTATATATATATATATATATATATATATATATATATATATATAATAGTTTGAGAAAGAGGCAGATAGGGTGAGTGTGGATATGATAAATGAACTCCAGATACATGTGCCATTTTGTGCGTCTGGCTTTATGTGGGTACTGGGAAATCAAATCCAGGCCATCAGGCTTTGCAAGCAAGCACCTTTAGCCACTGAGCCATCTCCAGCCCTAAATGTACTTATTTTTATTTTGAGAAGTATTGAGAATGTACCTCAGGGCCTCATGCATACTAGACAAACACTTTTACCACTGAGCTACAACTCCAGTCCCAAGATAATATTTAAGTGGGAAAATGTTCACAAAATAATATTGAGTAGAAAAGCTCAATTAATAGGACAGCATGCATATCTCCTTGGGTATGAGGCAGACCTCAGCAGTCAGTGCTCAGTTACTGCAATTTTTACTTGTTCCTTTGTGCTTCTTTGTAGCATTTTGATTTCTATTTATTTATTTTTATTTTTCAATTCTTTGAGGTAAGGTCTCACTCTAGTCCAGGCTGACCTGGAATTCACTATGTATTCTCAGGTTGGCCTTGAACTCACAGCAATCCTCCTACCTCTGCCTCTCAAGTGCTGGGATTAAAGGCATGTGCCAACACACCTGTCCCCACCCCCCCCCCTTTTTTTTTTTTTTTTTTTGTTTTGTTTTGTTTTTCAAGGTCGGTTCTCACTCTGGCCCAGGCTGACCTGGAATTCACTATGTAGCCTCAGGGTGTCCTTGAACTCTCAGTGATCCTCCTATCTCTGCCTCCCAAGTGCTGGGATTAAAAGGTACCATGCCTGGCTTAGAATTGGATGTTCTTCTCTTGATTAGACTAGGGCTATGGGACTGGAAAAGGCAGACCACAGGGGCTAGGCAGCAGCATCCTATCAAGAGGTGCCTGTCAGTTTTGTCTATGTCTGTAGATACTGTCCTGGTCACCTAGCTATGGAAGCTAAGGCTCCCCACCATCAGCTGGATGTGATGAAGTACTTTGTTTCTTTCCTTAGCTTTAGGAATTATAGTGAATGTTGCTCCAACAGAACAGCTGGTCAGGACTGCCTAGGATCTGTGAGGGTGGCTGTGTACCCCTCCATGCTACCAGAGAGATGATAGGTCTGAAGGGGAAACTTAGTCCAAAGAGCTCCCAGCAAAAGCCATTTCACAAGAGCCAGAGGCCAGCTTCCCAGGGCCTGGGCCGCCCTCACCCAGGTGCCTCTTCTCAGCCTGTTTCTCTCCCTCACAGGCAAAGGAATCAAACGGGTAAAACCAAAGCGCACCACCTCCTTCTTCAGCCGGCAGCTCTCCACAGGCCAGGGCAGTTACACGGTGGTGCAGCCTACCGACAGCCTGGAGCAGGGCTGAGGGCAGTGGCGCAGAGCAGCGGGAGGACATGTGGCGCCCCAGCCCTGGCCAGGCACCGTCCTCCCAGACAGGGGCCAGGCCGCATTCGTCTCAAAGGCTGAGAGCCTGGGTGGAGGGCCGTGCAGGATCTTCAGGTGTTCCAGACCAGGGAGAGGTGACATCTATGCCTGCCACTGTGCCTGCGGCCCCTCTTGCCACCTGCCCTTCCTTCCTGGACTCCGCCTAGCTGCTGAGGCTCTAGCTGTACCTCCTGCCCACAGATGCACCTTTCTGCCTGTCTCAAAGTGGTCCATGTCCTTGGCTCTGAAGGGACGTTGAAGGGACGTCTGGCAACTCCAGTGGTAGGTGGCCAAGGATCGGAGCCTGGGACCTGCAAGTGCCATGACAGCTTTGGTCTTTTCCAGACGTTGGTGACCACATCTTGCATTCCTTCCATTGGCATCCCTCCCACAGTGCCAGGACAGGCTCATCGTCCTTTGCAGGCTGTGTTGGGGTTGCAGGTTTTGAGAGCGGTGGACTTTTTTTTTTTTTTTTTTTTTGGTTCTGGGTGTGCTTAGCTTAGGGTTAGAGAGAGCTAGACAGTCAGTAGTCACTAGAACTCCCCAAGGCAATGGCTCCCAAGTTTGTAGTCTTGTGAAGCAACAAAGAATTAACAGAAGCAGACACAGCAGAAGAGCAAATTAAGGGCTGAGGAGGTAGCTCAGCGGTTAAAGCACTTTGTTGAGAAGCCTGTTGGCCTGGGTTCAATTCCTCAGCACCAAGTAAAGCTGGAAGCAAAAATTAGTTTGTGCCTGGCATTTGCAGTGGCAAGAGTCCCTGGCATGCCTAACATGTGCTTGCACACATGTAACTGAACAAAAATGTTAATAAGAGAAGGGTAGGTTAAGCCAAGCATGGTGGCACTCGCCTTTAATCCCAGCACTCCGGAGGCAGAGGTAGGAGGACCACCGTGAGTTTGAGGCCACCGTGAGACTACAGAGTGAATTCCAGGTCAGCCCGGACTAGAGTGAGACCCTACCTTGAAAATTTAAAAAAAGGGGGGGGGACTAATTTAAGCAAAGATTTATTCTTAAAAAGTAAAGCAAAGCCGGGCGTGGTGGCGCACGCCTTTAATCCCAGCACTCGGGAGGCATAGGTAGAAGGATCACCGTGAGTTCGAGGCCACCCTGAGACTCCATAGTGAATTCCAGGTCAGCCTGGGCTAGAATGAGACCCTACCTCGCAAAAACCAAAAAAAAGCAAAAACCAAAAAAAAAAAAAAAAAAAAAGTAAAGCAGCAAAAAACTTGCAAGCTGGAAGGGACATTGAGCTGGTGACCACTTGGTGATGTGGACCAGGGTTTTTATACCCCAGGGAAGTAAATTAGGCTTCAAGTCTTCATGGATTAGATTGGTTACTTCTACTGTATAATGAGGGTTCACCTTTGGAGATATAAATTAGGCACCAGGGTGACCTGGATTTGTTACACAGTTTATGAGAGGCTCTTGATATGAAAGGAACAAGAAAGGCTGGAGAGATGGCATAGCAGTTAAGGTGCATGCCTGCGGAGCCTAAGGACCCATGTTCAGCTCTCCAGATCCCTCATAAGCCAGATGCACAAAGGTGGGGCAAGTGCAAGGTCGCACGTGCCCACTAAGTGGCGCAAGTGTCTGGAATTCGATTACAGTGGCTGAGGTCCTGGCATGCCAAATCTCTCTCTCACCCTAAAAAAAAAAATTAAAATAATAATTATAATTAAAGGAACAAGGGCTGGTGGTTAGCCTACACCTTGGTGGGTCTGGACTTTATTGGAGTTCAGCCCCCAGACTCTGTTCTCTGGACTTGCCAGAAAATGATACTCTTCTTGGATCTGTATCCCTAATTACCTACAAAATGGGGGCTACTTTACTGTTAATTCCTATTGTTGGACCTGAGGGAGCTGGGTAGGGCCCCCACCTAGATCTCCCCGCAGGCCTGGGACACTGAACAGAAAGGAGGTACCTTGTTTTTGGTCTTTGTTTTTCAAGGTAGGGTCTGCTTCTAGGGTAGGCTAGGAGATGCCTTTTTGTAAGCCTTTGTTCCTGTGCTAGAAGTGGCTGTCCCAATAGGCCCACCAGAGCCACAATCCACACTGGAAAAGCTGAAAGTACCCGACACGCACGCACACCTCCCCAGACTCAAATGGCTCATCTCATGAACCCACCAAATGTACCTTTTCCCATGATCTGGGTTTTTGGATGTTAGTTTTTGTCTTGTCCCTTCTGCTCTAAGTGGATGTGACCTGTGTGACTCAGGCTGTCCTTCAGCCCCAGTGAAGTGAACTCTGTGGGATGTTGGGTATGGGTGCTTAGCCTGCTTGTCCTCAGCTTGCCCTCCTGGTAGCAGTGACTGTCTAGAGAGAAGCTTGGCCTGAAAGGGGTGTTTTCTAGACCCTTGTACCCCTCACTGGCAGTAAACTGCCCTGGGGCTTCCCGGGACTCCTGACAGGTAAGTCCCAGGCAGTGCACAGAGGCTTTCTTTGTCTTCCGTTCTCAAGGGAAAACCACAGAAATGTGAAGCCCTCATGAGCCCTAGGTAAGAACTGCTCACCTGCCCCTGCTCAGCTCCAGATGTCTTGCAGTGAGCTTGCCTTCCACAGCAAGGACTGTATTGTCATAATGTGTCAAAAGGAAAGGCTGGGAGGTGTCCCCAGACTTGGACGATCTGGGCTGCAGGATGATGTCACCTGCCACCGGAAGACTCCGTCCAGACTCTCCTGTCTTCTCTGAGATGCCAGCTCGCTCTCCTGGTCCTGTTGGTTGCTGACTGTTGTTGACTGCAGGTGCATTCTTATCAGATGGGGTGGGCATGTGGGTGTGTGTGTGTACACAAATTGTGTTTCCACTTCAGTCTGTTCTCCCATTTTCTAAGCACCAATTGTGCCTTAACCTCTGCTTGTCCTTTGGGACAAAGCAGTATTTCTGTATTTTACTAAATGTCCTCATTCTTTTATATCACGTGACTTATTAATAAAATTGATGCCTGGCAAACTCTGGGGTGGTTTGTGATATGAAATAACTAGGGCATGCTGATTACAGGCTGTCTATTTGCTTAAGTGTGTGTCAAGGTGCAGAGTCCTCAAGGTGGGACCCCAGTGAACCTGGGGGTTCGTTGGAGTCACTGCAGGAATGAGCAGTCCAGGAGTGCTCAAGGCTCCTGTGGAGCTATGAGGAGCTCTGCGGCTTCTCTGCCTTTCCTAGGTCCTGAGCCTGCCTAGGAGGTTGTTCCCCACGGATCCTGTGGTAACACCCAGTTTGGAGGGCTAGGACAGCACTAGACCTGCCTCAAGCACAGTGGGCCCCCCAGGAGGCCATGGAGCAAATGACATAGGCTTTGGCCCTGATGGGTGGTGCCAGAAGTTGAGGATTGGGGTTCACCCTGAACATTTCCAGGTTAAAGGAGCAAGCTTGTGTCCTTGTGGCAGTGTGGTTCTGGGATCACGATCTGTTTCCTGTCATCCATGACAGCAAGTGATGCCTTGTCCTCTGGGTGCTCCTCTGCCAGGCTGGGACAGTACGGTGCCACTGATAGCGATTAGGAGCAAGGTAGGCTGCTTTTGTAGAGTTAAGGACCTGGGCCCAGAAGAACAAATGGCAACTTGCACTGGTGAGACCAAAAGGCAACACAGTCCATTTCCTGACTCTTCCTCCTTCATTTTCCCCTAGGTATTCACCCCCCCCCCCGGGCTTTTTCTAAGTCTATGCTTGCCTCCAACCCATCAACCAATCACAGTCCTCCATATATATTTACACTTACCAATGAAACTCATCCCAACTGGATGCCTCATTTATATCTACAAGGTTATAAGGAAACCTGATCCAAGTCACCATGCAGACTACCAACTCAGGACCCCTCACACATAGGGAGACTTTCTGCTTTATTTTACTTAAAACATGTTTTAGGAAACTTGAATGTGCCAATCTCAGTTACTATAACATTTGATTCCTTTGCCCAGTCTCTGCTACTCTTCCTGTAGTTCGTTCACATTCACACTTAAAGTTTCAAGTTAAGTGGGGCATGGTGGCGCAGGCCTTTAATCCCAGCACTTAGGAGGCAGAGGTAGGAGGAGCACCATGAGTTCGAGGCCACCCTGAGACTACACAGTGTATTCCAGGTCAGCCTGGGCTAGAGTGAGACCCTACCTCAAAATAAATAAATAATGAAAATTTAAAAAACTAAAAGAGAAACTGATTGAGAAGGGGAGGGAATATGATGGAGAGTGGAGTTTCAAAGGGAAAATTGGGGGAGGGAATTACCATGGGTTATTGTCTACAATTATGGAAGTCAATTAAAAAAAAAATAAAAGAAGGGGGATAAAAAACAGAAGAAATAGTAGTTGGAAAGAAGATACAGACATGCATAGAGAGAGAAAGAATGGGTGTATGAGGGACTCTAGCCAGTGCAAATGAACTCCAAATGCATGTGCCCCTTTGTGTATCTGGCATTATGTGGGTACTGGAGAATTGAAGCTGGATTGTTAGGCTTTGCAGGTAAATGCCTTAACTGCTGAGACATCTCCCCAGCCCACCAAATTTCTTTTTCTAAATTTTTATTTGCACATGTATGTGGAGGGGTACGGGTCATCTGGCTTTACATGAATGGCTGGGGAATTCAACCCAGGGTGGCAGGCTTTACAAGCAAGTTCCTTTAACCTCTGAGTCATCTTCCCAGCCCCCAAAATATGTTCTTATATTTTATTTTTTTATTTGGGAGAGAGGCAGAGAGAGACAGAATGGGCATGCCAGGGCCTCTAGCCACTGCAAACTCCAGATGCACACACCACCACCTTGTGTATCTAGCTTACGTGGGTCCTGGAGAATTAAACCTGGATCCTTGGCTTTGCAGGCAATTGCCTTAACCACTAAGCCACTTCTCCAGCCCCCCAAAATATGTTCTGTTTTTAAATTTTTATTTATTTATTTGAAAGTGACAGAGAGAGAAAGAGGCAGATAGAGACAGAGAGAGAATGGGCGTGCCAGGGCCTCCAGCCACTGCAAACGAACCTCAGATGTGTGCATCCCCTTGTGCATCTGGCTAACGTGGGTCCTGGGGAATCCAGCCTCGAACCGGGGTCCTTAGGCTTCACAGGCAAGCGTTTAACTGCTAAACCATCTCTCCAGCCCAACCAAAATATATTCTTAAAAAAGAGCCCAGCTTTGAAAAATAAAAAAGGGGGGCTCTAAGGCTGGAAAGATGGCTCAGTGGTTAAAGGCATGCTTACTTGCAAAACCTTAAGAACACAGGTTTAATTCCTCAGTACATTAAGCCAGATGCACAAAGTAGTGCATGCTTCTAGAGTTCATTTGCAGTGGCAAGAGGCCCTGGCCCACTCAGTCTCATAATTTTTTTTTTTTTTAAAGGGGGCTCCTAGGGCTGGAGAGATGGCTTAGCAGTTAAGGGTCTGGCCTGCAAATCCTAAGGACCCATGTTTGACTCTCCAGGTCCCATGTAATCCAGACACACAAGGTAATACAAGCATGCAAGGTGGCACACACGTCTGGAGTTCTATTGCACTGGCAGGAGGCCCTGGCACATCAATTCTCTCTCTCTCTCTCTCTCTCTCTCTCTCTCTCTCTCTCTCTCTCTCTCGCTTTTGCTTTCTCTCTTACTCTCTCATAAAATAAATTAAAAAAATTTTAAAGGGCTGTAGGCTCTTACTTGCAAAGCCTGACAGCCCAGGTTCAATTCCCCAACACTCACATAAAGTCAGATGCACCAAGTGGCGCATGTATCTGGAGTTCCTTTGTAGTGTCGGGAGACCCTGAGGCCCTGGAGTGCCCATTCTCTCCCTCCCTCTCCCTCCCTCCCTCCCTCTCTCTCTCTCTCTCCTTGCAAATAAATAAAGTAAAATAAATATTTTTAAGCTGGGCGTGGTGGTGCACCTCTTTAATCCCAGCACTCGGGAGGCAGAGGTAGGAGGATTGCCGTGAGTTCGAGGCCATCCTGAGACTCCATAGTGAATTCCAGGTCAGCCTGGGCTAGAGTGAGACACTACCTCAAAAACAAAACAAAAAACAAAACAAAACAAAATATATATTTTTGGCCCCACAAGTCTTAGACTGACACCTGCCCCCCGCAGACATGCTGGCTCCTTTTATTTCTTGGCAACCTGCCATCTCCTGCTTCAAGGCCTTTGCTCACACAAGCTGTTCTACATTTTGAAAGCTCAGGCATCCGTAGGCATCCTTCCTACTTTAGCATCACAACACATCCCAGCCACAGGCCCCTCTCCTGTACCCTCACCAAACTATCGGGCTGAACCCAGGGCCCTCCCCAACTAGACTTGTTTGTAGGCGAAGACCCTATTCATGACATCACCTCCACCTGCTGTGTGGCCTAGAGCAAGTTACAGCACGTTTCTGGGCCTCCATTCCTCACCACGAACAGGGAAATCATCTGGCTATGGAGGACCCACCCAAGCTCAGTCGGAGGTACATGGAATGAAAGTAGAAGGTATGAGGAATGCTTAACTGTGATCCCGAGCTTGGTAGACACCAGCAGTAATGACTCAAAGGACAGATTCTCAACTGCTCATTCCTGTCTCTGGCCAGGCAGACCTCCCAGAGACACCTCAAACTTCCTCTCTATCCAAATCCACCCCATATTTCAGAGAAGGTGGGTGGGTTACCCAACTTCACACAGAATGGAGGTGCAGAGCCAGGCCTGGCATATCAGGATTTCAGGTGTTTTTGTTGTTTTGTTTTTTGTTTTTGCAATGTAGGCTCTCACTCTAGCCCAGGCTGACCTGGAATTCATGATATAGTCCCAGGATGGCCTCAAAGTCACAGCAATCCTCCTACCTCTGCCTCCCGAATGCTGGGATTAAAGGCATATGCCACCATGCCTGCAGGATTTCAGCCAGCCTAGGACTAGAGTTAAGTTTCAGATCAGACTGGGCTAGAGTGAGACCCTACCTTAAAAGAAAAAAAAAAAAAAAAAAAGCTAGAGTGATGGCTTAGCAGTTATAGCACTTACCTGCAAAGGATCCAGGTTCAATTCCCTAGGATCCAGACAAGATGCACAAGGTGGCACATGTGTCTGGAGTTCATGTGCTGTGGCTGGAGGCCCTGATGTGCCCATTCTCTATCTGCCTCTTTCTCTCCCTCTCTCAAATATGTAAATAAAAATATTAAAATTTTAAAAAAACAACAGAACAAAGAAACAAAGAAGTGGGCTGGACTGATGGCTCAGCAGTTAAGGCACTTGTCTTCAACGCCTAATAACTATAGTTTGATTCCCCAGTACCCACGCAAAGCCGGATGCCACAGTGGTACATGTAGCTGGTGACTGCAGTGGCTGGAGGCCCTGGCTTCTCCCATTGTCTCTAACTCTGCCTTCTATCTCTCTCTTTATGACTTCAAATAAATAAAGTTTTTTTTTTTTTAAAATAAACCCAAATGCCAAATGATGCCGCTTTCACCCAGCTCCCCTTGTTCTTGTTCTCAGGCTGTGTGGGCTTGGGTGTGGCCACGGTCACCGCATGCAGATCCAGTCGTGACCAGCAGGGGGCAGCTGAGCCCGCCCTTTCCTCCTGCTGCTTTGCCGCCATCATGAGCCAGCAACTCTGCTCCCGCCGAGACCGGCAGCCTGCAATATGGTCGAACCGCGTACAGAATCTGAGGGAGGGAGGCTTTGGTCTGGTACTGACGCCCATCTCTACCCAATAGCATACACCCTGACTTCTGGGACATGGACCTCCTGCCACTTAGTCTGTGTGGTTGGTGGCGCTTGAGCTTTCCACAGCTCAGGATCCTTGTCCTGGAAACCAACTGTGCTTTGGAACTTACTTGTTTTTCTGTAAAATGACAACAAGCCGGGCGTGGTGGTTGCACACCTTTAATCCCAGCACTCAGGAGGCAGAGGTAGGAGAATTGCCACGAGTTCGAGGCCATCCTGAGACTATATGGTGAATTCCAGGTCAGCATAGGCTAGAGTAAGACCCTACCTCGAAACACAAAACAAAAAAAAATATATGTGACAACTTAGGTCAAACTATTTAAAGCCAGAACTATTTGGGGGAAATCCAGAGACGGACGGGGTTAGTCATTCAGTTCCTGCTCCACCCTCTGCTGTCAGCATCCCATCAGCCCCCAGCTATTTCAAGCTTTGGTTTTTCTTTTGGTAATGCTAGGGAAGAAACCTAGGGCCTTTGTCATACTGGACAAGCCCGCTACCACTGAGCCATTCCTCCAGTCCCGTTTTAAAACTATTTGACATAAATGTAATTTGCAACAGAGCATAGTACCAGTTTTTCTCTTAAGAATTCTGGGTCTCCTAACACCAGACCATGACATTTGAGGGGTGGGAGGATGGGCAGAGGTAATGACTACAGACAACCTCAGCCAATGAGAATAGGCCTCCCAGGTAACGTCAAATCAGCAGCTTCCAGAAGGTTTGCACTCAGTCCGCTGCACTGAGCTGCTGGCCGAAGCCCTGTCCCATGCACCAACTTGTTCACAGTCAGGGACGGGAGGGTGAGGTGACGGCGGGGGGTGGGGGTCGTTGAGTGAAGTTCGAGGGCACTCTAGTGCTCCTGTGGGGTCACTGTAGTGGCACGTCCTGGGCTGAGGACATTCCCTGTTGTGATTCGTGTGAAAGCAGATGGCTTGGGCAGCTGGCTCTGCTGAGGTTCTTGCAGAAGGAGGGCTTTATAAACCTAAATCCTGGGTGGGAGAGGGCAGGTGACTCCAAAGAAGCTTCCACCAGGAGTACCAGTGGGTAGGCTCGAAGAGGAGGCTTGGAAGGGGACACGGGGCAATGTGGGAGGGGGTCTAGGAAAGCTGGGGCTTGTTTAGTGCTTGAGCAAGGGACCAGGTTACTGGGGCTATGGAGGCACAGGGCAGTGGAATATGCAGGACCTATGGGCTGGGGCCCCTAATTCCCTCAGTTAAGGACCAGAACAGGGACACTTATCGTGCAGTGAGGCCTGGTGAGTCTGGTGACAGGATCAAAGGCCTGTGTGGACATTCTAGGGGGTGGCCAGCTTGGCCAAGGTTCAGGAAGTGTTGTGCCAAGTCCCCTGATCAGGAGCCAAGACCCCAGGTCACCCAGGAGTCACCCAGAGAACCGCCACAGAAGCTCGAATGTAAAAGAAACAGGTTTCTTTATTGCAAGCCTAGGCCTGGGCTCCATCCCTACAGTCCAGCACGGCAGTAGTGAGGGAGAGAGCCCCTTTCTTTTGGGGGAAGGGGTTCATATAGGAATTCGAACAAAGAAGTAGGGGATAGATACATGATTGGTTGATTTAAACAGTTGTGATTGGTTTGGGTTTTCGGTGGGCAAAGTTGGGGGCAGGAGCTAGGGGCACTCCAGGCAGATGAGGTACTCTCCATTGTGATCGGCTAAGCAAACAGTCTAAGCAGGTAGTCGGAGGCCGGAGACCCCCGCAGGGGGATGTTTCTGGAAGGCCCTTGAAGTGGAGATTCCTCAGTTTCTTATCTAAGCAGATGGTCGGAGGCCGGGGGCCCCCGCAGTGGAGTGTTTCTGGAAAGTCCTTGAAAGGGAGATTCCCCAGAAACTTTAGGGAGAAAGGCAGCAATTGAGCAAGCAAACAAAGTTTACAGAAGCAAAGCTCAGCACACTAGCCGGCTAGTTCTCTAAGTCAGGCCTGGGCCTTTTTACTTAAAATGGTTATATTTGGTCTCTCAGAAGGGGTGTGTTCAGGAGGGCTGGGCCTAAGAACCTAGGACAAGGGGCAAGAGGCCAAATGCTGAACAGATGTGCATGAAATGTGTCCCAGAACACAGAGTTCTGGTATTGCTGGTTTTGAGAGCAATGGGACCTCTTGGCCAGTGGTTCTGAGTTCCTTGTCTTGTACCTTGTACAGAGCTGACACATGCAGACTTGGCAGACAGGCAAGTTAAGAAAGGTTTATTGTAGGAAATAAAGCAAAGCAGAAAGCTTCCAGGTTGGAAAGGGTCCCAACGTGTACTCTGCTCCGGTGACCTGGCTCGGGGGTGTAGATTAGGTATGGAGTTGGGATGAGCTTTACTGGTTAAGTTTAAATGTGTATAAAGGACCTTGACTGGTTGGTGGGTCAGGGAGAAAAGTGCAGATGCAAAATGGAACCATAGAGGGTGTGGGCAAAGCTTGTGAAAAATTCTTATGAGGAGTAAGAACTAGAAAGCAAAACAGAGGGCTCACCTGATCATTGTCTTGATGAATCAGATTTAGTTTCAGACTGGAAATCTGGCTTCAATTTTTGTTTTTGTTTTGTTTTTTCCTTTCTTTCTTTTTTTTTTTTTTTTTTTTTTTTTTGGTTTTTCGAGGTAGTGTCTCACTCTAGTCCAGGCTGGGCTGACCTGGAATTCACTATGAAGTCTCAGGGTGGCCTTGAACTCACAGCAATCCTACCTGTGCCTCCTGAGTGCTAGGATTACACGCCCAGCTTTGTTTTTCGAGGTAGGGTCTTACTCTGGCCCCAGCTCACTGGGATTCACTATGTGGACTCAGGGTAGCCTTGAACTCACAATGACTTACCTCTGCCTCCCAAATTCTGGGATTAAAGGCATGCACCACCACACCTGGCTTCAGGGTGTTTTTGTTTGTTTTTGTTCTTTAATTATTTATTTATTTTTTTTTTTTTTTGCAAAAAGAAGAGAGACAGAGAGAATGGGCGCACTAGGGCCTCCAGCTGCTGCAAACTAACTCCAAATTCATGCACCACTTTGTGCATTTGGCTTTATATGAGTACTGGGGAATTGAACCCAAGTCGTTAGGCTTTGCAGGCAAGCACCTTAACTGCTGAGCCATCTCTCCAGCCCTTGCTTCTGTTTTTCTTATTGTTATTTGCGGTTGCTGGGGATTGAACCCAGGGCCTAGTGCATGCTAGACAAGCTCTCTACCACTGCACTACTTCCTCATCCTCAGACTGGAAATTCTTTTAGTTGCATCAGGGCAAACTGACATCTATATTCTTTTGGGCCTGAGTCCCTAACTACGTACAAAAGAAGGTTGTCTTGATCCTAACCTCTTGTCATTGGGAGATCTAGATTTCTGGGACTGACAACATCAAAGTTGCTTTTTGTAAAGCATGGCTTAAGGCTACACTAGAGGAGGAGGTCACCCCCATCAGACCAGGGATGGGCTCAGGAAACAGGGCCCACAGACCCCACACCCTCAGGAGAGGCAGGGTCCAATGCCTGAGCAGCCCTCTTATTTGAGGAGTCCCTCCTCCTCCCTGACAAGAAAATGAGACCAAAAAAGGCAAGTCCAGATTACCCACTTGGCTTTGTTAACCTGGACAACAGTGCCTCCCACTTCCAATGCCCTATGCCGATGCCCAAATTTGGTTCACAAAACTTGTCTGGTTCCTGTCACCCTAGTACTGGAGGACAGCCCCAGCTCCTTGTTCTGCTACTCTCCTGACCTAGGGCTCCTGGTGCTCAGGTTTAGAGTGGGCCTGCCATCACCTTCACGGTCTCCAGCTGTCCTTGGGACTACTTCCTTGCTTTAGTCAGTCCACAAATATTTGCCAAGAGCCTCACAGTGCTCAGCGTGACCTTTGTAAAACATAAACTGTGAAACCAGACACTTACCAAGGTCTGTCACATGCCAGGGACCCTGAGGGCCCGGAGACCCAAAACACAGCAAAAGGAAACCCTCTGCACAGAAAATCAAGTTCAGGGGAAGGAGTTGTTTAGAGCTGTGTTGGGGGGGGCGGGGCGAGGGGGGTCACTGGAAGGTGACTTTGGGGGCCCAGGCCTAGTGGGAGCTAAAGGTAGAGTAGACAAGGCAGCCACCGGGTTAGGAGAACTCCGTAATTGTGAAATGTATGTGTTAGGGAGAAGGCAGGTTGGGGACAGCTAGCTGGGAAAGGTTAAGAGCTTGCCCTTTCTCTGAAGACGGGGAGCAGCCCCATGGAGAGAGGCGCACTGGAAGAGGCGGGGGGGGGGGGGGGGGGGGGGGGGAGGGCGTACCCAGATTGTTGTTCCTCTGGGCTGCTGCAAGGTCAGGTGATCAGGAAAGGAAGGCTCCCCGCCAGCGCACAGTGACTGTGCAGTTTCCTGACTCAGGCAGAGGTAGGAGTCTCAGGGCTGAGAAGGAAAGGGCCCAGGCACCATGAGAAGCCCAAAGTGACCCAGGGGGCCACGACTCTGGACCTCTGGTATATTCTCAAGTGGCAGCAGCAATATTGGCACAGTCTTGCTCTTGGGGCAAACAAAATCACCACTCTTCTCTCTTTCTCTCATCTTTTCAAGGTTTTTTTTTTGGGGGGGGGGGTGCGGGGGGTATCCTGGGATCCTTTCCTGAGCTGGTGTGTGCTTGGAAAGGACAGGAATGAGCTGGCTTCCAAACAAGTCGGGGAGGCCAGCGATCCTGGCTGTATGTGACCACAAGAGCGAGCCTGGAGGGCTTTACTCCCTCCTGCTTTCTCTTTTTTTTTTTTTTTTTTCTTTTTTTTTGGTTTTTCGAGGTAGGGTCTCACTCTGGTCCAGGCTGACCTGGAATCAACTCTGTAGTCTCAGGGTGGCCTTGAACTCATGGCGATCCTCCTATCCCTGCCTCCCTAGCCTCCTGTTTTCTCATGGGCAGTAGCTCTTCATACTATCTCCTCTTTCCTTCTCTTAAACGAATAAAATCTCTCTAAACTGAAGAGAAAAAGGAAAGCAAGAGCTTGTAGAGAAAGGGGCCTCACCATGGAATCAGAAATCATGTAAGGGACGCTTCACTGTTCCTTCTGTCCTCTCCAACTCAAAAAGCCCCTGAGCTGGCTGGCTGGGAGGAAGCAAGCTGTGGCTAGGCCCACAAACCGGGCCCGCCCATCACCACTGAGCCCCACCCTACCCAAGGTCTTGTTGACACAGTTTTCTGGAATAGCTTGTTTTGATCTACAGAAATTTGCTGATGCACTGACTGGCCTGCCCTTCTCCTCCATCAGGGTGGAGATATTTTTGGCCTTATTTGTACAGGAAGAGAACAGAGCCCAGATGGTGTGTGCCCATCAAAGGATGGGTACAGCCCTGACCCCCAACTGTAAGGTAGGGTGCCCTGAATGGTTCTAGCCCCAGATCTCTTCAAATACATTTCTTTACAGGGAAAACCGTGGAATGTGGAGGACAGGAGCCTTTCAAGCTGCCACATTGTCCCTGGAAACTGAGGGACAGGCAGAGCAGAGGAGACAGAAGGACACAAAGGGAACCTTATGTGTGACAAAGCAAACTATAAACTTAGGCTTTTGTGTGGTGCCAAATGAAGGGTTAATGAACTACTGGCCTCGGTGAACCATGTATCTTTCATGGACCCTAGCATGATAAGGAACTTGTGTTACAAAGCAAGCTCGTAACTCAGAAGATCTGGCCTCAAGAGCTCTCAGGCCACCTGGACAAGGGATCCATAAACAAAGGAAAAGGCCTTGCCTTTCCCCCATTCTTCTCTCCCAAAGACCTCCACTCCCATCCCTCACCCAATACATCTCTACTCTCCCGCGTTCAAGCACAGCAGCGGCAGTTCCTCCAATAAAGAACAGTCTGTGCTTTTCTTTCTTGTACCTCTCATGTCGCTCTACTCAACCCGGAATCCTAACACCATGTTTCCCTCTTTCCAGTGATGTGAAAAATTGGGTATGCTCGCTCTTTAATCCCACCGTTGAAGAGGCTGAGGTAGGAGGATTACTGTGAGTTCAAGGTTAGCCTGGACCGGAGTGAGACCCTGCCTCAAGAAAAAAAAAAAAAAAAAAAAAGTAAATTAATTAAATTAAATCTAAGATAAACTGCTAATGAGATGTGGGAATAACATGTGAATGACTGACTACCAGCTCAGAGAAATAAAGGGCTGACTCCACAGCCTGGTACTGGGAAACAGCAGGGAAGCCTCCTTTGCTTATTTTCATACCAGCCTCCCAGCTTTCTAGAACATTCTGACAGGCAATTCCCCTGTTCTTTGAGGTTGTCAGTCTGGCCCCTGGAAATACTGCCCCAGAAGCCTGAAGGGACAAAGCTGGGTGTGGTGGTCATGCTTGTAATCTACCAGTACTGGAAAGGCTCAGGCAAGGACGACTGGGGAACAGTCCAGACCAGCCTAGGCTACAATGGGAGAGCCAGTCTAAAGGGCATTAGAAACGACAGAGGACAGATTTTAGAGGAGGGTGAGCGACAAGAATAACAAAGCAGAACACCTCCCTATAACTCATCTCCTCAACCCTCCTCCCCCCAAACATCCACCAGCAAACAAGTCCTGGCTTGTCACAGAATCCAGCTTGTGCTGTCACATGAGTAACAGTCACCAGCGTTCCAGGAACCGGGGGAGGGTGCGGCCTGGGACCTGCCCTGCCAGCAGATGCCATGTCGAAGAGGCAGGGGGAAAAAATAGCTCCCCCAGCTTCCCACTCCTGGTTGCCAAGGGAGCTGTTGACACTGGGTTCTGTTTGGAGTGTGGGTGGTGAGCCTGGGAGGAGACTTCCCGGCGAACGTTCTGCCCTTTTTCATTCTGGTTAAACTGTCCTTTCAGCCTGGGGTGGGGGCTGGGGGCGCTAGGTGGAGGGCTCCTGTGGGTCTCAGGCCGCGGTTCTTTAGCACATAGCTGCACACTGGCACGGGGAGGAGGGACCAACAACTCTTCAAAATCCTCACCAACCCCGCAGGCCCTGGTGAGAAGGTGGCAAGTTTTTTTTCTTTTCTTTTCTTCAGATAGGGTCTCACTCAGCCCAGGCTGATCTAGAACTCACTCCATAGTCCCAGGCTGGCTTTGAACACGCCTTGATCGCAAGTTGAAGTCCACTCCAAGTGGGCAGCCTGCCTGGCACCCCAAATGGCCATTAAACCTCTCTGAAGCCGGGCGTGGTGGTTTACGCCTTTAATCTCAGCACTCAGGAGGCAGAGGAAGGAGGATAGCCATGAGTTTTAGGCCAGCCTGAGACTACATAGTGAAGTCCAGGCGAGACCCTACGGGGGTGTGTGTGGGGGGCGAGTACGACACTCCCTGAGTTCATTACATGCCACAAACTGCTCCAAATGCAGATTTTTAAAAAAATTATTTGACAGATAGAGGGAGGGAGGGAGGGAGAGGGCGAGAATGGGAGCGCCAGTGCCTCCAGCCACTGCAAACAAACTCCAGACCCATGTTCCACCTTGTGCATTTGGCTTACGTGGGTCCTGGGGTATCGAACCTGGGTCCTTTGGCTTTGCAGACAAACACCTTAACGACTAAGCCATCCCTCCAGCCCTAAATGCAGCTTTTAATACACTAAAGCTATATATCCATCTGGATGTCCTTTATCTAACTTACATATACTGTTTTCTATATTTAGTTATATATAGGTATATTTTGTTTTTTGGTTTTTCGAGGTAGGATTTCGCTCTAGCCCAGGCTAACATAGAATTCGTTATGTAGTCTCAGGGTGACCTCGAACTCACAGCCACCCTCCTACCTCTGCCTCCCAAATGCTGGGATTAAAGGCCTGCGCCACCGTGGCCGGCATTACAAAATCTTTGTGCTCTTAGGTTGCAACCACCTTTTGTCAATTAATACATCATGTACACATTTTAAGTAGCTTATTCTGGCTGCTGGGTCATCAGTTCCGTGGAACTTCTTCACTCTCGGGCCACTGTGTGACAGAAATGAAGAAAGTAGGGCCGAGCCGCTGCAAGCTGGCAGCTGGTTGGTTTCCATTCACTCGCTTCCTGACATTTGTTACCGAGAGTCCTCCGCCACCGCAGAGCCTGGGGTGCGGGGCAACTTCTCTCCCTGTTTACAGGACCACCCCCACCCCAGCCTGGCAGGCGCCCGCGCTGGCGTCACCGGCCGAACACGAGGCGACGCCGCCCAAGGAGTCACGCGCGCGCCACCCCCACCCCGACCCCGCCGCGGTGGAGTGACGCGCCGCCGCAGAGATCCCTCCGCCGCCGCCGCAGCCGCCTGGAATTTTCCAGCCGCTCAGCCGGCCCTTCTTTCGGGCCTCTGCCGGGCGGGGCGGGGTGACCTGGGGCGACCTCGGCGCCTCAGTCCTTTCCTCCCAGGAGCGTGGCCCCAGCTCCCACGTTCTGGAAGGATCCTTGGCCACCCCCCAGAAAACTCTTGTCTCTCATGGACTCTGCCTCCCAGGACGAGATCTGTCCTTGACATTTCGAAGTAGGGATCGTTGAGCAACCAAAGGGAGTGGCCACCGAGCGAGGCTGTGACCCGCCCCTAATTGGCTCCTTGGCCAGGGTCAGGGAGGGACTTTTTTTTTTTGTAGTGTCCGTGGAGGAATCGTCCCGTTGAACGTTGCCCCGGTGACGTGACCCAGGGCTATAAAAGCAAAAGTTGGGTGCCGGTCAGAAGGAGTTAGCGACAGGGAGGGCTGGCGCCTGGGCCTAGTGGTGGGGCGGAAGTGGACAGTTCAGGGCACAGATGTGGGAGATGGCAGGGCTAGATGAAGCCAGAAGGTTGGGGGTGCTAGGAAAGCTAGAAGGAAGACTAGGTTTTGGGGGGTTGTCTTAAAGAAGGCATTCTTTAAAGTATCCTCAGGAAGCTACATGGAGGGCAGCAGCCAGCAAGGCCAGGCGATGTCTGCTGGAGTGGTAGCTCACTTCCAGGCACATGGCACTGTTGGGTGGGCCTAGTTGGGTCCAGTGTTCTGACTTGAGGAGGAGGAGGAAGACAGGCAGAGGAGTGAGAAGGTGGAGGAGGATAGTTAGTGGAGACAAGGTAGGATTTGGGCCCTTGAGGCCCTGGACATGGTCTTGGAAGGCAGGTAGAGAGGGACAGATGGGCAGGGAGAGTTGACTTTGGACGTGACAATACCAGTGCCCCCCCTTTCTTTTCAGATAAAGGGGTGTGAACCTGCCTGGGAATGAGGCCTGATCTTGTGCAAAGTGGACTTAGCTTCGTGGGGCTGACAGCTCTGGTCCAGGGTGGTATGTAATGTTAGTTTAGCCTGGTGACTCCCAGGTCTGGCTGTGAGGCCAGGTCCCAGCGGAAGTGAGGGATGGTCTGAAGCGTGGCTGCTGAGGAGGCAGTGAGCCACCCTCACCTCTTACTGGCTGGTGTGGCCTAATGCCTTTGCCAGGAAGGGGCTGGTAGAATGCGTGTCTAGGGCCACATTGACCAACGGCTTTATTTTCCAGGTGGCAGTACCCCCTCCCTGGACTTTTCCCTAGGTTCGGTGCTAACCTCTTCTGTGATCTCACTCTTCCCCCTTCTCCTCCCTTTAACTCTGAGGTTATCAGTTCACTTAAAACCTTGCCTCTGGTCATCTGGTAAGCCCGGGGAAGTCTGGAGTCAGCAGCTGAAATTCGTGTTTGGTATTACTGGTAGCTGACTCGGGATGGGATGGGGTGGTGGTGTTGCTTTTGCAGAGGGTGGGGGGGATCGAGTGTGCACCCCGAGGGTGGGCCCAAAGCGATGGTTCCAGCCAAAGGTCACCCCCCAGGCCTCATGGACATGGTTTGTTACTGTAGTGTTCATCATGGCGAGCAGACGGCACCAGGAGAAATGGAGCCCCTGCCAGTGAGTCGTAGCAGTGCAGGAGGGGAGACCCTGAAGGAGACAGCAGCGGCTTAAATTGATGCCTGCACATTGAATACCAGAGGCTTAGGAGGAAGCTCTCCATTTGCCATGTGCCCGGGCCTCGCTAAGGAAGCCATGTATTCCGGAGGCCATCATTTAAGTTGTTCAAATGAGCTTTTGGGGGTAGTCCAAAGCAGGTGCATCTGGATGAATGTTCTGGGAGCACCATCTCCGGATGCGAGGAACGCCAGTTGGCACCCCTACTTCCTGGGGGTAGGGGTTTTCAGATGTTACATCTTCTAAGCTGAGCCTCCAGTCTTTCTAGCTCTGTGCTGTGAACTTTTGCTTCAAGAAGATTTCTTTAAGCTGTAGAACATCTTAAAGTTAATGTCCTCGCAGAATGATGCCTTGTAGATGGCGGCTGCAGATGGAGCCCAGTGACCTCACCTCTCCACCCACCTGCTTACCCATCCTGCCTGTCTGCCTCTGCGTTGGCTGGAGGGATTCTTGATGTGATAAAACTGTTGGGGAAAGTTGTACAGTTTTGACTGTCTGAGGCAGAGGGTGTGTGTGTGTTAGATGAAATGGGATATTAATGAAATTGCAGGGGTGGTGGGGTTCTTGTGTTAAAAGTCTGGGAAGGGTACGGATTTGAAGATGGCAGATCTATTGAGCATTCTGATGGCATCAGAAATTACCAAGACGGGAGTAATGGGATGGGGCCAACAGTGGTCCTCCCCCCCCCCCTTTTTTTGTCTTGTTTTTCTGTGAGGTGTTTTGTTTATTTTGGTGCAGGGCTTGGAAGGCAGGTGATCCACTACTACACTATAATGCTGGTATCTCGTTTTATTGATACAGTGTAGGTGTGTAGCCCAAACTGGGCTCAGGTTCAGCCCTCCTGCCTCAGGCTCTTGAATGTTGGCATTACAATTGTGCCACCACGCTTGGCTTTCCAATTTTTAACTTTGACTATTAAGAGCGCTTTGGGCATTCCAGTAGGTGCCCAGAGGAAGGAATTGTAGGAGGGGCAAGATTCTTCGGTGGATGAAGACTCAAGGGGAGAGGGATGGTGGGGGGGGGTTGTAGCAAAGGGTGGGGGGTGGCAGGGAAGGTGGTTGTAAATGTGGGGTGAAGGGGGCATTCACCAGAGAAACAGGCAGAGCTGACTGACAGTGAGGAAATATATATAAAAGTTAACAGTAAACTATTGATGCTAGTTAAATTGCTGCCCAACTGCCTGGAAGCTTTCAGAAATGCTTTGAACTTTTAAATTCGAAGAAAAAGGCAAAATTGTTTTGCTTTCCTCTTAAGTGGAAAAGACAGGAAACTGGTTATTACTCACATGAAAGATGGTGTCCGCCTCAGGAGGAGATGAGCCATTCATTTCCGGCCTTGGCTGCTTTGCCAGCTGCCGAGTTAGTTTTCTGAAGCTGGTGATTTTCAGGAGCAGGAATTCTGGGAAAAGGCTTGTTAATGTCTGCAGTGTGGGTTCTTAAACCGCATGTAAATGTGCACTTAACATGGGATTCATTGCCTCTTCTGGGTTTGTAACTCAAATTTTATCAGCTGTTTTGTGATTGAAAATTCTGAGCAAAGTGAAATGTGATTTTTCTAAAGATACTTAATAAGCAAGTTGTGCCTTAAAAACATCAGCCTGTATTTCTGTGATTGGTCCGTGAACGGCAGTCTTACTAATCCTTTCAAATCAGTCATTGTAACAAGGAGAGACAACCTTTTGTGGTTACTATGAAATGACTGTAATATTGATGCATGTACCCTGATACTCATCATTGTAATTTTACTTTGAATGTGCTCTCTAAACCCACCAGGAGTAGAGGGAAACTTGATCGAAATTCGCTTGGGAAATAAGAGCAAAACTGCGGAGAAGAGGATAGTTAACTAGATGTTAAAAGTTCAGTTCTATTTTTATTTCTGATCTTCATGTGTTGAAGTGGCTAAGTGATACCAGTGGCATTTTATCATGTCTCTTCCTTTTATAGTTCACTTGAAAAATGTTAACCCCTAGTACTCCTCATCCATGGGACTTTGCTCTCTTCTGGGCTCCCTTTTTAAAAAAATGCTTGAAAATATTTTGGTGTGGAACTTTTAACCAGTGACCTGGGTATAACAGCAATGATTGCCATTGGAACTCAGTGTTAGTCATGCTTGAATAGGAAAATATTTTTTTGGTTGTCTTGGGAAATGGAAGCTGTAAAAACAGGTGGTTAAAAGTACTCATTGCTCTGTAAGGCAAGAATGTTCTGTTACTTTGTGTGTGTAATTGCTAATCATCTTTCTTCCCTCTACAGCACAAATAAAGGTTTGAGTTCTAAACCCCTTAGATTTGTTGTAATGCTATGTTACGTCTCTTGACCACTCTTCTGCCTTGTTAAAGAAATTGTGTATATCTTTGTGTTTAAGCCTATATGTAGTATTTATAAGCCCTAAGCCATTGAGGCCATTGGTAGGACCCATAATCTTCCTTGAGAGAGAACTCAGTGTCCTGAATGTTCGGTACATTGATGGGGATGGGTGTGTGCTGCTCACTGTTGGAAGTTGGTAATGGCTGTGCAAACTGAGTCACAAGCAGAAGAGTACTTTGACCATGATCTGGAACATTCCCTGGTTACATTTCCACATGATATCTGTTTTGTTTGGGGGAAAGGCGGAACATAATGGACATGGATTGTTTTCGATGTTGGGTCTTTGGGGGACTGCCATAGCTTGATTCACATGTTCAGATGAGTAATTGAGTTCTGCCTCACTTTTCTTGGTATATGACTAAACGGTGTGGGCTTCATTTTGTAAGTGCTCCTTTAAGCAAAGGCTGCGTGGAGGGCGTGGGTGGGCGTGCTTGGAAACCAGAGTGCACCCTGCATGTAATTGTCTGGGGTATGGTACCCATGGTTCTTGTGGGAGTTGATCTGTACTTGCATTGGGGTATCAATGGTACTGAAAGGTTTTTACAGACAAATTTTGAGCTTAGAATAGAAACACTGCCAGCCTCTGCTAAGACGGGTGCTTGTTGCCAAGGGAGCAGAGAAAGAGGCCTGTGGCTCTGCAGGGCACCTCTTGCTTGGCAAGGGGAGATCAGTCTTGAATAGACAAGATGGGGATCAAAGTAAAGAGGGGTTGGGGCATGTGGCCTAAAGTTTTCCTGTGGGCTGTGCTCCCAGTTCCTGTGTCTTAATTTTCTGATAGTCCCTAGATAGCCTCACCCTGGTACACTCAGAAGGTAGACTTGAGGCACCCATGTGCTTTCTGTCTGCACTCCTGGCACTGCCAAGAGCAGGTGCTGCTATGTGCGGCTGGGAGGAGTGTCCCCTGTCTTTCACTCTTTCTTGGGCCTCCTATCTGTTTCACCCTTTGGAAGTTACTTCACCTACCTTGTTCCTCTTTGCAAAACTTCTTGGTTTTTGTAATGCTTACAAAACTAAATGCCTCTGAATGGGGTACTCTTTCTCAGCATGGTTGGCAGGTTAAATGGTTTGGTGATGGAAGTGACTGGAATGGGGCAGACAGGCCAATGACTGAAGTCTGTTTTCCTGTTTTTGTTTTGAGATAAGGTCTTGTACTGTAGCCCAGGCTGGCCTAAAACTTGTGGCAATCCTGCTGCCTCAGCCTCCCATGTGAGCCACCTTGCCCTGCAAGGACTGTGCTTTGTCCTGTTACCCTGGGTCAGTGGATGGCCAGAGTGGAAGGTAGGGTTATCACAATTCAGCATCCTCACACCAAGGTGTGAGTTCAGCTTCTGAACTTCAGAGGTAGCTTACCTCCAACTGCAGTTCAGTGGGTGGACTGATGGTCATGTGTGAGTTAAAAGTAATGAGGCATAAGAATCATCTGTGGACCATTACCATTAGAGAGTATAAGGACTTTTTTTTTTGTTGTTGTTTTCTTTTGTTTTCCGAGGTAGGGTCTCACTTTGGTTCAGGCTGACCTGGAATTCACTGTGTAGTCGCAGGGTAGCCTTGGTGCCGGGATTAAAGGCATGTGCTACCACACCCAGCTCTGTAAGGACCTTTAATAGTGGGCAAACTTTTGTATGTCATCATCTCTGGATGAAGCATTAACTCTGGCTCTGTATGGTATTCCTAGTGTGACATTGGTATTGAAGAAACACTAAACAGGCACACAGATATTCAACACTCAAAACTATATGGGTGCAGATTGGGGATGGCAAGGGAAAGATAGCAAATTAAAAGCAAAAAGGTTGTAGAGAGGTACCCTTCCTCCAGTTAGGGCACCACTTCACCACCTCTCATGGGCTGGTTAGGGTAGCTGCCACCTGCCTCTGCCCCCCTCTTCCCCTTCTTTAATTCTTCACTGAGTTTTCATGTGCAAGAAATATTACTGTGGAGTTGGCAAAAACCACCTTGAAAAAAAAAAAGGATTTGCGTTCTTCTGACAAGTATTACTGGCATATCAGCTTCTTTAGATTTGGTCCTCTTGTGCATCAAATATGTATGTGCATTCTTAGACAGAAATGTAATTATGCTTAAATATGCTGCAAGTCATGGCAGTCCTATTACGTGGCTGTGTCAATCTCATTTAGATGGGCATGGCGGTTTCCCATTTGTTCCTCTTAGGGAGCGTTGTTTGTAGCTCAAGCTTAGTCACGTGTGCTATTTCTTTGAGATATACGAATACATTTGTAGAAGGAGAGGACTAGGTCCAACTTAAAACTTAAGATTCATATTGCTAAATTGCTCTTCAGGAAGGGTTTTGTAAGTTACCATTATGCAAACATCTCCAGTGTGGTGTCACCTAGCCAAAAAGCACAAGTGGTTTTATAAATCTGACCCCCACTTATGAATATGTTGTCTCCGTACATTATTGCCATCATCGGGCTATTTCAATTGTATTTATTGCTTCTTTCAGTTTTAATGGTGATACACATAGCATAAAATTTACTGTATTAGCCATTTTTAAATGTATAGCATTTAAATGTACAGGCAGAATTGTGTATTTACAAAAACTAAAACTCCATCCATTAGGTAGCTTAAACTTACCAGTCCGTTTTTACGATCTCTACTTTCTGTTTCTATAGTATGACCAGGTACCTCTTGTAAGTGGAATCATAGTATGTGTCTTTAAAAAAATTATTGGGGTCTGGAGAGATGGCTCAGAGGTTAAAGGCACTTGCTTGCAAAGCCTGATGACTCGAGTTCAGTTACCCAGCACCCATGTAAAGCCAGTTGCACAAAGTGGCACATGCATCTGGAGTTCCTTTGCAGCAGTAAGAGGCCCTGGTGTGACCATTCACTTTCTCTGCTTGAAAATAAGAGTATTTTAAGAAATAACTATTTTCATGTGTGGGTGTGGATATTCAAGAGACTGGGTGCACCACTACATACTGCCGCTTCATATGGATGTGGGTGCAAGCACCCTTACTTAACTGCTGAGCCATCTCTCCAGCCCTGGTATTCGCCTTTTTGACTGGGTTATTCGCTTTAGCATAATGACCTTATGATACATCTAGGCTGTAGCCTGTACATAATTTCCTTCCCTTTCATAAACGCTACATAATGTTCAATTTGTGTATATGTCGTATTTTTCTCATCCATTCCTCCATAAATGGGCACACTAGAATTGCTCCCCTCCTCTTTGGCTTATTGCTATTATGAATAATGCTACTGTGGAGATGGTGGACAAAATCCTTTCTGAGATCCTGCTTTCAATTTTTAGAGATCTGTAAAAGCCACCCTGATGGACATAGTGATATTTCATTGTGGTTTTGACTTACATTTCCCCAATGATTAGCATTATGTGTTATTGAATATATATATTTGGGAAAATATGTGTTCAGGTTCTTTGCTTATTTTCAAAATTATGATTTTTGTTATTGTTGTTAACTTGTAGGATTTCTCTATGTATTCTCAATATTAACCCCTGGTCAGATATGATTTGCTAACATATGGTGGTATAGTCACTTTTATCATTTTTTTGATGATATGGTGATGTAGTCTTATTAAATCATTGCCAAATTCAGCATTAAAATGTTTATTGTTTCTAAAAGAATATACTTTTTTTGGAGGTGCTGGTGACTGAACCCAGGTTCTCATGCACACTAGGCAAGCACTCTAACCACTCAGCTACATGGCAGCCCCTCAAAGCACTTTGTCTTTACGCTTATGTAATTATTATGTAATTATTGGCTAGTCTGATTATCTTACCACTTGATCTCCTGTTTGCATTTTTTCTGTTTGGCTATTTACTGCGAAATTTCCAAAAGGATCATGCATTCCTCATATGGTTGGGAAGGTAAGCTTTGGCCAGTTGTGACTGTCAAGTCTATTCTCTTAATCCCAAAAGTGGGTATACAAGGACTTAAACTAGTCTAGTAATTGTAATCATTACTGACAAGCTGCTTGGATTTGCCCCTCACTTTTCTTGTAAGTGGAATCATAGTATGTGTCTTACTGAGCTGAGCATGTGGGCTCACACGGCTGTGACACACATTTCTCCATGTATTCTTGACAAAGCTGGCAAGATTCAGTAGTAAGCTTGTGTTGGGTGTCGAGTTCAAGTGCTCTGCTCTGTTTTGCTCTGACTTTGCCAATGTTAGCTTTTTTATAATTACGTGTCTGGATGTGTTTCTGGAAATTACAGGTTCTGATTTTGTCATTTTTAATAAAATACAGCAATCTCAATAACTGTCACTGCTCATTATGTTTTAAAATCAAGTAAGGTGGTTACTATGACACTTCTCAAAACAAGGGTATTCTCTCTCTTTCTCACTGGAACTTTAGTACATACGCTGTACTAGGTTAATCTCAATCTGTAGGTCATGACTTTTTTTTTTTTTTTTTTTTTTTTACTTAAAAATAGTTGTATTGGGGCTGGAGAAATGGCATAAGGACCCTGATTCAAGGCTCAACTCCTCAGGACCCACGTAAACCAGAGGCACAAGGTGGTGCATGCATCTGGAGTTCCTTTGCAGTGGCTGGAGGCCCTGGTGTGCCCATTCTCTCTCTGTTGCTTGCAAATAAGTTATAAATGAACAAATTTTAAAATAGTTGTATTTATATTCCACAATTTGCTCAAATAAATACTTGTTTCTTATAAATTTTCTACAGAATGTTTTTAACAAATTCCTCACATTGTGTCTTGACTATGTATTTATGAAACTTCAGGAAATGGCTCTGGTTTTTTTCTTTTGTTTGTTTGTTTGTTTTTTCAAGGTAGGGCCTTGCTTTAGCCCAGTCTCACCTGGAATTCACTATGTAGTCTCAGGGTGGCCTTGAAATCACAGCAATCCTCCTACCTCTGCCCCCGAGTGCTGGGATTAAAGGCGTGCACCACCACGCCCTGCAAGTTCTGCTTTTAATGGACTAATTTGTACTAATGGGATAGCAGGTGGCCACGTGCAGTCCATGTGGGATTCTGACACGACATTTAGTGAGTTTTCTGATATTGACCATCCCTTTGATGCTGAAGGGAATGCATCCGCTGAAAGAAGGGACTGCAGATTTGGATTACTGCTCTCTGCATCTTCCAGCTTTTCTGTGTTATCTTCCTAGTTAATGTGCAGTCTCATGACTCTGGGATTAGATGCCAAAATGTTCCTTTGAAGCTTAGAAAAGTCTGGTTTTACACGTGGATTTTCCCTTAATTCTGTCTCATGAATTTGCATGTCATCCTTGTGCAGGTGCCATGCTGCTCTTCTCTGTACCGTTCCAACTCTAGTGTATGTGCTGCTGAAGCGAGCACACATGAATTATTATTATTATTTTGGTTTTTCAAGGTAGGGTCTCACTCTAGCCCAGGCTGACCTAGAATTCATTCTGTATTCTCAGGGTGTCCTTGAACTCACGGTGATCCTCCTACCTCTGCCTCCTGAGTGCTGGGATTAAAGGCGTGCACCACACCTGGCATGAATTATTTTTAATATGTCTTTTTACTAATGTGATAACATTAGACTCTTCTACCAATATAAAAACCAGGACAGTGAATAAAGTAGCTTCCCTTTAACCCTGTGGTATCCCACTCTATACTCCCAGGGTGACATCATCATCCTGAATCCTGAGTTTCACTTAGTTTCTATTCACATAGCTTTAAAAAAATTATCTGAATGTGTGTGTGTGTATATATATATATATATAATGTATGTATATGTTTAACTATATATTTAGTTTTTAACTTTGTTGGAACTATCTCGTCTAATAGATTTATACAGTGTTTGGTGAACACTGAGTTTACAGACTATTACATGCGTAGTGGCTGCCTTACTTCTGAGTGTCATTAGACAAGTGCTGCTTGATGCTTTCTTGGTATGCATAACCAAAACATGGCGGGTCGCTACCACCACTCTCTCTTCCTCTCCAGAAGTAACTGTTGTTACCAATTTGCTATGTTTCCTGCCAGGCCTCTTCCACATATCCATATAGAAAAATTATATTGTTTTATTTATTGTTTTCTTTACTGCCTCTGAGATAGTATTGTGCACTGCATATCATGATTGAGTGGCTTTTTCATTTCTTAGTAGGGAGTCATGAACATGGCCCTTATTCTTTTAAACTAAACTACTATGTACTATTCCTTATTTTGGCTATACCGTGAGTTAAAATTTTAGCTGTTTTGTTACTGATGGAAATGTATGTTTCCTTAGCTTCTGATGTTGCTCACAGTATGGTGTGGTCATCTCTAGACAACCCTTTGTGCCCAGCATGAGTGTTTCTCTGGGTAGGTACCAAAATGTAGAGTTGCTGGGTCACAGGGCATGGTCAGATGCTTCAACCCTCCCTACACTACTGCCTTTCAAAATGGATAAATAAACTTGCTTACCTGAATATAACAATACTTTTTTTCAATTTTATCAAATATTCTTCAATTTCACAGATGACAATATGAAACAAGCACAACAGTTTTGCAGTACAGTTTCAAGGTGTGTACAAATTAAAATACAGAGTTTAACACTTGTGTAACTGACATTTTGAACTTTAGATTTCCATATAAAACTTACAATTTCAAATATTAGCCAATCTGATAACTTTCATAAAATATAAAAAGGGTGAGAGATTTTCACTAAACTAACTACATAAAATATTTAAAATAATCATTAAAACTCAACATTAGAATTTATAAAGATTAGCTATAAAAATATATTGGTAAGTCACTCTTATAAAGGTGCCATTTGCTACATTACAAAATAGTCTCTAACATAAAACTCCCTCAACTAACTGAATATAACAGTATTTTTGTTTGTTTGAGGTAGAGTCTCACTGTAGTCAAGGCTGACCTGGAATTCATTATGTAGTCTCAGGGTGGTCTTGAACTCATGGTGATCCTCCTACCTCTGCCTCCCGAGTATAGTATTTCCTTTTATATCCTCTTTCTTTGCACATGAAATTTTTAAAGTTTCTGTCAGTTGCTTTCTTTGATCTGTCATGTATGCACAATGACCCATGGAGATGTGACTTGTACAATAGAATGTCATCTGGAAAAATTTAACATTTGTGGGCTTAATGGTGATAAAGACCAAGGAGTCTAAAACACAAAATTATACCACTTTGTCAAGGTGTCATTTGTAAGTTACTTATGTCCTGAGGCTGCTGAGGACACCTAACCTAAAGCTGTCACATTGTGGCTCATTCTCTGCTTATCCTTCCATCAAAGCAACTCTCCTAAAGGGACCAACATTTTGCAAATCTTAAATTTGGTTAAATCCATGGCTAATGTTTCTAAAGTTTGTACTGTTGCAATGGATAGAGCTGTGGAGTGTGTATTTGTAGAAAATTTATAAATCACTAATCATGAATTTAAAAACCAAATACTATAGAAAAGCCCAACATGATTTTTTTTTTCCCAGCATGTGATTGAGTCTAAAGTCCTAGTGTCTTCATTTATTTTTTTTTTTTTGCTTTGTTTTCCTTGGACATCTCCCCTCCATGAAAGTACCCAAATTTATCCTGATATTATCTGATATGAAATGGAACCATACAATGTGTACTGTTGTGTTCATGGCTTGTAACATTGTCCCCTGCCTCTTTGGGCTGACCCCCAAAGGCAGGTGCTTTGCAGGTTTCCTCCAGTGTTTGTCCCTTGCTCATGTAGAAAATGTTTGAAGTGACACTTGTTCATGTTAGCTTCAAATAAGGTGACACAGTGACATCTTCAGTTGCTGAAGCTTCTTTGCAGACACTTCTGTGTATACACAGCGCTGTGAGGGTACGGGCACTCCATGTACCTTGCCTTGATCTGAGAAAGTTCAGCTCCCAGCACAGTGACTATACTTTAGAGTCCACCTTACTTTTTGTTTGTTTGTTTGTTTGTTTGTTTGTTTTTCGAGGTAGGGTCTCACTCTAGCCCAGGCTGACCTGGAATTCACTATGGAGTCTCAAGGTGGCCTCGAACTCACGGCGATCCTCCTACCTCTGCCTCTTGAGTGCTGGGATTAAAGGCATGCGCCACCATGCCCGGCTTCCACCTTACTTTTTAAAAATTTATTTTGTTTAATTTATTTGAGAGAAAGAAAGAGGTAAAGAGGTGGACAGAGAGAATGAGTGTGTCGGGGCGTTCAGCCACTGGAAACAAACTCCAGAAGCATGCGCCACTATGTGCATCTGGCTTATGTGGGTCCTGGGGAATTGAACCTAGGTCCTTTGGCTTTGCAGGCAAGTGCCTTAACTGCTAAGCCATCCCTCCAGCCCCACCTTGCTCTTTTCAGTGCAGGTGTGAACTATAGCCCCATTTGAACTGCCCATCTTTGAGCTGTTTCTAGCAACTTTGACTGCATAGAAAGCTATATGTATTTTCTGTTCATGAGCAAGTATATGTACAGGGGAAGTTTCCTTTAAGAGGAATTCTGGGGCATTTGGATGCTGCCAGCTAGCTCTCTGGGTTCCAATTAGCCTTTCCCCACACCTTCACTAATGCATGTCCTTAAATGTCCTTAAACTTGGTTAGTTGTCAGAGCTAGAAGTGAAAAATAGTACTCAGTTGTAATTTTTATTTGTATTGCTTTTGGCTTGTATATTGACAGATGTGGTTTTTTGTTTTTATTTATTTATTTGTTGTTTTCAAGGTAGTGTCTCTCTAGCCCAGGCTAACCCAGAACTCAGTATGTAGTTCCAGGCTGGCCTGGAACTCACAGCGGTCCTCCTACCTCTGCCTCCAGAGTGCTGAAATAAAAGGTGTGCGCTATCACCCCAAGCATATTGACAGATTTTTAAGAGCTCTTTACATGTTAAGGAAATTAACCATTTGTGATTTGCCTTGCAAATATTTTCCTTCTGCACTCTGACCTGTACTTTTTGTAGTATTAGTTTGCTGTTCAGAGTTTTAAATACCTATGTTTGTTTATCAATATTGTACTTTAAGGCTTCTATGTTTTATGAATAGCTCAGAAAGGTTAATCTACCTCAAAATTATTTTTTATGAGCTCCATGTTTTGTCCTACTCTTTAAGGTCTCACTTTTATGTTTATTGGATTTATCTGGACTTCATTTTGGTATAATGAGTAACTTAGCCTCTTGTTGCTACTCAGTTGCTGATTTAATACAGCTATTGGCCACTGACCTGTCTGTTCATGTACCAATTCTAATTTTACATGTTGCAGCCTGGAGATATATATATGTAACTCAGCAGTAGAGGGACTGCCTAGCATGCCTCAGGTCCTGGGTTCAATCCCCAGTACTGCTAAATATTGCAGTCTGTGCTTTAATATATGGTAAGGATGGTCTTACCCCATAATTGTACTTTTCAAGAGTTTTCCTGGCTTTTTATGCATTATTAATTAGCCTTCCCTATAATATCATCATGACTTCCCTCCTATGCAAAAATAAGGTATGTCTTTCTGTTTTCTCCCATTGGTTCAGCCTAACTTTATATTATGAAGGTATGGCTGGTGCTATTGCCCCATCCAAATGGCCACCCCATCACATTTTGTGTATTTCTGCTGTACTTGTTGCTGTCACATTATCAATGTCTTTGGTCTTTGCAATTGAAAAGCTTCTAGAACATGCTGTCCTGACAAAAATGCCCATAAGTTTATGCAAACCCATGAGATTGCACCCAAGGTCATGTTCCGGGACTTTGAGAAGGTTTGCTTTCTAAATCTCTGCCTTGGTGAGGCTGGCTCAGCTTACAGATAGTTCTGTGTACCTGGATCTAAGTCTTGTTTTAGTGACCAGCACGTGGCTGCTGTGCTGGGCCTCTAACCTGCCTTTGTCTCCCTCCAACAGCTGCCAGAACTTTTGACAGTGTACTACTGTGTGTATTTCGTGGCTTTATACAAAATTTGTTCCTTATTCTATGTCTTGGGACCATCATTGTGGACACCTTGTCCTGACTGGCCCATAGAGGTTTCTTTCTGGACTGTTGGTTTAGGGCCTATTGGTAGTGTCTTTTGTCACTTTCCTAGAGTGACCCACTCTTTGTCCACTGGGCTCATTGTGTATCTGGAAGCAAAAAAAACAAACCTTGTCTTCAGTTCACTTATTAGTTCACACCTAGGTCATGGTGGTCCGTGACTGCTTCATAAATGAATGATGGCTTTGTTTTTCTTCTGGTCTTAAGTCTGACTTACAGTCGGTATAGCATAAGGTGAATTTCTCTTTCTCAAGAGTGAAATTACTGGCTCAGAGGGTGACAGTTGAAAGGCTTTTGACAATGGTTGCTAAGCGTATCCCTCCACATGGGGTTCAGCCATGCTTCCTGCACATGATCAGCCTTGCCAGCCCCATCTTTGTTTATAGCTTTTTTTTTTTTTAATGTCTTTTAAGTTTGTGGTTCGCCTTTAAGATCGTGCCAATGATGTAAGTTTTCCATTAAGATCAGTCAGATCTCACTGTTAGGGCTCCATACATCAGTGGCATGTACGTTTCACATTGCTGCCTGTCAGGTTTCACTGCTAGGACTCCATATGTTGGTAGCATGTAGCTTTCTTCTGGATCTTTTTGACATTGAATGCTTCAAGCACTGTACAAGGTAAGAATCTAATTTGGTGATTACAAAATGACTGACTGATGTGAATTCCAGGTCAGAATAAAGTAAGGCTCTGCCTCAAAAAAAAAAGCCACAAAACAGCTGATTGTTAACTATATAATGCAGGAAGTCTGTTTCTGGACTTTTTTTTTTCTCTCCGAGGTAGGGTTTCACTCTAGCCCAGGCTGACCTGGAATTCACTATGTAATCTCAGGGTAGCCTGGAACTCATGGTGATCCTCCTACCTCTGCCTCCCAAGTGCTGGGATTAAAGGTGTGCGACACCACGCCTGGCCTCTTTTAAGTAATATTGCCCTTTGTTAGTGTATCATAGACACTATTTGCACATCATAGTAAACGTACTTATTCAAAACATAGTGATGTTCTGTATTCCTGTTACACAGCTGACTTTCCTGATGGTTCACTGCATGTGTATTCAAGGCAGCTGGTAAGTGGTGACCATACACAGTGCAGAGCCCGAGCCTCTCAAGGCTTTACTGCGTCTCAGCGCTCCTGATTTGATAATTGATGAAGGCCAGCAGCCCCGTTCCTACCCAGATCTCCTGGTAAGCCTGGCTTAGTGGGGTCCCAGATGTTAGGCAAGACCAAGGCCTCAGGTCACACCAGACCCCGCAGCTGACTCAGGTCACTGAATGTCATCTGCCAGTCTTCTAAAAGTACTCACTGGAATTTCACTACATTTATAACTGTAATACTGAACGTCCCTGTTCACTGGGCTTTTCTTTAGGGGCTTGATGCATTCATGACTTTATGCCTTGAAACAAAGTGTTTTGCAGTGTGGCTGGGTGTGTCTTTCTATTAAATGTCTAGCTATGATAGTATGTCATGACTTGTCTTCTGGGCACACTTTGCTTTTTCTTGTGTTGTAAGTAAACATGCTGGCTTCACTGCTAGGCTAAAAATGCCACCAATTTCTCCTTGTGGTATACTGTAAACTTTGGTTCAATTCAAAGCATGTGGCCTTTCCATTCTTTTGACTTCAAGTTCCATGATTTCGTAAAGCTGCCTTTCTGACTTCACCCGTTCCTGTAGGTTTCCTTTCACCTCGGCATTCACATGAGCAAGCGAATGACTGCACATGAGGACTGTCTAAGTGGTTCTGAGAGCCATGCAGCAGAATCCATGAGTTGATCAAACGTAACACAATATTCTTAAAGTATTTAATGGGGACAGACTAGAAATACAAGCTTTTCATGCTTGCTTTAGCTGTACATATGCTGAAAAATAAGCTTTCAAGAGTTGGCATCTTTTAGCTGTATTTGCAAATACTGTAGGATCGAAGCAACTGAGAAAAGAGCAAAGTCGACTACATTTTGTATTTGCTGTACTCACGTCACCTTTGGGTTGATGCAATGAGATTTTGTTTCTCCATATTTATAAATGAACACATTACTTTAGTGTTTCTAAACAGAGTCTGCTTGGTTTGAATCGAGTAGTAGGAGCACTGACTTGGATCGTAGCAAGCTGCTGGTGGAAGTCCTCACCAGGAAGGGAGCTTTTGCAGGCCTTCATCAAAGCTATTCTGTAATGAGCGCAGCACCCAGTGCTTTGGCTCACTCTGCTGTGAGGACCAATGCCCAAGGTGGGTTCTGCTCTTGAACACTTCTCAGTAGATTTGATAACATTTGCTGGCATGAGGTCTGATTTTCCCCCTAAGAGGACTAAGAATTCGAATGTTGAAAACTTGCACAAATTTGTGGAACAAAGCCTAGAAAAATGAAAACCATAGATTTACTAGTGATTTTTGAGTTTTGTGCCATAATTTCTCTCCATTGGTGTTGGACTTTAATCAGTTGAAATGTATTTCTGTCCCAAAATGCACTCTTTTTTTTTTTTTGTTTTGTTTTGGTTTTTTGAAAAACCAAAATAATAATAATAATAATAGTAATAACATTTAAAAATTAAAGTTACTTAATTATCTAAAACAAGTGCAGGCTATTGAGTTAGGTAAGCTGCTCCCTCCCTGCAGCTGCCTTATTTTCCCCATGGTCATCTTTCTGCCTTGGTTTCCCCATCTACAAGTTTCAGCATGTTCTCTGCCTTAGACCTTAGACTCATGTTGGGGCTGGTGAAATAGTGTGAATGTGGTACTTGCCACTCTTGACATGGGTTAAACACCGTTCCCTTGGGCTTTTCCAATAAATGAGAGCCACCTCTGATGGCCGTGTCACTCACCAGAACTGGTCCATGGCATCTGTTTTCCTTTTTTGTTTGCTAATTGCTAAGAAGACTTGGACATCATGGTTTTCCCACCCAGCCCCACAGTGATAGTCTTCAAGAGCTAGAAGAGGGTCCTTGCTGGCCCTGGGAGCTGCAAACAAGCTCCCCACCCTGTTTTGTGTTTTGTGGTGGTCAGAGGGGTCCTTGTCTTGTTTGTGATGCACAAGGTGAGTTGGAGTGATCTGCTTTTTATTTATTTTAATTACTTTTATTTTTGGTGGCAATATGAAGTTTCTTTTGTTAACTTTTTATTGACACCTTCCTTAAGTATAGACAATAAACCATGATAATTCCCTCCCTGAAGTTTCCTCTTAAAATATTAATTTTTCTTTTAAAAATTGAGTTGTAATTTATAAAATTCACAACTTTCTTTTTGTTGTTGTTGTTGTTGTTTTTTTGTTTGTTTGTTTTCTGAGGTAGGGTTTCACTCTAGCTCAGGCTGACCTGGAATTCACTATGTAGTCTCAGGGTAGCCTCGAACTCACAGTAATCCTCCTACCTCTGCCTCCCGAGTGCTGGGATTAATGGTTTGCGTCACCACACCCGGCTTAAAATTCACAACTTTGAGTATACCGTGCTGTGTTGTATAACCACATTGTCCCAAGCGGAAGCTCTGTACTCATAACTTCCCATCCCTCTATTGCCCTTGTCCCTATTAACCTTTGTTCTATTTCCTATTCTTGTGAATCTGCCTATTCCAAGTACCTCATAAGTATAAGCAATAGTTGTCTTTCTTTGTCATATTTCCCATGGTATAATATTGTCAAGGCCCATCCATATTATAGTGTGTAATGATACCTCATTCGTTGTGTGTCTGATAATATTCCATTATATTGATGATATAACACATTTTATTTATCTACCCATCAGTTGGACATTTGAACTGATTTTGTTTTTTGCCTTTTATTAACAATGTTTAATGAATATTTATGTACAAGTTTTATGAGAATGTGTTGCAATTCTTTTGGCTATATATATAGTAGAATTACTACCAGGTGATATAGTAACTTTTAAAAAATATTTTTGAGGAACTTCCAAACTTTTCCAATGCTGCAGTATAATTACAGGTCCCCTGATAATGTGAGAGGGGTGCTAATTTCTCCACATTCTCACCAACGTTGGTTATTATCTAACTTGTGGTCACTCATCTGACCCTGGTGTGCATTTCTTTGATTGCTGATGGGAGCAAATACCCTTTTATGTGCTGTTGGCCAGAAGTGACTTCTGTGAGAGTATCTGTGCTAATTCTTTGATCATTTTTTTTTTGGGGGGGGGGGGTTGAGGTAGAGTCTTGCTCTATTTCAGGCTGACCTGGAATTCACTATGTGGTCTCACGGTGGCCTTGAACTCATGGAGATCCTCCTACCTGTGCCTCCCAAGTACTGGGATTAAAGGCATGCACCACCACACCCGGCTCTCTTTGCTTACTTTTTAAGCAGGTGCTGCCGTGTGTGTGTGTGTGTGTGTGTGTGTGTGTGTGTGTGTGTGTTACTGGGTATTGAGCCCAGGGCCTTGTGCATGCTACACAGGTACTCTACTACCAAACCAGGTCCCCAGCCCATGTGCTTTTACACCTCATTATCTATGCTTTGAAGGCAGTGTGAGAGCTGAGAATGCAACACTCTTGAGTAAGATGCATGCCTAGGTGCTGCAAGGAAAGGAAAAAAACAATTGAGTTGATTATAGGGGAAGAGAATGAGAGAATAACTGACTGTTCTCAGTATGCGGGTGGGGTTCAAGATGTTGTATGTGTACCCTAGAAATCACAGATGTTAGAGACAGAGAAGATGGGGCAGTCAGCTATATTACATTGCTGGGTCCTGGGAAAGGGGACCTACTTGCTAAGTAGATTAATCAGAAGTTTTGATTTTTTTTTTTTCTGAGGTAGGGACTCACTCAAGCTCAGGCTGACCTAGAATTCACTGTGTAGTCTCAGGGTGGCCTCGAACTCATGGCAATCCTCCTACCTCTGCCTCCCAAGTGCTGGGATTAAAGGTGTGTGCCATCACGCCCAGCTCAGTTTTTATTTTTATTTTTTAATTCATAACAGATTTGATTTATTCAAAAGCTTTTTTGCGCCATTTGAAATGAACATAGTATTTGTCTCCTAATATCTGATTCTTTTAATTTTATTAATGATTCCATTAATACTAATAGAATATTAAGCCCACCTATGACAGCTGATTCTAGCCACTCCTAGGCCTGGGGTTTTATTCCGCTGACATGGAAGACTTAGAAGGCCCTCTGGGCTTGACACTGCTGGGGAGGTTTGGGATCAGAATCACAGCCAGGCAGAGAGCTGTGAGTATAGCTTTGTGCAGATAACTTGGGTCTGTTATGTTCTCTTACTTAGCAGTTTCTTTCTTTCTTTTTTTTTTATTTTTTTTATTTTTTATTCCAAGGTAGGCTCTTGTTCTAGCCCAACCTGACCTGGAATTCACTATGTAGTCTCAGGCTGACCTAGAACTCAGCGATCCTCCTTCCTCTGCCTCCTGAGTGCTGGGATCAAAGGTGTGCACCACCATGCCTGGTCCAGACTTGCACACTTCTTCTCATAGTGTGTGCAGTGAAGGTGGCAATGGCAATCTGGTGTGAGCAGGTCCAGTTTACAGTTTCACCTTCCATCAGCTTCTTCCTGGCCATGAAGGTGATACAGTGACTGGCCTGCTCTCCTCTTCCCATTTTCACACAGGAGCAGGTTTCAGATGACAAGCCAGGAAAAAGGTAGTGGTTGTCTCATAGTTGTAAAAGAATACAGTACATCCAGGAGTGAGAACAAAGCCCCAAGCCCAAGGGAAGAACACTATGGCTGAGGGGAGGGCCTGTGCACAGCCTCTGCGTGGTTGAGGGAGTGTCAGGTGAGTTCTCTAGGGCGCCCACTGAAGGGCTTCTCGACTATATTTAGAAATATACAAGATTTACTGATCCCCACTCTGCTTGTGGTTTTAGTTCTGAGATGTATTGTAAACTGAGAAGTGTTTGGTAATTTTATTTTATTCTTTGTGTAATTTATTAACTTTTTCAAGTTTCTTTAAGCTTAGAATAAG
The DNA here is from genome assembly GCA_036346955.1 of Dipus sagitta. NCBI lineage: Eukaryota > Metazoa > Chordata > Mammalia > Rodentia > Dipodidae > Dipus > Dipus sagitta. Next base: position 162,628,879 of record CM070770.1, on the reverse strand, counting down.
TGACAGTAAAATTTTAATTAAGTCTTATGAAAACGCTTCAACATTATATGATAGCCATTTTGAGGGACCATAATGACCTCAGTTGTCCTTAAGTCTCATAAAATGGTGTCAGTATTTCCAGATGTTTCTAAATTTCTGTGAAACACATTAAGATAAGATGGTAATTTTTTATTTTATTTTTAATTAATTTTTTGTTGTTTTTTTGGTTTTCCAAGGTAGGGTCTCACTCTAGCCCAGGCTGACCTGGAATTTGGAATTCACTACGTAGTCTCAGGGTGGCCTTGAACTCACACCAATCCTCCTACCTCTGCCTCCCGAGTACTTGGACTAAAGGTGTGCACTACCATACCCTGTCATATTTTATTTTTTTTAATATTTTACTTTATTTATTTATTTGAGAGAGAAAAGCAGGTATAGAGAGATCAAGAGAGAGAATGAGCATGCCAGGGCCTCTAGCCACTGCAAACAACCTCCAGATACATGTGCCACCTTGTGCATCTGGCTTACGTGGGTCCTGGGGTATCAAACCTTTGTCCTTAGGATTCACAGGCAAGTGCCTTAACTGCTGAGCCATCTCTCCAGCCCAGTAATTACCAGTAAACTACCACTGTCCTTTTGTGGTTCAATTGTGTAGTTATTTGAGGAAGAGGCTGTGTCTAGGAATTATTCTATACAATTTCTGCACTGCTGAATGTATAGCTCCCTTCATGGTAATTTTGTTGTTGTTTGCTTGTTTTGAAACAGGGTCTGTCTGTATAGCCCAAACTGGCCTCACACTATCTTCTTGCCAGCCTAAGTGCTGGGATTGCAGGTGTATGCTACCACGCCCAGCTAGATGCTGTTATTTGACAAATGTCCCATGGCAATTGAGAGGCATTCTTGGTCACATTGCACATTTGGATCAGTCTCCATGTTTTAGGGTCAAATCCAAATAGGAATCCTCTTGTGTGAGAAGTGAGGGGCTGCCTCTCCCAGCTCTGCTGTCCTCCCATGGTGAGGCAGCATGTTGGTTGTTGGAACACAAAGGCCCTCCTCTGTGGAGCGCTTCCTGCTTGACTTCACTGTCCCTAGTTGACAGTGCACACCTGTGTCTGTGTGGACACACACTCAAACACACCCCACATATACCCAGAAGTTGGTTGCAGGAGACTGAAATACCTGTGAGGTTGGTGTCAACTGGAAGCACGCGGCTGTATGTGGACATCTTGCTTTCCGCTATGCATCTGTGTTTCCTTTACAAAGCTGTGATGTGTGGTTCCTTTGGGTTTTTCCACATGTTCTGTCATGGGGCCTAGTTACGTGTGTGGAAATGAAGCTCCATTTTGGTTTGAGTACATTCCAGGGTGTGGCCTCGTCACTGCCGCCTGAGCAAAGAGGGCAGGTACTAGCATTTCACAATTCCAAATGGTGCAGTTATGAATCCCCATTATTCCTCAAAGCTGGCCAAAGGGAAGGGCAGTTCTTTGGGTGTCCTTGCTCTCTGCCTTGCACCCTTTGGATTTCCCAGGGGTCGTTGTGAACACTGCTGTTTTCTGCCCAAACTTACCAACACCCGTCTGTTTTTACTTCAGCTCGTTGGCTGAGTGTGCCATGGTTCCTAGAAGCCACTCTCACCCTCAGCCCTTATCCCACAGCCAGTTCCCTGTGTAGCTCAACTTGGGGTTTCTGCAGTGCACACCATGCTGAATTAATCCTTTGCTCATCTTACAGAGTATGTTCTGACTCCCCCATTTCCGAAGGCTTGTAAGGCTTGAGCTTTGTGACATCGTGTCAGGTTGGGACTTAGATGACCGTGTCCATTTCCTGTGCTACTGCAGTAAGTAAGTGCCTGCTCTTCACAGTGTGGGGAGCTGAAGCTGAAGGGAGGCTGTGAGGGGCGAGGGGCACCAGAAGGAGGGCTGGGGTACCAAGAAGGTGCTGGGGGCCTGCGGCCTGGCTGATGGTCCTCTACCTCACACGTTGTGTGTGTGGGGGTGGGTGGGTGAGGTGGGTACATGACTCTGCTTGGACTTGTGCAGATGAGTTGAGGATCCTGTTCTCAGAGTGCAGGTTACAGGTAAAGCCTCCATCTCTCTCCTGACCCTTGCTGAGGGGCCCTTCCCATGATGTGATGATGACTACAAGGCTCACGGAGGTGCTCTGTGGACCCGCCGTGGGCCTGGGAGAGGCAGAGCTGGGACAGCTCACTGAATCCAGTGTGGCCTCATGTACCTCTTGGCCCTGGAGCCCCGGTGATTTGGACCCATCCTTCCCAGAACATGGACTCAGAGGAAAGAGCTGGTGGGGACACTGCTTCTCACTTCATTTTCAAAGGATGACAGCACGCAGGAAGGACAGTTGATGGTGGCCAAGATCTCAGAGGACAGGAGGCAGGTTGGCGTGTCTGTGTGACTCGGTGGCTGGGGCCCAGCAGACTCTGCATTTGAGCTAGGTCTGAGTGTTGGAAGCTCCCTCTAGGTATTAGATTTCTTTTTCTGAGTTTGACTTCATTTATAAATTATTAGCATAGTTAAACACAAGCCTCAGAGAAGGTGTAAAATGAAAGTAGCATCCCTTTTGCCACTGTAAACAAACTCTGGATGTGTGCACCATGTTGTGCCTCTGGCTTTATGTAAGTTCTGGGTAATTGAACTCCAGTGTGAACCTGAGCCTGCAAGCTTTGCAAGCAGATGCCTTTAACCTGTGAACCATATCCCTATCCTAAAAGTAGCATCCCTCTTGCCTTGCCTACCTAGCCTCGCTACACAGAGGTGGTCCTCAAGAATCTTAGAATCTTTCTGGAAATGTCTGTGTACATACAAAAACTTGCCATCATTGATACTGTCCCAGAACAGGCAGGACTATGACCTGTGGCTGTTTGCACTTCTCAGTCGGTATCCACATCTGGTCTGGTGGGGCTCCCGGGCTGTGAGGCAGGGGGACATGAGTGCCCCTGGCCACACCGGTGGAAGGGTGTTAGGACAGGCAGGCATGAACCGGGAGGGGAGAGGAGGCGCGGAGCCGCCGCAGGTGTTTCTTTTCCTGAACGCGGCTCATGGCCGCGCTCAGGTTTTGCTTTTCACCTTTCCATCTGTGAGAACCTGAGCAGGAAAAAGCAAAAGGTGCTGGTGATGGCATGCCCACACTGCTGGGTCGGGGTTCAAGTCCCCGCAGCACCCTGCTTCCTTCCGGCTGCAGTTCCAGGACCCCTCCTCCCTACTACCCAGGGATATAGAAGTAAGTCTCAGGTAGAGATGTAAGCCAGGCTGCCCTGGCTGTGTGGTCTCTGAAGGGTTAATAGCCTTCCCTGAAAACTAAAGGGAACTAAAGAGTTAATAGCTATCCCTAAAACTTGCGGGACAATAAAGAAGTTTGGCACCCTTCCCTGACTGATGCACTCTCTTTAGCCTAGATGGCCTTGAAGGACCAGAGACCATCTGAGTCTCCTCCCTTAGACATTCCTGGCTGAAGAAGCCTATTCTGAACAAGGACACAAACAGCTACAATTTTCTTATCAACTGCACCTGGTCCCGTCTGTTTTTCTTAGGATCCTCCACAGACGGGCCCAGTGCTTCAGCCTTCATCCGGCGGGAAAGCTGTTTAAACAGTCTGTCTGTAGAGATCAAGTCTGATGTTCTCTTGCTTTTCTCTTACACTTTCCTTACAGTGTCCACCTCCCAAGTGCTGAATTACAAGCCAGTGCCACCACACACAGCTTCACATTTTTTCTTTTCATTTATGTATTTATTAGAGACAGAGAAAGAGAGAGAGAGAGAATGGGCACGCCAGGGCTTCCAGCCATTGCAAACAAACTCCAGATGCATGCGCCACCTTGTGCATCTGGCTTACGTGGGTCCCAGAGAATCTAACTGAGGTCCTTTGGCTCTGCAGGCAAGCATCCGCTAAACCATCTCTCAAGCCCTTTCTTTCTTTCTTTCTTTCTTTCTTTCTTTCTTTTTCCAAGCAGAGAGAGTATGGGCACACCAGGGCTTCACACATATGTGCCATTTGGTGCAGCTGGATTTATGTGAGTACTGGGAATTGAACCAAGGCCATCAGGATTTGCAAGCAAGTGCCTTTAACCACTGAGCAATTTCTCCAGCTCCACATCTTAATTTTCAAAAGTATTTTTATTTAATTAGAGTGTTGTATCTGGTAAAAAGAAAGAGAATTGGCACACCAAGGCTTCCAGCCACTGCAAACCAACTCCAGATGCATGTGCCACCTTGTGCATATGACTTATGTGGGTATTAGGGAATCGAACCTATGTCCTCAGGCTTTGCAGGCAAATGTCCTGTTAAACCATTTCTCTAATCCTCACATCTTAATTTTATCTATTTATTTGAATGTACATGTGCATGCTTATGCACACACAACAGGGTTTCTTCCTGCTGCAAGTGAACTCCAGGTGCATGTGTCAAGTTTTATGTCTGTCTGGATTTATGTAAATGCTGGAGAATTGGAACCTGGGCTGGCAGGCTTTGCAAGCAAGTACCTTTAACCACAGTGAGCTGAATCTTTTGACATCATGACAGGTGGGGGATTTCACTATTTGGTGTAGGATTTTTTCCCCAGGTCAGAGGGATCCCCCCAGCCTGCTTCTAACTACGATCCTTTCACTGCAGGCCCCGGTAAAGTTTACAGGTGAGCAAGCTGAAACTGAAGAGCCTTCTGCACTTGGATCCTGTTGCTGTAGAGCAAGTGTGGGGAGGGAGGGAGGCTTCCGCCAGAGGTGATTGATCCTCAAGTTCATTTCTGGCACAGGTCCCAACAGTGCTGGGCTGGAGTAGGCCAGGGCGCTCACACACATGAGATCACCAGACAAGGGGGTCCAGGAGGAGAGGTGAGAGGCCCACCTCTTCCAGTACCACTGCCACTGCCAGAGACTACATTTGCCTCCTGGTGAGTCAGGATACCCCACAGTGTGACTAGCTGAGTCCAGGGGATCCTATGAAGCAGGAGTAAACTGAGCCAATGTGCTGGCCATCCCTGATTGATGGACAGAAGTGCCCATCTGACCTTTGTGTGGCTGCTTCTGCTGGGTTTCCATGGATATCTCGGCAACATTGGCTCCCCTCCTCTCCAAGTGTTTCTGCAGCTTCCCACTCTTACCCTTTCCCAGTGCAGGGCCTTTTCTGCATCATGTAGCTGGCAACTCCCCTCAGCTCAGAGACACCTGGGTCTGGCTTTGGGGCACACCGCAACACAGCCACTTGACCAAATTCTGAAGCCCTTCTCTAGCAAGTAAGAGGGAGCTGCCCTTGGTCAGCATGGCTCCCTCATGGATTTGGGGGGAGTGCATGCCACTGAATGTGGGTGAGTTAGAAGTTGGGTGGGTAAGGGGGGCTGGTGGGAAGATGGCTCAGCAGCTAAAGGTGCTTGCTTGACAAGCTTGGTGGCCCAGGTTCAATTTCCACACCACCCCTGTAAACTGGATGCAAAAAGTGGAGAGATGGCAGAGCAGTTAAGATATTTGCCTGCGAAGCCTAAGGACCCCAGGACCCACGTAAGCTAGATGCACAGGGGGCACAAGTGTTTGGAGTTTGCTACAGTGGCTGGAAACCCTGGCATGCCCATGCTCTCTCCCTCTGTTTTTTATTTTGTTTTCTTATTTTAATTTTTTTTTTTTTTTTGAGAGTGACAGATACAGGGAGAAAGAGGTAGAGAGAGAGATAGAGAGAGAATGGGCACGCCAGGGCCGCCAGCCACTGCAAATGAACTCCAGACGCATGTGCCCCCTGGTGCATCTGGCTAAGGTGGGTCCTGGATAATCGAGCCTCGAACCGGGGTCCTTAGGCTTCATAGGCAATCACTTAACTGCTAAGCCTAAGAGGTAGGGTCTCACTCTAGCCCAGGCTGACCTGGAATTCAATATGTAGTCTCAGGGTGGCCTTGAACTCATGGCGATCCTCCTACCTCTGCCTCCTGAGTGCTGGCCATTCTCTCTCTCCCTTCCTTTCTCTTTCCCTTTCTCTCTCAAAATAAATAAATAAATAAATAAATAAATAAACAATTTAGAAAGAAAAAAAAAAAAGTGGTTCAAGTGTCTGCTGTTCATTTGCAGCAACAAGAGACCCTGACATACACATGACCTTTCTGAGTGCCAAGTGCCACCCCACCTGGCTGAGAAAACATTTTTAAACAGATTACATTTGGGCTGGAAAGATGGCTTAGTGGTTAAAACATTTGCCTACAAAGTCTAAGGACCCAGGTTCGATTCCCCAGTACCCATGTAAGCCAGATGCACAAGGTGGCACACACATCTGGAGTTCCTCTGCAGTGGATGAAGACCCTAGCACTCTCTATCTGCCTCTCCCTCTCCCTCTCATAAATAAATATATTTTTTTGTTTTTTTTGGTTTTGTTTTAGTTTTTTTAGGTAGGGTCCTCACTTTAGCCCAGGCTGACCTAGAACTCACGATGTAATATCAGGATGGCCTCGAACACACAGCCTTCCTAGTGCTGGGATTAAAGGTGTGCACCACCTTTTTTTTTTTTTTTTTTTTTTTTTGAGATGGGGTCTCACTCTAGCTCAGGTTGACCTGGAATTCCCTATGTAGTCTCAGGGTGGCCTCGAACTCATGGCAATCCTCCTACCTCTGCCTCTGGAGTGCTGGGATTAAAGGCATGCACCACCATGCCTGGCTTCTTGTCTTTTTAAAAATATTTAGGGCTGGAGAGATGGCTTAGCAGTTAAGGCATTTGACTGCAAAGCCAAAGGATCCTAGTTCGATTCCCCAGAACCCACATTAGCCAGATGCAAAGGGGGCACATGCATCTGGAGTTCGTTTGCAGTGGCTGAAGGCCCTGGCGCACCCATTCTCTCTCTCTCTCTCTCTCTCTCTCTCTCAAATAAATAAATAAAAACAGTGGGGGTGTGGTGGCACACACCTTTAATCCCAGCACTCAGAAGGCAGAGGTAGGAGGATCGCTGTGAGTTTGAGGAAACCCTGAGACTGCAGAGTGAATTCAGCCTGGATTCCTACCTTGAAAAACCAAAAAAAAAAAAAAAAAACAAAAAAAAAAAAAAAACTAAGCAAAGTCTGGTGTGGTAGCTCTCATAAAAAATTATAATAAATAAAAATGAAAAAGAAAAGAAAAAAGTAAAAATAAATGAACCTGGGGTTCAAGAATGACTACACAATCCAAAGTATATTTAGCAAGGCAATGTTTACTTCTGTAGAAAGGTGCATACCCAGAAAGAGTTTGGTGCACACCTTTATCCCAACAATCCTCTGTAGCCCCAGGCTGGTGTCAAACTCACAATGATCCTCCCAGGGCTGGAATTAAAGAGTAAAACTCACTCTATAGTCCTAGGCTGACCTCAACTCAACTCACAGTAATCCTCTGCCTCTTGCCCTGCCATGCCCTGCTGGTTTCTGATTTTTGTTGTTGTTGTTTGTTTTGTTTTGTTTTTTCAAGGTAGGGTCTCACTCTAGCCCAGGCTGACCTGGAACGCTGACCTTGAACTCACAGTTATCCTACCCCTGCCTCCTAAGTGCTAGGATTAAAGGCGTGCACCACCACACCTGGCTGTTTCTGCTTTTTGAAGGCATGAGATTTTTTGTTTTGTTTTTTCGACGTAGGGTCTCACTGTAGCTCAGGCTGACCTGGAATTCATTATGTAGTCTCAGGGTGGTTGAACTCATGGTGATCCTTCTACCTCTGCCTCCTTAGTGCTGAGATCAAAGGCGTGTGCCACCACGCCTAGCCCTTGTTTATTTATTTATTTATTTATGTATTTATTTGTTTATTTTGTTTTTTTGAGGTAGGATCTCAGTCTAGCCCAGGCTGACCTGGAATTCACTCTGTAATCTCAGGCTGGCCTTGGGCTCACTGTGATCCTCCTACCTCTGCCACCATGCCCAGCATATAGGACCATTTCTTACAGCTGGTACCATCCCATGGGCTAGGGTTCCAAACTGAATATAAAAAAGAGAATGAGCTGAGCATCAGCATTCATCTCTCCGCTTCCTGACTATGGATACAACGTGACCAGCCACTGCCATGCTTTCCTTCCCAAGATGGACTGTCTATATCCCTTCATCTATATGCTAAAAACTTTTCACAAGGCTGGGAAGCTGGATCAGCAATTAAAGGGGCTTGTTTGCAAAGCCTGCTGACAGGGGTTCAGTTCCCCAACCATCCATGTAAGTCCAGATGGGCATTCATTTGCAGCAGCAAGAGACCCTGGCATGCATACACACACACTCACACACATATACACACACAGCACTTGGGAGGCAGATGTAGGAGGATTGCTATAAGTTCGAGGCCACCCTGAGACTATAGAGTGAATTCCAGGTGAGCCTGAGCTACAGCAAGACCCTACCTCAAAAAAAAAAAAAAAAAAATTAAAACCTCTCCTTATGTAGTTCCTTGTCAGGTATTTTGATTACAGCGATGAGAAAAATAATCAATGTCTTTCTGCTTGCCCAGAAGAAAAAGCCAAAGGGGTCAGTCAGGGACTTCATCCCTCCAGAGGACATAGAGACAGCCCAGTCTTCTGTGATCCATCCCCTCCACCCTTACCACACAGAACCTGACCTACCCACCCATTCCCTGATGCCCTCTCTTCTCATCTGGAGGTTGTTGTAAGAGGTCTTTGGAGACTAGGCAGTGCACTTGAGAGCATCTTACAAAGGGGGCAGGTGGGCTGGGAGTAGAGATGATAAGCAGCATCCTTAAGGCCCCCTCACCCTCCAAGCCGAGGACCCATCCCCTCCAAGAATGTGCAGAGGCCAAGACGTGCAACTGACTAAGCCCCCTCCAGACTGAAGCACCTCCCCATCCTGTAATTTCCGAGCTAAGACCAGCTTGTTCACCGTGGTACTCCCAAAGACAAGCACAGTACAGCCACTGCCCTTTAGTCAATGTGGAATTAAGGAAGAAGTAAGGACATAAGTGAACCAGGGCTGTAGTCTGTGGGTCTTCCAGTGACCTGCCTAGGTCGATTTCCCTTCTTTACTTTGGGAAGACGATAAATCTTGCAAACAAGGAACAAGATCCAAGGGCTTCCAGTGAATCTCCAGCTTACCTTCTCAACAACCTTTGGCAGTCAGATGTAGTATTTATGTTGCTGAGGTCAAGTTGGGAGAGACCAAGTGACCAAGTCAAGGTCACAGCATCAGTGAGTAGTAGAATCAGAATCGAGCTCAAATCTGCTGACTCCCAAGTCTGGATTCTTCTCACTAGACCACTGTGCTCTTGAATTAGAAACCATAAGCATGTGTTGGGGGGCTGCTCACAAGGGCTCACTCCTCCCTGGGGATCTATTGGCAGTTAGTGGTCACTGAGGAAGGAGGACACATTTTATTCAGTGGTATAGCTGCTCCACTAAATAACCCCAATCCATGCTCATGTGAGCAACCCTAATCAAACTAATTGGATCACTTAAAATAAAAAAAAAAAAAAAAATTGCTGAAGACTCCACATACTTGGGCGGCAAGGCCACTGAGAAATTCTGCTGGAACTGAGCTGATAACTTCCTCCATGTAGACCAGCTGACAAAAAGCTGGAAGAAGCCATTCTACATGTAGTTCAATGGGAGAAAGAGAAATCACTAGTGAAGATACTCAGCAGTGGACACTGCAAGCCTTATAATTGGCCAGCCAGGCCAAACGAGCCAACGGGTGCAATAGTGGCACGTCTGTCATGGTGGAAGCCAACTGCCCTGCAATTGGACTGGAGGCCCGCTCCATGGGGGGGAATACATCCCTGATACTGAAAACTTAAAACAGGGGTAGTCATGAGCCCTAGGGGTGTACCATCTGCTGCTGTCTGGAAAAATGTATATACTGTGCTTATCAAACTGCCCAATAAGCACTTTTCTTAATATTTATACCCTTATATTAACACTACTCTCACTTTGGGTAGAGAATCTTCTCTTTTCAGATGGCAGTGACCTTGGGATGACTCAGAAGGTATCATAGTGCTGGAAAGAAGTGAATGGAGTACTGAGTAACATCTCAATCACACCTTCCAAGGCTCAGGGTCTAATGCGGAAGAGGTGGCGGAAAAAATGTAAGAGCCAAAGGAAGGGTAGGACTCCTTACAACGTGCTCCCTCCAGACATAAAATGGCCTGGATATCCATGACCTCATAGTGCCTGACACTACCTACACAAGACCATCATAAGAGGAGGAAAAGATCATGACATCAAAATAAAAGAGAGACTGATTGAGATGGGGAGGGGATATGATGGAGAATGGAATTTCAAAGGGGAAAGTGGGGGGGGGAGGGTAGTACCATTGGGTATTTTTTATAATCATAGAAAATGTTAATAAAAATTGAGAAAAAAAAAAAACCATGAAAGTAGAAGAGGAATTAGTTGTGAAGAAAGTTCAGAAGGAATGGGAGGGCCACAAGAGAAGATGATGAGGAGGGATATGGGAATGTGATCCAAATATTTATACAACCAAAAAGAAAGAAAGAAATTTATACACACATATATTAAAATTTCAAAATAAATATCTTTTGTAGTTTTGTTTGAATCAAGATCTCATTCTAATCCATTCTGACCTGAAATAACTCTGTAGCTCAGGCTGGTCCACAGAAGTAATTTTTTTGTTGTTTTTTTGAGGTAGGGTCTCACTCTAGCCCAGGCTGACCTAGAATTCACTCTGTATTCTCAGGGTGGCCTTGAACTCACTGTGATCCTCCTACCTCTGCCTCCCGAGTGCTGGGATTAAAGGTGTGCGCCACCACGCCCCGCTTTTTTTTTTTTTTTTTTTCCCCTTTGGTTTTTCGAAGTAGGGTCTCATGCTAGTCCAGGCTGACCTGGAATTCACTATGTAGTCTGAGGGTGGCCTCAAACTCATGATGATCCTCCTACCTCTGCCTCCCTAGTGCTGGGATTAAAGGTGTGTGCCACCACACCCAACCAGGTTTTTTTTTTTTTTTTGAGGTAGTCCAGGCTGTCCTGGAATTCACTATGTAGTCTCAGGGTGGCCTTGAACTCAGCAATCCTCCTACCTCTGCCTCCTGAGTGCTGGGATTAACGGCATGAACCACCTCACCCGGCCTTCCTTGTGATTTCTCTTAAAAAAATATTTCTCAGGCTGGGTATGGTGGTTCATGCCGTTAATCCCAGCACTCGGGAGGCAGAGGTAGAAGAATCACCATGAGTTCGAGAACAGCCTGAGACTACATAGTTCCAGGTCAGCCTGGGCTAGAGTGAAACCCTATCTTGAAAAACCAACAAAATAAAATGAAAGTTAAAAAAAAATTTATTAAGGCTGGGTGTGGTGGCACATACCTTTAATCCAAATACTTGGGAGGCAGAAGTAGAAGGATTGCCGTGAGTTCGAGGCCAGCCTGAGACTACATGAATTCAATGAATTCTAGGTCAACCTAGGCTACAGCAAGACCCTACCTCAAAAATTCAAAAAATAAAAAATAAAAATAAAACTTTAAATTGGGGACTGGAAAAGTTAAGGTGCTTGCCTGCCAAGCCTAAGGACCCAGGTTCAATTCTCCACTACCCATATAAACCAGATGCCCAAGTGTTGGCCCATGCGTCTGGAGTTTGTTTGCAGTCTCTCTCTCTCTCTTTCTCTCTCTGTATATGCCTCTTTCTCTCTCTCAAATAAATAAATAAATATTTTTTAAATTTAAGCCAGGTGTGGTGACATACACCTTTGATCCCAGCACTCAGGAGGCTGAGGTAGGAGGATCACTGTGAGTTTGAGGCCCAGCCTGAGACTAATTCCAGGTCAGCCTGAGCTAGAGCAAGACCTTACCTTGAAAAAAAAAAAAAGACATAGATGATAGATGGCTGAGCAGTTAAGAGCACTTCTGTGCAAGCACGAGTGCCTGAGGAGACCTGAGACATAGCTCAAATTTGCAAGCCAGTGCCTTTTACAACTGAACTTTTTCTTGTTTGTTTTCTCAAGGTAGGGTCTCACTCTAGCCCAGGATGACCTAGAATTCACTATGTAATCTCAAGGTAGCCTCGAATTTATGGTAATCTTCCTACCTCTGCCTCTCCAGAGCTGGGATGAAAGGCGTACACCACCATACCCAGTTTATATTTTTATTTGTTTATTTAAGAGACAGAAACAGAGAAAGAGGTATATAGTTGGGCACGGCAGTGCACACCTTTAATCCCAGCACTCGGGAGGCAGTGGTAGGAGGATCCCTGTGAGTTTACAGCTACCCTGGGACTACATAGTGAATTCCAAGTCAGCCTGGAGCCTAGAGCAAGACCCTTCTTTGAAGCCCCCCCCCAAAAAAATGATAATAATGAATAAGAGGCATAAAGAGGGAAAATGGGCACACTAGGGCCTCTAGCCACTGCAAACAAAGTCCAGATGCATGTGCTTGTGCATCTGGCTTTATGTGGGTACTAGGAATCAAACCTAGGTCCGTAGGCTTTGCATGCAAAGGACTTAACTGCTGAGCCATCTCTCCAGCCCCAAACTATTTTCACTTTCTTAAAAATTTTATATAGGGCCGGAGAGATGGCTTAGTGGTTAAGCGCTGGCCTATGAAGCCTAAGGACCCCGGTTCAAGGCTCGATTCCCCAGGACCCACGCTAGCCAGATGCACACAGGGGCGCACGTCTGGAGTTCGTTTGCAGTGACTGGGAAGCCCTGGCGTGCCCATTCTCTCTCTCTTGCTTTCTCTCTCTGTCTGTTGCTCTCAAATAAATAAAAATAAACAAAACAATTTAAAAATAAAAATAAAAAAATTATATAAGCTGGGGTATGATGATATACACCTTTAAACCTGGCACTCGGGAGGCAAAAGGCGGATGGCTGTGAGTTTGCGGCTGCCCTGAGACAACAGTGAATTCCCAGCTCAGCCTGCACTAGAACAAGACCCTACCTCGAAAAACCAAAAATAAAATAAAAATAAAAATAAAATAAAAATAAAAACTCTCTCTATATATTATAATAGGTTATGCTGTTTTATCCCCTCAATCCTGCTCCCGTTACCCTGGGCCCTCCTCAGTGGGGCTATGGTATTCACTCTGAGGTCATGAAGGCCTCAGTCAGTCCCCATGGGACAGTGGGACATAACCCATGCTTAAGGGTATACCTACTGTGGTGGTTTGATTCAGGTGTCCCCATAGACTTAGGTGTTCTGAGTGCTAGGTCCCCAGCTGATAGCAATTTGGAAATTAAAGCCTCCTGGAGGCAGTATATTGTTGGGGGCGGGCTTATGGGTGTTGTACCCAGCTTCCTCTTGCCAGTGTTTAGCACACTCTCCTGTTGTTGTTGTCCACCTTATGTTGGCCAGGAAGTGCTGTCCACCCTCTGCTCATGTCATCGTTTTCCCCTGCCATCATGGAGCTTCCCCTCGAATCTATAAGCCAAAATAAACCCTTTTTCCTACAAGCTGCTCTTGGTCAGGTGTTTTCTGCCAGCAGTGCGAACCTGACTGCAACGCCTACCCTGTGGCTCTTACAATCTTTCTGCTCCCTCTTCAGCAATGTTCCCTGAGTCATGGCAGGCCTGTTGGCAGGCTGATTTAGTGTTGAGTTTGTAGCCTCTGGATTTCTGCTTTGATGGGTTTTGATTGTTCGCCATGTCTTTCTGACACCTAGCCCTGGAATTGGTCAAACTATTTATTTTTCTTTTTTGGGTACTGTCTTGCTCTGGTTCAGGCTGACCTGAAATTCACTATGTAGTCTCAGGGTGGCCTCAAACTCACAGTAATCCTTTTACCTCTGCCTACCCACCCAGTCATTAAAGGTGTGCACCACCACACCGGGCTGGGCCTCTTTTTTTTTTGTTGTTGTTGTTCATTTTTTATTTATTTAAGAGCAACAGACAGAGTAAGCTGCCTGACGTGATTTAGGGCCGGAATTGTTAGGAAACTAAGAGGAGGTGAAACTGGGTGTTTATCTAATCTTAGGGAACCTAGAGGAGATGTATCCGGGTGTTTTCCTAATCTTGCCTTAACGGCTTGACATCCTGATCATAAACTGGCCTTTTGCAAATGATAAGATTCTGCAGACCACATTCCTAACTGCAAGCTGGATGGACCAGCTTTCTGGTGAATGAGTCAACTTAAGAACAGGCCCAGGCAAAATGGAGAGGCTTTTGCTTTATGGCTCCCAACATCTCCTCCCTTCTTTTATACAAAAGAGGGGGGAGGCCCGCTTTTCAGCGGTGGGCTTTAACCAACAAAAGGTCACAGTGTTCCTGTAATGGTCATTTTCACAAGCTACAGTTTCGGTCTCGGTCTCCAACAAGAGAGAAAGAGCCAGATAGAGAGAGAATGGGCGCACCAGGGCCTCCAGCCACTGCAAACAAACTCCAGATGCATGCGCCACCTTGTGCATCTGGTTTACATGGGTCCTGGGGAATTGAGCCTCCAATCGAGGTCCTTAGGCTTCACAGGCAAGCGCTTAACCGCTAAGCCATCTCCAGCTCTGGGTCTTTTTAAAAAAAAAACAAAGAAACAAAAAACTGAGTAATATCTCCATCACACCTTCCAAGGCTTAGGGTCTAATGCGAAAGAGGTGGCGGAAAGAATGTAAGAGCCAAAGGAAGGATAGGGCACCTTACAATGTGCTCCCTCCAGACATACAATGGCCTGGATATCCATGACCTTACAGTGCCTGACACTACCTACACAAGACCACCATAAGAGGAGGAAAAGGAACCGCGAAATGGCTTAGCGGTTACAGCCTTTAACTCTGAAGCCAAAGGATCTGGGTTCGAATCACCAGGACACACGCGAGCGGGATGCACGCAAGCCCAATGCACAAGGGGGTGCTCATGTGGGCTAGGGCACCTGGTGTGCCCATTCCCTGTATCTGTCCCTTTCTCTTACAAACTAATTAATAAAAAAAATAATAAGAGGAGGACAAGATCATGACATCAAAATAAAAGACTGATTGAGATGGGGAGGGGATATGATGGAGAATGGAATTTCAAAGGGGAAAGTGGGGGGAGGGAGGGTATTACCATGGGATATTTTTTATAATCATGGAAGATGTTAATAAAAATTGAGAAAAAAAACCAACATTTTAGTGGTTGCTTCAGGGTTTATAATATCCATCTTTAATCCATCACAGTTATTATGCCACATCATGTATACTATAAGAACCTAGAGCCAGCCTGGTGGTGCACACCTTTACTCCCAGCCCTCAGGAGGCAGAGATAGAAGGATCACTCTGAGTTCAAGACCACTCTGGGACTACACTGTGAGTACCAGGCCAGCCTGGCCTAGAGTGAAACCCAACCAAAAAAAAAAAAAAAAAGAACTTATAAAAGCATACTTCCACCTTGAGATTCGCTCTGGATGGAGGTTCACAGTTTGCAAGCAGTTTCATCCTCGTGGATGTTGTCACAGGTGAGACCAGTGCTGCATTGAGCCAAGAGCTGATGTTGCCCCATTACCTAGCAAAACCAAACACAAACCCTCCAGTACTCTTCCTGATTCTCCGTGGATTATGGCTTTTCCTGTTCTGGCTTGTGAGCCCTCAATCCTGTGTGATCCCAGAGATTGTTCCTTCCAGTACTTTCTGGCAGCTCTTGCTCCTGGCTTTAGATAATGTCCATATACTTGTGCACCGATGCAAGTAAATACATAATGTTTAAAAAACACACCTTTTTATTAATTAATTAATTATTATTTTTTGTTTGTTTGTTTCTCGAGGTAGGGTCTTGCTCTAGCCCAAGCTGACCTGGAATTCACTCGGTAGTCTCAGGGTAGCCTCGAACTCACAGCAATCATCCTATCTCTGCCTCTCAAGTGCTGGGATTAAAGCCGTGAGCCACCATGCCTGGCAACATTTTTTTTCATATACTTTTATTTATTTATTTATTTACTTTATTATGGTTTATATTATTTTATTTTATTATATTTTAATTTATTTATTTGCAAGCAGAGAAAGATAGAAGAGAAACAGACAGAAATAGGGTGAGAATATGCACACCAGGGCCTCTAGCCTGCAAACAAACTCCAGAGACATGTGCCACTTTATGCATCTGGCTTTATGTGGGTACTGGGGAATTGAACCCGGGTTGTTAGGCTTTGCAGGTAAGTGCCTTAACCACCGAGCCATCTCACCAGTCCTAGACAGGACTTTTGAGAGGTAAAGAAAAAGACCAGCCAAAAACCTGGCTCAACTGTGAGAAGCAGAAATCCAAATTTCTTTAGACAGCCTTCTTTAACGTTCAGACCGAGGGAGCATGAACCCCAGTATCCCTCGAGCCTCTGTTTCCCCCTCCAGGCTCTTGGCGCTGCCAGCCTGGCTCTGGAGGGGCGTAGGTAGGGCTAGCTCTGGAGCAGGTGTCATCCACGCTCGGCCCGGCTGCACCACCGCGGCAGCTCTGTAGGGGGCAGTGTGTGCTCCCTGAAGGGACATCAGGGTCACAATTTGGGCTGGACTGCAGGTAATTCCAGGTGTGTTATCCAGTTGCTGGAGAGATGGAGAAAGCCACCATTTCCCACGGCTGGCGGCGCTCTGGGCTCACAGCAACGACACTACCTGTTTCCTGGAGCTGGAACTCTAGCCTCAGGTCTAGCTCTGGCCCTGGTTTCCAGACCTGCTCTCCGTGAGGAGGGACAGTGACCCTGGGGACTTCTCCATTCCACACCCACCACCCTCCCCAGTCCCACTCCTCTGCGTGAGTCCCCACCTCCAGAGCAAGTGCCCTGCCTGGAATGTTCTGTCCAACTTATCCAACAACTCATTCTTCCCGTCCTAATTAAAGTCCCACACGCTGTCTCTGTCTCAGCTCATGACTCGCATGACGCAGGCTCTCCATGCGCTGGGAGCCTCAGCCTCTCCAGCTCTCCGTGCGTCGCAGCTATTTATAGATGTGCTTATGCACCCAGGCGCCTGGCTCTGGTGGGGTCCCCACAGGAAGCACAAGAACTATGCTGGCAAATGCAGGAAAGGCCCTGAAAAAAGTGTAGCAGGCTGCGGGGGTTTGTGAACTTTTTTTTTATACACTTTTTAAAATTTATAGTTTTGTATATTATATAAATTCAACAAACTTTAAACTTTTCCACAGTTTTTTTTTTTTTTTTTTTTTTTTCCCCCAAGGTTAGGGTCTCACTCTAGCCCAGCCCCAGCCCAGGCTGACCTGGAACTCACTATATAGTCTCAGGCTGACCTCAAACTCACAGTGATCAGTGATCCCCCTACTTTGCCTCCTGAGTGCTGGGATTAAAGGCCTGTGCCACCATGCCTGGCTTATAAACTATCAGTATCACATTTATTTTAATATTTTATTTATTTATTTATTTGAGAGAGAGAAAGGCAGAAGGGAGCACCAAAGACTCTAACCTCTGCAAAAGAACTCCAGCTGCATGTGCCACCTTGTGCAGCTGGCTTATGTGGATTCTGGGGATTTGAACTTAGGTCCTTTGGATTTGCGGGCAAGCACCTTAACTGCTAGGCCATCTCTCCAGCAGCCTCCACAAACCTATTTTTATATAATATTTTTATTTATTTTATTCTTTTTTATTTTTAAAAAATATTTTATTTTTATTTATTTACTTAGAGAATATGAATACGGGTGTGCCAAGGTCTCTAGCCACTGCAAATGAACTCCAGATGTATGTACCACCTTATGCAGCTGGCTTATGTGGGTACTAAGGAATTGAACCTGGGTCCCTAGGTTTTGCAGGTAAGAGCCTTAGCCGCTAAGCCATCTCTCCAGCCCTTATATAACCTGGCATGGTGGCACACTCCTTTAATCCCAGAATTTGAGAGGCAGAGGTAGAAGGAGTCCTGTGAATTCAAGACCAGACACTACAGAGTGATTTTAAAATCAATCTGGGCTACAGCTAGACCCTACCTTGAAAAAAAAACCCAAAATAAAATAACAGACTTTAAAATAACTTTCTACACAAGGTCTTACACATTTCTTAAATTTTTCCTAAGTATTTTCTGGTTTGTGTTGCCATATTAATAGTTTTAAAAGGTCTCATTAGGGGCTGGAGAGATGGCTCAGGGGTTAAGACTGTTGTCTGCAGAGTCTAATGACCCAAGTTCAATTCTTCAGTACCCACATAAAACCAGACGAACAAAGTGGTCGTTCGCAGTGGCTGGAAGCCCTGGTGTATCCATTCACAGTCTCTCTCCCTCTCTCTCCCTCTCTCTCTCTCTCTCTCTCTCATGTCTCTCTGCTTGAAAAAAAAAAAATATATATATACATATAATACACATATATGTATACATAATATATATATATATATATATATTTTTCCCCCCCCTAGCCTGAGACTACAGAGTGAATCCCAGGCCAGCTGGAGCTATAACAAGACACCACCTTGGAAAACCAAATATATATATATGTAAATAAGTAAAGCCCAGCATGGTGGCTCATGCCTTTAGTCCCAGCACTCGGGATGCAGAGATAGGAGATCACTGTGAGTTTCAGGCCAGCCTGAGAAAGAGAGAGAATGGGCATACTAGGGCCTCTTGCAGCTACAAACAAACTTCAGACACATGTATGTCTGGCTTTATGTGGTACTGGGGAAATGAACCTGGGGCCAGAATGCTTAGCAATTAATGGTCTGTAATCCTAGCACAGAGGAAGCTGAAAAAGAAGAGTTGCTGGAAATTTGAGGCTATCCTAGACTATATAACAAGAACTTGTCTTTAAAAGGGTGGGTGATGGTGAGGGCAGGAATATAGCTCAATGATAAGAGTGTTTGCCTAGCATAGGCAAGGCCAAAGGTTCAAGTCCCAGTAACAAAGTAGGGAAGGAAAGAAACAAAGAAAGGCTGGGGATGCAGTGTAGTGGTAGAGAACTTGCCTAGCATGTTAAAAGTCCTAGGTTTGATTTCAGTATGAGAGAGAGAGTGGGGGGGGGGGGGAGTGAGAAACAGAAATAGTAACAGCGGAACAGCACTCATTTTCTGGCTTTTTACTTTAATTAATTTTGGTGGAGGTTTCGAATTTTTCCAGGTAGGGTCTCACTTTAGTTGAGACTGACCTGGAACTCACTTTGTAGTCTCAGGCTGGCCTTGAATTCATGATCTGCTTCCCAAATGAATGCTGGACTCCAAGGTACCATCATGCCCAGCCACACACTTCAATTTTTTTTTTACGTTTTACTTATTTATGTGTGTATGTGAGAGAAAGAGAGAGAAAGAGAATGTAAGCGCTAGGCCTCTAGACACAGCAAATTAATCCTAGATACATGTGCCACCTTGTGCATCTGGCTTTATGTGGGTACTGGGGAATTGAACGTGGGTCCTCTGGTTCTGCAGGCAAGCACCTTAACCACTAAGACATCTCTCCAGCCCCAATTCTTTTTTTTTTTTTTTTTTTTTTTTTTTTTTTTTTGAGGTAGGATTTCACTCTACCCCAGGCTGACCTGGGTTCAATTCCCCAGTACCTACGTAAAGCCAGATGCACAAGGTGGCATATGTGTCTCAAGTTCATTTGCAGGGGCTAGAGGCCCTGGCAAGCTTATTCTCT
The DNA here is from genome assembly GCA_036346955.1 of Dipus sagitta. NCBI lineage: Eukaryota > Metazoa > Chordata > Mammalia > Rodentia > Dipodidae > Dipus > Dipus sagitta. The sequence goes on along the minus strand of CM070770.1, from coordinate 162,609,505 downwards.
GTGCCTGCCTGTCTGTCTCTTTCGCAAATAAGTAAAATATTTAAAAACTAACTTTCCTCAGCTGCCGCCAAGGTGCTCCGTTCTTCCGAGGAAGCTAAGGCCGTGTTGGGCTGAGGCCCTCACTTCGTACGGCGACTAGCGCCATGCCAGGCAGTCGGCACCATGGCCTCATCTCCGAGCTCAGCTACACCCATTCTGCCCTCATCCTGCACGACGATGAAGTGACTGTCATGGAGGACAAGACCAATGCCCTCATTAAAGCAGCTGGTGTGAATGTTGAACCTTTTTGGCCTGGCTGGTTTGCAAAGGTTCTGGCCAATGTCAACATCGGGAGCCTCACCTGCAACGTAGAGGCTGGTGGTCCTGCTCCTGAGGCTGGTGCTGCGCAGGCAGGAGGCCCTGCCCCAGCTGAGAAGAAAGTGGAAGCCAAGAAAAAAGAGTCTGAGGAGTCTGGTGACAACATGGGCTTTGGTCTTTTTGACTAAACCTCTTGTAACACACTCAATAAAAAGAAGTCTGTTGTTGGTCCCCCCCCCCCAAAAAAAAAAGTAAATAAAAAAAAAGAATTAAGCCAGGTGTGGTGGCTCATGCCTTTAATCCCAGCACTTGGGAGGCAGAGGTAGGAGGATCGCCATGAGTTCCAGGCCACCCTGAGATTACATAGTGAATTCCAGGTCAACCTGGGCTAGAGTGAGACATTACCTCCCCCAAAAAAAAAAAAGGCTCAGCAGTTGAAGAACTTGCTTGAAAAGCCTGACAGCCTGAATTCTACCCCCCACTACCCACACAAAGCCAGATGCACAAGTGGCGCATGCATCTGAAGTGGCAAGAGATGCTAGTGTGTCCATACTTTCTCTCTCTGCCTTTCTCTCTCTCTCTTCCTTCTCCTCATAAATGAATAAAAATTAAAAAAAAAAATAAAAGAGTTACAGCCAGGTGTGGTGGTGCACACCTTTAATCTCAGCCCTTGAGAGACAAAGGTAGGAGGATCTCTGTTAGTTCAAGGCCACCCTGAGACTACAGAGTGAATTCTAGGTTAGCCTGGGCTAGAATGAGACCCTACCTTTAAAAAGGGGGGGGGGGGAGCTGGAGAGATGGCTTACTGGTTAAGGCACTTACCTACAAAGCCAAAGGATCCAGGGTTTGATTCCCCAGGACCCACATAAGCCAGCTGCACAAGGTGGTGCATGTGGCTGGAGTTCATTTGCAGAGTCCCTGGCACACCCATATATTCTCCCTCCCTCTCTCTCTCTCTATCTCTCTCTCTCTCCTTCTTTCTCTCAAATAAATAATAAAACATTTAAAAAGAAAAGAAAGACTCTTCAGTGGAGCTGCCTGCAAGTGGTGCAGTGTGCTCAGCAGACGCAGCTTCCGTGAGTCATCACTTATGCTGAGGTGAGCTTTCTGGTGATGCAGCTGCCTTTGAGTTGAAGCAGCTATTGGGGGAAGTCATCATCCAGGATGGAACGAGACTTCTCATGGTGTGGCTGCACTTGAGTCATCTATTGCTCCTATTACCAACCCCTCACCCTGATCTGGAGCTAACCCAATAAACTTATCATCATTAAAAAAAAAAAAAAAAAAAAAAAAAAAAGCCGGGCATAGTGGCACATGCCTTTAAATTCCAGCACTCAAGAGGCAGAGGTAAGAGGACTGCTGTAAATTTGAGGCCACTCTGAGACTATATAGTGAATTACAGGTCAGCCTGGGCTAGAATGAGACCCTATCTCGAAAAAAGATAAATAAAGAAAGAAAGGAAGAAAAGAAAATTCATGTGTGCTAGGTATAGCAGCACACACCTTTAATACCAGTACTTGTGGGCCTGAGATAGTAGGACTGCCATGAGTTCAAGGCCAGTCTGGGCTACAGTGAGATCCTGCCTCAAAATAATAATAATAATAATAATCAATTAAATAAATAAATTCAGGCTTAAAAGACAAGACCCCACTGTTGGGAACGGTGGCACACACCTGTAATCTCAGCATTTGAGAGGTAGAGACAGGAGCATCAGGAATTCAAAGTCATTCCCTGACCCTTAGCTACATTGTGAGTTCCAGGCCATCTGGGCTCAGAGAAAGGCCATGGTTCTTTTCCGGCTAAACTTGTTCCTCAGTGAGGGCTTTGAGCTTCCAGCCTGGTTGCTTGGCACTTCTTGTCTCTAAGGAAGATCTCAGTTCCTCAGGGAGTCAGCTTTTTGCTCGCAGGTTTTTCTAAGAAAGTTCTTATATGGGTCCTCAAACAGGGGCTGTGCAGTGGCTGTCAACTGCTGACACAGCTTGTCTAAGGAAGACCTAGTCCTGGAGCTGGTTGCATCAGCAGCAAACAGGAAGCCAACAAATGACTCAGCACTGCCTCTCAGCAGAGCTAGGAGGGAGCTTGACGCAGCAGCTCCATCCACACCAGGGATGAAGCCTAGAACAAAAGAATGGCTGCATGGTGGCCCATCAGAGTAACTTTTTGGTTTACCTGGCTAGTAATTGTTTGGTTACTTTTGTGGTAATGGGCCTGGCACCTAGGGGCTCGCATGTGCTAAGTGCTCTGTCACTGAGTTATACTCAGCACATTAATTGTACCTGTAAACCAGAGTTTTGTTTGTGTGTGTTTTTTTTGTAGGCAAGGTCTCTTGTAACCCATGCTGGCCTCAAATTCCATATGTGTGAAAGAATGACCTAGAACTCCTGATCCTCACGCCTTAAGCCTCTGGAGTGCTGGGACTGAAGGCATAAGCCACCATTTTTGCTTGGCCTTATAAAATAGTCTTATTTGGGGGCCTGGAGAGATGGCTCAGTAGTTAAAGGTGCTTGCATGCAAAGCCTGATGACCTGGGTTCAGTTCCCCAGTACCCAGGTAAAGCCAGATACTAAAAGTGGTGTGTGTGTGTGTGTGTGTGTGTGTGTGTGTACCAGGGTCTCTTTCCACTACAAATGAACATTAGACTCAAGAGCTCCCTTTGTGTCTGGCTTTATATGGGGGCTGTGGAATCGAACCCAGCCCACCAATTTTGTAAGGAAGCATCTTTAACTACTGAGCAAATCTCCTGAGTCCCTAAATAGTCTTTTTTTTTAAAGAAGGTTGTTTTAAACTATCTTTTTGTTGTTGTTTATTTTTATTTATTTGAGAGAGACAGAGAGAGAGAGACAGAGAATGGGCCCATCAGGGCCTCCAGCCACTGCAGACGAACTCCAGATGCATGCACCACTTTGTGCATCTGGCTTACGTGGGTACTGGGGAACTGAGCCTCAAACCAGAGCCCTTAGGCTTCACAGGCAAGTGCTTAACCTCTAAACCATCTCTCCAGCCTTTCTTTCTTTCTTTCTTTCTTTCTTTCTTTCTTTCTTTCTTTCTTTTTTTAAATAAGGCTATTGATCCAATCACTTGTTTACAGGAAGTGTAAAAGGGACAGACATGATCAGCAAAATCCAGAATGTGGAAATTTCCAAACACCCAGATTCTTCGTCAAGACTCTTTAGAGAGGCTGTCAGCTAGAGATGTAACTAAACAGCCACCACGCCTGGCTAGCAATGGTGTTTTTGAAGATCAATATTAAAAAAATATATATTGCTAGCTAAGTATGGTGATTCAGGTCTATAAGATCAGCACTTGGGAAACTAAGGCAAGAAAATAAAGAATTTAGCCGGGTGTGGTGGCACATGCCTTTAATCCCAGCACCGGGGAGGCAGAGGTAAGGAGGATTGCTGTGAGTTCGAGGCCACCCTGAGACTCCATTGTCCCGTCCAGCAGGACTCAGTTATTCGGGGAGCGCGAGGGGGACCAGGCCTGTGTAAAGATGGGTGAGAAAGAAGGAACGAGACCAAGCAAAGAGTTGTCAAGGTCTCTTTATTTAATTTTTACACAGTGGTTATATAGGGGAAGAAAAGGGGGGAGTAAGCTGCCTGACGTGACTTAGGGCCGGAATTGTTAGGAAACTAAGAGGAGGTGAAACTGGGTGTTTATCTAATCTTAGGGAACCTAGAGGAGATGTATCCGGGTGTTTTCCTAATCTTGCCTTAATGGCTTGACATCCTGATCATAAACTGGCCTTTAGCAAATGGTAAGATTCTGCAGACCACATTCCTAACTGCAAGCTGGATGGACCAGCTTTCTGGTGAATGAGTCAACTTAAGAACAGGCCCAAGCAAAATGGAGAGGCTTTTGCTTTATGGCTCCCAACATCTCCTCCCTTCTTTTATACAAAAGAGGGGGGAGGCCCGCTTTTCAGCGGTGGGCTTTAACGAACAAAAGGTCACAGTGTTCCTGTAATGGTCATTTTCACAAGCTACAGTTTCGGTCTCGGTCTCCAACATTTTTCCCCCTTTTTTGTATTATTGATTCCGATGGACCAGGATACCCTGGTGGGCTTATAACCGACTGGGGGAGCAGGGACCTGATTCCTCCCTTGTCCCGTCCAGCAGGACTCAGTTATTCGGGGAGCGCGAGGGGGACCAGGCCTGTGAAAAGATGGGTGAGAAAGAAGGAACGAGACCAAGCAAAGAGTTGCCAAGGTCTCTTTATTTAATTTTTACACAGTGGTTATATAGGGGAAGAAAAGGGGGGAGTAAGCTGCCTGACGTGACTTAGGGCCGGAATTGTTAGGAAACTAAGAGGAGGTGAAACTGGGTGTTTATCTAATCTTAGGGAACCTAGAGGAGATGTATCCGGGTGTTTTCCTAATCTTGCCTTAATGGCTTGACATCCTGATCATAAACTGGCCTTTAGCAAATGGTAAGATTCTGCAGACCACATTCCTAACTGCAAGCTGGATGGACCAGCTTTCTGGTGAATGAGTCAACTTAAGAACAGGCCCAAGCAAAATGGAGAGGCTTTTGCTTTATGGCTCCCAACATCTCCTCCCTTCTTTTATACAAAAGAGGGGGGAGGCCCACTTTTCAGCGGTGGGCTTTAACCAACAAAAGGTCACAGTGTTCCTGTAATGGTCATTTTCACAAGCTACAGTTTCGGTCTCGGTCTCCAACATTTTTCCCCCTTTTTTGTATTATTGATTCCGATGGACCAGGATACCCTGGTGGGCTTATAACCGACTGGGGGAGCAGGGACCTGATTCCTCCCGTGGGCCTTGAACTACCCACAATTTGGGCCCTTGGTACCTTTTGGGGAGGGGAGGCAGGGCCGACATTGCGATGACATGTACTATGGTACCAACCTCCTTGCAAATCAGGTGTTACTCTCAGGGAATCCAGAAATGGTCAGATTGGGGACCTTCCCTTGCGGTGCTTTGCCTCGCACCCATGTCGGTGCCCATACTGTACTCACTGAAGTGAGTCAGTATGCATAGGTCTGGCGCCTAAGCAGCTCCTTTGTAGGAGGGAATCATATATGCGAGTTTAAGGAGTAAAGGAAGGAAAGGACCCATGAACCGGATAACTGAGCAAGGAAAATGCCCAAAACACCCAAAGATTTGAGAACACTGTTTTGTTTTATCGTTTGAGCAATTTGCCAAACCAGGAGGAACGATGCTCTGTGGCCAGGACTGAGAAATCTAATTTAGGAGCGCCCTGAGGGGCACCTAGGGGATGTTTTCCAATAGGTGTCACCGGTGGTCTCACAACCCCAGGCTTTACAAAAGAAGTCCGAGTCAAACCCACATGTCCTAGCAAGAGCACGGTTTCGATGATTCCCAGGGCAGACATAGAATCCTTTAGACAAGGTAAGGGCAGCCCTCCTTACAGTACTGCTGCATCCTGGGTCTGTGCTAGAGTCCTGTAACTCGAGTGCTTTAAGTTGTGGGATGAAGGAATCAGGTGTTCCCCAATCAGCTCCTAGTGCTAATTTGCAGACGTCCACTTCCAAAGTCGGCCAGGGGATGTCTGAGAAACCATAGAGTGGGCCCAGTTCACATCACCGACTTCACTGAGCACAGTCCAGGTGAAATTCATGGGTCAATGGTCAGTGGTGATCAATCCAGATGCCAGGAGCAAGAGGCCAATGAAGGCAGGGCAGCCATAGTCCTGAAAAGGAAAGGACAAATCCTCAGGGGGGCAGGGAGCCTTCCCTGGGAGAGGGTGAATTTTTAAGGGGTGAGGGTGGTTTCCCATCGACGAACTAGACATTCTGGGAGCCAACGAGGCCCATATGATTGCAAATTGGACAGTAGGTGCTGGAGGCAGGAGAAAAGCAGGTTCTGGTCACAGGCAGCTAAAAGAATGTCATCCATGTAATGAAGAATGTAGACAGAGGGAAAAGTCTCCCTGAGGGGGTCAATGGCCATGGCCACAAACTTTTGATAGAGGGTGGGGCTGTTAGCCATACCTTGGGGTAAAACCTTCCATTGAAAGCGAGGCATAGGGCCACGAAAATTTACTTGCGGGACACTGAAGGCAAAGCAGGGCCTATCCTCAGGGTGTAGAGGGATGGTAAAAAAGCAATCCTTTAGATCAATAACTATTTTGAAGGAACCATAGGGAATGGCCACGGGGGAAGGAAGTCCTGGTTGGAGTGCCCCCATGGGGACCATGGCTTTATTAACAGCTCTCAGGTCCTGTAGCAAGCGCCATTTGCCAGATTTTTTCTGAATGACAAAAAATAGGGGAGTTCCAGGGGGAGGTAGAAGGTTCGACGTGGCCAGCGGCAAGTTATTCCTGCACTAACAACATTGCAGCCTCTGTTTTCTCATGTGAAAGTGGCCATTGGTCAATCCATACAGGGCTTTGGGTTTTCCAAGTAATTTTATCAGCATGGGGTGCAGGGATGGCAACGGCCGCTAGGGAAAAGAAGACTCAGGGGCATATCCAAGGCCAGAGCGATCGAGTTTCTGGGGAGGAGAAATGGGCTCTGTTATGCCTTGTAAATTTTTTCCAAGTCCTTTCCCTGGAATAAAACCCTGACTAAGCATTTGGGAAGTGACAACACTATTGGGGCTACAAAGAACCATATTCATTTGTGAAAGAAGCAGAGAGCTGTTTAGGAGCGGTGCATTCACGAGAGAAGTGTCCAGGTTGTTTACAATTATAACATGTTTTTGTACCCTGAGTGACACCAGCAGAACGGAGAGCAGCTCCAATTGCTAAGCCCATGGCGTGGGAGGAGCCCACGCCTGCACATAACTTGATATAATCAGATATGGTCTCCCGCTTGTGAGAGCGGAGAATAGACTGACAAGCAGGATTAGCATTCTCAAAGGCCAGGTGTTTGATAAAGGGGCTGTTGGTTTCCCCAACACCAAAAAGGCGCTCAGCAGTTTCATTAAGTCTACTAATAAAGTCACTGTAAGGCTCTTCTGGACCCTGTCTAATATTAGCCAGGGAGGCGGTGGCAGTCCCTTTAGGAGGGAGGCACCACCAGGCGGCGAGGCCTGCCTGTTGTATTTGGGCTAAAAGTCCAGCGGGGTAGCGTGCTTGCCATTTGTTGGAATCATAGGGATGTTCCCCCAACAATTTTTGTTTTGTCCAATTTTTAGAAACAGCCTTTTATAAATTATGGCGAGCAAAGTCAGAGCAGTTTTCATTAAATTCAGTGCACCATAACAGGAAAAGCAAGAAGGCCAGTATTGCGGGTGTGTGGGTCTGCTTCTGTTTTGCACCTAGGCTGTCAGAGGAAGGATTAGAAAAGGCAGCAAGTTCTTTTGTGACAGAATCGAGTTCCTGGAGAAGCTGCAGCTGAAGTTTTTTATCCTGAAGTGCCCTACAGAGGTCAGAGACAGAAACTAATGTGGCAGATTGTAGCTCTATGAAGGAAGAGTGAGCGAGAGGTTTTGAGGGAGATATCAGAAGTAGCGTGAGAAAGAGGTTTGAGAAATTCTTCTGCAGACAACAGAATTTTGGTAGAATGAGAGCCATGCATAAGGCTATTAATAACATTCCAATAAGTGAAAGCATGGTGAGGGACAGCGTCAGGACCCTCCTTATGTAACAACTCGTTAACTTCTCGACCTACTTTTGCCCAAGTATATGGGTGAATACTAGGACCATTAATAACAATCCATGGACACACATCAGAAATAAATATAAAAAACTGTGACAATTCCTTTTTTGATACTCTAATTCCTTCTTTCCCTGAGAGAGGCCTTAATATCCTTAATAAAGAGTGCCTCTTTAGAAATAGAATGACCCATCTTTGATAGGACGGATGAAGCTACTCACCAGAGATCCGTCACTTCATGAGCGGTGAGGACGTTCTCAAATCGAAGCCGCGATCGGCGATGATGTCCCGGGATGCTGAAATGTATGGTCCGTCCCGGCGAATGGTCCGTACCTCGAGCCCCACACGTTGGGCGCCACTTGTCCCGTCCAGCAGGACTCAGTTATTCGGGGAGCGCGAGGGGGACCAGGCCTGTGAAAAGATGGGTGAGAAAGAAGGAACGAGACCAAGCAAAGAGTTGTCAAGGTCTCTTTATTTAATTTTTACACAGTGGTTATATAGGGGAAGAAAAGGGGGGAGTAAGCTGCCTGACGTGACTTAGGGCCGGAATTGTTAGGAAACTAAGAGGAGGTGAAACTGGGTGTTTATCTAATCTTAGGGAACCTAGAGGAGATGTATCCGGGTGTTTTCCTAATCTTGCCTTAATGGCTTGACATCCTGATCATAAACTGGCCTTTAGCAAATGGTAAGATTCTGCAGACCACATTCCTAACTGCAAGCTGGATGGACCAGCTTTCTGGTGAATGAGTCAACTTAAGAACAGGCCCAAGCAAAATGGAGAGGCTTTTGCTTTATGGCTCCCAACACTCCATAGTGAATTCCAGGTCAGCCTGGGCTAGAGTGAGACCCTACCTCCAAAAAACCAAAAAAAAAAAAAAAAAAAAAAAAAAACCAAAAAAGCAGAAAACAAAACAAAACAAAAAAAAAAAAAAAAAAAAAACCAGAAGATAAAGAATTCAAGACCAGTACAAGACTATATAGAAAAACTGTTTCAAGAAAAATGGGTTGGGGCTGGAGAGATGGCTTAGCGGTTAAATGCTTGCCTGTGAAGCTAAGGATCCTGGTTCGAGACTCAATTCCCCAGTACCCACGTAAGCCAGATGCACAAGGGGTCACAAGCATCTGGAGTTCGTTTGCAGTGGCTGGAGGCCCTGATGCGCCCATTCTCTCTCTGTCTCTCTGCCTCTCTCAAATAAATAAATTAAAATAAAATAAAATGTGGGAGGGGGATAGGCTGAGAATATAGATCAGTTGGTATAGTGCTTGCCTAGCATGCACAAAGCCCTGGGTTTGATCCCCAACACCACATAAACCAGATGTGGTGGTGCATGCCTGTACCTGTACCCCAGCACTCAGGAGATGAAGACAGCAGAATCAAATATTCAAGGTCAAGAGCTGGGCGTGATGGCGCACACCTTTAATCCCAGCACTGGGGAGGCAGAGGTAGGAGGATCAGGCCACCCTGAGACTACATAGTGAATTCCAGGTCAGCCTGAGCTAAAGTAAGACCCTACCTCGAAAAAACAACAACAACAAAAAAAAAATTCAAGGTCACGCCGGTGTGGTGGTGTACACCTTTAATCCCAGCACTGGGGAGGCAGAGGTAGGAGGACTGCTTTGAGTTCGAGGCCACCCTGAGACTACATAGTGAATTCCAAGTCAGCCTGGGCTAGAGTGAGACCCTACGTAGGAAAACAAAACAAAACAAACAAACAAACAAAAAAGCTGGGCAGAGCAGTGGTCTCAGTACATAGCCCAGGCTGGCTTCAAATTCTTGGCAATTCTACTGCCTCAGCTTCCCAAATGTTGAGATTACAGACTTGCACCCCCACACCTGGGTCTAACAGAATCATGGAAACTCAGAGCTGGACTTCACCTCCTGGAATCCAAAGAATCCTTTTGCAAAGAAAATGAATCCCTGCAGGCTATGCAAGTTGCTGAAGGTCCCAGGGGCAGTAGTGAGTAGCACAGCAGGAATCACACTCCCAAGGGGCTCCTAGGTCCTGGTGTTCTGAAACCAGTACCCCCACCCTCCACCTCACAGAGCCATGGGCTTATGTCAATACTGACCAACTAAGACAGAGCTACCCAGTTTGCAAATCAGCAAATTTGGCTGGGGGGTGGGGGGCTTGCTCCAGTAGAGAAGGTCGTTAGCCTCGGAATAAATACCTCACCAAGGCCCCAAAGGGTGGGTTGGCAACCAAAGCCAAGGTTCCAAAATTCCTTGACCCCTCTGGAAAATGAGAGTTTGCTTTCAAAAGGTTAGGCCAGGGGCTGGGGGGATGGCTCAGTGGTTAAAGACATTTGCTTACAAAGCCTGAAGAACTGGGGTTCAATTCTCCAGTACCCAAGTAAAGCCAGAAGCACAAAGTAGTATATGAATCTGGAGCTCATTTGCAGTGGCAAGAGGTTCTGGCATGTCCATATTCATTATCTTTCTAAGCAAATAAATTAAAATATTTTTTTAAAAAAAGGTTAGGTGGAAAATGGCTTACATACTCTACTGTCTTTGGAAAAGTACTAAAAAGTACTTAAACTACAAAGACATCAACCACCAACTTCCAAGGAGGTCAGGAAAAAAAAAAAGTAGTTGCTATGGTAACATCTTTGGCAGTCTGTCTACATCTTCCTGGGCTCAGAACTGCTTCCAGCAGGTTCCAGCACAGCAACTGCACTTGACCAATCTCCTGCCAGATCTCAGTGGCGAGAGAGACGACAGCCAATGAAGAGGCCTGGAGCCTGACACGACTTCTGAGCCAGAATGGAATAACCCTCGTGACCGTTTCCATGGTAACCTCCCTTAGCAACCCCAACTGGTCCTGTTTGCGAGCTCCGGAAAATTCCACCCTGCCACTAGCCTTCTCTGCTGCCTCCAGCTCTAAGATAGAGATGACATCAGTTCGAATGTTTAACCCTTTCTGGAGATGTGCCTGGGGATCTAGGAAGGATGTGGGGCATCTCTTGGTGGTCCATGGTTACAGCCAATTGAATAGTCCCTGGCTATTACCAACAGCTTCCCCCACACTGCTTAGTCCTGGAAGGGATCTTAAGGTAGCTGGAGATAGTAATGGTAGCTGCCACAGATAGGGCAAATCCCTTGAGGCAGACTCTACATTAAGTTTGGACGGTCTCACCCTTTTCAGTGAGGAATGAACAGATTCTGAGAGGTGAAGTAACTTGCCAAGCTCCCTGAGTGCAAACCATACATAAATGGAGGAATCAGGCTGGGAGCACCGTTTGTAGGCCTCTTGAGAATTCTCTTCATGCAGTATTCTGTGACATCACCTTTGGTTGGGCAAGTGTCACGGTGCAAAGTGCAGAGGATGGTGACACTTAGGCTGAGTAAGGGGATGCTAAGGGTCCAGGAAAGTGTGTGCACCCCAAATCCTAGGTTCATTTCTAATTTTTTGGTCAAAAAATTAAATGAAAAAGAAAACTGATGGGCTGGAGAAATGGCTTAGCAGTTAAGCACTTGCCTGTGAAGCGTAAGGACCCTGGTTCGAGGCTCAGTTCTCCAGGACCCACGTTAGCCAGATGCACAAGGGGGGACACGCATCTGGAGTTCGTTTGCAGTGGCCGGAGGCCCTGGCGTGCTCATTTCCTCTCTCTCTCTGTCCGTCTCTTTCAAATAAATAAAAATAAACAAAAAAATTAAAAAAAACTGAGAAGGATAATTATTAAATTATTATATTTACTGAAGGAAGTAGAGCCAAAGAAAGGCACCCACCCATGTGGCTAGCCTGGGCCTAGGGAAAAAAGAATGGAATAAAAGAGAAAATTCAAGGAGTTCTTGCCATGTGGGGAGCTGGAGGGGATAAAAACCTATGCGGAGAGTAAGGGCTAGGGGGCCCTCCTGGCTGGACCCAGCCGAGGGAAAAACTCACCCACAGCTGGAAGTTCCCAAGTGATCAGAGAGTCTGCCTTCCCCTTGCAAAGGTATTTATGACCTTATGGGGGTGGGTTGTTTTCCTGTTCAGGTGAACCAGAGGGCCAGCTGGTTGCTTAGGTTTAGGGGCTGCCTCAGGTTAGGGACTGAACTTGACCAACCACAATTTGAGGAAAAACAGGTCTGGGGAACTAGACAAGAAAGAGATTGTGCTTTTCACCGTCAGCGATTCAGTCACCCTAACTCTAGCCCCTTCTCAAGTGGAAGAATAGGAGGGTGCACCTACTGGCTTTAGGACACCCAAGTCACTAGGTCTGAGCCGGGGCCAGTGGGTGTGGTAGGCTGAGAGTCTCCTTTTTGGTCTGTGGAACCAGCTGTGCTTGGATGCTGGCTATGAACATATTTATGTATTTTCTGCTGGCCACTCCATTGGCTTGGCTTGGGGATCCTTGGGGACCATCAGCATTTACCTAATCTGAGCCTTTGAGAGTCCCCAGAGCCAGCCCAAGGTCGCCCAGGAGTGACTGTGAATCATCAAGCTGCATCATAAGCAGAGGCAGAACTATAGGTCAGGGGCTCTTTTCAAGTGGTAAGTGAGGTGACAAACAGTGATTAAAAAGCCATGTGTCATAGCTCAAGATAACAACAGAAGAGTCACCAAAGAAAAGACACCATTAGGAATGAAGTCACTGGGAGGCAAAGGCCACAGGATTGCATAGTCAGGAAGTTTCCTGGAGGAAGAAAGGAGTCTGGGATTGCTCCCTCTCATGGGAGCTCCCACTGTTGAGAAGAATGGGCATTCTTTTTTGGGGGGAAAGGAAGAGGAACCCACCAACACACACACACATACACACACACACACACACACACACACACACACACAGTCACTTAGCACTCTGGCAGAAAGTGAAGCTGGAATGGAGGAGCCATGGAAGAAGAGGCCCTAATGAGGGAGGGTTTGGCCTGGTTGCAGAGTGGGCAAGTGGGTGATGAAGGTAGGGGAAGATGAGGAAGGGTGACCCTTTGTGACTGAGGTTATGTAGCCTGCATCTCCATTGACACCAGGACTTCTGCTGAAGGCTCTGCCTATCCAGAAGAGCCATGGAAATTTCCACCCACATTCCTTTCCCAGTGCTCAGTTCTCAGCCTTTCCTTCCCAGCCCTGCTGGGTCCAGAGCTCTTTTGCTAGTGTAGGCTGCTGGGGCCCAGGGAGAGGGGCCGGACAGCCGCCTCCAGTCCTCCTTCCTGTCCATGTGCTTGATTGAGCCCCAGCAGCTGTTCATGGGTGGCCTCTCCTGGGTGGTGGGGCTGGAATGAGCCAGCCCCCAAAGTCATTGTGGGTTGTTCTTTTCTTGGAGGTATTTTGTATACTAATGTCTAGAAGCTTCCAGTGGAAGAGTGACTTCTGTGGGGGAGCTGCAGCTGTTCTACCTGTGGTGTTAGGAGCTGCCTGACCACCAGAAGCAACAGCCAGGATTCTGGGTTGGAATGAGCTCTGGTCTCAGGGCAATATATTAGGGTTATCAAGCAGAGACAAAGACCTGACAGGTGGGGGTAGGGACTCAGAACCAATAACATGAGGTGGGGATCCCACCTTTTGCCCAGGGTAAGGGTTGGGGGTCTCCTTTGGCCTGTTTTCCATGTCTGCATGTGAGTCTGGGACTTGCTTGGTACCACTTTCAGGTTCCATAGTGGTACTCCTTCCACCCCCCGCTCCCCAGGCAGTAAACTAAGGTGTCACTTTTGTTTGACCCTCAAGAGAGCAAGGGAGACATGTTAACAAACACATAATCTTCTCAGAAAATGCGTGCATGTTATGCTGTGACAGTCACTATGGGTGATGGTAAGGGATGGCCAGAGGTACTGGTCATAAGTCCTGAGAAATGACACATGGCAGGTGACAAGAATGAGTGTGCTACCTGAAGCTATGAGGAGGAACATTCCAAGCAAATAATTCTTGTAAAGAGTCTAGGTGGAGTCACAGTGGTGAAGAGACAGAAAGACACCAGTGTTTGAGCACAAGCAGCCTTCACAACTTCTGTACTCTCTGTCCCGTGGTCGTCGCCCTCCTCAGCCCAGGCCTCCATATCCTCAGGACTGGACTGTGACAATGGACTCCAGTGCCCTCCAGTTTAGAAGTAGCCTCCCAACTGGGCATGGTGACACACACCTTGAATCCCAGCACTTGGGAGGCAGAGGTAGGAGGATCTCCATGAGTTCAAGGCCACCCTGAGACTACATAGTAAATTCTAGGTCAATCTGAGCTAGAGTGAGACCCTACCTCAAAAACAAAAACAAAAAGAAAGGAAGAAAGAAAGAAAAAAGAAATAGCTTCTCTGTCCAGGTAGCAGTGTCCATATTCCCTGAGCAGGAGCCTCGAACCCTGCTTCCTTCTTCCCCTGCTCTCCCTAATGTCTGCACCTCACACTCAGAAAGACCAGTCTCTTCCTTCCTCCCTGTATATGCCTTGCAAATTGTGGGGTGGTGGAACCTTTGCCTGTTCTATGTAGAACACTTCCTACCCCAGCCCTCTCCACTAAGAACATGTCTGGAATCTTCCAGTCAAAGTATAATCTCTCCTTCTGGATGCTGTCCTTGTTGGGGCCCTGTCCTGTATCTGAGTTTCTCTGGAGGTGGAACTGACTCAGTGTAAGCTTCCTGAGATAAATTTTTGGGATAAAACCCAGATTATGTGAAGCCATCTGTAGGCTGTTCCTATCACTGAGTCAAGGAGGTGTCAGGGGACACAGGTCAGCTGCCTGTCCAGAGTCTCCAAGACAGTGTGAGAATGGGACCTTTTGAGTTTCAGAATACATCTGCTGTAAATGAGGGGGTGAATTAGAAGTACAGAATTTTGAGAGTGGGAGAAAAATATCAATTGTCTTATATAACTTGGCTGCAATGCAGAAAAATCCTAAAACTCTATGATGCTGCCATCTGGCTCCTGCTGGCTTCCCTGAAAAAAGAAAAACAAAAAACAAAAAAACAAAAAAAAACTCACTGGAGCATCACAGACCCTCTCCAACTTAAGTCCTGCACAGCTGAACTCTACTATTAGGTTAGTCCCAGAAGACGTCCATCCGGCCACGGTTTTCTTTTTATCCAAGTGTTGTAAACAACACTTCTGGCAGATTCTGGAAGCTTTGGTCCACAGACTTGCTTGTGCAGCATATGGCCACATTTGCAAAAGGACTGTGCCTCTGTGTGAATGCGAGCATGTGGGTGTGCGTGTATGCAGGTGTGGAGTGTTTAATGAGCACCACATCACGCTGGGCCAACACAAATAGCCTCCAGAGATCTCAAGCAGCTCACTGGGCACATCAGCGATACAAAATGTGGATGCCACCCACTTCAGAAGCTCCACGGCTGCTTTAGGCTATTTCAGAGGGTCCACTCAACAGGTTGCAGAGGGTGAGTAACCACAGGCCCCACACAAGTGAGGTCTCGACATAGGCCTTCTTCATGCCTCATATGCAGCAGAATGACAGCAGGACTGAGACTACATGAACCCCTATACCCAGCCTCTGTGGGTCACAGACTATCCAGAAGTTCTTCAGCGAAGGAGCCTTAGCTTCCTATGATCAAGCTCAGTACCATTCCAGACAGTCCTGATGGGGTATCAATGCCCAACATGTCCACTTGTTGTGGACGCCCTTAAGTCATCAGTAACCACTTTGCTCTCCCTACACCCTCAGACCTAGCAGCAGACTGTTGCAACCCTCGCATGGGTATACTAAGACTGGACTTCATTTCCACTCAGGTGAGACACTTCAGGATGGGAAACCCATTGTCCTGTCACAGCTCCCTCCTATGTGGGGTTACCAGGCATACTAGAGTACACGATCATTTCACCATTCTGAGTATATATGAGAATGCGTGTATATGTATGTTTTTTTGTTTTTTCGAGGAAGGGTCTTACTCTAGTCCAGACTAGCCTCGAACACACAGCCATACTTCCTACCTCAGTCTCCCAAGTGATGAAATTCTATGATTATATTAAATACTTTTTATTTTTATTTATGTGTGTGAGAGAGAGAGAGAGAGAGAGAGAGAGAGAGACTGAATCAGTGTTCCAGGGAGCACTGCAAACAAACTCCAGACTCATGCGCCACCCTTGTACAACTGGCTTATATGGGTACTGAGGAACTGAACCAGGGTCCTTTGGCTTTGCAGGCAAATGCCTTAACCACTAAGCCATCTCTCCAGCCCTGTGATTAATAAATTTTATTTTAATTTTTATTTAATCCCTTGTGTATGTATGAGTATGCCAGGGTCTCTTGTCACTACAAATAAAATGTCAGATGTTTGTGCCATTTTCTGCATCTGGCTTTTTAAAACAGTTTTTGTTTTGCTTTTTGAGGTAGGGTCTCTCTCTAGCCCAGGCTGACTTGGAATTCACTATGTAGTCTCCGGTGTTCTCAAGCTCATGGAGATCCTCCTACCTGTGCCTTTCAAACACTGGGATTAAAGGTGTATTCCACCACACGCCGCTGCATCGGGCTTTGTACAGATGGATAGGAATTGAACCCTGGCTAGATGACTTTGCAGGCAAGTGCATTTAATCACTGAGCCACCTCCACATCCACTTATACCCTTAAAATGAATTTATTTTTGACAATTTATTCATGTATATAATGTATTTTGATTAGATTCACCCCATTACCTTCTCTTGTCCTCCTCCCACTCACATTAAACTTTTTTTCTTTTTTGGTTGAGGTAGGGTCTCACTCTAGCCCAGGCTGACCTGGAATTCACTATGTAGTCTCAGGCTGGCCTTGAACTCTCAGATCACCCTACCTCTGCCTCCCAAGTTATAGGATTTAAGGCGAGAAACACCATGCCCACTAAACTCTTAAATTTTTATTTATTTACTATTTTGAGAAAAGGAGAGAGAGAGGCAGATAGAGAAAATGGGCACACCAGGGCCTCCAGCCACTGCAAACGAACTTCAGGCATATTCAGCACTTTGTGCATCTGGTTTATGTGGGTACTGGGGAATTGAAATAGGATCCTTAGACTTTGCAGGCAAGTGCCTTAACTGCTAAATAATCTCTCCAGCCCTAAACTGTTTATTTTTTATTTTTTTGGTTTTTTCGAGGTAGGGTTTCACTCTAGCTCAGGCTGACCTGGAATTCACTATGTAGTCTCAGAGTGCCCTCAAACTCACTGGCAATCTTCCTAATCCTCCTACCTCTGCCTCCCAAATCCTGGGATTAAAGGCGTGTGCCACCACGTCTGGCCCACAGATGAGTGGATAATGAAGATATGGCACATTTACACAATGGAGTTCCACACAGCGGTAAAGAAAAATGAAGTTATGAAATTATAGGAAAATGGATGGATCTGGAAAGGATTATGCTAAGTGAAGTAACACAGGCCCAGAAAGCCAAGTGTTGCATGTTCTCTCTCATATGTGGATCCTAGCTACACATGATTGGACTTCACTGTCAGTAGGAAGAAAACTCAGTAGCAGAGGCCAGTAAGCTAGAAAGGAAATATAAAGGGAGCTGGGCGTGGTGGCACACACCTTTAATCCCAGCACTCTGGAGGCAGAGGAGGATCACTGTGAGTTCGAGGCCACCCTGAGAGTACATAGTGAATTCCAGGTCAGCCTGAGCTAGAGTGAGACCCTACCTTGAAAAACCAAGGGGAAAAAAAGAGTAATAGAAAGGAAGGGGGAGTACTTAAATAGGATGGTATTGTATATATGTAAGTAGAAGATCAGATTAATGGGGGTAAAAAGGCCTAAGTGAGGGGAAGAGATTGAGTAAAGGAAAGGTGGAGGGAGGGCTAATCAAAATCCAAGAGGATATAAATAAGTCATATGGAAACCTGCTTTTTTTTTTTTTTTCTGAGGTAGGGTCTCACTCTGGTCCAGGCTGACCTGGAATTCACTATGGAGTCTCAGGGTGGCCTCGAACTCATGGCGATCCTCCTGCCTCTGCCTCCTGAGTGCTGGGATTAAAGGTATGTGCCACCATGCCCGGCTCGGAAACCTACTTTTATTTGGACAATGGAACACTCAGGAGCCATAGATTGCTACTAGAAAATTTTCAGTACCAGGGATGGGATACCTTACAGTGAGTTGTTGCCCAAGGGAGGTCCCTGATGCCCCCAAAGCGTTACAGGCCATTGCCAAAGCCCTTGGTTTCCCACCAGGAATAGATGGTAAAACCTTATTGCTGAAGACTCCACGTACTTGGGCTGCAAGGTCACTGAGAAATCCTGCTGGAACTGAGCTGAAAAGCCTCCTCTATGTAGACCAGCTAACAGAAAGCTGGAAAAAGCCAAGCTGCATGCAGTTCAATGGGAGAGAGAGAAACCACCAGTGAAGATATTCAAAAGTGGACACTGCAAGCCTTAGATTTGGCCAGCCCAGCCAAATGAGCCAACGGGTGCAATAGTGGCACATCTGTTATGGGGGAGACCAACTGCCCTCTAATTGGACTGGAGGCCTGCTCCATGGGAGGGAATACATCCTGATACTGAAAACCTATAGCAGGGGTAGTCATGAGCCCTAGGGGTGTAACGTCTGCTGCTGGCTGGCTAAATGTATATACTATGCTCACCAAACAGCCCAGTAACCTCTTCTCTTACTGTTCATACCCATCTATTAATGCTACTTTCACTTTGTTTAGAGAACTTTCTCTTTTTAGATTATAGTGACCTTGGGATGACTCAGAAGGCATCACTTTGCTGAGAAAAAGTGACAGAGGAGTGCTCAGCCCTACAATATCTCTATCACACCTTCCAAGGCTCAGGGTCCATTGTGGAAGAGGTGGCAGAAAGAATGTAAGAACCAAAGGAAGGGTAGGACTCCTTACAATCCAGACACAAAATGGTCTGGATATCCATGACCTCACAGTGCCTGACACTACCTATACAAGACCATCATAATAGGAGGAAAAGATGACATCAAAATAAGAGAGAGACTGATTGAGAGGGTGAGGGGATATGATGGAGAGTGGAGTTTCAAAGGGAAAAGTGGGGGTAGGGAGGAAATTACCATGGGATATTGTTTACAATCATGGAAATTGTCAATAAATTAATTAAAATTCAAAAAAAAAGCAAAAAAAATAGTTATTTATTAGAGAGAGAGAGAGAGAGAGAAAGAAAGAAAGGGGCAGATAGAGAAAAAGAGAGAATGGGCATGCTAGGGCCTCTAGCCACTGCAAACAAACTCCAGACACATGTGCCCCCCCCCCCCCGTGCACCTGGCTTATGTGTGTCCTGGAGAATGGAACCAGGGTCCTTAGGCTTCACAGGCAAATGCCTTAACCACTAAGCCATTTTCCTAGCCCAATTTTTTTTTCTTTTTTTTTATGAGACGAGAGAGAGAGAGAAATGGCGTGCTAGGGTCTCCAGCCACTGCCATCGAACTTCAGATGCATGTGCCACATTGTTGTGCACATATGTGATCTGGTACAATTGTAACACCTTGTGCGTCTGGTTTATGTGGGATCAGAAGAGTCAAACATGGGTCCTTAGGCTTTTCAGACAAGTGCCTTAGTGTCTTAACCACTAAGCCATCTCTCCAGCCCCTAAACTCCTTTTCTTCCCAACTAGTTTCTCCCTTCTCCCTTCTACTTTTTTTTTCTTGTCTTTTCTTTTTTCTTTTTCTTTTTTTTTTTTTTAGGTAGGGTCTTGCTCTAGCCCAGGCTGACCTGGAATTCACCATACAGTCTGAGGGTGCTAGGATTAAAGGCATGCGCCTCCACGCCTGACTTTTTTTTTTTTTTTAATTCATTTATTTGAGAGAAAGAGGCTGATGGAGAACGGGTGGGCCAGGGCCTCTAGCCACTGCAAACGAACTCCAGACGCATGTGCCACTTTATGCATGTGGCTTTACGTGGATACTGGAGAATTGAACCTGGGTTGTTAGGCTTTGCAGGCAAGTGCCTTAACGGTTGAACCATCTCTCTAGACCTTCTTATTTATTTATTTATTTATTTTTGAGGCAGGATCTCACTCTAGGTCTGGCTGATCTGGAATTCACTATGTCATCTCAGGGTGGCCTTGAACTAAAGGCAATCCTCCTACACCTGCCTCCCCAGTGCTGGGATTAAAAGTGTGAGCCACCATGCCTGGCCTTGTCTTACTTTTGCTTTTTGTAGTTATGTGTCCTCTCTTATCCCTTTGTGCTATCACTCGCTTCCATACCCAGGCCTTCCAAAAAGATTCACAACAGACTGCAGGGCTCAGGGCCAAGAACATTATGCAGCTATAAACTACAGAAGGGAACAAAAATCTGACAAGGAAAATGGCTCTTTTTAGACACTTTCTCCTTCATTCTCCTTCCTTACAGAAGATTCTAACATGTAATCCTTCCTAAAAATTTCATGGAGATAAATTTAGAAGATGGTTCCTTTTCACAGGGACACAAGAAGAGAATCTGTGGCCCTTACTTATCAGGTGACCTCAGGGCTGTGGCTTCCTTCCTCTTCTCTACTTCATTTTGGGAAGAACAATGACACAACCACTTCCATTTGTTTCTAGTTCCTGTCTTGTTTTGCTGGAACTCACCTGGGCTCTCAGTGTGGTAGTGGATATGTCTGATGGGTTTCAAGGATTGACTCTACACTTCCTCCAGGGTACATCTTTTTAGCTCTCCAAAGTCCCTTGGGATGCCGGGCGTGGTGGCGCACACCTTCAATCCCAGCACTGGGAGGCAGAGGTAGGAGGATTGCCATGAGTTCAAGGCCACCCTGACACTACGGAGTTAATTCCAGGTCAGCCTGGACCAGAGTGAGACCCTACCTCCAATAACCAAAAAAAAACAAAAACAAAAACAAAGTCCCTTGGGAAACTGCTTTCTTCTGCCAAATAGAGCTCTGAGCTGCATCGTCATCTCTGTGGGTTTCTTTTTTCTTGCTGTGGGAAGAAGTAATCTAAATTTGTGCAGCAGCCTTAGAGGCTTACATTGTTCCAGAAATCATTCCAAAAATCGGCTCCAGAAGGTAGGCAGCTGGGGTGGGAGGATGGGCACTGCAAATTCAGAATCTTCAGAAAGCAAGAAAGATTTTTTTTTTTTAAATCTCTTGTCTTTAAGATAAAAAAAAATCACGACTGGATATATCAAAAGAGACCTTGACTCACCCAGAGTAGATTCTGGACCCCAAGGCTCAGCAGCCTCTCTGTAGACTGACTGGCTTTCCAAACCTAAAAAGGGGTGGGATGGATTCTGGCATTTTTTGTTTTTTAAAGATTTCTGGCCTACTGTGAAGAAGCTTAAGCAAGGCCTTGCTGATTGCAGGCCTAGAGTCCTGAGTCTGGAATGTTACTGAGTACCTTTCAGTGCCACACCTCCTTGAAGCCACAGCCAGGCGTTGTCTTAAAATCTTCCATGTTCTTTCCCCACCCCTTTGCTCACTGCATTTTATAGAATCAGCGTCATCAATTCTCTCAGCAGGGTTTGTGCACAAGGTCATGACTGTTTGTCAGTGGAGTGTTTGCCAGAAATAAGAACTGAAAGCCTTCCAATTTTGGCCTGAGCTTTTTTGAAGGGAGCATGAGACGAGAGGCTAACATGGACTTCCTTTTATACTGTTGTCCTTTGGGCCCAATAAAGATTAGGTTAAGACTGAGGTGAAGGGCAATAAACAGGTATTGGCTGGGGCTGAAGACCAAAGCCTATAAGCCCAGCTACAAGGCATTACTGAGGCAGGTGAACCATCAAGCTAAAGGCCAGGCAGAGCTACTTCGTGGGACCTTGACTCAAAATAAAAGTAAAAAAAAAAAAAAAAGTGTTAGAGATATAGCTCTGTGCCAAGCAAACACAAAGCCCTTGGTTCAATCTCCAACATAGCCAAACACATATACACACACCAGGATACTGAAGTATCTGTGGAAAGAGAGGCTGTAGTTGGGTATCACAAGGTTAAAAGGTATATAGCTGCCCACCTAAAAAAAAAAAAAGTTAACTTAAAAAAAATTCAGTGTTAAAGGCACCTTGGTGCCAAGAAGTAAGAAAAGGATACCTAATCAAATGTGTTATTTTTTTTTTTTCGAGGTAGGGTCTTGCTCTAGCCCAGGCTGACCTAATTATGTAGTCTCAGATGGCCTCGAACTCACAGTGATCCTCCTACCTCTGCCTTGGATTAAAGACTTGTGCCACCACACCCAGCCAAATGTGTTATTAATCTCCTCACCAAAGCACATGGCCATTTCAGGTGTGTTTATTTTTGTGATGCTGGAATTGGACCCAGGGCCTCCTTCATACTAGGTATGCTTTTAATCACAGCAATGGGGAGGCAGAGGTTGGAGGATTGCTGAGAGTTTGAGGCCAGCCTGAGACTACATAGTGAATTCCAGGTCAGCCTGTAAGACCCTACCTCCAAGAACCAAAACAAACAAAATTTCAGTCCCAGCCAGACCACTAGACCATTGATCAAGAAGACTGTGGGCTGGGCGTGGTGGTGCAGAGGCCACCCTGAGACTACACAGTGAATTCCAGGTCAGCCTGAGCTAGACCCAACCTGGGGGGGGGGGGAGGGAGGGAGGGAGATTGTATATGTAGGGAACCATTTGCACTAAATAATCTTTCACTTTTTTTTTTTTTTTTTTTTTTTTTTTTTCTGTAGTAGGGTCTCACTCTAGCCGAGGCTGATGTGGAATTCACTATGTAGTCTCAGGGTGGCCTTGAATTCAGCGTCCCTCCACCTCTGCCTCCTGAGTGCTGGGATTAAAGGCGTGGGCCACCACGCCTGGCTATCTTGCACTTTTTAAAATTTTTCATTTATTTATTTGAGAGAAAGAAAGAGGCAGAGGGCACGCAGGGCCTCCATCCACTGCAAAGGAACTCCAGACGCTTGTACCCTCTTGTGTACCTGGCTTACGTGGGTCCTGGAGAGTCGAACTGGGATCCTTGGGCTTTCAGGCAAAGGCCTTAAACGGCTAAGCCATCTCTCCAGCCCTATCTTCCACTTTTAACACGAAGAAATAAATAGCAAATGAGAACAGCTTTGCCAGGGTCGATTGAAAAGAGCTGCTTTAAACCGACCAGGTTTATTGGGGTGGGAATTGAGGGATGAGGGGCTAACATGGGCGCCCAATCCTTGGAGCGCTCCTTTAGTTTTAGAAATGAGTCTTCATCTCATGTAATTGTCATTATTTAGTTGCCATTCCAACCTGTGCAGTGACATTAAGCTCTGTCTACTCTCTTCGAAGGGAGGGCCCCCAACCTGGGATGAAGATCCTGGGGAGAAAAGGAGGGTGTCCCCACCCTGTCCTTGGTTCTCTTATGTGCCCTGGGGCCTCCATTTGTCACAGCTTTAGTGGCAGCTACTAGGTCAGCCTGAGACCTGTTTCCTTTGGAAAATTCTAGACTAATAACACGCAGTCACAAGCAAAGTATGTCCCTATAAATGTATATATGCAGCATTTGTCGTGTTAGCTGTTAATTAATGGATGACTTAGTGACAAGGAACTGACAGGAGAACAGGAAGATCTATGATGAAGACATGGAGGCCTTCAGCATGGAAAGCTAACCCACAAACATGGTGACTCGGCACACAGAGGCCCCCGGAGCCAGGCCCAACGCCACTCTCCTGGACAGGCCCGGGCGCTGGGGGCGGGGCGCGCCTGCGCAGTGAGACGCTGCGCCAACCGCCATCTCTCTCGGAAAGCGGCCAGGACCGGCTGGAACCGGTTAGAACCGGTGACGCCCGGCCCCGCGAGCCTCTGCGTCCCTTTGTGAGGCGGGCGGCTCACGACCTGCGTATCCCTGCGCGGCCCAGCGGCGCAGAAGTTCGTGCTGCCCTTCCCCCAGCCTTTGTCCCCGCGAAGGCGCGCGCCCCGCCGTCCCCTCCCCCGCCGCGCCTGACGGTTCTGGAAGCGCCGAGCTTAGCTAAACCCGGGCCCCGCCCCCACATCTTAACCCCGCGCGAATGCGGGCCTCGGCCCCCGGCCCCCCCCCCCCATTTTGGCCCCGTGCAAACCCGGGACTCGCCCCCCACCTGCAAGTTTAACCCCGCGCTAGCCCGAGCCTGGCCCCCGGGCCGCAGGCTTCTCCCAGAGCCCCTGCGCTCGGCTCTCGGAACAGCGTAGCCGCTCCGACTGAGCGAGAAGCTGAGGTGTTGTAAAACAGGGAGACCTCACACAGTACACTGGAAAGCAAATGTTTGTGAACACTGGGGGACATGTTCTGCCACCCGCCGCCCAAGGTCACCATGTCTTTGGAGTCTCCAGTCGTTTGCCTTCTCGGGGGGGGACTGTCAGGGACACAGGCCTGGCGTCCATGTAGTGAGGATGGACGCCCAGGACGGAGCAGCAAGGCCCAGGCCCGCTTACCGGTCCCTGACGGGCGGCAGGCTCCCCGCGAGCCCTCCTCTGAGGGGCAGGCCCCTAAAGTGGGTGTTCTCAGCCTCTACAGTGAAAAATCAACACGAGCTCTACACTCAGCTCCTGCTCCGCTCAGTGCGTGGAAACCTCCATTTTGTGTCTTGCGAAATGGCGGCAGCATCAGCATGGTATTTGGAAGCTGTGTCCGTAGACCCAATCCTACCACTGCAAATAGTACTTACTGGGCTCCCTGGTGTTTTATTACTTAAATGTTTTCAAGGGACAACCTTTTTTTTTGTTCCTTTTTAAGATGGTAAATTTTTTTTTTCATTTTCGTGGCATTAAACCTCAAGCGCACATATTCTTACTGGTATGAAATGCTTCTGCGTATTACACAAGTTCCACAATGTTAAGAAAAATCTAGAAACAGGATCTATTTTTAATTCTTTGAGGAACTATTTTTTCTTGCCTCACAAAGGCGGCGGAAGGTGACCGAGTTCCGGTGGTGTGAGTTGTCAGTCGCCAATAAATAGGCGTCCCTGGGCGACTGCGGCAGGCAGTGAGGCAGAGAGCGCAGCGGAGCTTGATGAGGGAGGAAGCGCAGCGTGAGGCGGCTAGCAGATAAGTTGCTACTTAAAAAAAAAATCAGTAGAATTTAGCCTTAGATCTTTAAATTATAACTTAAAAAGCTTTTAAGAAAAAAGAAATTGTTTAAAGGCTCTAGGAAAAGAGAAAATATTTATGCTGTTTGATGAAGGTTAAGATAAAGCCTAAGCGAAGTAGATCTTTTAAAATATTAAGAGAAAAGACTAGAGTCTTTAAAAATCGTGTAGTTGAAGGTCGACCTTGTAGGTTGACATTAAAAGGGACTTAAAACAGCCTAAATGTTACTTTAAAAAGCTTTATATTCTAGATAACTAAAATAATTTAAAGGCGGTAGTTGAAGAAAGTGAATTGAAGGTGGTAAAAAGACCTTCAGTTAATGGCGCACGGACAATTGCGTCATTTGAGACCTAGTTAAAAATCTCAAAGCATTTGATGAAAATTGGTATAAATAGGAGATATCTTGAAAGTGGTATAATTTGGATTAAAGAAGATTAGAAATTTGAAGTGGAAAACTCGAAGACAAGTACAGGAAGGTGAAGATATAGAGAAGATAGGAAAACTAGAAGATAACATCTTGTAGAAGACAGAAAAGGTCAAGTTCAGGAAGCAGAAGAAAAACTAGGAAAAGTTAAAAGAAAACTAGAAGATAACAAGATAGAAAATGAAAATATCGAGAGGTACTTCAGAGAAAATAAAAAGCAAGATAAGGCAGCTTGAACGTACGCAATTAAAGATAGACCAGAAGATAGAAAAGTTTAAAAGCAAAAAGTTTAAGAAAAAGGAGGAAATATTTTTTAAAGCCTATTAATATAAATTCTGGTGGTTTTAGAAGGCTTCCAAGGATGTTTTAGACAGCCCTTTAGAAGAGTATTTGAAACTAGAGTTCATTTAACCTCTAGAAGGACTGAAGTATTTTTAAACTAAGGCGGAATGCCTGTGGAAGAATTAGAAGAATTTAAAAGGCTTTATCTAAAGTAGCTTAGTTTACCTTTGAGAATTGGTAAAGGACTTTGATAAATAATTTCAAGATCAAGACTACCAACATTTTCATTGGACTTTCAGCTAAAGTGGCTTTTAAAATCATGAGGACTAGCGTTAACAGCTGATCCAGGTCTACACAGAAGTGGATTCAGTGAACCTAGGAAAACAGGAGCAGCAGACAGGATTCCAGAAACCTGTGTTTGGTGAAGCTAGGACCGAGGAGCAAGCAGCTGTTCATGGTGAAGATAGGAATCCAGGAACCAGTGCAATTTGGTGAAGGAAGCTAGGAAGAAGGAAGGAGCCCTAACGTGGTGGTGAAGCTAGGAGTCAAGGAAGGAGGAGCGAGTGCGATTTGGTGATGAAGCTAGCTGGCGGCTTGTCTGGTCAACTGCACGGAGGAGGCAGCAGGCGTTGTTGTGAATAGATAGTGGATCCTAGCCCAGCATGCCCAGTGCAAGGCCACAGGGAGAGCGAGTGGTGCGGTAAAATTACGTGAGGTCGGCAGTGCGGTGTGTTTCTGTAACTTGAGTATGGTAATTTACTATGCTTTTTTAGTAATGGGGGAGTTGTTTTTAAGTGTAAAGGGATTTATTTGGGGGTTGTAGGCCTATTTCCGGGTGTCGTAGGTTTTTCTCTTTCAGGCTTATGTTCTCATGCATCTTGTGTGAAGCTTTTGAGGGCAGACTGCCAAGGCCCGGAAGAATGGTAGATGGCAAGTGTTTTAAAACTAATTTGAGGGAAAATGGTTTAATATAGCACCAACAGAATTTCACCAATTTTGTAGGTTTTGTGAACAGATGACCTACTGTAGTCTTTCACCCTAAATGTATAGCTTGGTGTGTAACTGTGGGAAAGTTAAATTTTTGTGTGTGGGGGATGGGGCAAAATATCTTTTGAGTTCTTTTCCCCTTAGGTCTGTCTAGAATCCTAAAGGCAGATGACTCGAGGTAACAGAAAAAAAGAAAATCCAGTATTCAGGATAATCAGAACACTACAGGTTGACAGTTTCTAGAAATGAGAGCACGAATAGTCCATTGGCGAAATGGCTGGTAGTTAACTTCCTCCCCCACCCTTAAGCTTATCCTATAAATTTGCTACTTTTATTTGAAATATTTGGGGAAGGTCTTAACAGGGAAGAGTGGGTGGGGGGAAATGCTTTTTTTTTTCTAAGATTTTCCACAGATGCTATAGTACTATTGACACTGGGGTAGAGAAGGCGTGTTCTACTTCTGTGCTGTTGGCAACAACACCTTCAGGGATTGGAGCTGCCTTTTATCCTTGGAAGAGTTTCCTCAGGTGAAGCTGAAAAGTACAGCACAGTGCAGCTTTTGTCGTAATTCAGTCATCTCAGAACTTCAGAAGAGCTTGACTAGGCCAGATACTGAAGTTAAGTTTTCAAATGACTTAAAACACTCAAAGGGGAGGGACAAATTTTGGTAATTAGTTGTTTGACCTGTTTTGGCTGGGATGGGGGGGGTTGGGTTTAGGTAATTGTTTAGTTTATGATTTCAGATAATTCATACCAGAGAACTTTAAATACTTAGGATGAGAAAAACTAAAGAAATCGCAGCTTCCAAGTTGGCAAGTAATTCCCAGTCCTCCAGTTTTATTAATTTTTGAGTGGAACAGCTGGGGAAGATTACATTGGGTGTATCAATACATTAATTTGGTAAGGAAAGTAAGCCATAAGACACATCGGTCTTTGGGTAAGGCAAGTGTTTCATTGGGGGTTGGTCTGGCCCATTAGAGTGATCTGAAATAGCTGCAGTCTTGGGAATTCTTTTTAAAGCTATTTGATATAGATGGTAGTGTGTGGTTCTCTTTTGGAATTTTTTTCAGGTGATTTAATGTATCTTAATAACTAGGAACTTCAGAGCAAAGGAAGTGCCTTAATGACCTTGAAGGGATTTCTTCTGATGATAGCTTTTATATAATCAAGTAAGATTCTATTTCGGTTGTGTGTGTAAGCAAGTTCCTTTTCCTAGTGTAGGAAAAACATTCTTCCCTTGTATGACTGGCAAACAAGATGTAAAGGTACGCTTACATTTTCTTGTACATTTATTTCATATTTTGTATTTATTTGCAAATTATAACTAAGAATTGTGATAGTCCAGCTTGAATGTCTCAGGGTGGGCTTTTGTTGATGAGGGCGGGGAAACCTTTTTTTTCTGTAGACTTTTTTCAGATAACATCTGAGTCATAACCAGCCTGGCAGTATGATGGCCTAGATGCAGAGGGAACAGCTCCTTGGTGAATGATAAGTAAAGGCAGAAAAGATATGTCTTACCTACATTGGGGAATAAGCATAAACCTGAGATCCTTACTACTGATGAAAAAAATGTCTGCATATGCAAAAATTAAGCAAATGAAAGCTACCGATTTAAAGTTACGGAATCTACCATTTTAAAGTTAATGGCTTACCATTACAAGCTATATCCACAAATATCGAATTGATGAGAGAAAAAAATGAAGATCAAATACCCATCTCAAAACACTGCTTTTACAAAAGCAGAATAAAAAGTGAAATGAAATGAAAGTGATAATACTACATTAATCCTGGAGTAAAAGAAGCCGAAATTAATCATGAGTGGGATCAAGTGGATTGAAAGGAGGCTGTGCTGTGTGCCAATCTTTCGTTTGCCTCAGACAGGTTTCTCTTCATAATCAGAAGAGTTGCTTCATTTCATCTGGGAGCAGGAAACAGCTCACAGCTGTTAACAGATAAGTTTAACCTGCATCTGCAGTATTGCATGTTAGCCATAAGTGCTTATTATATAGCAGGTGTGGAGGTAATTGAATGTGACACATCTACCTGACCCCTTCTTTAGGGGATTGCAGGATTATGAGCA
Organism: Dipus sagitta; assembly: GCA_036346955.1. NCBI lineage: Eukaryota > Metazoa > Chordata > Mammalia > Rodentia > Dipodidae > Dipus > Dipus sagitta. The sequence goes on along the minus strand of CM070770.1, from coordinate 162,581,029 downwards.
ATTGTCCATCCAGCCTTTTAAAATTAGACATTGTGCCTGTGGGCTTCTATTGATGGGATGGTAGATGGCACTAAAGGTATTTGCATTCTAAATTCCATAAAAGCCCCTTTAAGTTATTAGTGCCTTAATCACATAGCTTACTTTTTTTTAGCTTTTGAATCTCTGGAGACCCTATGAAAAGGGATAGTGTTATGTGCTGTAAGAATCAGATATGTTAAATCTTGGTAAAGTTTAAATGTGTGTTGGAATGTATATTGTGCATAAAACCATTAAATCATAAATGAATAAAATACTTCGTTAGAGAATGTATACTTATAGAAAGCTGTCTCATTATTTAAATAAAGTATTGTTTGTCTGTAGTTAGTGTTGGGGCAATCTTGGGGGGTATTCTTCTCTAATCTTTCAGAATGTTTGTCTACGAACACTCTTAAGTGGACAAGATCAGGAGTTGAGCAGAAGACCGAATTTAACTTAAGGCAGGAAAGACAAATTTTATTCTTCATAAAGTGATGAGCATTTAATAATTCCAGGCACATGGCAATAGAGAACCCTCTAAATAAGGAATTAAATACCTTAGACAGGTGGGAGATATGATCAGTAAAAGGTAACTAACTATACGTTTTATTCCAGAAAGTCAGGAGCCTAAAACTGACAATGGCTACCTAGCGTAAGATACTTTTCCACATTTCCAAAGTTTGCATGTTAAGTCTAAATGCTTAAAATCATCTCATCAAATATGAATTAGCTAGTGTTTCTCACTTTGAGTTAGGCATTGGGGGGGGCATGTGAGTTTTTAAAGAATTTTTCTTTGCAGAGGCTTCATTTCATCCTTCATGAAGCTGTTCAGAATTTTGACTTGCATATGAGTGCTTGGCTTTGCCTTCTGTTCTGCTAGTGAGTGTGTGAGACCTTGGAGTGAGTTTTTTTTTCTGTAACTGGAAGGGAAGGGAGGAAGGGGGTGGGGCTTACTTGTTTAGCTTCTTTTTTACAGACTACACAGAGAATGCAGTTGTCTTGACTTCAGGTCTGTCTGTTCTTTGGCAAGTAATGCAGTACTGTTCTGATCTGCTGCTATTAGAATGCATTGTGATACGACTGGAGTATGATTAAAAGTTGTGTTCCCCCAATGCTTGGAGTAGTGATTGTTGAAGGAAAATCCATGAGTGATACAGGCTGAGTGTTGTGGACATTTCTACAGCTTTAAGTAATCCGTATTGATTGAAGCCAAGTACCTTTTGCTGTATTTCTTTAGGTAATTTTTTTTTTTTGTTTCTGGTATGGGGGAGGGGGCCACTGAAGCCTTTAGTCTTTTCCAGATTCAACCTTAAAGTCAGTGACAAGAAATAAATTCAAACAAGCAACATTCTTCAAGAAATTTTAACTGGCAAGTGAAAATGTTTTACCAGTTCAGTGGTCTTTAGTGCATTGTCTTTGTAGGTTTCTCTCTTCCCCTCCCTTGGTCTTAATTCTTACATGCAGGAACATTGAGAACAGCAGACACCTTTGCGAAAGGCCAGAGAAGCCAGACCCAGTAAGGAAAAATAGCCTATTTACTTTAAATAAATAAATCAACCAAGCATTCCATTTTAAATGTGGGGATTGGGAACTACTAGTTCTTTCAGATGGTATTCTTCAGACTATAGAAGGAGCTTCCAGTTGAATTCACCAGTGGACAAAATAAGGACAACAGGTGAACAAGCTTTTTATATTTACATATAAAAAAATTAGCTGTGGGTACAAAAGATAGTGTTGAATAGACTCATTCAGCTTTACGCTGGAGCAGCTAGCATGTAAGTGAGCAAGTTGTATGTTGGCCTGGGGTGGAGGGGTGAGGTGGGCGCTAAGCCTTTTCTTAAGATTTTTCAGGTATTCCTCACTAAAGGCATCGAAGGCTTAAAGTAGGACAAGCGGAGCCTTCCTGTGGCAAGAGACAACCAGGCGCTTTTATGCTAAGGTCAAAATGGTATCAGCCTCATAACTTGTTTATTAGCAGTGAGGACTTGCCTCTTCACCTTTCTGGAGTAAAATACTCAAAAAGAATGCTTGAGTATCCCTGGGCTTTAACTTTTAAATAGAGTTGTTTTTATAACAGCTATTTAATGGCCCAAATCTCAAGTATTACTTGATGAAGGGGAGGGAAAGGGGGAAAGCGGGCAACCAGTTTTCCCTAGCTTTTCCAGAAGCCTGTTAACAAGGTCTCCCCACAAGTGAACTTCTCTGCCACATCGCCACCCCCTGCCTTTGGCCTAGCACAGACCCTTCACCCCTCACCTCGATGCAGCCAGTAGCTTGGATCCTTGTGGGCATGATGCATAATCTGTTTCAAGGTAACCATGTGCCGAGGTCCGGTGGGTTGCACTACTTGAAAAGGCCATTAATTTACCTGTAAATGGTTAACAATATTAAAAGCCACATTAGCTTTAAGATGTTTGACATATGTAACACTTAAATTCTGTAACTAAAACAAACTTAAGCTAGTAAATAGAGAAATTCTAGAATGCTGGGTGGGAACAGTAACTTGTCAGCTGAATAAAAAAAATTAGAGGGTGGGATTGCAAAAATTCTCTGCTAAGACTTTTTCAGGTGAACATAACTGACTTGGCCAAGCTAGCATCTTAGTGGAAGCAGATTCTCCGTTGCTCTTCGATAGGGTTGTAAAGGTTTTTCTTTTCCTGAGAAAACATAAGTTTGTTTTCTCAGGTTTTGCTTTTTCGCCTTTCCCTAGCTTTTTTAAAAAAAAAGCAAAAGATGCTGGTGGTTGGCACTCCTGGTTTCCAGGATGGGGTTCAAATCCCTGCGGCATCTTTGCTTGACTCTTACCTCTTCAGGCCTTTGTTTCTACATGGAGGATGCTGGGCTCAGGAGAGGCCACGTACTATGGACCTACATAGGTTTGGTGTTGAATTGGTCAGAAGCCTTACTTGGTGACATATTGTGGTACCTGATAAATGCTTTTTTTTTTTTCTTTTTCCCAGGTATGGTCTCACTGTAACCCAGGCTGACCTGGAATTCATTCTGTACTCCCAAAACTGCCCTTGAACTCACAGCTATCCTCCAAACTCTGCTGGGATTAACAGTTTAGGCTATCACGCTTTGCTAGCTGCCTTGTGGTTTTTTTAATGTAAATTCTGCATATAGTGTTGAATGAAGCCCCATTATTAAAACTGATTATATGAAATAAAAATTAGAAAACTTCTGGAGTGATTCTTGTGGTTTTGTGTGTGTGTGTGGCCTCCCATTACTCATTTTGCTGCCCCATCCCAGAGCAGAATACTGGGTTTACAGTCTTGCCCAGATCCCACTAATCTGAGCATTGGTGGGGCTTTTTTTTTGTATAAATGGAATCTGCTCATGAATAAATGAGGCAAAGATGAGTGTGGGGTCCTGCCTTCTTCCTGTGCATTCTGAAATGAAAATGGCATGGGGAAGAATGGGAACTTACAGGTGCCCTTTTTGCTATTTTAAGGTAGCAGTGGGGATGGGAGAGAGATCAGAGTGTTTCCATTGTTTTCCCTACAAATTCCAAAATGTTCTATGAGCCAACCAAGACCCATTAAATCTTTTTGTCTTGTTTTGAGGTAGAGTCTCACTCTAGTCCAGGTTAATTCACTATGTAGTCTCAGGGTGGCCTACCCTACCCCCCCTCCCAGTCTGGGTAATAAGTGCACCCAGAGCTAACACCTTTTGGTGTTTCTTCAGTGCATGATCTCACAGATGGAACCATAGCCCAGACATGTCGGTTATCTTGGGAAAAGACAAGCTCTAGACCCTGCCATATACTTTGGCCTAGTGAGGCTACATCTTGAGTTGGTATTTAGGCTCCAGATCTTAATGGAGAAATTTTTCCAGAGCTAAAGGCTTTATTACAAAGCTAATATGGGGCTGGAGAGATGGCTTAGCGGTTAAGGCGTTTGCCTGCTAAGCCTAAGGAACCGTGTTGAACTCCAGATACTACCTTAGCCTGATGCGCAAAGGTCAGGAAAGCGCAAGGTCGCACATACCCACTAGGTGGCGCAAGCGTCTGGAGTTTTATTGCAGTGGTTGAGGCCCTTTGTGAGAAGCCAATTGTGTCTGAGATGGCTTAGCGATTAAGCGCTTGCCTGAAAAAGCCTGAGGACCCCGGTTCGAGATTCGACTCCCCAGGACCCACGTAAGCCAGATGCACAAGGGGGCGCACGCGTCTGGAGTTCGTTTGCAGTGGCTGGAGGCCCTGGGTCGCCCATTCTCTCTATCTGCCTCTTTCGCAGGGACTCGGGACTTGCCAAGGGGCCCCATGGCTCCTGGTGTTAGGCCTGAACAAAACGAAAAAAAAAAAAAGAAAAGTAGACAGAATGCTCCCCTCACCCTCTGAGACCTCTGAGATATGGTGCAGTGGCCAAAGGGCTTGTGCCAACTTGAGAACCTGAATTTGGATCCCCAGCATCCATATACGATGCCAAGCCTGGCGGGGTGTTCCTGTAATTCCAGCGCTGCCCTGTCTCAGAATGAAGAGCGACTGGAGACAAGTAACATTGATCTTTGGCCGTTGCATGCATATGCACTTGCACAACATATGACCAAAAGTAAATGGGTAAAAATACAAAACTAAAACCAGCCATGGTGGCTAACACCTGTAACACCCAGGAGGCTGAGGTCAGATTTCTGTACCTTCAAGGCTGGCCTGAGCTAGAGTGAGACCCTGCCTCAATCCAAAAAAAGGAAGAGAGTAAAATTTTCTTCCAAAGTTTCTTAGATCTCACAATGTAGCCCAAGTCTGAAAATTGCAGGCTGTAGCCTTGAACTTGGAATCTTATTTCAGCTTCAAGAGTGGTGGGATTACAGGCATGAGCCACTATGCTTTGCACCTCAGTGCTGTGTATGTGCTCTAGCTATACAAAGGGTACACACTTTTGAGTTTTATCCCGATAATTCTGAATTAAGTGGCAGTAGCAGCATTCCTAAAAGCTGGTTGCTGAGGAAAAGGGTAGGGGAAGATCTGGAAGGATGTACTGTGATTCATTTTGGTTTGGTTGGTTTTTCCAGGTAGGGTGTCCCTTTCTAGCCCAGGTTGACGTTGAATTCACTAGTGCTGGGATTAAAGGCATGTGCCACCATGCCTGGCTTTTTTTTTTTTTTTTAACATTTTACTTATTTATGAGAGAGAAAGAGACAGAGCAAGAATGGGCACGCCAGGACCTCTAGCCACTGCACATGAACTCCAGACACATGTGCCCCCTTGTGCATCTTGGCTTACATGGGCCCTGGAGAATCGAACCCCAGTCCTTAGGCTTTGCAGGCAAATGCTGTAACCACTAAGCCATTTCCCCAGCCCCCCCTTTTTTTTCTGAAGTAGGGTCTTTCTCTAGCCAAGGTTGACCTGGAATTCACTATGAAGTCTCAGGCTGGAGCCTTGAACTCATGACAATCCTTCTACCTCTGCCTGAGTGCGCCACCTGGCTGATTATTTTGTATTTTTTGTATTTACTTGTAAGCAGAGAAAGAATGGATACACCAGAGCCTCTTGCCACAGCATCTGAACTCCACACTAATGCACCACTTTGTGCATCTGGCTTTACATGGATACCGTAGAACTGAACTCAGGCCATGAGGCTTTCTAAGCAAGTATCTTTAACCATTGAGCCATCTCTCCAGCTCTTTGTCTTTTTGAGATGGCCTTGTAGCATAGCTGAGGATGACCTTGAGTTCTTGATTCTCCTTGCCCTTCTACCTTCCAAGTGTTGGGATTATGGGCTGGAGAAATTGCTCAGCGGTTAAGGCACTTGCCTGTGAAGCCAAAAGACCCAGGTTTGACTCTCCAGGACCCACATAAGCCAGATGCACAAGATGGCACATGTATCTGGAGTTCTTTTGCAGTGGCTGGAGGCCCTGGCATGCCCATTCTCTCTCTCTCTCTCTCTCTCTGCCTCTTTCCTTCAAATAAATAAAATATATTTTTTAAAAAAAAGGTGTGTGCCACCACACCTGGCAGGAACCAAGTGTTGAGATCACAAGCATGTGACACCATGCCTGATGATTTGAAAGGGGTGTGGCGGGCCTGGAGATATAGCTCAGTGATAGTGTTTGCCTAGTGTGTACAAGGCCCTTGGTTTGATTCCCAGTACCACCAAATAAATATGGCACTTTTTGTGACGTGTGTGTATGGATGCGTGTGCACACGGAGGCAGAGGTCAGTGATGTCTTTCCTCCATTGTTCTCTACCTGATTTAATGCAGAAGCTCTGAACCTAGAGCTCTTGTGCCTGCTGAGTTCCAGAGGTTCCCTGTCTCCACCTCCTCAGTGCTGGGGTAATTGGAGCACATCACTTTCCTGGCTTTTGTGTGTGTGTGTTGGGGAGGGGGCGGCGGTTTGAGGCAGAATCTCCTTTGAGCTCAGGCTAACCCGGAATTCACTATGTAGTTTCACAGTGGCCTTGGACTCACAGCAATCCTACCTCTGCCAAGTGCTAGGATTAAAGGCATGCGCCACCACACCTGGCTTCCCTTCATTTGTTAATTAAATTTATTTTTTATTTGAGGGAGAAAATCAGAGAGAGAAAGAGAGAGAAAGGGAGAGGAAGAGAGAATGGGTGCTTCAGGGCCTCCAGCCACTGAAAATGAACTCCAGACGCATGCACCACCAAGTGCATCAGACTTATGTGGGTACTGGGGAATTGAACCCAGGTCCTTAGGCTTTGAAAACAAGCGCTTTAACCACTAAGACATTTCTCCAGCCCCCTGCCATTTCAAATATATATATATTTATTTATTTACTTGAGGGAAAGAGAGAGAAAGACAGAGAGAGGAAGAGAATGGGTGTGCCAGGGCCTCCAGCCACTGCAAACGGACCCCAGACACGTGTACCACCATGTGCATCTGGTTTATGTTGGTCCTGGGGAATCAAATTTGGGTCCTTAGGCTTTACAGGCAAGTGCTTTAACCACTGAGCAATCTTTCCACTTCTCTGGCATTTTACATGGATCTGAGGATCCAAACTCAGGTCCACACATTTGTGTGACAAGCATTTTACCCACTGTAGCCATTTTCTTATCCTACCCCCCTTTTTTGTTACAAGTTTTTAAAATTTAATTTTATTTATTTGCAAGCAGAGAGAGAGAGAGGAGAGAGAGAATGGGTGTACCAGGGCCTCTAGTCACTGTAAATGAACTCCAGACACATGCACCCCCTTGTGCATCTGGCTTATGTGGGTCCTAGGGAGTTGAACTTGGGTCCTTTGGCTTTGCAGGCAAGCGCCTTAACTGCTAAGCCATCTCTCCAGCCCCCCTGCCCCTTTTAAACATACTTTATGTATTTATTTGAAACAGATAGACAGAAAGAGGCAGACAGACAGAGAATGTGTGTGTATACCAGGGCCTCCTGCCACTGCAAATGAACTTGATATGCATGACCCACTCTGTGCATCAGGGTACTGGGGAATTGAACCCTGGCTATCAGGTTTTACAAGCAAGTGCCTTTAATCACTGAGCCAATTCACCAGTCTCCCACCCTCCTTTTTTTTTTTTTTTTTTTTTGAGAGCAACAGAGAGAGAAAGAAGCAGATAGAGAGAATGGGTATGCCAGGGCCTCCAGCTACTGCAAAAGAACTCCAGATGCATGCGCCAGCTTGTGCATCTTATGCATCTGGCTTATGTGGGTCCTGGGGAATCAAGCCTTGAACCTGGGTCCTTAGGCTTCACAGGCAGGTGCTTAACCACTAAGCCATCTCTCCAGCCCCCACCCTCCTTTGTTGAAGCAGCTTCTCCCTAATGTGGCCCAGGCTAGTTCAAAAATCCTCCTGCCTTAGTCTTCTAAGTGCTGAGATTGCAAGTATGCACTTCTCCTCTTGGCTACCTGAATTATTAATTAAGAAGCCCAGAAAGTCTTGGAGATATGACACAGCTATGACTCCTGGTTATGATAAGGTCAGAATCTTAAGAATGTCTCCTAGCTTCTCCAATGCCATCAGTTAAACAGGAATAGTACCTGTCTACCTACTGTAATAAAGATTTGCTTACAGGAGCACTCAAGGAGGCTGAGCTAGGAGGATCCCCATGAGTTCAAGGCCACCCTGAGACTACATAGTGAATTTCAGGTCAGCCTAAGCTAGAACAAGGCCCTATTTCAAAAACCAAAACCAAAAAAAAAAAAAAAAAAAATTATATACAGGGCCGGAGAGATGATTAAGGCATTTGCTTGAGAAGCCAAAGTCCCAGGTTCAATTCCCCAGGACCCACGTAAGCCAAATGCACAAGGGGCACATTCATCTAGAGTTCTTTTGCAGTGGCTAGAGTCCCTGGCACGCCCATTGTCTCTCTGTCTCTCTGTCTCTCTCTCTTCTCTCTCTCTCTCTCTCTCTCTCTGCTTGCAAATAAATAAATAAAATTTATTTAAAGGCTGGAGAGATGGCTTAGCGGTTAAGACACATGCCTGTGAATCCTAAGGACTCAGGTTCGATTCTCCAGGTCCCACATAAGCCAGATGCACATGCATCTGGAGTTTGTTTGCAGTGGTTAGAGGCCCTGGCCTGCCCATTCTCATTCCCTTTCTCTTTCTCTGTCTCTAATAAATGAATAAATAGAAACAAAATCTTAAAAAATTTATTTAAGAAGGAAGGAAGGAAAGAAAGAAGAGTAGGCTGGAGAGATGGCTTAGAGGTTAAGGTGTTTGCCTGCAAAGCCAAAGGACCTTGGTTCAATTCCCCAGGACCCACGTAAGCCAGATTCACGAGGTGGCATATGCATCTGGATTTCCTTTGCCCTGGCTGGAGGTCCTGGTACCCCATTCTCTTCCTCTCTTTCTGTTTCTTTCTCTCTCGCTCTCAAATAAAAAGAAAGTGTCGGGTGTGGTGGCACACACCTTTAATCCCAGCACTGGGGAGGCATAGGTAGGAAGATCACTGTGAGTTCAAGGCCATCCTGAGACTACATAGTGAATTCCAGCTCAGCCTGGGCTAGGGCAAGACTCTACCTCAAAAAAACAAAAAAAAGAAAAAATAATAATAAATAAAAAGAATTAAAAAGAAAAATTTCAAAACATACTAAAAAAAGAAAGAAAGAGTGTTTTTCTTCCAGATAAGATTTGAAATATATATATAAAATATGCAACAGGCGAGGTGAATTGCTGGTGCTGGAAATGACCAGGCTTTTGCTGCCATCTAGTGGATAACCATGGTATTGCATGAATTGCCTTTGTTCAACTTTTTTTTTTTTTGCTTTTTGAGGTAGGGTTTTTCACTCTAGTCCAGGCTGACCTGGAATTCACTATATAGTCTCAGGGTGGCCTCGAACCCATGACAACCCTCCTACCTCTGCCTCCAGAGTGCTGGGATTATGTGTGTGTGCCACCATGCTCAGCTCCCATCTTTGTAAATATGTAAAGAAATAATGAAAAATAAAAATAGACCCCGGGGCGTGGTGGCGCACGCCTTTAATCCTAGCACTCTGGGTGGCAGAGGTACAAGGATTGCCGTGAGTTCGAGGCTACCCTGAGACTACATAGTGAATTCCAGGTCAGCCTGAGCTAGAGAGAGACCCTACCTCGAAAAAAATAAAATATAAGCCGGTCGTGGTGGCGCACGCCTTTAATCCCAGCACTTGGGAGGTGGAGGTAGGAGGATTGCCGTGACTTCGAGGCCAGCCTGAGACTACATAGTGAATTCCAGGTCAGCCTGAGCTAGAGTGAAACCCTACCTTGAAAAACCAAATAAAATAAAATAAATAATAAAATAAAATAAAATAAAATAAAATAAAATATAAAATAAATAAAAAATAAATAAAATAAAATAAATAAAATAAAATAATAAAATAAAATAATAAAATATAAATATAAATAGAAGGGGCTGCAGAGATGGGTTAGCAGTTAAGGCACTTGCCGGCAAAGCCAAAGGCCCTCCGTTCAGTTCCCCAGGACTCACATAAGCCAGATGCACAAGGTGGTGGATGTTTCTGGAGTTCATTTGCTGTGGCTGGAGGCCCTGGTGCATCCATTCTCTCTTTCTCTCAAATAAATAAAAAATAAACAAAAATAGAAGAGGGACTAGTTGGAAAGAAGAAGCTAGTGTGAAACCCTTCCTCAAAAAACCAATAAAATAAAATTAAATAAAATAAAATAAATAAAACAAAATAAAATAAAAATAAAATCCTGCTCCTGGGAGATGCTCAGTGAGTAAAAGATGCTGGGCTGAAGAGATGGCTTAGTGGTTAAGCACTTGCCTGTGAAGCCTAAGGACCCTGGTTCAAGGCTCGATTCCCCAGGACCCACGTTAGCCAGATGCACAAGGGGGCGCACGCATCTGGAGTTCGTTTGCAGTGGCTGGAGGCCCTGGTGCGCCCATTATCTCCCCCTCCCTCTATCTGCCTCTTTCGCTCTCTGCCACTCTCAAATAAATAAATAAAAATAGCCAAAACAAATTAAAAAATAAAAAGAGAGCCGGGCATGGTGGCACACACCTTTAATCCCAGCACTCAGGAGCAAATAAAATATTTAAGGAACTGGGTGTGATGGCGCACACCTTTAATCCTAGCACTTGGGAGGCAGAGGTAGTAGGATTGCCATGAATTGTAGGCCAGCCTGAGACTACATAGTTAATTCCAGGTCAGCCTGGGCTACAGTAAGACTCTAACTTTAAAAACTAAAAAAAAAAAAAAAAAAAAGGACTGGAGAGATGATTCAGTGGTTAAGGCACTTGCCTGCAAAGCCCAAGGACATGAGTTTGATTCCCCAGTACCGATGTAGAGCCAGATACACTAAGGGGTGCATGCATCTGGAGTTCATTTGCAATGCACCCATATTAACTCTTTCTGTATCTTTTTTTTGTTGTTGTTGTTTGTTTTTTGAGGTAGGGTCTCACTCTAGCCCAGGCTGACCTGGAATTCACTCTGTAGTCTCAGGGTGGCCTCGAACTCACAGTGATCCTCCTACCTCTGCCTCCCAAGTGCTGGGATTAGCCTCCCAAGTGCTGGGATTAAAGGCGTGTGCCACCACGCCCAGCATTCTGTATCTTTCTCATTCTCTCACTCTCAAATTAAATAAATAAATAAAATGGGAGCCGGGTGTGGTGGTGCACACCTTTAATCTCAGCACTCAGGAGGCAGAGGTAGGAGGATCACCATGAGTTCGAGGCCACCCTGAGACTACAGAGTGAATTCCAGGTCAGCCTGCATTAGAGTGAAACCCTACCTTGAAAAACCAAGAAAAATCAATCAATAAATAAAATAAAATAAAATGGGGGTGGTGGTGCACACCTTTAATCTTCGTACTCAGGAGGTAGTGGTAGAAGGATCACCATGAGTTGGAGGCCATCCTGAGACTACATAGTGAATTTCAGGTCAACCTGGGCTGGAGCAAGATCCTGCCTCAAAAGCATTAATAAATAAAAATATTTTTGTAAAAGTTGGGCGTGGTGGCATACGCCTTTAATCCCAGCACTCAGGAGGCACAGATAGGAGGATTACTGTGAGTTCGAGGCCACCCTGAGACTCCATAGTGAATTCCAGATCAGTCTGGGCTAGAGTGAGACCCTACCTCGAAAAACCAAAAAAAAAAAAAATTTTTGTATGGCTGGGCGTGGTGGCATATGCCTTTCATCCCAGCACTCGGGAGGCAGAGGTAGGAGAATCACCATAAATTCAAGGCCAGCCTGAGACGACATAGTGAATTCCAGGTCAGCCTGGGCTAGAGTGAGACCCTACTTTGAAAAAAAATATTTTGGGGGGGCTGGAGACATAGCTTAGTGGTTAAGGCACTTGCCTGCAAAACCAAAAGACCAAGGTTTGATACCCAAGTACCCATATAAATCAGATGCCCAAGGTAGCACATGTATCTGGAGTTCATTTGCAGTGGCTAGAGGTCCTGGCAATTCCATTCTCTCTCTCTCTCTCAAACAAATAAAATATATAAAAATGAAAAAAAAATTTTCTTTAAAAATAAGGCAAGGTCTTGGGGCCAAGGAGACAGCTCAGTAGTTGTGCGGTTGTTGCACAACTTGCAGTGCCCAAGTTTAGATCTTTAGATCCCATGGAAAAGCTGGAAGCTGTGGAGGACTTCTGTAATCCCATTGCACCTAAAGAGAGAGAGAGGGCAGGGGAATTTCCCAGCAGCTCACCAATGGAGCTGAGTGACACTGCCTCACAATGAGGTGGAAGGTGAGGATCAACCCAAAAGTTTTCTATCCTCTGACACACAAATGTGCCATGGCACACATGTGGCTGCCCTAACCTTCACACACACACACACACACACACAACGAATAAGTAAAAAAAAAAAAAAAAAAAAAAAAAGAGAAGGGGATAGATAGGGAGGGCTAACCAAAGCTAAGGATGTTATGAATAAACCATAAGGAAACTTACTTCTGCTAACTTAAAAAGAGAGTTTAGACAGAACTGTCCCGTGGGGTGGATAATGCTGTGCTCAGAAGTCATAGATTGTGTTGCAGTCAGCTCCATGCAGCTACCTCCAAAGCAGACACAGTTTATGAAAGGAATGGGGTTTATTTCAGGTTTACAGATCCAGGGGGCGGTCTATAATGGCACAAGCTGGCCTCCTGTACCAAATCCATGGAGAGAAAAACCACCACCAACACCACAGGCAAGCACACACAGGGGACCCCAGGCAGAGCTCAAGCACTCTGCATACCTTTAGGCTGAAAACAGATGCACCCCCAGTAACACCTTTGGGCTGGACCCCAGGTTCCACTCCCCAGCGACACCTCTTCCAGCCAGGCAGCTGAAAATCCAAGTTACAAGCTTTAATAAAACATCTGAGGGCTGGAGAGATGGCTTAGCAGTTAAAGCACTTGCCTGCAAAGCCAAAGGACCCAAGTTGGATTCACCAGTATCCACATAAGCCACATGCACAAGGCGGCACATGCATCTGGAGTTCATTTTCAGTGGCTAGAGGCCCTGATCTGCCCATTCTCTCTCCCTTCCTCCCTCCCCTTCTCTGTCTCCCTCCTTGCAAATAAATAAATAAATGTAAAAATAAAACAAACATCTGAGTCTATTGGGGGACATACATTCATTCAAACTATAACCAGTTGTTATGGGAAAATCCCAGTGCCAGGAGTTGGATGCCTCCCTACGAACTGGTGGTCAGGAAGCTCTTGAGGATCTCAAAACAATATAGGCCATTGCCAGTATTCTCTCTTTCTTTCTTTCTTTCTTTCTTTCTTTCTTTCTTTCTTTCTTTCTTTCTTTCTTTTTTAAGGTAGGGTCTCGCTCTAGCCCAGGCTGACCTGGAATTCACTATGTAGTCTCAGTGTGGCCTCGAACTCATGGTGATTCTCCTACCTCTGCCTCCCAAGTGCTGGGATTGTGTGTGTGTGTGTGTGCGCACCACCAAGCTCAGCTCCCATCTTTGTAAATAAATAAATAAATAATAAAAAAAATAGAAGGGGCTGGAAAGATGGCTTAGCAGTTAAGGCACTTGCCTGCAAAGCCAAAGGACCTTGGTTCAATTCCCCAGGACCCACGTAAACCAGATGCACAAGGTGGTGGATGTGTCTGGAGTTCATTTGTAGTGGCTGGAGGCCCTGGTGCATCCATTCTCTCTCTCTTTCTCTCTATCTGCCTCTCTCTCTCTCTCTCAATCAAATAAATAAAAAATAAATAAAAATAGAAGAGGGAGTAGTTGCAAAGAAGAAGGGGTTCAGTGGAAGGGAAGTGGGAAGGAGGAACAAAAGAAAGTAATGGGAAGGGAAAATAATAGGGGCTTGCCAGGTGTGATGATGCACTTCTTTAATCCCAGCACTTGGGAGGCAGAGGTAGGAAGATCACCATGACTTCAAGGTCAGCCTGAGACTACATAGTGAATTCCAGGTCAGCCAGAGCTAGAGTGAGGCCCTACCTTGAAAAACGAAACAAAACAAAGTAATAATAGTATAGGCTGGAGCGGTGGCTTAATGGTTAAGGTGTTTGCCCACAAAGCCAATGGACCCAGATTCCATTCCCCAATACCCACATAAAGCCAGATGCACAAAGTGGCGCATGCATCTGGAGTTTGTTTTTGCAGTGCCTGTAGGCACTGGTGCACCCATTCTTTCTCTTTATCTACCTCTTTTTCTCTCTCTCTCTCAAATAAATAAATTAAAAAAAAAATAAGGTGGCTGGGCGTGGTGGTGCACACCTTTAATCCCAACACTCGAGAGGCAGAGGTAGGAGGAGTGCCATGAGTTCGAGGCCACCCTGAGACTACATAGTGAATTCTAGGTCAGCCTGAGCTAGAGTGAGACCCCATCTCGAAAAACCAAAAAAATAAAAAATAAGGTGGAGAGCAACTGAGGAAGACACTGAAAGTTAACCTCTGGCCTTCACATGAATGTGTCCACAGATATACAAACATGTACATACATGTATGCACGCCACCCACACATATGCAAAAAGTAACAAAATCCCACTCCTTTCTTCTGGGGTCTAGATTCTTCTTAAAAAAAAAAAAAAAAAAGATTTATTTTAGGGCTGGAGAGATGGCTTAGCGGTTAAGGTGCTTGCCTTTGAAGCCTAAGGACCCAGGCTGGATTTCCCAGCACCCACATAAGCCAGATGCACTTGGTTGTACATGTGTCTGGAATTCATTTGTGGTGGCTAAAGGCCTTATTTTATTTTATTTATTTGAGAGAGACAGAAGGTGGCAGAGAAAAGCCAGGTGTGGTGACGCACGCCTTTAATACCAGATAGAGGTAGGTGGATCACAGTGTGTTTGAGGTTACCCTGAGACTACACAGTGAGTTCCAGGTCAGCCTGGGCTAGAGTGAGACCCTACCTCAAGAAAAAAAAAAAAAAAAAAAAAAGGAGAGAACAGGCACATCAGGGCCTCTAGCCACTGCAAAAAACAAAAAACAAAACAAAACAAAAAAAAACCCTCCAGATGCATGCACACCTTGTGCATCTGGCTTTTTGTGGGACTGGGGAATTGAACTTGGGTCCTTTGGCTTTACAGACAAATGCGTTAACTGCCAAGCCATCTCTCCAGCCCCAGAATTTATTTTTTTTTTTTTTTGAGGTAGGGCCTTGCTCTAGCTCAGAGCTGACCTGGAATTCACTATGTAGTCTCAAACTGGCCTTCAACTCACAGTGATTCTCCTACTTCAGCCTCCTGAGTGCTGGGATTAAAGGCATGCGCCACCACACCCAGCTGATTTTTTTTTTTTTTTTTTTTTGAGGTAGTGTCTTGTTCTAGCTCAGGCTGACCTGGTGTTACCTATGCATTCTCTGGATGACTTCAAACTCACAATGATCCTACCTCTGGCTCCCAAATGCTGGGTTAAAAGGGCATGTGCCACCACGCCTGGCTGAAGAATATTTTTAAATTATTTATTTGCAAGCAGACAGAGACAGAGAAAAGAGAGACAAACAGAGGAGTATACCAGGCCCCTAGCCATTGCAAATGAACTCCAGATGCATGCATCTGTGCATCTGTCTCCACATGGGTATTAGGGAATTGAGCCCAGGTCCTTGCTTTGCAGCCAAGTGCTTTAACCACTAAGCCATTTCTCCAGCCCCCCAGATTTTTAAAAATATTATTTATTTATTTATGAGAGAGAGAGAGACAGAGACAGAGACAGAGATGGAAATAGAAAGAGGGCCTGGTGTGGTGACAATACCTTTAATCCCAGCTCTCGGAAGGCAGAGGTAGGAGGATCACCGTGAGTTTGAAGCCACCCTGAGACTACATAGCATGCTTATGGAGGTCAGAGGACAACTAAGGGGTGTCTGTGTTCTTCTCACACCTGTTTTGGGACAGGGTCTGTTTCCCCTGCAAACAAATGTCAGCCTAGCTGGCCTGTATTGGCTTTACCTCCCATTGTCATAGGGCATTGTAGTTTGAGGCCTTGTCTGGACTACAGAATAAATTCCAGGTCAGTCTGGACTAGAGTGAGACCCTGCTTAGAAGAAAAATCTACTAAGAGATTTCAGAGATGGCTTAGTGGTTAAAGTACCTTGCTAACAAAGCCTGCCAATTTGAATTCAATCTTCAGCACCCCCATAAAACCAAACACAAAGTGCTGCATGCATCTGTGATCCCAACACCCTACAAAAACAGGAGGTGGAGCCAGGACAGTAGATGTAGTTGGAGATGTAGTTTTGTTGCTAGACGGTTTGGCTAACATGTACAAAGTCTCATGGTATCACATGTCTATAATCCCAGCACTAGAGAGTTGAGGCAGGAGGATCAGAAGTTCAAGGTCAGGCTAGAGAGATTGTTTAGCAATTAAAAGTGCTTGCTTGCAAAGCCTGCCAGCCCAGGTTCAGTTCCCCTGTAGCCATGGAAAGCCAGATGCACAATATGGCACATACATCTGGAGTTTGTTTGCAGTGGCTGGAGGCCCTAGCATGCCCATTCTCTCTCTCTCAAATAAATATTTTCAAAAGCAAAGTTCAGGGCTGGAGAAGATGGCTTAGTGGTTAAGGCATTTGCCTTCAAAGCCACAGGATCTTGGTTCAATTCCCCAGAACCCATTTAAGCCAGATGCACAAGGAGGCACATGTGTCTGGAGTTTGTTTACAGTGGTTGGAAGCCCTGGCACACCCATTCTCTCTCTCTCTTTCCCTCTTTCTCTCTCTTAAATAAATAAATAAATAAATGTTCAAGGTCATACATAGTGAGTTTCAGACCAACCTGTAATACATGAGACCCTGTCTCACAAAAAAAAAAAAAAAGCCAGGTGTGGTGTTGCACACCTTTTTTTGTTTTGTTTTTCGAGGTAGGGTCTCACTCTAGCCCAGGCTGACCTGGAATTCACTATGTAGTCTCAGAGTGGCCTTGAACTCATGGCAATCCTCCTACCTCTACCTCCCGAGTGCTGGGATTAAGGGCATGCGCCACCATGCCCGGAGGTGTTGCACACCTTTAATCCCAGCACTTGGGAGGCAAACGAAGGAGGAACACTGTGAATTGGAGGCTGCCCTGAGACTACATAGTGAATTCCAGATCAGAATGGGCTAGAGCAAGACTGCACTTTGAAAAACCAAACTAAATAAACAAATGGGGTGGGGAGATAGTTCAGTTAGTCAAGCACTTGTGTCCCAAGTGAGAGTACCTGAGCGTCTGTAATCCCAGCTTGTCTATGGTGAGATGGGAGGTAGAGACAGGAGAATCCTGGGGAAGATTTCTCCTTTGCCAGCAGAGAGCACTGAAAGGGAGAAAAGTTTTATGTCTTGGTTTTGCCATAATCTCCTCACAGTTGGCTTCTGTTCTGTGGCTGAGTTCCTGGCTTCTCCACTTTAGCCAGGTGGCCAGAAGCACACAGTGATAATGGCTTCCTCCAGAATCCCATGTCCACCTTGGGAATGTGAAGTATTTCTTTCTTTTGTTTTTGTTTTTCAAGGTAGGGTCTCACTCTGGTCCAGGCTGACCTGGAATTAACTATGTAGTCTCAGGTCTCAGGATGGCCTCAAACTCACAGCGATCCTCCTACCTCTGCCTCCCGAGTGCTGGGATTAAAGGTATGTGCCACCATGTCCGGCTGCGAAGTATTTCTAGCAGCATACTTCCCCACCAACAGCTAATCCAAGCACCCAAGAAGATGGTTTTCCATAAAGTTCCATGGGGCCAGCAAAGCGTTTGAACAGCTTCTCTGCTGTGTGGGGAAGCCCAGCCAACCACTCCCTTTCCAAGAGATCTGGAATTTCAGAGCTGGGGGGCATGCGGGAGGGGGATTTTCAATAATCTTTATTTTAGTTACTTATTTGAGATGAGAGAAAGAGAGAGAGAGAATGGGAGCACCAGGGCCTCTAGCCACAGCAAGCGAACTCCAGATACATGCGTCACCTTGTGCATCTGACTTTATGTGGGTCCTGGGGAAATGAACTCCGGTCCTTAGGACCATCTCTGCAGCCCAGGAGAGGGCTTTTCCCTGGGTGCTTTGTCACAGCCTCTGGGTGGACACTCTCTCTCTCTGAAAGCATTATTATCACACTCATTGCTATCACTACCATCATCATCATCACCATCGTTGCACCATGAAAATACCTATAGTGCAGCCTCAGCAATTTGCTATGACTCCACAGAAATAGATTTTATTTTTATTTATTTATTTATGTGAGAGAGAGAGATACAGAAATAGGCAGGTAGAGAGAGAGAAAGAGAAAGAGAAAGAGAGAGAGAGAGAGAGAGAGAGAGAGAGAGAATGGCTGTGTCAGGGCCTCCAGCCACTGCAAACAAACTCCAGATGCGTGTACCCCTTTGTGCATCTGGCTTATGTGAGTCTTGGGGAGTCGAACCTGAGTCCTTTGGCTTTGCAGGCAAGCACCGTTAACCGCTAAGCCATCTCTCCAGCCTCTCCTTTTTTTTTTTTTTTTTGATAGTGTATGTAACATGTCATATAGTGTTTTTATGTATGCAGAGACCAAAAGGAGGGCTTCAAGGGTCTTTTTCTATTGCTCTTCTATGGTAAAGAAGTGGTCTCGCCTTCAACCTAGAGCTGCTGTCCCTCAGTGAGCTCCAGTGGTTCTCCAGTTCTCAGACGGGGGTTGCATACTATGTGGCCACAACCAGATATGTTTTTTTTGTTTTTTTGTTTTTTTTTGGTTTTGAGGGGTAGGGTCTCGCTCTAGCCCAGGCTGACCTGGAATTCACTATGGAATCTCAGGGTGGTCTTGAATTCACAGCTATCCTCCTACCTCTGCCTCCCAAGTGCTAGGATTAAAGATGTGCGCCACCATGCCTGGCTCCACAGCCGCTTTTATGTGAGTTCTGGGGAATCAAACTCAAGTGCTCTCAGACCCTCCCAGGCCCTCACTGTTTTTTTTTTTTTTGTTGTTGTTGTTGTTGTTTTTTGTTTTTTTGAGGTAGGGTCTCACTCTAGCCCAGGCTGACCTGGAATTCACTATGTAGTCTCAAGGTGGCCTCGAACTCACAGTGATCCTCCTACCTCTGCCTTCTGTAGGCCCTCACTATTAAGCAGCAAGAGCTCTTAACTGAATAGCCATCTCCACATAGATATTTCCAGAAGACCCCTAGATACTGCCAATTTATATTTATCACAGCTGTGACACTTAATTTCTACCAGTAGCATCCCAAGTCCTAAGTCCTTTCTCACCACAATCCTTGTGCTTTGAGGGCAGAATACTATTTAATATAAAAAACAAAAAAACAGGCCAGGCATGGTGGCACACACCTTTAATCCCAGCACTTGGGAGGCAGAGGTAGGAGGATTGCCATGAGTTCGACGACACCCTGAGACTACACAGTGAATTCCGGGTCAGCCTGGACCAGAGCAAGACTCTACCTCGTAAAACAAACCATGGTAATACCCTCCCCTCCCACTTTACTCTTTGAAACTCCATTCTCCATCATATCCCCTCCCCTTCTCAATCAGTCTCTCTTTTATTTTGATGTCATCATCTTTTCCTCCTCTCATGATGGTCTTGTGTAGGTAGTGTCAGGCACTGTGAGGTCATGGATATCCAGGCCATTTTTTTTTTTTTTTTTTTTTTTTTTTGGTTTTTCGAGGTAGGGTCTCACTCTAGCCCAGGCTGATCTGGAATTCACTATGGAGTCTCAGGGTGGCCTCGAACTCACGGCGATCCTCCTACCTCTGCCTCCAGAGTGCTGGGATTAAAGGCGTGCGCCACCACGCCCGGCTTTTTCCAGGCCATTTTGTATCTGGAGGGAGCACGTTGTAAGGAGTTCTACCCTTCCTTTGGCTCTTACATTCTTTCTGCCACCTCTTCTGCATTAGACCCTGAGCCTTGGAAGGTGTGATAGAGATATTGCAGTACTGAGCACTGCGGTCACTTCTTTCCAGCACCATGATACCTTCTGAGTCGTCTCAAGGTCACTGCCATCTGAAAAGAGAAGATTCTCTACCAAAAGTGAGAGTAGCATCAATATAAGGGTTTGAACATTTAGAGAAGTGCTTACTGGGCAGTTTGATGAGCATAGTATATACATTTAGCCAGACAGCAGCAGACGTTACACCCCTAGGGTTCATGACTGCCCCTGTTTTAAGTTTTCAGTATCAGGGATGTATTCCCTCCCATGGAGCGGGCCTCCAGTCCAATTAGAAGGCAGTGGGTTTCCACCATGATAGATGTGCCACTATTGCACCCGTTGGCTCATTTGGCCTGGCTGGCTAAATATATGGCTTGCAGTGTCCACTGTTGAGTATCTTCACTGGTGATTTCTCTTTCTCCCATTGAACTGCATGCAGAATGGCTTCTTCCAGCTTTCTGTCAGCTGGTCTACATGGAGGAGGTTATCAGCTCAGTTAAGGCAGTATTTTTCAGTGGCCCTGCAGCCCAAGTATGTGGAGTCTTTAGCAATAGGGTCTTACCATCTATTCCTGGTGGGAAACCAAGCTAAAAAATTTTTTTGAAACCCACTACCAACAGCAAAAACCAGCACACACACACAACCACCACCATAACCAAAAATAGTCAATGGTCAGTTTTCTGGGCTGAGGAGATGATTCAGCACAGAAGGCACCTGCTTGCTTGCAAAGCTTGCTAGCTTGGGTTTGATTCTCCAGCATGTAAAGCCAGGTGCACATAGTGGCATGTGCATCTGGAGTTTGTATGCAGTGGCAGGAGGCACTGGAGCGCCCATACTCTCTCTCTCTCAAGTATATAAATAAAAATACTAAAAATATAGGGCCAGAGAGATGGCTTAGCAGTCAAGGCACTTTCCTGCAAAGCCCAAGGACCCATGTTCAACTCTCCAGAACATACCTAAGCCAGACCCACAAAGGTGAGGCAAGCCCAAGTCACACATGCGCACTAGGTGATGCAACCATCTGGAGTTTGGCTTCAGTGGCTGAGGCCCTGGTGCGCCAATTCTCTCTCTCTCTCTCTCTCTCACTCTACTTAAAAAAACATAACAAAAAAATAAAAAAAAAAATAGCCAGGCGTGGTGGTGCATGCCTTTAATCCCAGCACTCAGGAGGTAGAGGTAGGAGGATCACCAAGAGTTTGAGGCCACCCTGAGACTACATAGTGAATTTCAGATCAGCCTGGGCCAGAGTGAGACCCTATCTCGAAAGCCAAAAATAAATAAATAATAAAATAAAAGTTAGTTTAATGTATGGGAAAGCTGAGACTATTGTCTGCTTTTGTTTGTTTGTTTGTTTGTTTTTATGCAAGAGAGAGAGAGAGGGAGGGAGGGAGAGAGAGAGAAAGAGAGGATTAGCTAGTCAGGGCCGCCAGCCACTGAAACTGAACTCCAGATGTATGTGCCCCCTTGTGTGCATGTGTGACCTTACATGGGACTTGGAGAATCAAACATGAGTCCTTAAGTTCCACAGGCAAGCACCATAATCACTAGGCCATTTCTCCTGCTCTCTCTCTTTTTTTTTTAACCAGAAGTGTGTCCCAAGAGACTATATTGTCTTTTTGTTGTTGTTGTTTTTTCAAGGTAGAGTCTTCCTCTAGTACAGGCTGACCTGGAATTCACTATGTAGTCTCAGGGCTCAGGGTGTTCTTGAACTCATGTCAATCCACCTACCCCTGCCTTCTGAGTGCTGGGATTAAAGGTGTGTGCCACCACACCCTGCAAGAGACTATTGTCTTAATGATGCCCATGATTATAGTTTTGCTTTCCTCACTGATACCTCAGAGGAAGTATTTGAGGGTCTTTTCCTGTCTTCCTGGATAATTTTTTTCTTTTTTTTTTTTTGGGGGGGGGGTTCGAGGTAGGGTCTCACTGTAGCTCAGGCTGACCTGGAATTCACTATGTAGTCTCAGGGTGGCTCGAACTCACAGTGATACTCCTACCTCTGCCTCCTGAGTGCTGGGATTAAAGGTTTGGGCCAACACATCTGGCAGCTTCCTGGATAATTTTTTGTGAAGTTTTCTAGTTACCAAATAAATTCTAAAGCTGGGCCTGGAGCTGGGGAGATGGCTCAGGGTTAGTTAAAGGCAGTTGCTTGCAAAGCTGGATGGCCAGGGTTTGGTTGCCTAGTATCCACATAAAGCCAGATGCACAAAGTGGTGCATGTATCTGGAGTTTGTTTGCAGTGGCTAGAGGTCTTGGTGCACCCATTATTTTTTATCTACTTCTCTCTCTCTCCTTCTCTCAAATAAATAAATAAATAAATAATTTTTTTTTAAAGTTAAAAAAAAAAAAGCCAGGCATAGTGGCACACACCTTTAATCCTAGCACTTGGGAAGCTGAGGTAGGAGGATCATCATGAGTTTGAGGCCACCCTGAGACTATATAGTGAATTTTAGGTCAGCATAGGCCAGACTGAGCCCCTACCTCAAAAAAAAAAAAAAAAAAAAAAAAGGGCTGAGAGATGGCTTATCAGTTAAGCACTTGCCTGTGAAGCCTAAGGACCCTAGTTTGAGGCTCAATTTCCCCAGGACCCACATTAGCCAGATGATGTGTCTGGAGTTCATTTGCAGTGGCTGGAGGCCCTGGTGCGCTCATTCTCTCTATATATCTGCCTCTTTCTCTCTCTGTCTGTTGCTCTCAAATAAATAAATAAAAACAAAAAAAAAAAAAAACCAAAGTTTTTAAAGCAAGCCAAGTATGGCTATGCATACCTGTAATCTCAGTGTTGAAGGGGCTACAGACAGGAGGATCACTGAGGCTCCCAGGTTGCCAGTCTAACCACAGACAAGGAAGTCTCTCACCAGAGTCTGTCTCAGTGAAATAAGAGGAAAGAATAGAGAAGGACTCTGATATCCTCCTCTGGCCTCCACACCCATGAGCACATCATGTGCAGATGCTGCATCCACACTCACCACATATTCTACACACACACCAAAAATTAATAAAAAATTGAAAAAAAGGGAACGTGTTACTAACTAAATGCCACACACTCTATGTTCTTAGGCCCTCCTCTCCAACTGTGGCTACCACCTTATGGCATCACTCCACTCTAGTCTCCCCTTTCTCCATCATCCCACTCTCACACAGCTCAATCTGTTCTCACCTCTTCAATAGGGAAGGCTCTAGGTGCCATATTCTAGCATTCAAAACCTCTACTAGCCACCCCTGACAATGCCCGTTCCATAGTCACAAGGCCATGTCAGAGGAACTGTAGCTGTGGTTTCTATTCTGTCCTAGGTAGCCAGCACTGTATCTGATTTTGCCTCTGTGTGACTGTCCCACACAAACATATGGATATGGCAAGGGGGTGAGCAGTTGTCTGTCCAGTGGCTATTCTGTCAGGTGTGGTGCAGGGCCCTATTCACCCCAGTTTATAAATGGGGGAATTGAGGTTTTCAGAGGCTACTGGATCCGTGTGAATTCCCCCAGCCAGTGAGGGGCTTAGCCAGGGATCAAACCCAGCTCTGATGTGCGCTAGTGGTGTAGAGGCAAGCAGAGCTGCCTTTCAAACCCAGCTCTGCCTGACTGTGGCCCTCCTACTCTTGAAATTGCTTCCAGACACATCTCAAACAGACATGGGTTCCTGAATCTCGCCTACATGCTACAGGGTGTGGCTGAGGGACAGACCTGAGTCCCTTGAGATCTCAACCATTGCCTGTGCAGTCTCTCCTGGGCACCAGGTTTTTCTCAGCGAAAGACATGGGTCCCCACCAGCGTGGTGGGCACATCAAGCTGCTGACACGCCTCTGCAGCTGACAGCTTAGGTACCTCAGAGCCTGGAGGAGATGCTGGCCCTGTGGACCAAGAGAGCCTAGGTTGCTGGGCTAAGGGGAGTAGGGCTCCTCCGAGCCTCACGCCTGTTGGATTTGCCCAGTTGGTCCTGGTCCACCTGCCCCCTTCCTGCCCTCGTCAGTCTCTCCTCATCCTCCAAAACCCCTATTCTCTGCCCCTCCCCAGTTCCTGTACCTTCCTAGACCTTTGCCTCACTCTTTACTCATCCCTACCCCCAATCCTTTCAGGGGCTTTGTCTCCTTGGGCCTTTCTCTTGGTCTTTTCCTCATTTCCCATTTCACTAATAGTATTTTCTCCTCCCTGGAGATGTATAGGAATCAGCTTGGGGACAACCATTCCGTAATCTCTGCCTCATTGTTTTACTGTATACACACCCTTTCCTGTTTGTCTCTGCCTAGCAGTCGCCTTCTTCTTCTTCTTCTTCTTCTTTTTTCCCCCTTCTAGTTTCCTATCTCTTCGCCTCCTGGCCTCAGTTTCTCCATCTGTCTTTCTCACGCTCTCATCCCTAAAATAACGTTGGGAGGTGGGTTCTATTGCCACGCCCACTTTTTGTGACCCGGCCGCCCTCACTGCTGTCGCCGTCCTGTCGCTCTCACTACCACGTCCCCTTTTATTTATAAAGACACAGATTTGGATGACCTGCTGGGGTAGACTCGGAGGAGAGCTGCTCTCAGCTTGAAGCCCTGCCCGCGGGGCTCTCGGGCGCAGAGAAGTCCGCTCTCGGACAAGCCCCGCCCCCGCCCGGACAAGCCCCGCCCCCAGGCGAGCCCCGCCCCGCCCCGGCTCGGGCGGCTGGAGCACCCGGAGCTGAGGCGCCCGAGCCCGCAGCGGCGGCGGGGACGATGTGGTTCTTTGCCCGGGATCCAGTCCGAGACTTCCCGTTCGAGCTCAGCCCGGAGCCCCCCGAGGGCAGCCCACCTGGGCCCTGGGTCCTGCACCGCGGTCGCAAGAAGGTGAGGTGCGGCCTTGCTCTGCAGGCCGCGGCAGACCTCGGCCTTGCCTAGTCTGCGCCGCCGGCTCCCACGCCTCGTTCCGGGCCTGACGTGGCGACGGTGGCTGCGGGGCTACGGGCCCGGGAGGGGGGCGGGCAGTGCCGACGTGGCGGGCGAGAGGCCCCGAGGGACAGACCGGCGGACAGGACGGGAGGGTCACGTGGGCACTGCCAAGTCTCCCCCCCCCCCCCCCAGGGCTGTCCTGGGAGAGAACGGGCCTGTCGCCCTTTCCTTCCGCTCTAGGGACAGACTCCAAACCCCAGGCCGATTGCTGAGCTGGCCGGCACCCCTCAGGACTCTCTGTCCTCCTCCAGGCCACAGGCAGCGTAGTGTCCATCTTCGTGTATGATGTGAAGCCTGGGGCTGAAGAGCAGACCCAGGTGGCCAAAGCTGCCTTCAAGCGCCTCAAGACTCTCCGGCACCCCAACATCCTATCCTACATTGATGGGTTGGAGGTATCTACCAGCTAGGCTGTGTATCTTGCCCCTTCACTCCCTTCTGGTTTTCTACTCCTTTCTCCTCTGACTGATCCTAAGATTCCACCTATAGGCTATTTTATTCTTAGATTTATTTATTTATTTATTTATTTGAGAGCGACGGAGAAAGAGGCAGAGAGAGAGAGAGAATGAATGGGCGCTCCAGGGCCTCCAGCCACTGCAAACGAACTCCAGACGTGTGTGCCCCCTTGTGCATCTGGCTAACGTGGGTCCTGGGGGGAATTGAGCCTCGAACCGGGGTCCTTAGGCTTCACAGGCAAGCACTTAACCCTAAGCCATCTCTCCAGCCCTAGGCTATTTTATTTTATTTATTTGTTTATTTATTTTATTTTTTAAAGAAAGTTTATTTGAGATGGAGAGATAGCTCAGCAGTCAAGGCACTGGCCTGCAAAATCTAAAGACCCCGGTTCAGTTCCCCAGTACCTACATAAAGCCAAATGCACAAAGTGGCACATGTATCTGTCGTTTGTTTGTGGTGGCTGCAGGCCCTGGAGCACTCATTCTCTCTCTTTTCTCTCTCGGCTCACAAATAAATAAAAATTAAAATGAAAAACAAAAAATTAGAAAATTAGAAAATATTTATTTGTGTGTGTGTGTGTGTGTGTGTGTGTGTGAGAGAGAGAGAGAGAGAGAGAGAGAGTTGGCACACCAGGGCCTCCAGCAGCTGCAAATGAACTCTAGACACATGTGCCACCTTGTACATCTGGCTTATGTGGGTCCTGGGGAATTGAACCTGGGTCCTTTGGCTTTGCAGGCAAGTGGCTTAAGCGCTGAGCCATCTCTCCAGCTCCACTCGTAGGCTTTTGCCCCTCAGACTTGGTTTCTGCTTCTCTATTACCCCTCTGTATAATTCCCCTTATTTTCTCCTACTCTCTCCAAACCCTGTCCTGATATTCCTGTTTCCTTCCCCAGACTGAAAAGTGCCTCCATGTGGTGACAGAGGCTGTGACCCCACTGGGAACATACCTCAAAACAAGAGCGGAAGCTGGTGGCCCAAAGGAGCAGGAGCTGTCCTGGGGTCTACACCAAATAGTGAAAGCCCTCAGCTTCCTGGTCAACGACTGCAGTCTCATCCACAATAATGTCTGCATGGCCGCTGTGTTTGTGGACAGGGCTGGAGAGTGGAAACTTGGGGGCCTGGACTACATGTTCTCAGCCCAGGGCAATGGTGGGGGACCTCCCCGCAAGGGGATCCCTGAGCTTGAGCAGTATGACCCCCCGGAGTTGTCTGACAACAGTGGCAGAGCACTCAGAGAAAAGTGGTGGGTGACTGGAGTTGGCATGCATCAATCTGCCTTGGGCTGGAAGCCCCTACAGACTTGGAACCCCAGACAACCTGGCATTCCCCTGCCCCTTCCTGCCTGGCTCGAAGGGAGCCAGGATCTCAGGAGTGGGGCTTATTCCAATGCTTCCAGGGTGGTTGGGCAGGATGGACATAGGCTTAGGCATTGGGTGGCTCTGAATTTGAAAACTGTGTAACCCAGAGCAGGTGTCCTTGCTTGTCTGAGCCTTTGTTTCTTTATATATTAAATGGAGCTAATGAAGCCAGCTGCTTGGGGCTGATGGGTCAGCTGAGGGACACAGCTAGGGCTTGTTAGTAAGTGAGTTCCTGGTACCTAAGGCAGGTTGGAAACCAGTACTGTGTGTGTGTGTGTGTGTGTGTGTGTGTGTGCATGCGCGTGCATGTGTGCGCGCGCGTGCGCCTCCTGAGCAGTTCTGGGTCACTGCCACAGGTCAGCAGATATGTGGCGCTTGGGCTGTCTCATCTGGGAAGTCTTCAATGGGCCCCTACCTCGGGCAGCCGCCCTTCGCAACCCTGGGAAGGTAAGTGTCTAGACCTTGCCTATCAGCTCTGCCCCAGCCCTTTGCTCCTTGTCAGCCACCTACCACCCCTTCCCTGACTTGGAGCCTTCTCCTACAGATACCCAAATCCCTAGTGACCCAGTACTGTGAACTGGTGGGAGCCAACCCCAAAGTGCGTCCCAACCCAGCCCGCTTCCTGCAGAACTGCCGGGCCCCTGGTGGCTTCATGAACAACCGCTTTGTGGAGACCAACCTCTTTCTGGAAGAGATTCAGGTGAATTCCCTCTTGCCTGAACTTTGTCCTATATTGCTCTCCACTGCCTTCCACCTGTTTGGGGGGTCCCTCACAACTGGACTATGTGGGTACAGGCATGGACTATGGAGCTAGGCCCTTTGAGTGCAAACCCTGGCTTCTCAAGTGACTTCCATGCTTGGAGCTGAGCCTGGGTAATAATGCCTCCTTCACAGGAACATGGGATGAGGTTGGTAAATTCAAAACATGTAGCACAGACAGCATCTTGCTATCCAGAAGGGATTATCTCCAGGACTCCTGAGGATAGGAAATTGGTGGATGCTCAAGTCCCCAATATAAAATGTCATAGTGCTTGCATGTAACTTAATCCTCCCATATTCTTTTTTTTTTTTTTTAAGTATGGCATTTTATTTTACTTATTTGAGAGAGAGGAAGAGAGAGTGAAGGAGATAGAGAAAGAGAGAGAATGGGCACACTAGGGCCTTTAGCCACTGCAAATGAACTCCAGATGCATGTACCACCTTGTGCATCTGGCTTTATGTGGGTACTGGGGAATTGAACCTGGGTCCATAGGCTTTGCTGGAAAGCACCTTATAAACTGAGCAGTCCCTCCAGCCCTTATTTTTTTAATTAATTAATTAATTTAGTTACATGTGTGTGTTTATGGGTGCACCAGGGTCTCTTGCTGCTGCAAGTGAGCACCTGTCAGGCTTTACAAGGTTGGCAAGGGAATCGGACCTGGGCCTACAGGATTTGCAAGCCTTTAACCACTGAACAATTTTCCCAGCCCCATCTTTAAATCATCTCTGGGTGACTTATAATACCTTATATGATGTTCTATGTAAATAGTTATGAAGCTGTATTGTTTGGGAAATAATGATAAGAAAAAGAAACCCACACATATTTAGTACAGTATTTTCTTTCCTGACCTCTTTTGTTTTTGTTTTTGGTTTGTTTTTTTGAGGTAGGGTCTCATACTAGCTCGGGCTGACCTGGAATTCACTATTTAGTCTCAGGCTCAGGCTCAGGGTGGCCTTGAACTCATGGCGATCCTCCTACCTCTGCCTCCCTAGTGCTGGGGTTAAAGGTGTGCACCAGCATGCCTGGCTTTTTTTTTTTTTTTTTTTTTTTTTTTTTTTTTTTTTTTTTGAGGTAGTGTCTAACTTTAGCCCAGGCTGACTTGGTACTCACAGTGATCCTCTTACTCTGCCTCCCAAGTACTGGGATTAAAAGAGTGTGCCAGGGCTGGAAAGATGGCTTAGTGGTTAAGCACTTGCCTGTGAAGCCTAAGGACTGTGGTTCGAGGCTTGATTCCCCAGGACCCACGTTAGCCAGATGCACAAGGAGGCGCACATGTCTGGAGTTCGTTTGCAGTGGCTGGAGGCCCTGGCACGTCCATTCTCTCTCTCTCTGTCTGTCACTCTCAAATAGATAAATAAAAACGAACAACAACAAAAAAGAGTGCGCCACTATGTCCAGCCTCCTGATACATACATACATACACACATACACATGTGTATATGGTATTTTGTTTTTATTTGAGAGTGAGAGAGAAAGGAAGGAGAGAGAATGGGCACACCAGGGCCTCCATCCACTGCAAATGAACTCCAGATGGATGTGCCACTTTGTGAATCGGGCTTTATATGGATACTGTGGAATCAAACCCGGATCTTTAGGCTTTGCAGGCAAGCGCCGTAACTGCTGAGCCATCTCTGCAGCCCCTCCTGACATTTTCAAATTTATTTATTAGAGAGAGAGGAAAGAGAGAGATAGAGAATGGGCACACCAGGGCCTCTAGCCACTGCAAACAAACTCCAGATGCATGGGCCATCATGTGCATCTAGCTTATGTGGGATCTGGAGAATCAAACCTGGATCCTTAGGCTTCGCAGGCAAGCACCTTAACTGTTAAGCCATCCCTGCAGCCCTCTCCTGACTTTTTTAAAAGTTATTTTTATTTTATTTCTTTGAGAGAGAGAGAATAGGCATGCCAGGGCCTTTAGCGACTGTAAATGAACTCCAGACACATGTGCCACCTTGTGTATCTGGCTTACGTGGGTCCTGGGGAATTGAACCTGAGTCCTTTGGCTTTGCAGGAAAATGCATTAATCGCTAAGCCATCTCTCCAGCCCCTCTCCTGACATTTGTAAGTGTGTGTGGTATGCTCTGAATGCATGTGCAGTTGTCTATTATGCACATGTGTGGAGGCCAGAAAAGAATATTGAGTGTCCTCTATCACTCTTCAGTCTCATTTCCTTAAGCTGGAGTCTGTCACTGAACCTGGAGCTGCCATTTTTGTTTTTGGTCAAGTCTGGTTGACCCAGTAATTCTCCAGTGCCTGTTCCCCACAGGATTAGGGTTACAGGTGTGTGTGGTTATGTCCAGCTATGTACATTGGTGCTGGGGATAGAACTCTGGACAAATTAGGTCTCTTAGGCCCTCATGCTTATGCAGCACATGCTCTTACCCACTGAGCCATCTCCCCAGCCCCTTTCCTTACTTTTTTTTTTTGTTGTTGTTTTTGTTTTTGAGATAGTCTCGCTGTAGCCCCAGCTGACCTGAAATTGACTGTGTGGTCTCAGGCTGGCCTGGCCTCAAACTCATAGTGATCCTTCTACCTCTGCCTCCCTAGTACTAAGATTAAAGGCGTGTGCCACCACGCCTGCTTCTTTTTGTGGGTTTTTTTTTTTTTTTTTTTCTCTCTCTCTCTCTCTCTCTCTCTCTATATATATATATATATATATATATATATATATATATATACACACACATATATATTATTTATTTTGTTTTTTTGAGGTAGGGTCTCCCTCTAGCCCAGGCTGACCTGGAATTCACTATGTAATCTCAGGGTGGCCTTGAACTCATGGCAGTCCTCCTACCTCTGCCTCCCTAGTGCTGGGATTAAAGACATGCACCACCACATTCTCCTTTTATTTTTAATTTTAATTTATTTTATTTATTATTTGAGAGTGAGAGAGAGAATGGGTGTGCCAGGGCCTTTAGCCACTGCAAATGAACTCAAGACACATGTGCCACCTTGTGCATCTGGCTTATATGGGTTCTGGGGAGTTGAACCTGGGTCCTTAGGCTTCTCAGGCAAGCGCCTTAATTGCTAAACCATCTCTCCAGCCCCTCATATTTTTTTTATGTGTAGTTGTTGAATCCACTGTGGTGGAACCTGGTGATATGGAAGGCTGCTGTGTAGAGTTGGACACACAGTAGCTGCTAGTGACTGCCCTTTTCACTCCAGCAATGTCATGCCTACACCCTGGTTCTGGTCCCCACGTGTGCCATGCCCCATTCTGGGCTGTGTGGGGAAGGAGGAGAATCAGACCCAGACCTGCCCTTCAGGACTCAGCAAGGAGTAAACAAATCAGCTCCTCTCCTTTACAAGCTCTCGTTGTGGGAGAGACAGGAAGCATTAATGAGAAAACCTGTACTCCCCCTATGAGCACTGGAGGGAAAATGACAGAAAGGTGAGATTTGGGCTGGAGAAATGGCTTAGCAAGCAATTAAGGTGCTTGGCTAAGAAGCCTAAGGACCCAGGTTCAAGTTCCCAGTACCCATGTAAGCCAGATGCACAAGTGGCACATGTGTCTGGAGTTCATTTGCAGTGGTTGGAGTCCCTGGCGTGTCCATTCTGTCCCTCTCCATTTGTCTTTTTCTCTCAAATACATTAATTAATTAAAAAAAGAGAAAGGTGTGAATTGAGCTGGGACTCAAAGGGCATGAAAGGAGGAGCCATAGGGATGGTGACTGGGAGAAGACAGTCTAGTCACATGGGAAGATGGGGAAGAGAGTGCCCTCTGCTTCACTTGTGAACCTACAGAAGCTTTGCTCTGACCTAGCCACGTGTGGGGAACACATATGCCTGAGAATCAGGAGTTGAACAGGAAGGTGACAGATACTTCCACACCTCAAAGGAGTGCAGTAGAGGGGGAATCTTGGCTGGAGTGGGGGCAAGGAGGCCCTAAGCAGCATCTTTAAAAAAAAAAATATTTATTTAGCTGGGCGTGGTGGCGCACGCCTTTAATCCCAGTACTTGGGAGGCAGAGGTAGGAGTATTGCTGTGAGTTCGAGGCCACCCTGAGACTCCATAGTGAATTCCAGGTCAGCCTGGGCTAGAGTGAGACCCTACCTCGAAAAACGAAACAAAACAAAATTTATATATATATATATATATATATTTTTCAAGGTAGGGTCTCACTTTAGCCCAGGCTGACCTGAATTCACTCTGTAGCCCCAGGCTGGCCTCAAACACATTGCCATCTTTCTACCTCACAGTGATCTTCCTACCTCTGCCTCCAAAGTGCTGGGCATGCATCACCATGCCTGGTCTGTTTATTTAGTTGTGTGCCTGTCTTTATCTATTTATCTATCTATCTATCTATCTATCTATTTTTTAACTTTTTAAGTATTTTATTTTTATTTATTTCAGAGAGAGAGAGAGAGAGAGGGAGAATGGGCATACTAGGGCCTCTAGCCACTGCAAAGAAACTCCAGATGCATGTGCCACCTTGTGCATCTGTCTTATGTGGGTCCTAGAGAATTGAACCTAGGTCCTTTGGCATTGCAGGCAAGTGCCTTAACAACTAAGCCTTCTCTCCAGCCCTTTAATATACTTTTTAACATTATTTGTTGAGAGAGAGAGGAAGAAAGAAAGAAAGGCAGATAGAAAAAGAAGTGGCACGTCAGGGCTTCCAGCCACTGGAAACAAACTCCAGATGCATGTGCCATCTTGTGCATCTGGGTTACATGGGCCCTTGGGATTCGAACAGGGGTCCTTTGGTTTTGCATAAAAGTGCCTTAACTGCTAAGCCATCTCTCCAGCCCAGTTGTGTGTCTTTTAACAAGGTTTTTGCTCTTTGTACCTCAGCTTCCTTGTTGGCAAAATGTGGATTCCACGTAAGCCAGATGCACAAGATGGCACATGTGCCTGGAGTTTGTTTACAGCCACTAAAGGCCCTGGTGTGCCCATTCTCTCCCTCTCCCCCCCCCTCTGTCTCTCTCAAATAAATAAATTAAATTTGAAAAATTACAAAAAGAAAGCTGGGTGTGGTGGCACACACCTTTAATCCCAGCACTCAGGAGGCAGAGGTAGGAGGATCGCTGTGAGTTTGAGGCCACACTGAGACTATATAGTGAATTCCAGGCCAACCTGGGCTAGAGTGAGACCCTACCTGGAAAAAACAAAAACAAAAAAAAAATGTACAAAAAGAATGTGCATTCCAAGCTAGGCATGGTGGTGCAGACCTTTAATCCCAGCACTTGGGAGGCAGAGTTAGGATCACCATGAGTTCGAGACTGCCCTGAGTCTTTACTGTGAATTCCAGGTCAGCCTGGGCTAGAGCGAGACCTCAAAAAAACAAAAAGGAAACAAACAAACAAACAGAAAAATGGATTCCATTTGTTCCTGCCTCAGCTTTGGGATGATTATTGGAGATGTAATGTGTAGAGGTCTTAGCCTGCAATCTGTGTTCAGGAAACTTGAGTTGTGGTATTGTAGACTTGGGACAGGGTTATTAGGAGGACCAACAGAGATTGTTGAGCTCAAGGCCTGCCTTGTTTTGGCCCAGCAGGGGGATCAAGTCTAGGGGTAAACAGCACCTATTCCCTGATTTCCCTTGACTCACCAGAAATTCTGCCTAGTATATATTTGTAGGTGTGTACAACTTCTGGGAGGGGGTTCAAGTAAGGCCCTTACCACTTTAAGACTCAATCTCCTGGATTGTTGTCATTGAGGACATGCTGATAGAGGTCAGTCCTCCTTGGTGATTGCCCTTCTAGTATCAGGTCATTTTGCAGGATGGTCACTGACAGGTTCCTCCCGTGTGCCAGGCACTGCACTGGCAGCAGCTGTTTTCCTCTTGGCATATATTCCTTGTGTAAATTACTGGATTTCTGTATGACATTGTTTTTGTTTTTGTTTTTATTTTTAATTTTTTTGTTTATTTATTTGAGAGTGACAGAGAGAAGAGAGAAGGAGGCAGAGAGAGAGAGAGAGAGAATGGGTGTGCCAGAGCTTCCAGCGTCTGTAATCGAACTCCAGATGTGTGCGCCCCTTGTGCATCTGGCTATCGTGGGTCCTGGGGAATTGAGCCTCAAACCGGGGTCCTTAGGCTTCACAGGCAAGCGCGTAACCGCTAAACCATCTCTCCAGCTCTGCTTTTGTTTTTAAATATTTTTATGCTGGGCAAGGTAGTACATGTCTTTAATTCCAGCACTCAAGAGGCAGAGGTAAGAGGATTGCTATGAGTTCGAGGCCAGCCTGAGACTATATAGTGAATTCTAGGTCAGCCTGGGCTAGAGTGAGATCCTATTTCAAAAAAAACCAAAAACAAACAAACAAACAAATGAAAAAAGTATTTTTAGTTGAGTGTGGTGGTGCATGCCTTTAATCCCAGCACTTGGGATGGGAGGCAGGGGTAGGAGGATCGCCATGAATTCAAGGCCACCCTGAGACTACATAGTGAATTCCAGCTCATCCTGGGCTAGAGCAAGACCCTACTTTGATAAACCAAAAAAAAAAAAAGAAAAAAAAAATTTAAATTTTATTTGCAAGCAGAGACAGAGAGAATAGATATGGTAGGGCCTCTAGCCACTGCAAATGGACTCCACTTTGTGTATCTGGCTTTACATGGGTACTAAGGAATTAAACTTAGGTTGTTAGGCTTTGCAGGCAAGCATCTTAACCTCTGAGCTATCTTTCCAACTCCTGACGTTGGTTTTTTTAAAAAAATTATTAGCCGGGCGTGGTGGTGAACACCTTTAATCCCAGCACTTGGGAGGCAGAGGTAGGAGGATTGCCATGAGTTCGAGGCCACCCTGAGAATACAGAGTGAATTCCAGGTCAGCCTGGGCTAATGTGAGATCATACCTTGAAAAACCAAAAAAAAATTATTATTATTATTATTTTTTTTTTTTTGAGAGAGAGAGATAGGGTGTGAGTATGGGTATGCCAGGGCCTCCTGCCACTGCAAATGAACTCCAGATGCATGTACCATTTTGTGCATTTGGCTTACATGGGTACTGGAGAATCAAATGCAGGCCAGCAGGCTTTGCAACCAAGTGCCCGTCACTTCCTAGCTCCTGTAGGTTTTGTTTGTTTTGGTTTTTAAACCTAGGATCTGGGATTAAAGGTGTGTATCACCAAGCTTGGCTTCTCTCTTTTTTTTTTTTTTTTTTTTTTTTTGAGACAGGGTCTTGCTGTGTAACCTAGGCTAGGCTTATTCTTTTTCTTTGCTTTTCTTTTTTCAAGATAGGGTCTCACTCTAGCCCAAGCTGACCTGGAACTCTGTAGCTCCAGGCTTGCCTCAAACTCAAAGCAATCCTACCTTTTTTTCATATATATGAAATATATGTATATGTATTTATATACACACACATACGCATATATATTTACATTTGTATTGTATTATATAAAATATAATAATAATATAAGTATAATATGGTCTTGAACTCGTGATCCTCCTACCTCTGCCTCCCAAGTGTTGGGATTATAAATGCATGTGCTACCACACCCAGCTCACATGTACCACTTTGTGCATTTGGCTTTAGGTAGGTCCTGGGGAATTGAACCTGCACCAGCAAGCTTTGTAAGCAAGTGTCTTTAACCACTGAGCAGTCTCCCCAGCCCAGGCCAGACTAGTCTTAAAATCAGTATATTTTGGGGTGGGCTCGAGCTCTCAGTCTTTCCACCCCCTGGAGTACTAGGATTACAGGCATGAACAACCATGTCCATCTTGCTGGCAGCCTTTTTGTTTTGTTTTGTTTTGTTTTTCTGAGATAGAGTCTTACTCTAGCTCATGCTGACCTGGAATTCACTATGGAGTCTCAGGGTGGCCTCAAACTCATGGCAGTCCTTCTACCTCTGCCTCCTGAGTGCTGGGATTAAAGGCATATGCCATCACACCTGGCCTGCTGGCAGCTTTTATGTACAGTTTTGGGTTGAATCCTCAGAACAACCCCAAGAGGTGGGAGAGTTGTTATACTCTGGAGGATGTTAATTCATGGAGAAATTTGCTCATGGTCACTTGCTTAAGTGGGAGAGCTGGGCTTTGAACCCAGGCATTTGGACCCCAAAGCCCACCACATTGCTTTTGCTCCTTTAGGCTGGTTGGCCTCTATCCTCATCTGTATCTTGGGGTGTGCATGATTGGGCTGGTTTGGCCCCCTGAGCTCTGTCCTTGCACCCCCAGATCAAAGAGCCAGCTGAGAAGCAGAAGTTCTTCCAAGAGCTGAGCAAGAGTCTGGACTCCTTTCCCGAAGATTTCTGTCGGCACAAGGTGCTGCCCCAGCTACTGACTGCCTTTGAGTTTGGCAATGCTGGGGCCGTGGTCCTCACACCTCTCTTCAAGGTAAGCAG
Source organism: Dipus sagitta (assembly GCA_036346955.1). Lineage (NCBI taxonomy): Eukaryota > Metazoa > Chordata > Mammalia > Rodentia > Dipodidae > Dipus > Dipus sagitta. Next base: position 162,545,583 of record CM070770.1, on the reverse strand, counting down.
GGCCAGGAGTCCCTATTAAGAGTGACCTGGAAGGCCTGGAGTCTCAGGAGCTATGTGCCAGGCTGCTGGGGAGCATCCTGAGGTGAGCAGTCAGTCAGGGTAGACCCAAGCCCCTAGAAAGAGGAGCTTCCTGCCTGCATCCTTGTGGCTCAGCAGACACTGGCTACCAGACCAGCTGCAGGGAGGCTGGGGGACTTCTTGTCCTTGGGGAAGAGAGACCCTGTTCTACTGGATTTCTTCTTGTTTTAGAACCTTTCTTCCATTGTCACATGACAGCTCACTGGCCTGACCTATGCACCCTGGCCCCAGAGGATTCGCTGCCCTCCATCCCCCTTTTCTACCCTCTCTCCCAACCACTCACCTTCCTCACTTGCGGGGGCTAGATCCTCCCTGCTTCCTTAGTCTCCAGTCTGTCTTTAAACTGGCACCTCCCCATCCTCGGAGACACTTCCTTTGAAGATACTTGCTGAAAGAGAAGAGATAGCCATCAAATTCTATTTAACTGGAACCTCCAGAAACTGTAGGCAGAATTATCATTTTATAGGGCATGGCATAGAGATCTCAGCAGCCAAAAATAAAAACAACAACAAAAAGAGACCCACAAATAACAGACTTAAAAAGGCTTCAGACCAGGGCTAACAGGCAGAGTGTGGGTAGATGGGCAGAGGGACTGCTGAGGAAATGCTCCCACACTCAGCCATTACCTCATTCTCACCCTGAGAAGCCAGGAGCCAAGTCTGAACAAGGTGAAGGAGCCCCATGAAGTCACCCTGCTCCTGTGGATGTGGCTGAGCCCCTCTTCCTGCTCCTCCCTCAGGTGGGCAAGTTCCTCAGTGCCGAGGAGTACCAGCAGAAGATTATCCCTGTGGTGGTTAAGATGTTCTCATCCACTGACCGCGCTATGCGCATCCGCCTCCTCCAGCAGGTGAGGTCCTCTGCCAGGGCCTGCCCTGGTCCTCCCTCCCAGATTCTACCCCGGATGCAGGCACCTCCAACTTCAGGCAAGTGGCTGGAGCCCCTGCCCAGCTTTCCAGTGCCTGCACTGGAAAAACCAAAGTGGTGTGACTCTGCAGCCATGGTAGGGATGGGAGGGGCCAGCCATGTTCTCACACCCCACATTGGATCACAGATGGAACAGTTCATCCAGTACCTCGATGAGCCAACAGTCAACACCCAGATCTTCCCCCATGTTGTACACGGCTTCCTGGATACCAACCCTGCCATCCGGGAGCAGACGGTCAAGGTGGGTGTGGCTAGGCCCAGAGTGGCCACCCTTGGTTTGGTTTGAGCCTGTGGGTGTGAGCAGATTATGGAAGGATCTGTGTGTAGGAATAATGCCAATTGAGGCCCTCGATAGAGCCCTTCAGGCAGCAGGGCTTTGTAGAGGGGCACAGCCTAGAATACTTTAAGCAGAAGCTCACTGAGCAGCTTTCTATGCATAACTGGACCCCTTGCTGGGATGCAGAGCACATGGGAACCTAAGTTCCCTGACCTTGAATAGGACAGAGAATTGGCAGACAATAAACAGAATTAGAAAATATATATTTCATTAGAAAGTAAAGGAGAGCTGGGCATGGTGGCACATGCCTTTAATCCCAGCATTTTGGAGGCTGAAGTAGGAGGATCATTGTAAATTCCCATGGTGGGGCGGGGCATCATGGCAGAGTCTGAGGTATAGTTCTGAGGAAGTAGGAAGGGAGAGAGAGGAAGGGACTGGATAAGACGCCCCCATGGGCATTCCCATAAAGACCCACACATTCAAGTGGGACCCCTTGCCAAGTTTCCATCACTTCTCAATAGCCAGTTCCTGAATCCTTCAGTGGATTAACCAATTGATGAGGTCACAACTTTCTTTAGAGCCCCAAAACTTCACTTCTGACATTACTGCAGTGGAGACCAAGCCTTCGATATGTATCTTTTAGGGACATTCAAGATCCAAACCCTAACAAAGATATGTAAAGTCAAAAAATGGACAAGAGTATTAGCTTAAAAAGAGACCAAAAAGGGCCGGGCGTGGTGGCGCACGCCTTTAATCCCAGCACTCGGGAGGCAGAGGTAGGAGGATCGCTGTGAGTTCAAGGCCACCCTGAGACTCCATAGTGACTTCCAGATCAGCCTGGGCTAGAGTGAGACCCTACCTTGAAAAACCAAAAAAAAAAAAAAAAAAAAAAAAAAGAGAGACCAAAAAAAATCATTCTTTTTTTCTTTTTCTTTTCTTTTTTTTTTTTTTGGTTTTTCGAGGTAGAGTCTCACTGTAGCCCAGGCTGACGTGAAATTCACCATGTAGTCTCAGGGTAGCCTTGAACTCACAGTGATCCTTCTACCTCTGCCTCCCAAGTGCTGGAATTAAAGGCATGTATCACCATGTCAGTTCTTTTTGTTGTTGTTGTTGTTTTCAAGGTAGGGTCTTGCTGTATCCCAGGCTGACCTGGAATTCATTGTGTAGTCTCAGGGTGGCCTCAAACTCACAGTGATTCTCTTACCTCTGCTGGATTAAAGGTGTGTGCTACCATGCCCAACACCAATGGATTCATTCTGAGATGTCTGAACATTAATATCTTAGTGAAAAGAACAGGCTCCCAGGTTAGTGGAGGACCTGAAGGGGTTTGTGACTTGGGAGAGTTCTGGGGGCTGAACTTGATCAACCACAATGTTGAAATCCTATGAAAACCCTCCCTCCCAGGAGGGGTCCTGGTTGTTTATGGAGAAACAGGTCTGGGGAACTAGGCAAGAGATAAGAAGTCAGATCATCTTTGATTTCTAGAAAGTGCAAACTTTCCTGCCCTTTTTACCTTCAGGGGTCCAGTCACCCTAACTGTACCCCCGTCTCATGAGAAGATACTCTAACTGCTGTTAGAGGACAAGGGGCGATGGTGTAAGACTGAATATTTCCTGCTGAATGGAACACAAAGGTTGTTTGTGGCAGTTAGAGAGTCTCTTCTAGAAAGGGGAACTACTCTAAAGGACCCTGAAAGTGTATTGGTGGAGTACAGGAAGATAGTCTTGGAAGAGAATGTTGGGGAGAAAGAATAAAAGTAAGGAGCTAATGAGACGTGAGCACACAGCAAACTGGTCACCTTTAGCGTTATCCTTCTTGTGGACTTCTAGGCACCTTGGGAGCATTCCAAGGAACCCAGGTAGACAGAGTTGGATTGCCTTAGGACCATCTGGGCATGAGATAGCTGAGATTTTCTTCCAAAACTGTTCATCATATGGCAGTGGTGTTTGGGCCTAAATGTGATTCTGTATGGCTTGTAAACAGACAAGATATTAGCAGAGTTTTCAGGAACATATACACAACATTTAACTTTTATAATGGTGAATATACTATATCTGGTATAATAGCCTTCCAGAGAGTACATTCTGTTTTAATTGACAACTTCCATGATTGTAAACACTATCCCATGGTAATTCCCTCTCTCCCCCCAGAGAGTACCTTTTTAAATTTTTCTTGGGGGCTGGAGGGATGGCTTAGTGATTAAGGTGTTTGCCTGCAAAGCCAAAGGACCCAGGTTCAATTCCCCAGGACCCACATTAGCCAGATGCACAAGGGGCACATGCATCTGGAGTTTGTTTGCAGTGGCTGGAGGCCCTGGCATGCCCATTCTCTCTCTCTCTCTCTTTCTTTGTAAAAATAAATAAATAAAATTTGTCCTGGGGGTAGCCAGGGCTAAAGGTTGGAGCCATTGAGCCATTGGGTGCCATTAGAGGCTGTATAAGTATATTTTTGGTCTCAGGACTTAAGGATGTCCTGGCACATGTTAGAAGAGATTCACCATGGTTCCCAGTATAAAAAAGTCTTCTGAATGAAGCGACCCTTGGTCAGAGTCATTCACGTATATTCTAGATTTCAAAATAACCCTTTTAGCCGGCTGTGGTGGCACACACCTTTAATCCCAGCACTCAGGAGGCAGAAAGGTAGGAGGATTTCTGTGAGTTCGAGACCACCCTGAGACAACACAGTGAATTCTAGGTCATCCTGAGCTAGAGTGAGACCCTACCTCAAAAAAACCAAAACCAAACTAAAACAAAAAATAACCATTTTGGTTGGTATTCCTTATTACAGAACTAGAACTATTCGTGATGGGGACAACATGTCTTAAGGCCTTGTTTGTTTCCCTCTTGGAAAGCTCTTGTGTTACTGAATAGGCCATTCATATATTTGAGGTATCCCTTTATCTTTGATGATACATTTCTCTCTGAGTGCTTAATACCAAGCAGGTAGCCAAAATTTAATCAAGAACTAATTTTGGAGGTCACTAATGGCTCTCCAAAGGAGACTTTAGGGTCCCAGGAATAGTGCTGTAGCTTACTTGTGTTTTCTGTCTGTTAGAATGAGTCAGAGCCGTGCTGGCCAAGTAGTTTTCCTTCTTTGGGAAGCCAGGAGGACTGATTTCTCCTCAGTTGTGACTTGCCTCTTTCAGACTGTACACCTATTTTTTTTTTTTTTTGGTTTTTCGAGGTAGGGTCTCACTCTAGCCCAGGCTGACCTGGAATTCACTATGGAGTCTCAGGGTGGCCTCAAACTCACAGCGATCCTCCTACCTCTGCCTCCCAAGTGCTGGGATTAAAGGCGTGCGCCACCACGCCCGGCTATCCCAATTTTTTGTTTCTGGGTTTCTGTATCCTCCATGATCAGGAAGACAGGTGACTTACCAGGGGTCCAGTGTAGAAGTGTCGTATCAGAGAGTGAGACCCTACCTCAAAAAAAAAAAAAAAAAAGAAGTGTCCCATCATCTCCAGGGGCCTCATGACCTGGGACCAGGGGCCAAAATAGGCCTTTAAAAAATATTTTATTTTTATTTATTTGACAGAGAAGGAGAGAGAGAGAGAGAGAATGGATGTGCCAGGGCCTCCAGCCACTGCAAAAGAACTCTAGACATGTGCGCCCCCTTGTGCATCTGGCTAACGTGGGTCCTGGTGAATCAAACCTGGGCTCTTTGGCTTTGCAGGCAAACACCTTAACTGCTAAGCCATCCCTCTAGCCCAGAATTGGCTTTTTTTGCTCCAGTGATTCCACTGGCTTTTGGCTTCAGAAAAGAAGTTACACCAACCTTGAAGGGTGTACATATATGGCACATTTGATTACTGAAACCTATCCAGTTAAAGAATTACATCAATGCGGGGTGTGGTGATGCAGGCCTTTAATCTCAGCACTCAGGAGGCAGAGGTAGGAGGATCACTGTGAGTTCAAGGCCACCTGGAGACTACATAGTGAATTCCAGGTCAGCCTGAGCTAGAGTGAGACCCTTCCTTGAAAAGCCAAGGGAAAAAAAAAAAGGAATTTAAAGAATCACATCAATGTTAAATATATGTATATATTATTTTATTAATTTTGCAAGTAGAGAGAGACAGGAGAGAAAGAGAGAATGGGCACACTAGGGCCTGTGGCCACTGCAAATGAACTCCAGATGCTTGTGCCACTTTGTGCATCTGACTGTACATGGGTACTGGGGAATCAAACCCAGGTCATTAGGCTTTGCAGGCAAGCGCCTTAACCACTGAGCATCCAGCCCCCTTAAAAATATTCTTATTAAAGCCGGGTGTGGTGGCACATGCCTTTAATCCCAGCACTTGGGAGGCAGAGGTAGGAGGGTCACCAAGAGTTTGAGGCCACCCTGAGACTACATAGTGAATTCCAGGTCAGCCTGGACCAGAGTGAGACCCTACCTGGAAAAACAAACAAACAACAAATATATATATATGTATGTATGTATATTTTGTATGTGTGTATTAGAGAGACAGAGAAAGTATGCATGCGCCAGTGCCTCTTGCCACTGCAAATGAACTCCAGATACATGTGCTACTTTGTGCATCTGGCTTTATGTGGGGAATTGAGCTCAAGCCATCAGACTTTGCAAACAAGCACCCCCAACCACCAAGCCATCTTTCCAGCCCAAAACTTTATCTTAAAATGACACAAGGCTGATGTATAGCTCAGTTGATAGAATGCTTACCTAACATGCATGAAGCCCTGGGTTCACTTTGTAGTACTACATGATAAACCAGGCATGGTGGTACATTTAGGAAATGGAGGCAGGGGGATCAGAGTTCAGAGTCATCCTCAGCTACATACCTGGTTTGAAGCCAGCCTGGGTTACATGAGAATCCATATCAAAAAATAATTGGGGCTGGGAAGATTGGTGTGGTTAAAGGCTGTTGCTTGCAAAGCCTGCCAGCCTGGGTTTAATTCTCAGCCACCCACATAAAGTCAGACATGTATTCATTTGTAGTGGCAAGCAACCCTGGTACCCTCCCCCCTTCACATATGCATGCAAATAAAAGTTTAAAACAAGGGCTGGAAGGATGGCTCAGTGGTTCAGGCACTTGCCTGCAAAGTCTAAGGATCCATGTTAGACTCTCCAGGCCCCTGTAAACCAGATGCACAATGTGGCGCACACGTCTGGAGTTCTATTACAGCAGCTGAAGGCCCTAGTGTGCCAATTCTCTCTCGCTCTCTCATTAAAAAAAAAAAAAGCTGGGTGTGGTGGCACATACCTTTAATCCCCGCACTCAGGAGGCAGAGGTAGGAGGATTGCCATGAGTTCAACGCTACTCTGAGACTACATAGTGAATTCCAGGTCAGCCTGAGCTAGAGTGAGACCCTATCTTGAAAAACAAAAATCAACCACCAAAAAAAAAAAAAAAATAGGGTTGGGGGTTGGAGAGATGGCTTCAGGGGTTAAGGCACATGCCTGCAAAGCCTGAGGACCCAGGTTTGATTCTCTAGGTCGCATGTTATCCAGATGCATATGGTGGCACATGTGTCTGGAGTTTGTTTGCATTGGCTAGAGGCCCTGGCACCCATTCTCACTCTCTCTCCCCCACCCCTCTCTCTGTCTATAATAAATAAATAAATTAAAAATAAATCTTAAAAAAATAGCGCTGCAGAGATGGCTTAGCAGTTAAGGCACTTGCCTGCAAAGCCTAAGGACCCAGGTTCAATTCCCCAGTACTCACATAAGCCAGATGTAAAAGGTGGCACATGTCTGGAGTTCATTTACGGTGGCTAGAGGCCCTGGCATGCCCATTCTCTCCACCCCCCGCCCCCACCACCTCTTTCTCTATCTCAAATAACTAAATAAAAAATATTTTTTAAATAAACAAGATTAGGCCCAGTGTGGTGATACACGACTTTAATCTCAGCATTTGGGAAACAGAGGTGGGAGGATTGCCATGAGTTTGAGGCCACCCTGAGACTATATAGTGAATTCCAGGTCAGCCTGAGCTAGAGTGAGACCCTACCTCGGGAAAAAAAAAGATTTAGCAAGCTTGATGGTGCACACCTTTAATTCCAGCACTTGCGAAGCAGAGGTAAGGGGAATTGCTGTGAGTTCAAGGCCACCCTGAGTCTACATAGTGAATTCCAGGTCAGCCTGGGCTAGAGCAAGACCCTACCTCAAAAAAAACAAAATAAATAAGATTTAAAGCAAATTTAGTAATTTGTAGGTCATTGGTGACCTCAACCTGGGGTTTGTTAGCCTCACAGTTGAGGGGAATCGGGAGAGAAATGAAAGCCAGAGTGCAGGCAAGTTTCTGAGGACTTGCTATAAAGAGGGCACAGAGAAATGGGAGGTCTCCTTCCTTACCATGCTAAGTAGGTTAGGATTGGACTGGGTGTTTTTGCGGGGCTCTGGCAGGTCTGCTCAGAGCCAAGTGATTTGTGCGTTCTCCCAGTAGCCCATTCTTGCCCTGGCTCACAGTACCTGCTATCCCCCTACAGTCCATGCTCCTCCTGGCTCCGAAGTTGAATGAGGCCAACCTCAATGTGGAGCTGATGAAACATTTTGCTCGACTGCAAGCCAAGGATGATCAGGGTCCCATCCGCTGCAACACCACGGTCTGCCTAGGCAAAATTGGCTCCTACCTCAGTGCCAGCGTGAGTGTCCTGCACAGCTGTCCTGGACCACAGCTACCTCCAGGGCCTGGCATCATATGTATGTGGACTCATTCTCCCAGAGACCCAGCCCCTGAGCATTGTCAGCCCTAATGCCTGGCTGGAGGTGGAGTCCAGTGGACTACACAGTCAGCAGGAAGTAGATCTGGGTTCTAAGCCCAGGTCTGCTTAGCTCCAAGCTTTCATGTATCCCCTCAACCAGGGTTTACAAACTCAAACCCCTGCTAGGCCCAGACAACTAACAGGAATGAATGACTGGGGCAGTAGGCAGGGAGGAAGGGAGGTGTATGCCCAGCTCCAGGGCAGCTGCCTGACCCTGGAGCCTGAAAGCAGCATGGGGTCAATGCTGGGAGAAGCCTAGATCCAGATTTGCAGTCAATTCTCCTCCTGTCCTGGGGAGTAAGACCTGGTAGTTTAGGGGCCCCGTGTTGACCCTTATATGCTTAAGAGTCCTTTCCCTTGTCCATCTGGGCTCCCAGACTAGACACAGGGTCCTCACCTCCGCCTTCAGCCGGGCCACTAAGGACCCATTCGCACCATCCCGGGTTGCGGGTGTCCTGGGCTTTGCTGCTACGCACAACCTCTACTCAATGAACGACTGTGCCCACAAGATCCTGCCTGTGCTCTGTGGCCTCACTGTGGACCCTGAAAAATCTGTGAGGGACCAGGTAAGATAGCTGGGTCAGGCCTTGGAGCTATGCTGTAAGGGGTGTGTAGGCCCTTGCTGGCCTGACAGGTTTACAAATCCTAGATCCCCCAGCTCAGCACCTTGCTATCCCACAGGCTTTTAGGGCCATCCGAAGTTTCCTGTCCAAACTAGAGTCTGTGTCAGAGGATCCTACCCAGCTTGCAGAAGTAGGTGAGTGGCCCACACTCATATTCTTTCCCCTCTACTATGTCCATCCCATTGGAACATCTGAGTGCTGAAAAAACCCTAGTGAACTGAGTTGACTTCCTGGTCCATAGCTGGGAGGACCTGGGCTTGGAGGAGGAGAGGGCTGCTGTAACAGCTCACTGTGTTGCAGTTTGCACTTAGCCCTAGAGGCTCATACCTGCTTCTCTCTCTCATTGTCCAGAGAAGGATGTTCATGCAGCCTCCAGTCCTGGGACAGGAGGAGCTGCAGCCAGCTGGGCAGGCTGGGCCGTGACCGGGGTGTCCTCACTCACCTCCAAGCTGATCCGTGCACACCCCATGGCTACACCAGCAGAGACCAATGTGCCCCAGAGACCAGTGCCAGAGGGTGAGTGTCTCAGCCTGGCTGCATCAGCTGAAAGGGCTGGGAGGTGGTGGTCCCTATGAACTATGTCAAGCTCCCTTTAGGTGGTGACAGGGACATTGGGCATGAGATGAGGTCTAGTCCCTTTGGGCTGCCTTGGTGCTCCTCCTTATACCTCTTCCCTTAGCAACCTCTACCCTGTCCCAAGATCTTCCTGAGAGCTCAGGGACTTTGTTCCACAGGACATCCTGCTCCGGCCCCTACCCCTGTCCCTGCCACTCCACTGGCCTCGAGCCATTGGGAAACACAGGAAGAGGACAAGGACACAGCCACAGCAGAGGACAGCACCACTGCTGACAGATGGGATGATGAGGACTGGGGCAGCTTGGAGGTGAGCGGGGCTGAGGAGGCCTCCCGAGAGGACCCCAGCTCAAAGCCACAGGCCACCCTTGGAGGAGTGCATGTGGCTGGAGTTGGGCCTGTCCTCATCTACATGGCATCCTGGCAGGTTGGCCTTACAGAGTTGTCTGTGGTAGGCTAAACATGGCAGCTGAGCCCCTATGCAACTCCAGAGGCTCCCTGGAGCAGGGTCAGAAAGGAAAGGCCTGGCAGACAGTGGTTGGGATGTCCACAGGGCTTCTCACCCCTCTCCACACCCCATCCTTCCTCCACCTGCTCTGCCTACCCAGTCCAGAATGAGCAAGGAAAGGCCACCCCAGGACTAGATGCAGACCAGGCCTTGCAGGGGTGGCCAAGGATGGAAAAGGAGCTGCTTCCAGAGAATCATACAGAGCTCCAGGCCAGTTTCCTCATCCTTGGCCTCATGGAGGGATGATGGCAGGTAGCGGTCAGAATGTCAGCTTTATTATGAGGGAAGAAATGAAGGAAGTTTGATGAAAGGGTAGCCAGGTGTGGTGGTACACACCTTTAATTCCAGTACTCGGAAGGCAGAGGTAGGAGGATCCCTGTGAGTTCAAGGCTAGTCTGAGACTGCATAGTGAATTCTACCTCAGCCTGGGCTAGAGAGAGACCCAACCTTGGTGGGAGGGGGGAACCAAAGGGTGTTTGGAAGGGGGCTGGGGCCACCATACTTGCCCTTTTGGGGGTTGAGAGTATTATTGGTCATGTCTCCCTTCTCTCCCCCCACTTGCAGCAGGAAACCGAGTCTGTTTTGGTTCAGCAGGATGACTGGAGTGCCAGGGACCAAGGGAGCCAAGATGAACGGGTGAGTGGGGTCAGGCAGAAGTATGTGTGGAACAAGATGTAGCCCTTCACCCCACAAGTCTACCTCCACCTCCCATTCTTCCACAGGTCAGGCAAAACTCAGATCATAAACCAGCTGAGTCAGACTGGAGCAGCTGGGAAGCTGAAGGTTCCTGGGACCAGGGCTGGCAGGAGCCCAGCTCTCCAGAGCCACCCCCTGAAGGCACCCGGCTGGCCAGCGAGTATAACTGGGGTGGCGCAGAGCCCAGTGACAAGGGTGACCCCTTTGCTGCCTTGTCTGTACGTCCCAGTGCCCAGGTACTAGTCTCATGAGAGTGCAGACTTGGGTAGACGTCACTGGGAGTTGGCACCCACTCTAGCCTGTACTTCCTTTTTCAGCCTAGGCCAGACTCGGACTCATGGGGCGAAGACAACTGGGAGGGCTTGGAGACTGAGAGCCGTAAGTGTTTCCCATGGAGGGCTGACAGACTAGGGCTTTGAGCCACCAGCCCAGCATGGTAAGGGCAGGTGTTGGGGTAGAAAGCTGAGACCTGGGAAGTGCAGCCAGCCTCTCCTACCTGACAACAGGACAGACGAAGGCTGAGCTGGCCCGGAAAAAGCGTGAAGAGCGGCGGAGGGAAATGGAGGCCAAACGCGCAGAGAAAAAGGCAGCCAAGGGCCCTATGAAGCTGGGAGCCCGAAAGCTGGACTGAACCCTGGGAGTGGGCGCTTCCAGCCACTGGAGAGCAGGCCCCGCAGATGTATTTATTGTACAAACCATGCGAGCCCGGCGGGCCAGGCCAGGCACATCTCCTGTACATAATCAGAGTCACAATAAATTCTATTTCACATCTCGGGTCTTGGGCTCCTTTCAGCCTCTCCCAGGCAGCTGGGGTCTGGTGTACTGTAGTCCCAACCAACCGCAGATGTGAACATCAATTTGCTTTGAAAGCCAAGAGTAAATTAATGAGGAACAATCTGATTTAACAGTTTCTAGGAATTGTCCTCAGAGAGGAATGCTGGTAGCACCCTGTAAACACAACAGCCAGTGAGCCAGGCAGGGTGCTGTGAGCACCGTCTGGTGTTGGGGTGCAGGAAGGGGGTCTACGGGCCTTGGAGGATCTCAGGGTCCATTCCCCCTGGTTGGCAAAGGTGATAACTCATCCCCAGTATCGGTGGAAACCCCTTGGTGATAACCACCGAGGTGTGGGCCAAGGACTGCTTCAGCGTCGCCGCTGGGGCACACAGGCCCCGTGTGGACGGCTGCGCGTGAAGCCGGCTTTGCAGACACAGCGGAAGGAACCGCTGGTGTTCACGCAGCGCTCGCTCTTGCACAGCAGCCCGCGCTGGTTCAGCTCTCTGCACTCGTCAATATCTGCAGGTAGGGGTGACAGGGACACCGTCTGGGCTTAACATCTAGTACCAACATGATGGTATCCAACCCAGCTGCTAGCTGTGCTCCTTAGATCTACAGTGTTGCTCACCTACACAGCGGGCGCGGGAGGCATCTAGCTGAAAGCCACCAGGACACTCGCACACTGCGCCACCAGGCCGAGGCACGCAGCGGCCGCTGATACAGCGACACTCATCAGAGTCCTCTTCGGAGCTGTCTTCGTCTGTATGGGGAGCAGGAATACAGACTTCATCCATCGCTGGGACAGCAGACAGTCTCCCACTGTGCTACTGGTCCCTTGGCCTCACTCACCTCTAGAGGGTTTTCCCAGTAGCAGTGGACTTGTGTCCCAGAAGGAATTGCTCTCACTCTGAGAATTTGGGCACTGGGACCCTGGAAAGGGAGAGAGGCGTCAGTGATACTGTTTGTTGTATCCACTCCTGTCCCTAGTTCCTTCAGGGGTGACTCACCGGTGCCACGTGGTGGGCACGGTCGGCATTGGGTGCCCCAGCCACGGCCCTGGCGACAGCAGCAGTCATCGAAGGTGAGGGCAGGCCCGGTCAGGGGCCCCATACACATGCCGTCCTCTCCACGCTGGCCCCAGCACACTTCACGCCGCTCGGGGCCATGCTCTGGAGGAAGACCCGGCATCACGAACCCCACAAGGCAGTCCTTTTTGCCCATCTACATGGCTGTGGTCTCCCCAGGCAACACCCGACCCACAAGACCCAGAGACTGGCCCAGGGCGACTGTCGCCCTCACCCGCCTGGCTCTCAGGGAGCTGGCTCGCCCGAGGACCCGGGCACCCAGGGCGGATGAGACTCGCAGAGGCCAGGACAGCAAACTGCGAATCCTAGCACTCGTCCACCGGCACCCAAGGGAGTGGGTGGGGCTGGCAATCACAGTGTGTCCCGGGCTCCACCCCTCTCTGCTTCCCCGCCCGGGCCTCACCGCGCTCTTCCGGGTTCAGGCACTGGCGCTGAGCCGGGCTGTACTCGGCCGGGGGCGTGCAGGCGCAGCGGTAGCCGCCGCGCGTGTTCTCACACACGCCGTTCCTGCAGTTGGACTCATCCAGGCACTCGTCCACGTCTGCGGGGAGGAAGAGCGCTGGTGACCGGGGCGGGCCCGCAGCTGGGGAAGCTGGCGCGTCTCCCGCCGCTTTCCCGGGCCGCTTTGCCGCGCCGCGCCGCGCTCACCCACGCACTCCAGCAGGTTGCCGTCGTAGTAGAAGCCCTGCTTGCAGTAGCACTCGTAGCCCGGCTGCGTATTCACGCACTTGCCCTCCTTGCAGATCTCCGCCCCGAACAGCACACACTCGTCGATGTCTGCGGGGTGACAGGGCCACCAGGCGGGCTGACCGAGGGACCAGGTGGGGCTTTCCGGGGAGGGCGGGGCGGGGCTGACCCGGTGCCCGCCCGCCCCGCTTCCAGCAAAGCCAGACCACAGGAGCTGGAGCCGAGCCGGGCTGGGGCTTACCGCGGTGGGCTGGAATGCCATAGTTGACAATGTTGTTGTCTTGCGTGTAGCCTTTTCCGTCGGGACAGAGGCTGTGAAACTCAGCTGTGAGGTGAGGCCGGGGAAGGGAAGGAGGCAGGGCTGAGTGCATGCCTGCCAGCCACCGGGCGCAGGTGAAAGCTCTCTGCGTCCTTTCCCAACTACCCAGGGGGAACCATTTCCCCCATTTAGTTTCCCAATGAACAAACTGGGACTCAGGGAAAGGGACATGGCCGGCTCCTGACCTGAGCTGTAGACTGGACAGGGATAGATCTCGCAGTGATCTCCCCAACCAGCCCCCAGCGAGCAGCAGCACTCCTGTTGGGTGACATTGGTGGCCAATACACTGTCGCAGAACACCGTGTCATCGAAGTTAAGGTAGCATTCCTTCTTGTAGTGTGGCTGCTCCACCTCTGAGGGGGGGCCGGCAGCTCAAGGTTATGTATTACCTTGGCCCTTTCTGCTCAGCTCGCCCACAGCATCACTATCCCCATTTTCACTGGCTCCCTTTGTCACGTGAGATGTATGGCTCCTTCAGACTCCCCCAGGAAAAAGGGATTTCTTCCCATACCCGGAATTCAGAAGGGTGGGACCAGGGCACATCTCTGAGCCCCAGCTGCCACACCAGGAGTTGTCTGGTTTGAACAAAAGCCAAAGGATGCTCACCTTCACAGCCGTGCTGGTCCTGGGTGGGTGTGAAGCCCTCATCACAGACACAGACGTAGGAGCCCTGCAGATTCTCACACGCTCCGTGGGGAAGGCACAAGCCTGGGTCTTGGCTGCATTCATCTATATCTAAGGGGAGCAAGAAGAGCAGGAAGCAGCCGGGCGTGGTGGCGCATGCCTTTAATCCCAGCCCTCAGAAGGCAGAGATAGGAGGATCACCATGAGTTCGAGGCCACCCTGAGACTACAGAGTGAATTCCAGGTCAGCCTGGGCTAGAGTGAGACCCTACCTCGGAAAAAAAAAAAAAAAAAAAGGCTGGGGAAATGGCTTAGCAGTTAAGGCGTTTGCCTTTGAAGCCTAAGGACCACACATGGAATCTCCAGAACCCAGGTAAGCCAGATGCACAAGGGGGCGCATGTGTTTGGAGTTCTTTGCAGTGGCTAGAAGCCCTAGTGTGCACATTCTCTCTTTCTCTTTGCCTCTTCCTTTCTCAAATAAATAAATAAATAATATATTTTTAAAAGCAGGAAGCAGGGACAGGAGGGGCACTGGGAGGGGGAAACCCAGACCCTCTTTCATTGCGTTGTGTCTCAGGGCCTCCCACATGTTCAGAAGCTGAATTCCCACACTGATTTAAAAATACAATAGAACGGGGAGGGTAGCACCATGGGATATTTTTTATAATCATGGAAAATGTTAATAGAAATTAAGAAAAAAAACAATAGAAGGGCTAGAGAGATGGCTTAGTAGTTAAGGTGCTTGCCTGCGAAACCTAAGGATCCAGGCTCGATTCTCCAGGGCCCAGTAAGCCAGGTGCACATGGTGGCGCATGCATCTGGAGTTTGCAGTGGCTAGAGGCCCTGGCCCGCCCATTCTCACTCTCTCTCTTTGTCTCTAATAAATAAATAAATAATACATTTTAAGATTAAAAAAAGAAGTAAGCCAGGCGTGGTGGTGCACGCTTTTAATCCCAGCATTGGGGAGGCAGAGGTAGGAGGATTACCAAGAGTTCGAGGCCACCCTGAGACTACATAGTGAATTCCAGGTTAGCCTGAGCTACAGTGAAACCCTACCTCGAAAAAAAAAAAAAAAAAGAAGTAACCTTGTGTCTATCTGTGTGGGGTGTCAGCTTTCATAAATGTTTTGGCCCCCACTGATGTCAAAGTGAAGTCCTAACTTCCAGCTCAGCGTTGGAAGACCTTCAGTCTGGTCTCTCCCACTTCTGTTCAGCTCCATCACTCTTTGTTGTTCTTTGGGACAGGGTCTCACCATATTCCTCAGGTTAGTTTTGATCCTCCTAACTCAGCCTTCCAAGTAGCTGAGATTACAGACACATACCACTATATTGGGTTCTCTTCACTCTGCCTCCGTCCAATCCTGTGCTCAGGACAGAGATGTCTACTCTCCTCTAAAAACACAACTACCTCCTGGTGTGCTGGCTCAAGCCTATAATTCCAGAATTAGGGAGAATGAGGTTGGAGGATCACTGTGAATTCAGGGCCAGCCTGGGCTACAGAATGGGTTCCAGTCATCTTCGACTAGAATGAGATCCTGCGTCAAGAAAAAAAAAAAAAACAAAACTTGTTTTGGGGGGTAGAATACCGCCCAGTGCTTTCTCTGTTGAGGGAACCCCTTATGCTTCAAGTCTCAGTTTCATAGTCACTTTTCATTAATTACTAGTCCAAACTACTTGTCACTTGCACCCTGAACCTAAGAATCAGCTTATATGTTCTGCCTCCAATTTGGGAGCCCCAGGTCATTAATGAATATCTAGTATAGAACCTGGAAACTAGTGATGTGGAGTTATCTCTTGCTGATATGAGTGCACACACATGTGAGTTATTGGGTTAGACTATCACACATGTAAAGAGTGGAATAGAGTGCTTACTCAGAGCAAGCACCACAGAAACAATTATCCATGTTATAGAATGAGTGGAAGGATGAATGAGTGTAAAATGGATGGATGGATGGATGGATGAATACATGTCCAGGGAGCACCTGCCTGCCACAGCCCTCAGCCAACCCTTCATACCTTGGCACTTCCTGCCACCCACCAGCCGATGCCCTTGAGGGCAGTGACATCTGTAGGAGCCATTGGTGTTGATGCAGTCACCCCCAATACAGGCCGCAGGGAAGTCACATTCATCAATGTCTGTAAGGGACCACAGAGGTAGGATATCTAAGGGGCTGACCCCATACACACAGCCTGAAGTTGCCAAAGCCACTCCCCAGAGCCCACTCCAACACCCCCATACTACATCTGGGATATATCTGGACAGGGACTGGACCTGGGCAGAAGAGATCCTGGGGTAGGGAGGAACAGGTCAGTGCCCATAGCTCTAGGATCCCTCACCCTCACAGTGGCTCCGGTCCCTTGACAGATGGTAGCCAGAGAGGCATTGACACTGGAAGGAGCCTGGTGTGTTTGTGCAGACGCCATTGTCGCACATGTCCCCAGTCTCGCACTCATCCACATCTGTAGGGCATGGAGTGGGGGTGGTGTCAGGCTGGGGATGGCCTCAGGCCTCCCCTATTCTTTCCTCACTTTTGCCATGGTCTGGAGTACCAGAGTTGAGTCCAGTAAAGTTCTTGTAAAATGTGGCACCCTCACCCTATTTCCATGTAGCACTTCATGTCCTGGTATCCAAGCCATGTACATCCCGAGAATCTGAGCCATGTCTGATGCTAAAGACCTCACCTTCCTTCCCTTTGTCCAAGCTCACCAAACAAGAGACACTCTTTCCTCACTCTCTTCCCTATTGCCCTGGGTTTCCCTAGCGTCTCAGAAGGACCTTCAAGGCATGCCCCCTCGTCCCCATCCTACCATCTCCTTTATCTCCTGCTCCTTCCCCTACCTCTAGCTGCCCCTGAGGGTCAGTGTCCATGAAGCTCTGTTAGATGCTCCCTATGGACCCTCCTTCCATGGATGAGCAGCCCACCTCATCCCTCCACAGCCCTCAGGCCATGGTTGATGGTTCTAGATGGGTGTGTCTGGCCTGATTTCCAACCCACATGACCCAGCCTCTACTGGCAGCTCTGGCTAAGAGACCCACAGGGACCACACCACTCAACTTGCCCAACATGGAGCTCAGAACCTCCCCACACCAAAGGTGCCCAATCTTGGGGACCCTATCCAACTGAGCAATACCACCCATTAAGTTACCAAACCTTTCTCCCTCACCTTAACATCCAACCAACATGCCCACGTAATTTGTTTTAATATCACACCATCTCCTGGCCCTCTGAGGCCACTAATTCTCATTCCCTCTACCTATCTAGCACGCTGTTTATTTTCTCATCTTTCTTTGCTTGGCTAATTCCTTTGGTCCTTAATTTGTTTTATTTTTGTTTTGTTTTTTTTTTTTTTTTTTTCGAGGCAGGGTCCCACTCTAGCTCAGGCTGACCTGGAACTCACTGTGTAGACCCGGGCTTACCTCGAATTTACAGTGATCCTTCTACCTTTGCCTCCCCAGTGCTGAAATTAAAGGCCTGTGCCACCACTAACCCTAACCCGGCTTTTCCTTTGGTCCTTTTTTTTTTTTTTTTTTTGAGGTAGGGTCTCACTCTAGCCCAGGCTGACCTGGAATTCACTATGGAGTCTCAGGGTGGCCTCGAACTCACGGCGATCCTCCTACCTCTGCCTCCCGAGTGCTGGGATTAAAGGCGTGCACCACCACGCCCGGCTACCTCTGGTCCTTAAAAGTAACTCAAGCTTCCTTTCTACTGCCCAGCTGGTACTTCAGGCCCCTGCAGCCTACAGGTTGTCTTAATTTCTCCAGTTTCTCTGAGTCCTAGCCCCTAGCCTGCCTCTCCGTGCATGATAAACATTAACTGCAGGGGAACCACTAAGGCTTCCCCAGTGTTTAACATCTTTCTTCCTTCAATTGATGTAACATGTTTTGTAAATGCAGCTTGTGGCCTTGCCTCCTAAGATCCATCCTGCGAACAAATCCTGCATGCCCTCTGCTGAAGAAAGGAGCCACTGGGTCAGTGAGCTGGCCCATCAATTAGCCCTCTCCCGTGCATTCGTTTTACAGATGACCTACTCCACTTTTGCTAGTAAATGTCTGGTAGGTGGTCAGAAGCTCACCCACGCAACTACGGCCGTCGGGTGCGGGTGTGTAACCCTGGGCGCACGTGCACCGGAAGGAGCCCGGGAGGTTCTCACACCAGCCGGGTGAACAGGGACTGCCTTCAGAGCACTCGTTGATATCTGCAGTGGGGAGAGAGATCATTTCAGATTCTACGTGGATCCCCTTGGCACCCCACTCCCCTTGAGGGAGGGGCCTACTTCCAGGAGGCTCCACCCCTAAGCCCCCACACTGCCTGGAGCCCCGCCCCTGCCCCACCCTATAAGGAGCCAGATCGGAGCTCTCACCGCGGCAGGCCCCGCCCCCTTGGCTACGGTAGCCTGGCTGACAGGCGATGCATTTGAAACTCCCAGGTTTGTTTTCGCATTTGCCATCTGGACAGGAGCTAGGGTCACGGCACTCATCGATGTCTACAGAGGTGGGAAAAGGAAGACGATAAAGTCTGGGGACAGGGTGGCTGGTGCACATGCTCCTTGACTGGTCCTCCCTCTTACCACACAGCAAGGCAAACCTGGCCTACTGGACTCTGGGACCCAAACCAGAGAGGATCAGAGCTAGGTAGAGATGCGTGCAGGCTTCCCGCCCTCCCATTCCAAGTCGAGGGACGGTTGAGGAGCCCCCTTCTTTCTGGATGGGACCCCCACCTTCGCACACGGGCGGTCGCGAGGCTTTGAGCCGGTAGCCAGCGTAGCAGTTGCACTTGTAGTGACCAGTTAAGTTGATGCAGTAGCCGCCATCACCGCACAGGTGGGGCTTGGTGCACTCATTCACATCTAGGCGGAAGAAAGAGGGTGAGACAGGGGTGATGTGACAGGGCCCTCTGGAGGAGAGTGCACCCTTCTCCATCAGCCCCGTGCAGCCCCTGCCTGGTGGTCCTCACCCACGCAAGAGCGCCCCCCGGCCCCCACGTGCAGGCGGTAGCCACGGTTGCAGTGGCAGTTGTAGGAGCCGCCAGTGTTCATGCAGGTGCCTCTCCCTGGGCCACACGGTTCTGCGTCGCACTCGTTCACGTCTAGAAGAACAGGATGAGCAGGGAGACATCAAAGACAAGTCGTGAGCCAAGGTTGCCTTTGGGGCCACTGCCCCCCCCCCCCCGCTGGTGGCCACAAGTGGAGCTCACCCACGCAGTAGCGGTGCTGCGGGTGTGACCGGTAGCCCGGGTTGCAGTGACAGGAATAGTCGGAGGGGCCTGGGATGCACTGCCCGTGGCCACAGATGTTCTGGTTTAGTCGGCACTCATCGGTCTCTGTGACATGGGTAGGGAAGGTCAGGGGCATTCATTTTCTGCCACAGGGCAGAGACAGTCCTACTGATTAAAGTACTTGAGCCAGGACATCAAGCTCCTGCACACTCACATGCCAATCCTAGGAGTTCCTATACCTCACCTGAAATAACCCCAATGTCATGACCCCAGAGAGTCCCAAACTAGGACCCCAGATCACTCGCTGACATCCCTGTCACCTTTGGATTCTTCCATTCCTACCCACCTCAAGAGCCTGACCCTAGTCACCTCAGGCCATATCCTAGTCTCTCTAGTGTTTGCCTTTTCAAAAATATTTTTTTATTTGTTTTGTTTGATTATTTATTTATATATTTGAGAAAGAGGCAGTGAGAAAGAGAGAAAGAGCACACCAGGGCCTCTAGCCACTGCAAAGGAACTCCAGACACATGTGTCACCTTGTGCATCTGGCTTTACGTAGGTACTGGGGAATCAAACCTGGGTTGTTAGGCTTTGTAGGCAAGTACCTTAAACACTGAGCCATCTTTCCAGCCCAGCCCTCTAGTCTAATTCTATTATTATTATTATTATTATTTGTCAAGGTAGGGTCTCACTCTAGCCCAGGATGACCTGGAATTCACTATGTAGTCTCAGGGTGGCCTCCAACTCACAGCAATTCTCCTACCTCTGCCTCCCAAGTGCTGGGATTAAAGGTGTGTGCCACCATGCCTGGTTCTAGTCTTCTTAATACCCATTCTCAAGGGTATCTGAGGCCCTTTTCTCCCCAGTCACCTTAATACCTTAAATCCCCATAGCCTCAGCTGCACTGATGGCTCCTGGATAGTGGCTTCAACACCCCTTGCCTCAGGCACCTGGGTCTCCCACTTGGGAATGGCTAATTACTTCCCCTCCCAAGGCAGGCAGAAGTTGGTATCCTAGGAACTGTAACTTGTGCCACAGACGGTCAGTTGGAGGGCTCTCCTCACCTTCTTGTTCACCAAGCCCAGGACTCCCTGTTTCTTCCTCTCCCTCCTTTTGATCTCCACCCTCACCGTACAGCCTAGGGTGGTGCTGAACTCTGCTCTGCCCCAAACCCACCTGTCCAGTGGGCTTTTACAGGCTGCCCTCTACCTGGAATACATCCCCACAGGCCTCTTTATTATCTTCCCCAGGTTTGTTGTCCTCCACATTCTCACAGCCCCTAGGGGCAGCCATCTTCCATCTGAGCTCACATCCTAGAAGCTCATCTAGGCTCAGGGTTTCAGACAGGCTGGCAGCTACCTTGTGGCTTTGGAACCCTCAATGACACAGGCTTGAATCTGGCTCAGCTGTGACATGGGTCAAGTTACTGAACCTCTCTGAGTCTGTTTTCTCATCTGTAAAATGAGGTCAGTAATGTTCACTTCAGAGTATGAGAAGGTGGAGTGATACTTGGTTTGTAAAACTCTCTACACATAGTATGGCACACAGGGACTGTTCAATCTTAGCCCAAATATGATGCCCAAATCTTTATGGACACTTCCCATAGGTTCTGGCATCAGACCCAAGCCTCTTGGCGAGGCTCCAGATACTGGCCTTCCCCTAGTTCTGTGTGGCTTTATTTACTTATTTATTTATTTGGGGGGGGACAGGCAGATAGAGAGATAGAGAGTGCCCTCCAGTCACTGCAAAGGGACTCCAGATGCATGTGCTACCTTGTGCATCTGGCTTATGTGGGTAGTGGAGATTTGAACCTGGGTCCTCAGGCTTCACAAGCAAGTGCCTTAACTGCTAAGCCATTACTCCAGCCTCTGTGTGGGTTTTTTAAAAAAATATTTTATTTCCAGGGTGTGGTGGCACATGACCTTAGTCCCAGCACTTAGGAGGCAGAGGTGGGAGGATTACCATGAGTTCAAAGCCAGGCCCTTAGAAAGTTGCCCCCCCCCCAACCTGCATGCCCTTCCTTCCCCACTTCTCTTGAATTTCTAACAATTTTTAAAACCCTGCCCCCCCCAAAAAAAATCTTCATTGTCATCTTACATATTATCACAACCTCCAGGCTTCATTTCTTCTCTGACTTACTTTTTTCATAGCATTTATGGACATGCTAAATGTTTAACTTACGGATCCATTTGGAGAGGGAGGTTGTTGTGTTGTTTTAATTGAGACAGAGTCTCACACCTCAACCCATATTAGCCTCAAACTCTCAAAATCCTTCTGCCTTAGCTTCCCAAGTGTTGAGGTTACAGGCAAGAGCCACACACAGCACACCAGGGTGTCATCTGTTTCTCATTTGCTCTGAAGGACAGGAGATTTTGATCTGTTTTTGTTCACTGCAGTACCCACAGCACCACAACACTACCAGGTACAGAGCAAACATCCAATAAATATGGGTTGGATGGATAAATGCCCTCTGATTGGACTGACCACCGTACTACTACATCCATTTGAGGAGAGAATGGAATCTCTGCTGCTCACTTAAATTTCCCTGGTACCCAGCTCTTAGCAAGAGTTATCCTGTTAGCCTAGTGAATGATCGGAGAAGGAGGAAAACTATGCTGAGGATATGGCCTATCCAGGCTGTGACCCTATTGGGCAGGCCTTACCTGTGACCTGAGTGGGGGCAATCTCCACCGCACTACGGGAAGGGGGCAAGTCCGGCAGGAAGCGGTGCAGGGTAGGTGGCGAGGGTCGAGAGATCAGTTCTACAGTGGGGTGGGGGAGGGGAAGCACAGACATGTCAGGGAGTGACTAAGCCTCTCATTCCTTGTAGGCCACACCAGGGCTTCTAGAACCCCACCTCTCATTAGGCCCTGAGGACTCCCGGTGCTCACCTGGGTAAGGCTGGGCTGGAGAGGTGGTAGCAGTGGGGTGGCTCTGGTGAATGGATCGCTCCTCGCTCACTGGCTGTGGGAGATAGCAGCATGAGTCCTCCCTGGCTCCCTGGCCTCTTCCACCCCTCCACCTGGGCTCTCATACTCACTGGGTCCGTGGTTACCCCTAAAAGGGAAGAAATTGGGATATTCAATGTTAGAGTGAAAGAACGAATCTGGAGTCAACAACAGGGACAGTATAGCTAGGGTGAGTCTCGAAGAGATCAAAATTCATGTCTCTTGGGTCAAGGGTCAGGCATTAGATGCTGGGGATAAGGAATATTTGTTCAGTGGTCAGGGGCCAGGTCTAGGGCGCAATGCTTGAGTAAGGTCCTTGGGTTACAGATCAAGACTTAGCCTGTTACAGCTCACAAATTTCTAGGTCAGAGGGTGGGGCCTGAAGGTCAGTGGTTTGGATCAGAGATTAAAAACAGGGTGCTCAACTATGAGGTTATATCTGTGGATCTGGGGTCAGAGGATCAGGTCAGACCTCTCTCTTCCTCTGTATCCTCAGGTGGTGGTGCCCGGCTAGGGCTTTCGGGGAGCTGCTGGGGTTTGGGTGGTCCGTCAGGGTGCAGGAAAAGAGAAAAGTCACTTTCACCCTGGATAGTGAGCGTCTGGTGGGAGGTGAGTATGTGATACCCCTTCCCAGCTGGGCAGATCTCCTTGAAGGCCGCTGTGGTGGAGACAAGAGACACACAAGTGAGCATTTCCTGCATAGGTACATGGGTGTCTCCCCACCTCTTGCTCATGTTCTATACACCCCAGGCTCACCAGTGCCATCTGCGGGGCAGCGCTGACACCGTGCACCCCAGGCCTTGCCAACACTGCAGCAGCAGAGTTGGCGGGTGAGGCGTGTGGTCAGGGGGTGCTGGCATTGGTGCTCCGGACTCACTAGGCGGAAACACAGGCTCTTCTCCTCGGGCTTGTCCGCTGGAAAGGTAGTGGAGGGCAGGACCTAAACACGGCCCATGTTCCTCTGCCCAGCTCCAGACCATGCTTCTCTAATTCAAACCACTCTTGACCCCCTGTGTGACCTTTGACTTGATGTAACTCCTAAAACCTATGTGACCTCACTTGATTTCATGTGACCCGGGTCCCACTGATCATGATCCCATCTGCTGAGTCTTGTTCCTTCTGACATCAACTCTGATTTCTTGTGACCTCTGACTATTGTTGCTTGGAGCTTTGAGCCTCCTACCCACGTCTTCTGACTTCCCAGGACCTGGAGATTCCCAGACTCACCAATACACTGTGTGCGAGATGGGCCCAAGCTATGGCCTGGTGGGCAGACACAGCGATAGGAGCCAGGGTTGTTGAGGCAGTCACCATGGCGACACATACCCGGCATTGCACATTCGTTGATGTCTGTAGTAAGCAAGAATTTGTTCTCTCTAGTCTGGGGCCATTGGGTGGCAGCAAGCTGCTCCAAGACTCTCAGGATCCTCCCTTAGCCAGACTCCTTTTCTCTCCCACCTTGGGACTTCCCTCAGTGACCACTAGCATGCTCCCAGCCCACAGAATCTCCTGCTGGCCATACCCTGGCAGTGGGTGCTGTTGAGTCTCTTATAGCCCTGGGGGCAATCAGCACCTACTTCTCCCCGTACAGGTCCTGGCTTCTGGACCCCTGTATCTGCAGAGAGAGGACAGCATGGGGCAAGGGGGTGGGAGAACACTGGGGTCTGCAGGAGGGAAAGGAGGGCACCAGGAAGTACAAAGAGGGTGAAGAGAGGAATTTGGTGGGCACTGGGCTGGACACATGTACTGCAGTGGGAGGAGGATGGGTGGGAACTCTGGGAGATACCCCATTGAGCCGGGCACTCACACTGCAGCTGGGGGCACTTATGACACTTGCTCTGGCCCCAAGCTGTACCGATGCTCCCACAGCAGTCTTCTTGCTTGGTAAGGCCAGGCAAGGGGTTACTGCCACACTAAAGGGAGGGATATGGAGAAGGGTTAGAGTGCACTACCTCATGTGCCTCACTCTTAAAAGTCCTTTTCCTCTTCCTCACACCAGCCTGGGACACTCAGTTTTATGCAAAATCCTAATGAGTAGGCAAAGGGTGATCCTGAGATAGAGGAGGGCTGCTCCGTTAACACTGTGGATTCAGGCCCGGGATGGCTCTGAGGTCAGTCTGTCTGCTTATGGACTGGCCCTGGTAGTTTCTAACGGATGGAATTAATATAAATTCCTGCCAGGTGTGGTGGAGCATGCCTGGGATGCAGAGGTAGAAGGATTGCTGTAAATTTGAGGCCAGCCTGGAAATACAGTGTGAGTTGCAGGTCAGCCTGGGCTAGAGTGAGATCCTACTTCGAAAATACAAAAAAAAAAAAAAAGAAAAGAAAATGAAAATGGGCTGGACGGAGAATGGCTTAGTGGTTAAGGCACATGCCTGTGAAGACTTAGGACCCAGGTTCGATTCTCAAGGTCCCACGTAAGCCACATGCACAAGGAAGCACACGCGTCTGGAGCTCGTTAGCAGTGGCTGGAGACCCTGGTGCTCCCATTCTCTCTCTCTCTCTCTCTCTCTCTGCCTCTTTCTCTGTCTCTCTCTCTCAAATAAACAAATAAAAATAAAGTTTTTTAAAAAAAGGAAAGTGAGACCCTACCTCGGAAAAAAAAAAAAAAAAAAACTGTGGATTCAGCCGGGCGTGGTGGCGCATGCCTTTAATTGCAGCACTTGGGAGGCAGAGGTAGGAAGATCACCGTGAGTTTGAGGCCACCCTGAGACTACGTAGTGAATTCCAGGTCAGCCTGGGCTAAAGTGAGACCGACCTTACCTCGAAAAAACAAAAAAACGGAGGGGAGAGATGGCTTACCAGTTAAGTACTTGCCTGTGAGGCCTAAGGACCCCGGTAAGCCAGATGCACAAGGTGGCGCATGCATCGGGAGTTCGTTTGCAGTGGGTGGAGGCCCTGGTGCGCCCATTCTCTATCTATCTGTCTCTTTCTCTGTATGTTGCTCTCAAATAAATAATAAACGAAACCGTATTAAAAAAAAAAAAAAACTGGATTCAAAGCTGGGCATGGTGGTTGAAACCTTTAGTTCCAGCAGTGGGGAGACTGAGCTAGGACTGCTGTGAGCTCCAGGTCAGCCTAGGCTAGAGTGAGACCTGCCTCAAAAAACAAAACATAAAGTAAAATTAAAAAAAACTGTGGTTCCACTCACGGGCTGCTTGGGCAATGTGTCCTGGAAGCAGCGGCCCAGCGGCTTTTGGGTGGGAGGTCGTGGGTGTGGAGGCTTGGGGTGCGGGTGCGGCAGCAGGTGCTGGGAAGGGGCTGGGCCCTCGGCATGCAGCCCCTCGATGCGGTGCACCTGGACCGAGGCTTCCGGAGGGTGATGGACGCGAACATTCACCACAGGGGGCGGGGCCTGCACTGGGGGCGGGGCGCGGTGCGGTGGCCTCAGGGCTGCCCAGCGCCTGGAGGGTCGCGGCGCTGAGCTCCTCCAAGGCTGGTCCGCGCCCAATTCCGGCCACCCTCATACCTGCCCACCTCAGCACCCCTGGTTGCCCGTCGTCTGGTACCTTCCGCCGAGATCTGTCCTGGCCCCAGGGGCACCAGGAAGGCCGCATGCTGGGCAGGGGGTCCCTCCCCCTGCCCAGGAGGATCAGCGATCACCTGCACCGCGTAGATGGCGTGCTTGCTGGCCACAGACTCTCCCTCCGGAGCTAGCGGCGGCAACGCTCCGGTGGACAGGGCCCCGGCCCGGGCCAGCCCAGGGCCTGAGCCACCGGTGCCTCCGCCAGCTCCTCCTGCAGGCACCTGGCAGAAGCGCCCCGTGAAGTCCGGGGGACACAGGCACTGGTTTCTGGAGGAGCACTGGCCGCCATTCATGCAGGGCAGAGGGCACACCACTGGGGAGGGGAGGTGGGTCAGGACCCAGGCTGGCTCTAAGTCCCCAAGGTCATCCTCACCCACATCCTGTCTCTTTCCCTTCCCACTTCCTTGCCACCTACTAGCACTAGCTCGGTCCTAATTGGGAAAACTGATTTTGGTAACATCAGGCACACAGAAACCACTTCTGTAGGTCCTCAGCATCTTTCTACCCATGGTGAGTTCTGCAATCCTGTTTTGTTTTTTTCGAGGTAGGGTCTCACTCTGGCCCAGGCTGACCTATGCCAACTATGTAGTCTCAGGGTGGCCTCGAACTCACGGTGATCCTCCTACCTCTGCCTCCCAAGTGCTGGGATTAAAGGCGTGTGCCACCACACCCGGCGAGTTCTGCACTCTTAAATTCCCAGTTTAGGGGCTGGAGAGATGGCTCAGTGGTTAGCTGCATTTCCTGCACAAGCATTTCCCCGGGTGTGTGTGGGGGGCTGAAACCAACTCAATTTGAATCTCCAGATTCCATGCAAACAGCTAGGGGTAGCCACATGAACTTGTAACACCATTACTGCAATCTGACCAGAGATGAGGGAGGGAATCCCTCAGCTGGCAGAAAATAGCAAGTTCCAGTATTAGTAAGGCAAGCCCCCACCCCACAGTTGAGTGCATGCGGTGATGCAACTGCACAAACATGGACCCACACATCTCTCACACATACGCACACAAGCAAAAAGAAAAAAAAAAAGATAGTTTAAAAAATATTCCCAGTTTAAGTCCTAGCTAGATTACATGCCTGTTGTGTCTTAAAAAATTTACTTTCCCTGCTCATGCCTCAGGGTCCTCATCCGTGGGAATGGTTGTTTCCTTAAATGAGGCAATGTTGTACAGATGCTTGGCCCCAGAGTGGTAGGTACACAGACTTAGAGGAATAAGTGAGAGCAAAAACTCTCCCTTTAGTTCTGGTCTCTGCCTTCTTGCTCCCTCCCTCATCCTTAACTTGCTACCCCAGGGTCTTAGAGCTCCCAGACATGCCTCATCTTCCTTTCTAGTAACTGGGCCCAGGACACACTAACGGAAATCAGTATCCTTCTCCACCTGGGCTCACGGGAATCCTTGCCTACCCAGCCATGCAGATAAAACATAGGCTCCCCCTCCCGGTTACAGCCTCTGAAGTGTCCCCTGAATCCATCTCTGATACTTCCCAAGGCCTCTGCCCTTCTGTCTCCCTCTCCCCAGGCCCTGCTTCTCTGTGGCGGTCCACAATCCAAGCATCCCAAAGAAACCTGCCCCTAGGCAAAACTCTGGCATATCACCTCCCTCATTTATTGCTTTAAACTTGCCAGGACATTGGAGGCTTTCCAAGGCCCATCCCCCTGTGCACTCTTAGACCAATGCTCATCCACCTCCTACTAGAGCGTGCCAGGTTTTCATGGCTTTACTCCTGACTTTCCCTCCATTCCAGAGCCACCCCCACATCTTTACCTATCCAAATCTGACCCTTCTGAGCCCAGCTTCTCCCCCAAGAAGACTTTCCTTATACCCCCACCCTCTCCTTCCTCTGTCCAGCTTCAGTCATTTGCTTGGTTGTAGTCATATCTGTCTCATTATAAAACGTGCTTTGGAGGGCAGGGCCTGGTGGGTCTCAGCTCTGGATCCCAGGAGGATTAGGGAAGGAATGACGAAAGGTGAGGCCTGTTTCTCACATACTCACACCAGACATGTGCCTCTAGCGTTGGGACCCTGAGCTCCACGCCCGGTCCCTCTCCTGCCTTCTCTGAGGGAGGCTACTCCACTTTCCAGGGTGGAAAGCTGACTGTGCTGCTCTCCCGAATACCCAGAGGGCTTCATAGAGAGAGCCCTCGTCCATCCCTGACCATCAGTGTTAGGCTAAGAGCAGCGCAGCCCAGCAGCCCATCCTACCCAGCCTTTTGGGGCTAGGCCTCATAAGGCAGAAGAGGTGTGTCCTGGATCAGGGGAGGCAGTATCCTCTCCTTCCTGCCTCCCAGTGAGTCACCCATAGCGGTGAGGGTGACCTTCAAGTGACACCCGCCCACTGTGGCCTGGGCATTGAGCCTGGGGGATGTGGGCAGCATGGATGGAGACAGTAGCCTGTGCAAGATAGCCAGGGGGCCTGGGAGGCCGGGCACACATACACTCACATGCACAGTCATCCTGACTCTCTCTCTCTCACACACTCATTCTGACACCAACGTGGGCTTACTATGTAAACACTCCCTGACAGTGACTACAGACACACACCCTAGACATCAACACAGAGACACTAACCACAGTGTGTCATGCCAAAGCCTGTGCATTCTCCTGGACACACACACACACACACACACACACACAATCTTGTGAGAACTGTGAACCACATGAGTGGTGTTCCTTAGGTCTAGAGTGGGTGAGTGAGCATAGGAATGTGTGAGAGGGGCTGTTTTGCTGGTGCCATCCTGGGCTTGGCCTAATTACCCTGTCCAGGAGGTAATTACTGCTGGGACACCTCCCCCCACCCTCTCGCCTGGCCCACAGGGCCCCAGGGGAGGAGTCCTGAGCCCCAGACCTGCCCTTTGAAGAGATGCTGGGGAAACAGTGGGCTCCAGGCTGACTGGGAGGTCCTAAGGCTTGGGGTAGGATGGGGGTGACTCTGAGGGCCTTTGCAGAGATACTGGGAGCATAACGGGTGACATAGGAAAAGGAGGAGCTGTGACTGAGGGCCAGAACCAGACCCCACCACCAGGCCTACACCCCACTTCCTAGGCCTCAGAGCTCTCCTCTCAGACCTTGCCAGTAACTAACTCCCTCACCCCAATCCTGACCTTGGCTCCTCCTCCCAGAGAACACAGGTGTCTCCTCCCAGCAGACTTTTTTAAAAGACTTCTGATTCTTGGGGAAATATTTACTCCCTTCCCTGGAACTTCCTGCCAATGCTCACATCCCTGTGTGCTCCCTCTCACAACCCAGCACCTTCTAGGACGCTCATAGCATCCAGGACCCCAACCTAGGCCCCAATTCTAACTCAAAGCTTCAAAGTCCAAGCCTTCGTGCAGTCTCCCAGCTCTGGCCTCCAGGTCTGCAGCCTCCCAAACCCCCTGATCCCTTGAGGCCCCAGATCTCTGGCTCTCTAATGCCCAAGGCTCCATTATGTATCCCGCCTGCTCCTGGAGACTGTCCGTCCCAGCTTCCCCCAGCCGAAGCCCCCTGGCCCTCACCCACGCGAAAACCGGAGCCCGTGAGCGTGTCGGTGCTGTGGCCATTCTCTCCGATGAGCGTCATGTTGGAGCCCTGCTGACAGCTGTCCCGACACTGGCCCTTCAGACAAGTCCGTTTGCAGATCACCGGCGCAAAGACCACCTTGAAGCGCTCACGGGCCAGTGCCCCGCCCCCGCCGGCGCCCCGCTCTCCGGCCGGCCCCCCCTCGGCCCCGCCGCCCGGGCCCAGCAACAACAGCAGCAGCAGCGCCAGCAGCCCCACCGCCTCCGCCGCGCGCATCGCAGGGGCCAGACCGCCGGCAGCCCCTCGGGGCCCTGGCATCCGGGGCCGCACGACCCCGGGGTGGGGGGCGCGCCGGGGCGGGGGCTGGGGACCCTGCGCTGATGAGGATTGAGAGCTGGGGAGCTCGGGAGAGGGGTGCAGGGTGCAGCGAGGCGGAGGAGCCCAGGCGGCGGGTAGGGGAAAGCGGACGGCAGGCGCGAGCCGGGGCCCTGCGCGAGAGCAAGCGATGGAGGCTGGACTGCGAGGAGCGCAGAAACTTCCTGGCCCGCCCGGGAGAAAAGCCGGCCAGGCCCCGAACTGAAGCCGGAGAGAGGAGGCCGGAGCAAGTGGAGGCGGAGAGGAGGAGCGAGGGCAGAGGAAGGCCGGGCCTCCCCCTGACCGGGCTCCCGTCCTCCCGCGGCCACCGGGAAGCAGGGAGCGCGCGGGGAGGACGCAGGAGAAGTGAGCAGTTGTTTTCCCTGGCTGGAGCGCGGCGCGGCGGCGGCGAGGGGGGCTGGGACGTTGGCCCCGGGCCAGGGAGACAGTTTTTTTTTTTTGTCTCCCCCCCCCCCGCCCCCCTGGCTAAAGCGTGGTCGCTGCTGCCTCGAGGAGCGAGAGTGTGCGGCGGGGAGAGCGGAGAGGGGATGTCTCCCAGGTGTCCGCCCCCGCCGGAACCGTGCTGGGTCCTTTCCAGAGAACCCTCACCTGGGACCCGCAGGCCCGTCCCGCCAGATTCCTCGGGGCGGGGCGCAGAGGCCTTGTGTATATCTCCCGGCCCGCTTCCCATCAAAGTGGGAAACCGAGGCTAGGGAGGAAATGAGCTATGCTCCGAGTCACATACAGGATAAGAGGCCTGTCACCCTTTCCCATCACCCTTTTTTTTTTTTTTTAAGAGGTAGGGTCTTGCTCTAACCAAGGCTGATCTGGAATTCACTATGTAGACTCAGGGTGGCCTTGAACTCACAGCAATCTTCCTACCTCTGTCTCCCGAGTGCTGGGATTAAAGGCATGCGCCACCACGACCGACTCCCCATCAACTTTTGCACATGATGTGTGTGGTGTGGGGAGGGGGGGGTCCGCATATCCTAAAGTCACTTCTTAGCCCTGGTCTCTTCCCTCTCCCCTTGGAGAACGATGCATGGAGCAGCATTTGAATCAAGGCTCACTGAGGTCCCTGGTCTGCAGGGTTTGGGAGAGGAGCAGAAAGAACAAAGCTAAAAAACCTAGCCTCATCACCCCCCCCATTTAGAGGGCTTCCTGGTGCCCACCCTGCCACCTCCCCCCATCCCCTAGTCTGGCCTGGCTGGCGCTGCTGGCTCTGGGCCTCAGACACTCTGGAATCGCCAAGGTCTGAGCTCAGGGCCTGGCCCCCTTCCCAGGCTAACAGCCGGAGGAGGAGGAGGGGGTGCTGCTTGAGGGCTCTCAGAGCCTTGGGAGGAGCACAGCAGGGCCCCAGGGCAGGGGTTGGCAGAAGCTTGGGAAGGGTCTTGCTTTTGGTCAAGACTGGTCTAGAAGGGAAGAGACTGGAACCAGGCCATAGAATGAGGGACTGTTAGAAGACCCCAGAATCCAGTGTCTGACCTAAAGAATTTAGTAGGAGGCTGAATGGCCAGGGTCAGGATGGTGCCAAGTCAGAATGGCGCCAAACCCTCTCCCTGGGGGAATAAGGGGTGGTAATCTGTTGGGGAGAGGGGTTTGGGCTCAGCTTCAGACACACCTGTCCAAGGAGGTAATGGTTTTCATTTTGAGGGTGCATTTGTTTGGGTAGGTTCAAAAGAGGCTGAGAGGGAGAGACCCTTTAGTGAGTCTTTCTTGAGTCACTTAGTGACCCGGGCTCTGTTCAGTACACCCTAGTGTTTCAGGGCTGAGAGGAGGGTAGTCCCCAAGTCCTCAGAGAATTCCTTGCTCCTGGAATCCAGGAGGGCTTGTGAGGGGAATTCTCCCTCCCCCGTGGCTTGGGTCACACGCTGAGGCAGGCAGCAATACTGAATGCTTACCACCTGCCGGGCGTGGCACTGAGCATTTTAGATTAATTTTTTCCCTTCACACTCATCTGAACCTACCCCTCCCCTGCATAGAGCAGGCCGTGGTTCACCTTGGACCACAGCATAGCCAAACAATCCAGGCGTGGGGTCTTGATCCCTCCAAGCCTTGGATTCCTCATCCATGAAATGAGACCTATTCATTTGCCCAACTGAGAAGCAGAAAGAAAGATGCAGTGGGAAATGGGGTCCAGGAAGCCCTCTGATAAAAATGCTTTTCCAAAGCCGGGCGTGGTAGCACATGCTTTTAATCCCAGTACTCGGGAGGCAGAGATAGGAGGATTGCTGTGAGTTTGAGGCCACCCTGAGACTACGTAGTGAATTCCAGGGCAGCCTGAGCCACAGCAAGACCCTACCTCGAAAAATAAATTAAAAAAAAAAAAAAAAAAAAAAAAAAGCTTTTCCAGAGCCAAGCGTGTGGTGACACACGCCTTTAATTCCAGCATTTGGGAGGCAGAGGTAGGATTGCTGCGAGTTTGAGGACACCTTGAGACTACATGGTAAACTCCAGGTCAGCCTGGGTTAGAGTGAAACCCTACTTGAAAAACCAAAAAATAAAAATAAATAAAGCTTTTCTACCAGATGCTGAAGGGTGACACTGAGGGAAGCCTTGGAGGAGGCTGGAAAACTGAGAAAGAGACTGCAAAAATGTATTTCAGGGCAAGAGTGGGAAATTCCATTCTTCCAAAATAAATACAAATTCCTTTTGAAAGAAATTCCATTGGAACAGGGCCTGAGGGAAGGCCAGTGGAGCAACAGCGTTGGGGAAGGAGAAAGTAGTACAGATGTGTGTAGTGGAGCAGGCCATGGTGAGGAATTTGGGTTTAATTTTCATTGGAGGGGACTGTATCTGGGCAAGAGAGGGCACAGTTGCCTTCATCTGCAGAGAGAGAGATACTGTTTGGACCATGGGAAGGTGGGAGAGACAGGTGGGATGAATGATTCTCAGAGTGTGGCTGGGAGGAAGAGAAGAGGCAGACAAGAGGAAAGTGCCAGGCAGGTCCACAACTCTATTGGACCTGCTGAATTTGAGCTGTAATGAGTCATCCAAGTGGTGGTCAGACAGGGCACATACCCTTGGTGGTAGGAGAAACTGGCCCAGGGGTAAGTAACCATGTAAATGATCACTCCTAGGTCCCAGAGAAAAGGGAGAGTCAGGGCTGGAGAGATGGCTTAGTGGTGCCTGAAAAGTCAAAGAACCCAGGTTCAATTCCCCAGTACTCACTGAAGCCAGATGTACATGGTGGTGCATGCATCTGGAGTTTGTTTGCAATGGCTAAGAGGCCCTACTAAATAAATAAATAAAAAGAAAAAGCAGCCAGGCGTGGTGGTGCATGCCTTTAATACCAGCACTCAGGAGGCAGAGGTAGGATTGCCCTGAGTTCAAGGCCAGCCTGAGACTACATAGTGAATTCCAGGTTAGCCTGGGCTAGAGCAAGACAAAACAAAACAAAAAAGAAAAAAAGAAGAAAAGTCAGCTGGGCATTGTGGTGCATGACGGGTAGGAGGATCATCCTAAGTTCAAGGCCACCCTGACACTACATAGTGAATTCCAGGTCAGCCTGGGCTAGAGCAAGACCCTACCTTGAAAAACAAAACAAAACAAACAAACAAACAAAAAGGCAAAAGGAGAGCCAGTCCAAAATAAGAGGCAGAGCAGAGGGAGATGAGGAGAAAGTGTGGCATAGAAGAGCCAGGAGGAGTATGTGGCCAACAGTGCATGGTGCTGCTGGCATAGAAGAGCCAGGAGAAGGAGTGTGTGGCCAACAGTGCATGGTGCTGCTCACCATGCAAGAAGTAGAAGAAGACAACTGCTATGACACTCAGTGACAGGAGAGAGCAATGGAAACACCCAAACCAGCTTAGTACGCAGTAACGGTTTACAGAAGTGATCATTACCAAACTCCTTAGGCTCTTATGGCCTCAGCAAGAAATGGATGACACCCTCCAGATGCATGAGTGGAACAGAATGGAAGAGCTGCTTTCAAAGGGTAAGCAAATCTCCCTCTCTGGGGGCTAGTAACAGAAAGAAACCCTTTCCCCCTTAGCATACCTGGGGAGAACCCTGGAGCCAGATCTGCAGGAAAGGCTGTACCAGAGAGCTGTAACCCTCAGCAGACACTGCAGGAAAGGAGCTAGGGAAACAAATCTTACCCTATTCTCCTGCTTATCTAGGACTGCAACACTGGTAGGGTGGCCTCCTAGCATGCTACAAGAAGGCAGAAGATAAAGAAAGTGTATCTACAGGGCAAAACTGATATTTCTTTTTAAAAAAGATTATTTTATTTATTTATTTGAGACAGAGAGAGAGGGAGAGAGAAAGAGGCAGGTATAGAGAGAATAGGTACATCAGGGCATCCAGCCACTGCAAATGAACTCCAGACACATGTGCCACCTTGTGCATTCTGGGGCTTATGTGGGTCCTGAGGAGTTGAACCTGGGTCCTTTGGTATTGCAGGCAAACATTTTAACTGCTAAGCCATCTCTTCAGCCCTAAAACAGTTATTTGAACACATGTGGTGTCCTTGCCTTTGTGAAGACCATGGAACCACTGATCACCTTTTCTAGCCTCATCACCGTGGCCCCTCATCTTCCTAGAAGCTACTGGCTTGCATGTCTCTAAAGTGTGTCTTATCCTGTAAGTCAAAAGACACCATGATCTTCATGATCATTCCAGATCATTAAGTACACTAGCAGGCTTTCCCATGGTTACTCAACCTTCTCTGTCTTCTCCTCCACTTAGTGTGAGTCACCTTTCAAACATATTTCCAGGGCTGGGAGATGGCTCAGTAGGTAAAAGCACTTCCTGCACATGATGAGCTGAGTTTAGATTCCCAGAACCCAGGTAAAGCCAGATGCAGTAGTGCCAGTGTTTATAATCCTCATGTGCCTACCATGAGATGGCAGGTAACACAGGAGAGTCCTGGAAGCTCATAGGCCAACTAGCTTGGTATACACAATCAATGGCAAACAGGAGGCTTTGCCTCAAACAAGATGGAAGGCAAGGATTAACACTTGCAATTGTCCTCTCTGACCTCCACATGTGTGCCCCCTCCACAAAGATTTTTTTTTTTTTTTTTTGGTTTCAAGGTAGGATTTCACTCTAGCCCAGGCTGACCTGGAATTCAAACTCACGGTGATCCTCCTACCTCTGCCTCCCGAGTTCTGGGATTAAAGGTATGTGCCACCAAGCCTGGCTACAAATATTCATTTTTTTTAGAAATCACTTCAAAATATTTTTGTGAGCCGGGCATGGTGGTGCATGCCTTTAATCCCAGATCTCGGGAGGCAGAGGTAGGAGGATCGCCGTGAGTTTGAGGCCACCCTGAGACTCCGTAGTGAATTCCAGGTCAGCCTGGGCTAGAGTGAGACCCTACCTCGAAAAACAACAACAACAACAAAAAAACTTTTTTTTTTTGTTTTGTTATTGTGCCAGGGATGGGATACTTTCCAGTGAGATGTTGGCCAGGGAGGTCCCTGAGGCCCCCAAAACCTTACAGGCCATTGCCGAGGCCCTTGGTTTCCCATCAGGAATAGATGGTAAGACCCTGTTGCTGAAGACTCCACATACTTGGGCTACAAGGTCACTGAGAAATCCTGCTGGAACTGAGCTGATAACCTCCTCCATGTAGACCAGCTGACAGAAAGCTGGAAAAAGCCATGCTGCATGCAATTCAATGGGAGAGAGAAATCACCAGTGAAGATACTCAACAGTGGACACTGCAAGCCTTATATTTGGCCAGCCAGGCCAAATGAACCAACGGGTGCAATAGTGGCACGTCTGTCATGGTGGAAACCAGCTGTCCTCTAATTTGACTGGAGGCCCGCTCCATGGGAGAGAATACATCCCTGATACTGAAAACCTATAACAGGGGCAGCCATGAGCCCTAGGAGTATAACGTCTGTTGCTGTCTGGCTAAATGTATATACTATGCTCATCAAACTGCCCAGTAAGCACTTCTCTTAATGTTCATATCCATATATTAATGCTACTCTTACTTTTGTTAGAGAACCTTCTCTTTTCAGATGGCAGTGACCTTAGGATGACTCAGAAGGCATCATGGTGCTGGGAAGAAGTGACAGAGGAGTGCTCAGGACTGCAATATCTCTATCACACCTTCCAAGGCTCAGGGTCCATTGTGGAAGAGGTGGCAGAAAGAATGTAACAGCCAAAGGAAGGGTAGGACTCCTTACAACGTGCTCCTCCAGACACAAAATGGCCTGGATATCCATGACCTCACAGTGCCTGACATGACCTACACAAGACCATCATAATAGGAGGAAAAGATCATGACATCAAAATAAAAGAGAGACTGGTTGAGACAGGCAGGGGATATAATGGAGAGTGGAGTTTAAAAGGGGAAAGTGGAGGGAAGGAGGGCATTACCATGGGATATTGTTTACAATCATGGGAGTTGTTAATAAAAATTAATTAAAAGAAAAGAATGTAAGAGGCAAAAAATAAATACAAAACATAAATAAAATAAAATATTTTTGTTATTATTTATTTATTTGAGAGAGAGAAAAGATAGAGAAATAGGCAGGGAGAGAAAGAGAAAGAGAATGAGAATGAGAATGAGCATGTCAGGGCCTCCAGGCATTGCAAATGAACTCAAGATGTGTGTGCCCCCTTGTGCATCTGGCTTATGTGGGTCCTGGGGAATCGACCTGGGTCCTTTGGCTTTGCAGGCAAGCACCTTAACTGCTAAGCCATCTCTCCAGCCCAGATTTGGTAAATATTTTATTTATTTATCTATCTATCTATCTATCTATCTATCTATTTATTTGACAGAGGGAGAGCGAGAGAGGAAATGGCCACACCAGGGCCTCTAGCCATTGCAAACAAACTCCAGATGCATGTGACAGTTTGTGAATCTGGCTTTACATGGGTACTAAGGTATCAAAACCTAGTCCTTAGGCTTTGTAGGCAAGCGCCTTAACCTCTGAGCCATCTCTCCAGCTCCAAAATTAAAAAAACAAAACAAAACAAAACAAAACTAATTCCAAGCCAGGCGTGATGGCGCATGCCTTTAATCCCAGCACTCAGGAGGCAGAGGTAGGAGGATCGCCGTGAGTTCAAGGCCACTCTGAGACTACATAGTGAGTTCCAGGTCAGCCTGGGTTAGAGTGAGACCCTACCTCAAAAAAACAAAACAAAACAACAAAAACTAATTCTAGAGCCAGGAGTGGTGGTAGTATAGACCTATAATATCAGCACTTGGGAGGAAGCAGGAGGATCTGAGCGTGGGGACAGCTGGACTGCATAGTGAGACCTGTCTGAGGTGGCAGCATAGCACAGAGGTTATTTTCCAGCACTGATTATCCTGGCCACCCCAAGTGCCAGCAGGGCAGATTGGGAAACATTCAATTTCTCTGTGCTTCTGTTTCCTTCTCAACAGAGAACAATTAATACTTATGAAGGCTTTAACAAGTGTCTGGCAACTAGTAATGTTATCTCTTTTCCTCATTGCCTGGGTCTGGGAGCCATGATGTATTTATACTACTCAATGAGGGCTGTCTTTTGCAAGCTCTGTAGCGCCTCCATGTGTTAGTTAATGAACTCTCCATGTTCCTAGGAAGCTTAAGTGCTAAGGAAAGTCATGGATGTGAGGGTGGCTGGGCAGGGAGTTGCTCATCAGGCCAAAAAAAATAAAGATGGTTAAAGAAGCCTAGAGGGGACAGTTCCTCCCCTGAAGCTTCTCTTTGCATATACACTGCACTGAACATGGCTGCTGAGTCCTTTGGACGTGCCACTTTTGTTTGTTTGGAGACAGCTGTATGACTAGATCATCGTGATATGCACTGCCACCCAGGAAAGGGCCTAACTTCTACCCTGTCATCAATGCCACAAGTAGGGACAGATGCATGGTTCACATGATATGTGATCTTTTCTGTCAGCAAGGGAAGGGTTTGGAAGAACCAAAACCAGCTGTGCGTGGTGGCACACACCTTTAATCCCGGCACTCTGGAGGCAGAAGGGGATTATTGTCATGAGTTCAAGGCCACCCTGAGACTACATAGTGAATTTCCAGGTCAGCTTGGACTACAGTGAGACAGTGAGACTCTATCTCAAAAAAAAAAAAAAAAAAAAAAAAAAGGCAAGCAGGGCTGGAGAGATGGCTTAGTGGTTAAGGCACAAAGGACCCAGGTTTGATTCCCCAGGGCCCATGTAATCCAGATGCACAAGGTGGCACATGCGTCTGGAGTTCATTTGCAGGTCTAGAGACCCTGGCATGCCCATTCTTTATCTGATTCTCTCTGTCAAATAAATAAATCAAATCAAAATATAGAAAAGAAAAAAGAGCCAAAGCCCACTGCTTAGACTACTGTCCACCATGACTGCTGCAAACAGAGTTACCAGCAACACTTCTGAAGACCTGTGTGCCTACTCCTTATCAAGGAGCATGAAGAGTTTGAGGTTATATCCCACTGTGAGCTAAGAAGATAGCCTACCACAGTTTCATGGATACTAGCAGAAGACATGAGATTCCTTTTTTTTTGTGTGTGACTAATTGTTTCATTTTATGAACATGATGATGGTGTACAGTCAAAACACTAAGACAAGCTCATGTACAAAATGGTTTATCTCCAATGTCTCCAACTTAAGAACATTTTCTTTTTTTTTTTTTTTAAATTTTTTTTTGTTCAGTTTTTTTTTAATTTATTTATTTGAGAGTGAAGAGACAGGAAGAGGCAGATAGAGAGAAAGAGAGAGAATGGGCGCGCCAGGGCTTCCAGCCACTGCAAACAAACTCCAGACGCATGCGCCCCCTTGTGCATCTGGCTAACGTGGGTCCTGGAGAATCAAGCCTCGAACCGGGGTCCTTAGGCTTCACAGGCAAGCGCTTAACCGCTGAGCCATCTCTCCAGCCCAAGAACATTTTCAGAAATACACTTTTAACAAACTAAAATCTAAGCTGGGCATGATGCTACACTCCTTTAACACCAACACTCGGGAGGCAGAGGTAGGAAGATTGCTGTGAGTTTGAGGCCAGCCTGAGATTACACAGTGAATTTCAGATCAGCCTCAGCTACATAGGGAATATGGACCACTCTGGACTACCCAAGACCCACCCCAGCGACAAAACCACTTTGAAAAGCGCAATAGGAACAGAATACATAGCAAAATGTCTGTTATAATTAATAAACAAGTTGACTTTGTTACATAAATTAACCCATTCATTGCAGGCCAGGGATGTCTCAAATGATAGGGCTTCTACTGGTCCTTCAGTTCCTTCAGTCTTCTGGTGGCAGACTTGACTGTGACAGCAGAAGTTGTGTTGTAGGTCCAGGCCCCGCCGGCCACTGTTTTCATGCAGGAACCGCAATGCCAGATGCCTACAGCCCGTCGTTTCATCTTGGTTTTGCCACAGAAGGAGCAAGTGTACTTGGCATGCTGGCTGATTTCAATTTTCTTCACCATTTTCCAGACGGAGGCCCCATAGCGGGTCCCGTACTTACCGATGATGCTGACCTTCTTGGTGCGCTTGGCCATGTCGCGTGAGCCGAGCCAGACCACAGAGAGCAGACATGAGATTCTCGGGTCAAAGACAAAAGGACTTTATAATACCAGCACTAAATATTGACATTGGTTTCCTTTGTCAGGAAGTCCCATGAGTGATACCAATGGGCTCACATGTGGAGTAGATTGCATGATGAGGTCTCTAAGTTAAGAGAACCCAAAGCCAGTAAGCATGCCTGTCTCTTGCTCTGGATAAAGACATCAATTCCATCTTCCCTGGCTCTTTACTACCTAGACAGCTTTGAAAAGTGATTCTAGAAGAAAGGTAATCAGTGCCTCACTTGCAAAATGTGCAGAAATTGAAGACCTGGGGAGAATTGTCTTATAATAATATCCCCTGTTAAGCCTGGCATGGTGGCGCATGCCTTTGATCCCATTGCTTGGAAGGCTGAGGAAGGAGGACTGCTATGAGTTTGAGGATAGTCTGGGCTACAGTGAGAGTTCCAGGTAAGCCTTGTCCAGAGTGAGATCCTGCTTGAAAAAAAAAAAAAAAGGCTGGAGGGATTGCTTAGTGGTTAAGGCATTTGACTACAAAGCCAAAGGACCCAGGTCGATTCCCCAGGACCCATGTTAGTCAGATGCACAAGGAGGTGCACACATCTGGAGTTCGTTTGCAGTGGCTGAGGCTCTGGCGTGCCCATTCTCTCACTCACTTTCCCTCTTTCTCTGTCAAATAAATAAATAAATAAATAAGTGGGCTGGAAAGATGGCTCAGTGGTGAAAGGTGCTTGATTGAAAAGCCTGCTAACCTGGGTTCAATTCCCCAGTATCCATGTAAAGCCAAACGCAAAATGTGGGACAAGCACCTGACATTTGTTTGCAGCAGCAAGAGACTCTGGTGCATTGACACACACATATGCACTCAATAATAAAAATAACAATTAGCCAGGCGTGGTGGCACATGCCTATAATCCCAGCACTCAGGAGGCAGAGGTAGAAGGATTGCTGTGAGTTCAAGGCCATCCTGAGAATACAGAGTGAATTCCAGGTCAGCCTGGGCTAGAGTGAGACCCTACCTCGAAAAACAAAAAACAAACAAACAAAATTTATGTTATCCCCTCTTCATTTCCCCACCAGTTTGGTGACTTTTTCCATGAGCACACCACTTGGTGGCATATCTCACTAGTCTGATCAACAGGAACTAGACACAAACCTATTCCATTTGTCACAACATTTAGTTAGGGCTACTGTTGACAGGACATTGACAGCAGGCTGAGGCCAGCTTGCACTATTGATCTCATCATGCCCTCTAGGGTCCCAGATTAGCAAATACATAAAGCACCAGACTTAGAAAGCCAGCTGGCTTTGTTCTTCAGTCACCAATGGGCTGCTCCACTTGGCTTGAAGCATCAATCCAGGCACAACAGGCTATATTAGTTAAGGCTGTATTTACCTTCAAAGAAGTCCAGGGAGATTCTATCAATCAACCACAACCTCAACTCAGTGAATGACCCCTTGGGAAACCCCTGTTGTTTCCTATCTCTCTGTAAGGCTGCATGGAATAGCACTCATTCACAGAACCATCCAGAGGTCAGAAGTTCCAGGAATACCAATCAATCACAGACCCATCTAATAGAGAACAGCAGACCCAGAAATCAGGTAAATTCAATACAGGAAAGGCGAAGCAGGAGGTTTTCCTTAGTGATGAAGGCTCTAGCAGGAAGGGGTTGAAGAGACCACCATCACTGATGTCTTAACTGCCCACAAATCCCTCAAGACCTAAGGGTCTCTTTCCCATGTGACAAGGTGGTTCTCCCTCTCTCACAAAATTCATGTATTACTGTCTTTTCCAGATCTGTGTCCTTTTAAAAATTTATTTATTTGAGGAGGGGAGACTCAGATAGAGAAATAGAGAATGGGTGCACCAGGGCCCTCAGCCACAGCAAATGAACTCCAGATGCAGGCGCCACCTTGTGCATCTGGCTTTCCCCTTCCACTTTTCCCAGGACCCATGAAAGCCAGATGCATAAGGTGGCACATGCGTCCAGAATTTCATTTGCAGTCTTCCCCCCCTCTCTCTCTCTTTCTCTATCTATCTATCTATCTATCTATCTATCTATCTATATATCTGCTTCTTTCTCCTTGTCTCTCAAATAAAGTAAAATAAACTTTTTAAAAATTAAAAAGTTATGACCATTAGCTGGGCATGATGGTGCACACCTTTAATCCCAGCAATTGGGAGGGAGAGGTAGGGGGATCGCCGTGAGTTCAGAGCCACCCTGAGACTACACAGTGAACCCCAAGTCAGCCTGGGCCAGAGTGAGACCCTACCTTGAAAAAGCAAAAAAAAAAAAAAAAAAAAAAAAAAAAGTTATGACCAGTGAAAGAAAGTTGGCGATGAGATTGAGAGTTCATTTATAGTCCTCTCTCTCTCTCTCTCTCTGCCTCTTTCTTCCTCTCTCAAATAAAATAAAATAAACTTTAAAATTTTTTTTAAAAGTTATGACTAGTGAAAGAAAGTTGGGGATGAAATTGAGGAGTTGGGACATCTAGTCCTAACTTCTTTTTTTCATTCATTCTTTCCCTTCCCCTTCCTTACTTTTCCCTCTTTCCCTTCTCCTCCCCACCCTTCTTTCCTTTCCTCTCTTTTTTTTTTTTTTTTTTTTCCCCGAGGTAGGGTATTGCTGTAGCCCAGGCTGACCTGGAATTCACTTTTTAGTCTCAGGGGCCCCTCAAACTCACAGCGATCCTCTTACCTCGGCCTCTCATCATGTGCTGGGATTAAAGGTGTGCACAACCACGCCCAGCCCCTAGCTTTTCAAACACTGCCTAGATTTACAGCCTGGCAACATTGATGCTTACATATATCTGGGGATGCCTGTCTGTCCCATTTGACTTTTTTTTTTTTCTTCTTTTTCGAGGTAGGGTCTCAGTCTGGCTCAGGCTGACCTGGAATGTAGTCTCAGGGTGGCCTTGAACTCACGACGATCCTCATACCTCTGCCTCTGGCGACTGCGGGAATTAAAGAGGTGCTCCACCACGCCCGGCTCCATCTGACCTTTTTCTTTTTGTTTTTTGTTTTTATGTCTGTCTTTCTTTCTTTCCTTCTTTCTTTCTTTCTTTTTTCCGAGGTAGGGTCTCACTCTAGCTCAGGCTGACCTGGAATTCACTCTGTAGTCTCAGGGTGGCCTTGAACTCATGGCAATCCTCCTACCTCTGCCTCCCGAGTGCTGGAATTAAAGAGGTGCCCCACCACGCCCGGCTTCCATCTGACTTTTTTCAACCTAATTAGAGGAAAAGATTCATATGGAAAAAGAACACAGAAGAGAAAGAAATCACGAAGGTCAGTGTTCAGGGAGCACTGGTAATGTAATTTGCAATCCACCCAAGTCACAAGTATATGTCACACTAGAACTGCGCATGCATAGAGCTCTTCAGCCAGCAATCTTTAAAGGGCTTAAACTACAAAACATGTCTGCTTAGGGCAGGCTCTGCATCAGGCCTAGTGTGTGTGGGGGGGGGAGCGGGGGGAGGTGCTGGACAGACTGGGACAGGGGATGTGCAGCAGGGGAGGAGTCATGAAAGAGGCCACTTAAGCCTGCCCCGTCCGAGCGCGCACTGAGGCCCGAGGCGGCTGCACGCGCTCGCCCCGCAGGGTTAGTTCTTCCCTCGGTTAGTGCCAGGCCCCACTGCCCCGCCTGCCCCTCACTCCACCAGGGCACGTGTAGAGCTCTCAGACCAAGCATCCGTGACACGTCCTA
This sequence comes from Dipus sagitta, assembly GCA_036346955.1. Taxonomy (NCBI): domain Eukaryota; kingdom Metazoa; phylum Chordata; class Mammalia; order Rodentia; family Dipodidae; genus Dipus; species Dipus sagitta. Next base: position 162,502,984 of record CM070770.1, on the reverse strand, counting down.
GTCCAGCGACAAGAGCGGCGTTACCATGGAGACGCTGGTCTGAAGTGTTGTTTCTTTTTTTGGTTTTTCGAGTCTCACGGCTAGCTCAGGCTGACCTAGAATTCACTATGGAGTCTCAGGGTGGCCGGGAACTCACGGTGATCCTCCTACCTCTGCCTCCTGAGTACTTGGGCTAAGGGTGTGCACCACCACACCGGGCTTTGCTCTACCGTGTTCTGAAGGTTGACAGAAGCTCATCCAGGACAGGGTTAAGTGTGCTGCGGACACGCCCCACTCTGGGCAGGGCGAAGTCTAAACATCACTTCCGCCCTCACCCCCTCCGGCCCATACACTAGAGGTGAAGGCGCAGGGGGTTGTGCGTCACTTCCGGTGAACCCTGCGGGTGACAACGGCAACATGGCCCTGAATGGCGCTGGTGAGGATTTGACTATCTTGGCCCGTGACTGCGGGATGTGGGAAGCATTTCTTTCCTACGAGACTCTGGTCCCTTGTGCCTTTCTTCCGCAGAGGTCGACGATTTCTCCTGGGAGCCCCCGACTGAAGCAGAGACGAAGGTGCTGCAGGCGCGACGGGAGCGCCAGGATCGCATCTCCCGGCTCATGGGCGACTACCTGCTCCGCGGGTACCGCATGCTGGGCGATACGTGCGCAGACTGCGGGGTGAGGAGCGACCCGGGCTGCAACTACGGGCCTGGACGCACGGCCCCTCCGTAATTCTCCCCTTTTGGACCCAACTCCCCCGGTATCTCACCCGTGTTCCTTGTGCTTTCTGGTTTCCAGACGATCCTTCTCCAAGACAAACAGCGGAAAATCTACTGCGTGGCTTGTCAGGAGCTTGACTCAGACGTGGATAAAGATAATCCGGGTGAGAGGCCGGGTGTGCTCGGTGGGGAAACAACGTGGTAGTACTTCCCCAGGAACAGGAGGCCTTGGAATTTGTGCCTGCTGTGGAATTAAGATACTTTCTCCTTTTAGCCCTAGAGAGAACTGTTCATTCTGGAAAAGCAGCAAGCTTCCCCCCCACCCCCCGGAATCAGGGTCCCGTCCCAACCCAGGCCGACTTCCTGCGCTAGCCTCCAGAGCGCAGAGTTTAAAGGCGTTTACCACCACGCCCTCTGCTTAGCATTTTTTGTTTCCAACACTGGGATGGAGCCTGAACTAAATCAGGTGCCACCGCCCCTCCACACTCACAGAGGAGATGCAACCTAGGGCCTCACGAGTGTCAGACAAGCGCTTTTCCGCTGAGCTTCAGCCCTTGGTCACAATCTGTGTGTGTGTGTATATATATATATATAATTTGAATGTGACGGTGTATGGATGCACTAGGACCCCCTGCCGCTGCAAACGAACTCCAGACACATGTGCTGTTTTATGAGTCTGGCTTTATGTGGGTACTCAAACCCAAGCCATCAGGCTTTGCAAATAAGCATATTTTTAAAAATATATTTATTTATTTTAGAGAGAGAGAGAAAATGGGCGCACCAAGGCCTTCAGCCTCTGCAAATGAACTCCAGACACCTGCACTACCTTGTGCATCTGGCTTATGTGGGTACTGGGTAATCAAATCTGGGTCCTTTGGATTTGCTGGCAAGCGCCTTAACCGCTGAGCAATCTCTTCATCGCCCCGCCCCGCCCCTGCTTCCACCGTTTTTTTTTTTTTTTTTTTCGAGGTAGGGTCTCACTCTAGCCCAGGCTGACCTGGAATTCACTGTGGAGTCTCAGGGTGGCCTCGAACTCACGGCAATCCTCCTACCTCTGCCTCCCAAGTGCTGGGATTAAAGGCGTGCGCCACCATGCCCGGTTTTTTTTTTTGTTGTTGTTGTTTATTTTTATTTATTTGAGAGTGACAGAGAGAGAGAGAAGAGACAGAGAGAGAGAATGGGCACACCAGGGCTTCCAGCCACTGCAAAGGAACTCCAGGTGCGTGTGCCCGCTTGTGCATCTGGCTAACATGGGTCCTGGGGAATCGAGCCTCGAACCGTGGTCCTTAGGCTTCACAGGCCAGCACTTAACCGCTAAGCCATCTCTCCAGCCCCGTTTTTTGTTTTTGAGGCAGAGTCTCACTAGCCCAGGCTAACATGGAACTCACAGCCATCCTCTTACCTCAGTCTCCCAAGTGCTTGCATTAAAGGTGAGTGCCACCACATCCAGCTTTCAGGCACTGTCTTGTTGGATCATGAAGTTACGGTATGAATCACTGTCTTGAGACTGGTGCTGGGGGTATAAGCCCAGCGATACAGTGCTTGTCTAATGTGCGAGGAAAAGGAAGAGTAGGAAATGGATGAATTGTCATAGGACAGGGAAAACCACAGTACAGAAAGCAGAGTAGAAAAGAGCAAGTGGATCATGCATCTGACCATTCCATCCACTTTCTTTTTGTAGCTCTGAATGCCCAGGCTGCCCTTTCCCAAGCTCGGGAACACCAGCTCGCCTCTGCCACAGAGCTCCCCTCAGGCTCTCGACCCACCTCTCAGCCCCCAGTACCCCGTCCAGAACACTGTGAAGGAGCTGCTGCAGGGCTCAAGGCGGCAGCCCAGGGGCCACCCCCTCCTGCTGTGCCTCCAAATGCGGATGTGGTGTCTTGCACCCAGACAGCCCTCCTGCAGAAGCTGACATGGGCCTCAGCTGAGCTGGGCTCCAGCACCTCCCTGGAGACTAGTATCCAGCTGTGTGGCCTTATCCGGGCTTGTGCTGACGCCCTGTGCACCTTGAAGCAGCTGCAGCATTGAACCCCCCCCCCCATCCCTTGAGAAAAACAGCTGTTCCCTGCGTGGTTTATTTTAAATATATTATTATTTTAAATATTTCTATTTATTTGAAAGAGAGTGAGAGTTTGGGCATGCCAGGGCCACCAGCTACTGCAAAGGAACTCCAGATGCATGTGCCACTTTGTGCATCTAGCTTTATGAACCTGAGCTGTTAGGCTTTGCAAGCAAGTGCTCCAGCCCTATTCCTTAATTGATTCTGAATATGCATGCCAATCCCAGTTCTACTTAGTTCTTACTTTTGGCTTCTCATCGATCCATGGTCTTATTGTCCCTAAAAAATGAAATGACTTTCTGCATTCAGGAAGAGGTAGATACCCTATTCCAAGGGTGCCCTTAGCCTCTTCAGAGACAGGAAGAAAAAAGGGCTGGGCCTTGCCTTTGGTGGCACCCCTCCCCCAACTTCCTGAGTCTATCTTACACCTATGCTCATCTATCATGTATTAGCCGACACTGAAAGGTTGTGCCAACGCTAGTGTTGCTTTTTTAAGAGCCAGGCATGGACTTGCCCATCTCTTACCCTCCACTTTTAGATCCTTTCCCTGTGATTTCTCGGCCTTTTAGTTAAGATCAAGTGTAGGTAGGAGTGGGTCTGCAGAAAGGGCTGCCTGGCCCAGTGGACCTTTCCTGATTTCCAGCGGGCCCCCAGCCGTGGCCGTTTTAAGGGAGGCCCCGCCTTTGCGTAGGGGGTGGAGCATAGGCGGAGCCCAAGGAGTCTGGGAAGGAACAAAGCGCGGCCTGCGGGCGGCGGCTGAACTCGGGCGGCGGGGCCGCTGCATGCGGTACCCCGCGGACCCCGGCCCGGGTGGCATTGCGGTCTGCGCAGGGCTGGGCCATGAACGGACTGCCCTCTGCTGAGGCGCCGGGCGGCGCGGGCTGTGCCCTGGCCGGGCTCCCGCCGCTGCCGCGCGGCCTCAGCGGCCTCCTCAACGCGAGCGGGGGCTCGTGGCGGGAGCTGGAGCGCGTCTACAGCCAACGCAGTCGCATCCATGACGAGCTGAGCCGCGCCGCCCGGATCCCGGACGGTCCTCGCCACGCTGCCGGCGCCGCCAACTCGGGCCCTGCCACTGGTCAGCGCCGTCCGGTCAACCTGGACTCGGCACTAGCCGCGCTGCGCAAGGAGATGGTAAGTGGGTGGGAACCCGGCCTGTGGGAGGGGGTGCGTCTTGGGGGTGGGATCCCTAGTGGGTGGTGTCCGGCCAGGCCAGTGCGGGGACTTGGCCTGAGGATCCCGCACGGGGTAGAGTGCAGACAGGACTGGGTCTCTGACGTCCTGCAGACGGCATTTGAGTTACAGAACAGGGATTGGTAACAGTAGCCATGTGTTCATTAAAAAAAATGTTTTCTTCACACAATCTAACCCACCTTACTGGTTACCTCAGCCAGTGACTCGCCAGCAAGTTTCACAGCTTGCAGGTGCCATCTCCTGCCCCCAGAACTTTCACTTACATGAAGAAAGCTTGACTAGGGTTGTGGCCTGGGCTGGGAACCTGGGATCTCAGGAGGCGGGGGCTAGGGGTATCCTGGATCCCCAACTCCAGCCCACTGTCAGTTGTCTGCAGGTGGGGCTGCGGCAGCTGGATATGTCTCTCCTGTGCCAGCTGTGGGGGCTGTACGAGTCGATCCAGGACTACAAGCATCTGTGCCAAGACCTGAGCTTATGCCAGGACCTGTCGTCCTCCTTGCACTCGGACAGCTCCTACCCACCTGATGCCGGCCTCTCTGATGATGAAGAGCCTCCTGATGCCAGCCTACCCCCTGACCCCCCACCCCTAACTGTGCCCCAGACGCACAATGCCCGTGACCAGTGGCTGCAGGACGCCTTCCACATCAGCCTTTGAAGAGCTGGGGTGGGTGGGATTGCGCCAGAACAAAAGGCTCAAAACTTGCCCTTCAGCAAGTCCTCAGTCAATAGTGCCTGCTCTTCTACCGGTACCACCTCACTTCACTTTAGGAGGGCCAACGCATATGCCTTTGAGGCAAAATTGCCAAGCCCCCACCTGGTTAGCTACTGGGCACCTAGGTTGCAGCCTTTGCCTATTGCACTGGGCCTCCACATGTGTGCACCCCAGCTTGGCCAGCCCTCAGCCTGGCTGTGGGGTCCAAAGCGTCTTGCACTCCCCTTGGCATCTCTGGGATTGGGACCTTTTTCATCTTTTGCTGCCACTAGCAGCTCCTGGCTCAGGGGCATCCTACCTGTTGTTCTGGGGTTTCACTGCCCTAGACAAGGTCTCCAAGACCCATCCCTGCAACCACCCGCGGCCAGGAAGGCTAAGGCTCCCATGCTGGATATTTAAATTTAGAGGACAATTCCTGGGCGTGTAGATAATAAATATTCTTAGCGTTACTGCATTCTGGCTGGCTCACATGGGAATACAGCGGTTTCTGGCAAGTGTGGTCCCGCGCTCCACCAGCAGGTGGCAGCAGAGGACCCCCTCTTGAAAGGCTTAGCTGGGGCTGGGTGCGAATTCTCCATGGACAGGGTTGGGCGCTATCCAAACTGGCAGAGCCTGGCTCCGCAGCTGTGTGTCTGCGGTCGAGTCACTTCCCGAGGCCTTGGACCTTTTCTCCCCCTCTCCACTCGCTTTGGGCGGGGAAGGAAGAAGGAGCCGCCCGCCGGGTCTTGAGGAGAGAAACTTTCCACCTCGAGTGGGGGCGGAGTTGGGGCGGCACAGGAAATGGGTGGGTCGGAGTCAGCGGGCTGGACCGAGGGGCCCCTGGGCTGGAGAGGGAAAGTTCCTCCAGGAAGGACGTGGGAGCTGGTGCCCCAGGGTGTGTGGAAGAGCTGTGGAAGCTGAGGGAGTGCGGTTGCGGCCTCCAGAGGCCAGGCGAGCCCTGGGGAGGAGGTGGGGACGGGGCCAGCGCTTCAGGCACCCCCGTTACAATTTCACAGCGACCACCCAGTTCTCCACCCCAACACCAGGGACCTCTAGAACTTCCTCTTGCAGAGGAAGCCCACCGGAAGCGGCCTGCGCATTTGTGAAACTGCACTTCTTAGGCACCTCATCCCTACTCCCCGCAGCAGTCACGTGCGAGTTGCAACCCACCTAGTATCCTGACGACCACATGTCCAGTTGAACGGAGTCCACCAAGCACCAGACGTCGGCCTTGTCCAAGCTCGCCGAGCGCTGGCGGGTAGCGAGCAAGCTGATGTGCTGCCTCAGGGTAGCTCTCTGAAGTGGCAGACACCTGCAAAAGCTCATTACCATTCTGGGCGGGTAGATAGGCGATAAGGACTATAATCTAGGCGTTAACACTGCAGCTCACACCCCAGCTGACTTCTCAGAAGCGAGTAAACATGCACACATTTTCTCCAGCTCTGATAACGGACTGCAGTTAGTGAGAACTGGCAGAATCAGGCAAGCCCTGTCCTTTCCCAGGTTTCATCCTTTCAATGACTAAACGATGGGACTGTAATTATCCCCATTTAACAGACGTCAAGACTGAGGATCAGGGTGTTATTTGCTTTGCCCAATATCGCACACTTGAGAGTCATAATTTGAGCTTCAGCTGCTGTGACTGTCTTCCCTCTTGAAACCTTAGGACAGTTTTTCTGTTTGATTGTTTTTTGTTTTTGTTTTTTTTTTAATTATTTTCTTCATTATTTATTTATTTATTTATTTGAGAGCAACAGACACAGAGAAAGAGGCAGAGAGAGAGAGAGGGAATGGGCGCGCCAGGGCTTCCAGCCACTGCAAACAGAACTCCAGATGCGTGCGCCCCCTTGTGCATCTGGCTAACGTGGGTTCTGGGGAAGCGAGCCTTGAACCGGGGTCTTAGGCTTCACAGGCAAGCGCTTAACCACTAAGCCATCTCCCCAGCCCTGTTTGATTGTTTTTTAAGGTAGGGTCTCGCTCTAGCCCAGGCTGATCTGGAATTCACTATATAGTTTCAGGGTGGCTTCGAACTGACGGCTACCTCTGCCTCCCAAGAGCTGGCATTAAAGACATGTTGCCACCACACCCGGCTATTAGGACAGGTTTTTGAGAGACTAGGGGATGAGTGTTGCCCACAAATACATATATTTGCAAGGAGAGAGGTCTCTCATCTGCCTCTCTTTCTCGCTCATAAATAAATATTTTAAAAAGCAAGGAGAGGGCTGGAGAGATGGCTTAGCGGTTAAGCGCTTGCCTGTGAAGCCTAAGGACCCCGGTTCAAGGCTCGATTCCCCAGGACCCACGTTAGCCAGATGCACAAGGGGGCACACGCATCTGGAGTTCGTTTGCAGTGGCTGGAAGCCCTGGCGTGCCCATTCTCTCTGTATCTGCCTCTCTCTCTCTGTCTGTCAACTCTCAGATAAATAAATAAATAATGAACAAAAAAATTAAAAAAAAAAAAAAAGCAAGGAGAGAGAATGGGCGCACCAGGGCCTAAACCGCCGCTGCAAAGTAACTCCAGGTGAATGCGCCACTTTGTGCATCTGGTTTTACGTGGGTACTGGGGAATGGAACCCGGGTTGTTAGGCTTTGGAGGCAAGCGCATTAACCGGTAAGCCATATTTCCAGTCCTGGGTCGGCTTCCCACCTCTGCCTCCTAAGTGCTATGGTTTAAAGGCGTGTGACACCACGCCCGCCCGTCCCCTCACTGCTTCTTCCTACTCTGGTTAAAACTTGGGTGGCTGACTTCCGCTGGCACCCCAAGGCTAAGGGCAGCTGGCTCTGGCCCAGACTCGCAGGGCCCTTCCCTTTTCTGGGTCTCTGTTATACTAGCCTGGAAATGGGGTACCGGTAAGGAAGGGAGGTGGCCAGGGCTGCTCTACGGAGGGCGGCACCAAGCTGCGGGTTCTCCCTCCGAGCGCTCCTGCGCCCATCAAGGCAGCACTGCGGTCGGGCGTCACCCCCATTCCCCCTCGTGTCCCGCTCGCGACGCGGGACCCCGGAAGCCGGGTCGCCCCGCCCCGCCCCCCACCCCCCGCGCGCGCTCCGGCTCCCGCCCCGCGCTGGGCCCCGCCCGCCTGCCTTCGGACGGGGGTGCGGCTCCAGGAAACGGCGCGCTCGCTCCTCTGCGCTCCGGCCAGCCGCTCGCGCCCGGGCCGTAGATCCAGACCACCCGGCGGAGTCCCGGCGGCGGCAGCGGAAAGCACAGCCCTGGGTACAAGTCTCGGACATCTCTGCCCAGACGGGGCGGACCGGACAGGCGACGCAGCAAGGAACTCCGGAGGAGGCCATGGGGAGCCGGGCAGGGTCAGCGGTGGGGGGTCAGCGGAAGACTTGGGTCTGAGAAGCGGGCAATAAGAGCAGCGGGGACCATGACCTCGGTGTGGAAGCGCCTACAGCGAGTGGGCAAGAGGGCCGCCAAATTCCAGTTTGTGGCCTGTTACCATGAACTGGTGTTGGAGTGCACCAAGAAATGGTGAGTGGAAGGGAAGTCTGAGGAACACCTCCCATGACCCCCAACATCGACGTGGGACCCCATGGGCTTGGTCCATTTGAGTTGGAGGGAGCCCTCCCTGCCCCGCAGCTCAGGGGCCAAACTTGCTCCCATCCCAGGATGGGCTGATGTCCCAGGCACGGAGATTCAGAAGTGATTTGCAGTCTGGGGGATCCCAAGAGTTGAGGGATGTGGGGAGAGCCTTGGGAGGCATAACTCATCCGTCTGAAATGCCTACATTTTCTTTAGCTGTGGTCAGAATTGGGGAGGGGGCATGGGAAAAAGCAAACAAGTTTTTGAGGTCTACAGGTGGCCAAGGCTGAGATGGAAACTTCATGGACCTTATAGTGCAGCTCAGAGTGAAGATCTGGCCCCCTTTTCCCTTGCCCTCTTGTGGAGCTAAAAGACACCCCTCCTTCAGCCAGAGTGGGCACTGGGAGGCTGGAAATGCCTCCACAATGTCCTTAAAAGGGGAAACTGAGCATGCAGGGATGAAGAAGGAGGCGGGGAACAGTTTAAAAGGGCCTGAGGGCCTAGGAGATGGTAGGTCCGGGAGGAAAGGATCTGCGGAGGGCAAGATAGTGAGGTGAGAGGCCTGGGCTGCCAAAGGGTGCTGGGGCATCTGGCTCACTTGCCCCACTCGCAGCTGCCCAGGCGCCTGCGTCACACCCTAAATATATGCGCTCACTGGTGTCAGCTTCCTTGGCTGGATTAGGGCACAGCTGTGGGGGCCTCACACGCCAGATAGTGCTAAATTTAGACTCTTAAGGGGAAGAGCTGGGGTACAAAGGGACCATGGAGTCCAAAGGGAGGGGGATGAGTAGAGAGGCTGGGGTCCTCGCGGACCAATCACTTGATCTTAGCCAAAAGGCCCAGAAGCAGTAACAGCCACCAATCAATCATATCTCTGCTCTTGCTCACACTGGGCCTGCTGGCAGTCCCTTTATTTTATTTTTTAACTTTTAAAATTTATTTATTTGAGAAATAGGCAGATAGAGAGAGAGGGAGAGAGAGAGAGAGAGAGAGAGAATGGGTGTGTCAGGGCCTCCAGCCCCTGCAAACAAACTCCAGACACCTGTGCCACCTTGTGCATCTATCTGGTTTACATGAGTCCCGGAATATCAAACCTGAGTCCTGTGGTTTCGCAGGCAAGTGCCTTAACTGCTAAGCCATCTCTCCAGCCCAGGCAGTCCCTTTACTTGGCAGAGTCCAAGAGAGAATAGGAGCAGGTTGCAGTAACACAGCAGAACTGGCTCTTGAACTCTGATCTCTGGCTCCTGCCCCACCACCCTGGGTGAGGCTAGAGGGATGCTGGACATGGCCACAGTGAGCAGGCCGAAGGTGCAGACAGTATCAACGGGCTGAGTCACAGACAACTGAGTCGCTAGCTAGGGCCTCCTGGGCTTCTTAGCCTAGAGCCTGGGACAGGAAGCTGCCTCTGCCCAGGTCATGGTTTCCCAGGAGGGTGTGCCTGGCCTGAGTCAAGCTGCCCAGCCAGGCCCCACCCTCCCCAAGTCTTCCTCTTTCTGGGAAGGCCATCCTTGTTGGGCCATTGCCTACTGCCTGCTGGTTGAGGCTGAAGAAAGATGCTTAGCTGTGGGTCAGAGTGCAGGCTCAGCTACGTGACCTTACCTGACTCACCTCTCTGGGCCTCGGTATCCATAAGGGTTAATGGTGGCAAGTCACTCATCTTGGCTAGTGAGCTGGTCAGACCTGAGCATCCTGGCATGGGGCTGGGTACAGGTAGTGGAGGCTCTTTTGCTGCCTTCACTTGATCCTTTCCTCAGCCAACCCCACCCTCTTGGACAGAGGTTAGATACAAATCCAAAGGGACCCTCTCCCTTGGGCCCAGCCACGTGGCAACTCCTTGGCTGTTGTAGTGACACAGCAGAACTGGCTTTTGAACTCTGATCTCTGGCTCCTTGGCTGGCACTAGCCCTGTGCAGTTATTTCTGCCCTTGCTTGTCTCTGCCCCCGTACATGTCTGCCTGTCCTGAGTCTGCAAGGACTATGCTTGCTGTTCAGCTTAGATGTCACTGTCTGGAAGTCTTCCCTGACTTTCCTTAGGTTCCATTGTCATATGTTTGGGGAAATAGCAGTTCTACCTGACCCTCCTTGGGGTCACCAAGCCCAGCAAAGGACCGGCAATGTCAGGTCCGTCCTCAGTGTGATGATGTCTATTGACAAGCTAACCCTGGGCCTCTCTGGCTTTCCTCCCCACGTCTGCCTCTTCCACTCCCCCAACCTCAGACCCTGCACCTGCCAGTCCCTCAACATGCAGCCCCCCTGCAGGTCCAGATACACCCATGCCTATGAGGTGCCTCCTCCTTCGCGCCCCACTGAAGACAGCTTACTAATTTATTTTCTTTCTTGTCCTGCACTTTTCCTTCAACTCCCTTACCCTCAGCTCCAGAGGGTCTTCCCTTGTCTTTGCTCTGTCCCTAAAGCACGGCTGGGTTTATAGGGAGCACCTATAAGCCTTGTGCACATATTTGAGAGTTGATGAACTTCTTTCTTTTTTTTCCGAGGTAGGGTCTCATTCTAGCCCAGCCTGACCTGGAATTCACTGTGTAGTCTCAGGGTGACCTCGAACTCACAGTGATCCTCCTACCTGTGCCTCCAGAGTGCTGAGATTAAAGGCATGTGCCACCAGGCCCAGCTTTTATTTTTTATTTTTTTTGTTCATTTTTCTTTATTTATTTGAGAGTGACAGAGAGAGAAAGAGGCAGATAGATAGACAGATAGATAGTGCTTCCAGCCACTTCAAATGAACTTCAGATGTGTGCGCCCCCTTGTGCATCTGGCTAACGTGGGTCCTGGGAAATCTAGCCTCTAACTGGGGTCCTTAGGCTTCACAGGCAAGCGCTTAACTGCTAAGCCATTTCTCCAGCCCCCCCTTTTTTTTTAAATGAAAGAAACAGTGAGAGAGAGAGGGAAGGAGATAATTGGCATGCTAGGACCCCCAGGCACTACAATAGAACTCCAGATGCATGTGCCACCTTGTGCATGTGTGTGACCTTGTGTGCTTGTGTCACCTGTGTCTCTGGTTTACATGGGACCTGGAGAGTGGAACATGGGTCCTTAGGCTTTGCAGGCAAGCACCTTAACCACTAATCCATCTCTCCAGCCCTGATGAACTTCTTTCTGTGTGTGTGTGTGTGTGTGTGTGTGTGTGTACTCATGTCTGTCTGTTTGCCCGTCTTTCTTCATCAGTCCTTCTGGCCCATGCAGTCCAGGCCTTTGCCCTTGTGCCTTGGCCCCACCCTGCCTAAGTGGCTCCTCCCTGCACCCTGTGGCCTTAGATAAAAAAGGCCACTCAAGTCCTCTCTTGTGGGGAGAAGGACTAGGGAAGACCCTTACGGAGCTGGGGAATAGGAAGAAAAGGAGATGAGGAGCCTGGGGTGGCCTTAAGCTGCCCTCCCCTTCCTTCCAGGCAACCTGATAAGCTGGTGGTGGTATGGACCCGGAGAAACCGACGCATCTGTTCCAAGGTGAGGGAAGATGGCAACTGGAGGTCCAGTTTGGGGATGGGGCCAAACAGGGACCAAGGAAAAGGCTTAGTGAGAGAAATAGTGAGGGGGGGTAAGGAAAGGCTGGAGGGGGCTGATGAGGGATGGAGTCAGGTTCATATCAGAATCTATGGAAGGAAAGGAAGATAAGGGCATGGGGGTGAAGGGAGAAGACTTAGGGGAAGACTCAAATTGTCCCTGCAGCCTCACAGCTGGCAGCCTGGCATCCAGAATCCATACCGTGGCACCGTGGTGTGGATGGTCCCTGAGAATGTGGACATCTCCGTGACCCTGTACAGGGTGAGTCTCCAGCCCTTAGGCATAGACAGGAATGGGCAGGAGAAAACAATGCTGGGTGGCCACAGGGCTAAATAGGAAAGAACTGAGTGGTGGGACCAGGCATTTTGGGGAGAAGGGCAGCTCAGTACCAGTGCCTTAAGAGGTCTTGGAGAGAGGAGCATTTACCAACCTGTACAGGCCCCTCTCACTATACCACCCTCCCTAAAGCCCAGTACTCATCAGTGCTCCCCTCCTCAGGACCCTCATGTGGACCAGTATGAGGCCAAAGAATGGACATTTATTATTGAGAATGTGAGTGTCCTGCTGGGCTGGGGTCTGGGGTCTCAGGGGCCTTAGGGCAGCACTGATGCTCCTTCTCCTGTTCCTCCACTGCTCACACCCACAGGAGTCCAAGGGGCAGCGGAAGGTGCTGGCCACCGCTGATGTGGACCTGGCCCGCCATGCAGGGCCTGTGCCTGCTCAGGTTCCGCTGCGGCTACGGCTGAAGCCCAAGTCGGTGAAGGTGGTGCATGCAGAGCTGAGCCTCACCCTCTCTGGGGTGCTGTTGCGTGAGGGACGTGCCACGTGAGTGTCTGCTTGCCCTCTTTGGCCCTGGCCTGTGTTATGTGAATCCAGCCTTTACGTCTGACCTCCGACCCCCAGGGATGATGACATGCAGAGTCTGGCCAGCCTCATGAGTGTGAAGCCTAGTGATGTGGGCAACTTGGACGACTTTGCTGAGAGTGACGAGGATGAAGCTAATGGATCTGTGGCCTCTGAAGCCCGGGCTCGAGGCTCCCAGCCAGGTGAGCTTATAGCCTCCTATGGGGTTGAGACTGCCAAGGCCCAGGACAGATGTGCGGTGCCCAGCCACAAGCACTGGTTACGCTGGGTAAGGCCAGCTTGTGCACACTCAGTAATGCAGGATGGGTTCTCAAAGCTTCCCCATGGCCCTTTCACCTGTGGGTAGATGCCAGTCTGGTCCCTGCCTGACGTGAGAAGCTGGGTCATGTGCAGAATGGGCCCTTACCTCCCTCTTCTTCCTCCCCTCGGCTCCTTTCAAGCTTTTGTGCTTCATCCTCATGCTTCTTTCTCTCTTACTGTTTCTGTTTCTCTGTGCATCTGTGGGCCTGTCTCTTCTGGAAGGCAGGGGCAGTGCCCTGAGGCCAGGGCGTTTCCCAGGTAGGCCCTACACTCTAGTAGGGATGTGGAGGGGGAGGTCCAACCTTCAGGGTCCTGCTCTGGACTGACTACTCCTCTAACGGCCTCCCTTCCAGATCCCTCTAGGGAGCTGAAGACACTCTGTGAGGAAGAGGATGAGAGCCAAGTACGGCCCCAGCAGGCAGGTAAAACCTGGGCTGGGATTGAGGTAGAGGACTGGACCCTGTGCCACATACCCATGCCTTAGTGTCCCCTCCCTTTCCCCCAGCTGCCAGCCCTTCTAGTGCTGAAGATACCAGCCCTGCCCCTGTGAGTGCCCCTGCGCCCCCAGCCAGGGCCTCCCGAGGCCAGGGGTCAGAACCAGCCGCTGTAGCAGGGGGCCAGGTGGGGCCTAAGGCCCCAAGGCCCCCAGGATCCCCACGGGAGACAAGGTGAGGAGACAACTCCACTGCTGCTGGAGCCCCACCTCCACACCTCTCCAGTGCTGTAGCCTTCTGAGGGGTGGTATAGGGCTAAAGGGCCCACAGGAGTTTCCAACACTACTATTTTCCTCTCTCTTCTCAGGTCCTCCAAGCAACCAAGCCAGGACATGGCGCCCACCCCAGCCCCTCGACTCCGGAAAGGCTCGGATGTCCCCCAGTCCCCAGATCCCCACAGGGGAGATGAGGTCCTTAACACCTCAGAGGCTCCTCCAGCAAGAGTGGGTTCTTCTGGGGAGACCCAGGCTTGGCCCAGCCCACAGGATGGAACAGAGGAAGCCAGGCCAGGCCCAGACATTGAGGATAGAGGCACCAGAGACACTTTGAGAGGGCAAAGAGCCAAGGTTGAAGAGGAGGGGGTGACTGGGGACAGTTCAGAGGCTAGTGGGGTGGACAGTGAGCAAGGGTCAGGAGTCCAAGAGAACACTAAGAGGTCAGGCACCACAGCTGGGGAGGCTGAAGAGAGTTCAGAATGTAGTCAACAGGATGCTGAGCAGGGGTCAGAAGTAGCCAAGGAGAGACCCGAGGCAAGACTCAAGGGGACTCCAGAGGCTCCTCCTAGGAGCTCGCAGGGAAGGATGGGGGTCAGGGCCCAGGAAGAGGCTCCCACAGATCTGAGCTCACCTCTGGCTGAGCCTGCAGGGCATCCAGTGCACCTTGGTGTTGCCAGGGCTGCTGAAGGACAGGAGAGAGAGAGCACAGAGGTGAGCGGCACAGCCCCTGGTATCGGGAGGTCAGGTCTGGAGCAGGGCCCCTCTGCTAGAGCAGCAAGCACTGGGCGCCACGTGAGCAGGTTCCAGGAGGTAGTATCTAGGGATCTAAGGGCCCCGCAGGCGGAGGCAGAAGCTGAGGAGTCAAAGCTCCTGGGAGCAGAGACTGAGCTGACATCACAGGAGGTGTTAGGGACCCAGAAGACAGAGGCTTGGGAACCAAGGTCCTCAGAAATAGAGACTGGGACAGCAGAAGCTGAAATATTGGGGTCCCAAGAGACAGAGGCAGCAAGATCAGAGGCCCCGGAGTCAGAGGCTGCTGGGACAGCAAAGTCTGAGGTACTGGTCCTGGGGACCCAGCAGGAAGAGGTGGGAGGTCCAGGGTTGCTGGGGACAGAGGCCAGGGTGTCGGAGTCTGAGGATTTTGGGACCCAGGAAATAGAGGCTGGGGGTTCTGAGATATTGGAGACTCAGGAAATTGCAGTGGGGAGGCCTAGGGTATGGAAGATGGAGGCTGAGATACTCAGGGCTCAGGAGACAGAGGCAGAAATTTTAGAGACACAGAAGTTAGCAGCTGAGGTATCAGGGGTTCTAGGGACAGAAACAAAGATGGCAGAATCTGAGATATTGGTGTCCCAGAAGACAGAGGAGAGCAATGGGGGGATCCCAGGGACAGAGACTGAAACAGCAGAAGATGAGATATTGGATACCCAGGAGATACCATCTGGGGGTTCAGAGCCCCCAGGTATACAATCTGAGATAGTGGAGGCCCAGGAGACAGAGGTAGGGGGTTCAGAAGTTTCGGTGATAGAACCTGAGACAGCAGAAGCTGACATATTGGGGACCCAGGAGATAGCACAGGGTTCTGGAGTGCTTAGGATAGAAACCAAGATACCAGAATCTGAGATTGTGGGGACCCTGGAGACAGAGGTAGGGGGCTCAGGGGTTCTGGAGGTAGAACCTGGGGCAAGAGAAGCTAAGATATTGGGGACCCAGGAGATAAGAGCTGGGGGTCCAGGAGTCCCAGGCATAGGAGATGAGAGAGGGGAGATTGAGATATTAGAGATCCAAGAAATATCTGAGGGTTTGGGGCTTTTGAGGATAGAAGCTGAGAAATCAGAATCTAAGGTATTAGGGGCCCAGATGACTGAGGTAGAAGGTTCTGGAGTACAAGAAACAGAGGCTGAAATATTAGGGAGACAGAAGGTGGCAGCTGAGGATTCAGGTGTTCCAAGGACAGAGACTGAAATAGCAGAGTCTGAGATATTAGGGGCTCAAAACAGAGAGGCTGGGGCTTGGAGGGTCCCAGAGATAGCTTCTGAAATAGCAGAAACTGAGATTTTGGGGACCCAGGAATCAGAAATAGGGCATTCAGAGATTCTAGAAACAGAAGCTAAGACAGTAAAGTCTGAGATATCAGGAGCCCAGGAGACAGAAGTAAAGGATTTAGGAGCCCTGGAAGTAGAAAGTAAGGTAGCCGAAGCTGGGCTGTTGGGGATCCAGAGGAAAGCAGCTAGGGGCTCAGGGACCTGTGGGATAGAAGCTGAAATAGCCGGGTCCTGGGAGGCAGAGGCCAGGGATTCTGAGGTCTTGGGGCCAGAGGCTAGAATGGCAGAAGCTGAGGCACTGAGGACCCAGTGGGCAGAAACTATAGTTTCAGAGAATGAAGAGGCAAAGACTGAGAGTTTGGGGGTCCACGATCCTGGAGCCTGGAGAATTCTCAAATATGAGGCTTTAAACACTCCAGTCACTAAGCAAAGCATTTCAGGATCCCAGAAAGTAGAGGCAGAGGTTTTAGGAGTACAAACGGCAGAAATTAAAGTTTTAAGGTTCCAGGGGACAGAGACTAGAGTTTTGGGAATATCAGAGTCCAAATCTGGAGTTTGGGAGCCCCAGAAAGAAGAGGTGATGGTTTTAGAGTCCCCAGAGAATAAATCTGGTGTTTTTGAGGCCCAGGAAGCAGAGACTGGGGTCTTGGGAACCAAGAAGGGCAAAGAAGCCAAGGAGAGCCTTCCAGAGGCTAGCCTGATTGAGACACATGTGGCCAGTGGGTCAGGGGCTGGGGTGCCCAGGTCCTCAGGGGCCTCTTCCCCAGAGGAGCCGGAAGAGGACAGGAGGCTGCCAAGCAGCCAGGTAGGGATGGGGACCACCAAGGGCCCAGTGGGCTGCTTTCCACTAACCTGGGGCTGAACGAATGACAGCTCTGCATGGACCCCACCAGGTGTACTGAGATGGGTGTGTTGTGGGGCTCAGCTTCAAGAAAGCCCCTTATCCCTCCCTCTCATCCCTCCCTCTGGATGCCCTGGCTCTCCTACCCTGCTGGGCTACCACTGCATGAAACTGGATACCCCTAAGCTGATTTTATGGGCTGACTTTGAATTGTGGCTGCTGGTGCCTTCTGATTTTGCCTGAGGGCAATTGACCTTTTAGGTAACCTTGGCAGATGACCCTCTTCCCCTAGCTGGAAACCCTTTTGCCTGGCTCGAGGCTCTGACCAGAGGTCTCTGGTGATCCTTGCAAACTCAGCTGGGGCTGTTTCATGCCAATTCTGAGGCTGCTCCCAAGGGGCAGAGAGCACAGCTCCCTAGAACACATTCCCTAAGTCCACCCCTGTGTTCTCTTCAGGCACCACCTGCCCTGGTCAGCTCCAGCCAGTCCCTGCTTGAATGGTGCCAAGAGGTCACCACTGGCTACCGTGGTGTCTGTATCACCAACTTTACCACATCCTGGCGCAACGGCCTGGCTTTCTGCGCTATTTTACATCGATTCTACCCAGATAAGATGTGAGCAACCAGGGGGTGGGTGAGGATGAATGGGGACACCTACAGGGACACCTGTGCCATCTACTTCTGACCAGCTCGCTCGCTCGCTCTCTTCTCTCTCTCTCTCTGCAGAGACTATGCCTCCCTGGACCCTCACAACATAAAACAGAACAACAAGCAGGTGAGATAGGGAAGGAACTAGGGCTGGAGAGGGTAGAAGATTCCAACTGCCTGCCTAACAACTGGGAAGTTTGTATTACCTTGATCCCAGCCTGGCTTTTAGAGACGTTTTACGTTTTCGGACATTAAATTGTTGCTTTCTTTAGTTTTGATTTTGGGGTGTTGAGTTTTTAATTTTTAAAGTATATTTTCTCTAGATTCCTCCCGCCCCCCCTCCCCCCGCCCCCAGACACCCTTTGGTAACGGAGGTGTGTGATGTGTAGTTGCTAGGTAACACGAGGGTGGGCCTTGTTGCTAGGTTTCCCTCCAGAGGATCGCAAAGGCATTGCTAAGCAAATCCCGGCTCTGGGAGTCGCAGCGACCCCCTAGGGGGCCCGTCTGGCGTGGGTCTGTCGTGTTGCTGGGTAACGTGGGTCACCACAGTCACTGCTGCTGACCTGGAGCGCACTGTCCCTAGGCTTTCGATGGCTTCGCAGCCCTGGGCGTGTCACGACTGCTGGAGCCAGCTGACATGGTACTCCTGTCGGTGCCCGACAAGCTCATCGTCATGACCTACTTGTGCCAGATCCGCGCCTTCTGCACCGGGCAGGAGCTGCAGCTGGTGCAGCTGGAGGGCGGCGGCGGCGCGGGCACTTACCGCGTGGGCAGCGCCCAGCAGAGCCCGCCCGACGACCTGGACGCTGGCGGCCTGGCGCAGCGGCTGCGCGAGCACGGGGCCGAAGCGCCCAAGGAGGTGGTGAACCGTGGGGCTGGGGCGGTGCCCAAGGCGGCCTCCAGGGACATGGACCCGGGCTGCGCCTCCAAGGACGGCGAAGCCGAGGCGCCCGCCGACGGCCTCGGAGCTCGGACGTCCTCGTCCTCCGTGGCCCCCGCGGAGGGACTGGTGAACGGGGCGGGGGCGCCGGGCGGAGTGAGGTTGAGGCGGCCGTCGGTCAACGGAGAGGCGGGGCCGGTGCCACCACCCCGGGCGCACGGCTCCTTCGCACACGTGCGGGACGCCGACCTGCTGAAGAAGAGGCGCTCGCGGCTGCGGAACAGCAACTCCTTCTCTGTGGACGACGCGGACTCGGGCGCGACAGGGACCTGCGGGAGCTGGGTCTGCGGTGAGTGTCCCCTCACCCTGCTGCAGCTCAGGCTTGTGGGGAGCCATCGGAGAGTGGTTCAGAGTGGACCCCAAAGACAGCCACTAATGGCGGCCGCTCCAGAGAGGCAGCCTAGCTGGATGCTGCTAAGCACTTTTCTGATAGAGGGGAGACCCTTTTGCTGGCATGGTACTGAGCTCTCTCTCTCTGTCAGAAGACATAGCCTAGGCAAAGCCCGCTAGTCCCAGAACAGACATGGACTGTGAGGCAAGACTGACACATATACTAATGGCTTCCAACACTTGGTGGTACCCAGTTTGGGGAACCATGGACTGTAGAAGGAAGTTCCAGAAGGCTCCATGCTGTCAGCACTCAGAGCTTTGTGGGCTATAAAGTGAGTTTGGGACTTTTTTCTTTTTCCCCCCTCTGTGAGTGGCCCTGGGGCCACCTAGCCTTTACCTTGACCCATTAGCTTGTGGCAAGGTTTCTGTTCTCCAAGGTACCCTTTTAGTCGCAATCTCTGACTTGGATACTTAATCCCAGAGACCAGTTTTCTTTCTTTAGATTTTTTTTTTGTTTATCTTTATTTATTTGAGAGTGACAGACAAAGAGAGAAAGAGAGAGAGAATGGGCATGCCAGGGCCTCCAGCCACTGCAAACGAACTCTAGATGCATGTGCCCCCTTGTGCATCTGGCTTACGTGGGTCCTGGGGAATCGAACCGAGGTCCTTTGGTTTTGCAGGCAAGAGCCTTCACCACTAAGCCATCTCTCAAAAAAAAAAAAAAAAGTTTTCTGTTTTCCTATTACAGAAACGTGGACTTGGGACTCCCTTCAAGGGTAGTGTCTCCACCCCCATGCTCTGTAGGTCTCAGGCCAGCCTTCACTTGGGTGTCATGGCAGTGTGTTGAAGGAGAGATGGTCTTGTAGGGAGCAGGAACTCACTCAAGAACTCACAACTAGCCAGGCAGGCGTGGTGGCTCACACCTTTAATCACAGCACTCATGAGGCAGAGGTAGGAGGATTACCATGAGTTTAAGGCCACTCTGAGACTACATAGTGAATTCCAGGTCAACCTGAGGCTAGAGTGAGACCCTACCTCAAAAAAAAAAAAAAAAAAAAAAAAAAAAAAAAAAAAAACCTCCAGGGCTGAGTATTGTGGTGCATACCTTTAATCTCAGCACTCTGGAGGCAGAGGTAGGAAGATCCCTGTGAATTTGAGGCCAGCCTCAGACTACATAGTGAATTCCAGGTCAGCCTGGGTTAGAGCAAAACCCTACCTCAAAAAAACCAAGAAAAAAGCAACCGATGAAGTCCAGCCACAGGCTTTCAAACTGGGAGTGACACTGGGGGGGGGGGGCAGCTCCATCAGGACACTGCACACCTCCCTGTATAGAGCTGCCCAGCCACAGACCCTGAGTTCAGAGGGAATCAATTGGGAAAAGCTTTTCAGAGGAAATACCTAGCCCTTGAGCTGGTTGATAAGATGCACTGTTTTTCCCAGGTGCAAGATGGAGGGCTAGGGAATAGCTCAGTGGTGGAGTGCTTGCTTAGCATTCCAGCGCTGGATTCAACCGTTACTACCAAAGAAAACCCCAAAATGCTGGGCGTAGTGCCTATAATCTCAGTACTTGGAAGGTTAGAAACAGGATGATCAGGCGATTGAGGGAGAGAGGGAGGGAAGAAAGAAAGAAAGAAAAAAGAAAGAAAGGAAGGAAGAAAGAAAAAAAGAAAAACGAAAAGAAAATTGGGGGCTTGTGGAGATGGTTAAAGGTGCTTGTTTGCAAGGCTCCTGACCTGAGTTTGAGTGCCCAATACCCACAGAAAACTAGATGCATGAAGTTATACATACATCTGGAGTTCCTTTACTATGGCAAAAGGCCCTGATATGTGCCCATACACACTCTGTGTCCTTACTCACAAATAAATACATAAAAATACTTAAAAAAAGAAAAGTGGAAGCCAGGTGTGGTGGTGTACGCCTTTAATCCCAGCACTTGGGAGGCAGAGGTTGGAGGATCGCCATGAGTACGAGGCCACCCTGAGACTTCATATTGAATTCCAGGTCAGGACCTGAGCTAGAGTGAGACACTACCTCGAAAAACAAAAACCAAAAAAAAAAAAAAAAAAAAGTGGGCCGGGCATGGTGGCACAATGCCTTTAATCCCAGCATTTGGGAGATAGAGGTAGAAGGGTCTCTGAGAGTTCTGAGAGTTTGAGGCCACCCTGAGACTACATAGTGAATTCCAGGACAGCCTAAGCTAGATTGATACCCTACCTTGAAAAACCATAAAACAGCAAAAAAACTGGGAGTGGCTGATTCCCCAGGGGAGGGCCCCACACAAGCAAAACGGCAGCAGCAGAGGCATACATTCAGGGCTTATTTAGGGAACTGCCAGTCATCTTCCTGGAAGTCCCCAGATGGCAGTGAGGCCAGTCTGACAGCAGGAGCCGTGAGTGGATACACATGACCTGGTGAGAGACAGAGGGCCCCTAAAGGCATCTCTTAGGCAGTGTCAGTGTGAGGCAGCCACCTAATTTGCATCAGTGGCACTTTATTGTGAAGTGGAAGCTCCAACTTACACCCTTCTGGGCCCATGTCCCAGGGTCTGGTCTGGCCCTCCTCTAGCCCTTGCCCCACTGGAGATATTTGACCTACGAAGCTGGAGGAGGCTCCTCATTGGCTGTCTCCACCCCCCATTTCCCAAGAGTGTTGTGGGAGGCTGTTCAGCCTGGCTCCACCCTCAGGAGCTCCCAGAGGCTTGCAGTAGGATGAGGTTAGGCACTTTGAGGCTGGGGTGGAAAGGAAGTACCTTTCGAGGCAGCCCTGAAAGGCTTCCTGGAGGAGGGGCCACGCAAGGGTATAGAAAGAGGAATTTGGGTCAGACATGAGGAAGAAGCTTTGGAATTCCCACCAAGGCTGCTGGTGTGAGTAAGCACACGTGAGCCCAAGAGCTGCTGAGTTTGCCTTCTGCCTGCCTTCGCTGTGTGACTGGCCTACCCACACAACCCCCTTGGCTCTTCACAATGCCCCTTTCAGGAAGGAATAGCCCCCACTCCCACCCCATTTACAGGTGGTAACACTGAAGTTCAGGACAAAGGGTCTTGATGCTGGCATGAACCCAAGTTTTGAGCCCTAGATCTTAAATGGCACCCTCTGCTGGGCTGTTGTTCCCTGGGCAAGCCCCTGCTTTTTCCCTGAGGGTGAGAAGCAAAGATATAAAAGCCCTTTGCAAAGTGGAATGCAGGCACACTGCAGGGTGTGTCAAAAAGGGCAGCTGTATGTTTCTCCAGGTGCTTTTCTTTTAAAAGAATTTTTTGTTTATTATTTATTTATTTGAGAGCGACAGACAGTGAGAGAAAGAGGCAGATAGAGAGAGACAGAAATTGGGTGCATCCAGATGCCTTTTGGAGCCCTGCAACATGTAGGTCACACAGCTGGGATTGCTTTCCATTTCACATGCAAGGACACAAACAAGGCCAGTGGGAGTCCAAGCTTGGGAACAAATTTTGGGTTAGCCCTGGCCCTAGGACAGGCCATGTGAGCTTTGTATCTATCTGGCTTTCAGTTTCCTTCTTGGTAAAGTAGGGATAGCTCCTGCCTTATGGGGTTGTTGAGAAGTAAATGTCAGTGAAATGTTTCACTGTGCCTATGACATTTTTGCTTAGGAAACAGTAATTATTATTATTATTATCATTATTGGGAGGAAGAGGCATAGAGAGAAAGAAAGAGAGAATGGGCACGTCGGGACCTCCAGCTGCTGCAGAGGAACTCCAGATGCCAGCATCACCTTGTGCATCTGGCTTACGCGGGTCCTGGGGAATGGAACCTGGGTCCTTTGGCTTTGCAAGCAAGCACCTTAACAGCTAAGCTATCTCTCCAGCCCAGCAGACAGTAGTTCTTGTCATTAATCATTGTGCCCTGTGTGCTGGACCCTGGCCTATCTGAAGGGGCCACCTCCAGTCAAGGAGACTTCAATAACCAGTAGCGTATTGAAGTAGGTGGGGCATGAGCCATTGTGAGGAGGCGCTGCCCTACCTGGGGATCAGGGCAGGCTTTCAGAGGCCAGAAGATCAGGTAGGGAGGCAGAAGGAGGTGTGGAAGCCTGAGGAGCTCCTGCAAGAGGAGGGCTGAGCTGAGCCTGGGAAGGTTGAGTTGTTCGGGCAGCTTAAGATGGAGGCTGATTCCAGGCTGAAGAAGCTTTTTAGGGAACTGAAAGTCCCTTATGACCAGAGGCTGATGCCGTGGTGAAGCTCAGAGTGGTGAGGCTGAAGTTGTTCACAGGCCTCAGTGGCAAGGCTGAGAATGGGGTCTGAGGAGAGTTACACCAAGTGGTTTTGGGAAGACTTCTTAGCTGTGGCATGAACATTGAGTTGAAAGCAAGAACATGGTGGCCAGTGAGTAGGCTACTACTGACCCAAGCCAGAGAGTATAGCACCTGAACCAGGGCTGCCTCTCAGAGAGGTGCAAGTTGGGGTGAACAGTTGGGTGGTTCAACTCCTGTGTCAGTACCCACCTGTGACCACGAAGGGTGGCCAGCAGTATTTGTCAAGAGAGCAGGATATCAGCTGAGTCAAAAGTTGGGGCCCCAGGAATGGGGAGTGGGACACTTTGGAGGGCAGCTGTGACCCTTCCAGGGTAACATTCTCAGGTTCAGCCTGCCTGTCTGGTTCTGTATGGTTTGTGACTAGCACAGCTGGCTCTAGGTGTGGGAACTGATTAAGTGGGATGGCGCCCCCTTCTGGTCAGGAGGTGGAGGCACTGGCTCAGGATGGCCTACCTTGAGATGGGGTTTAACAGGGCTCCAGGTCAACTCCAGGGGCCCTAGCCGCCAGGTGACCTGAGGGGCTCAGTGGAGGAAAGGGGGGTGGGAGTGCTTTCTGTTGAGCTCTCCTCAGCCTTTCAAAACTGTCAACCCTAGGCTTAGGAGGGAGGACTTGGGAATTCATAGGTGGGTCAATGACACCAGGACTACAGACTGGAGGTGAATGCCTAGTTTTTTTTTTGTTTTTTTTTTTTTTTCCTAAGTAGGGTCTCTCTCTAGCCCAGGCTGACCTGGAATTCACTATGTAGTCTCAGCATGGCCTGAAACTCATGGTAATCTTCCTACCTCTGCCTCCCAAGTGCTGGGATTAAAGGCATATGCCACCATGCCTGGCTCTAAATCCCTAGTTTTTGCTTGAGGAGGCCCTTACAGGACTGGAGAAGCAGCTGGGCAGGCAGGGTCTGGAACTGAAGATCCCACCTCCCCTGTGTATGAGAGGCTCTGGCTTAGCTTGGTATGGGATATTCAGAAACCCTCCCAGCACTCATCAGCTTTTTCACCCACAGGAAGGCCCTAACCCTGACACCAACCCTGACCCTGGCCCACCCACAACCACAGCCCTGCAGCAGCCCCCTCCTGGTGAGTAGTTTTGGAGGGGTTGGGTGACCTAGCTCAGCTAGGCTTCTCACAGATCTTTTCTGTGGACTTCGGGGAGCACATGCTGGCTGAGAGCACCTAAACTGGTCTCTGTCTGCAGGTGGGAGTCCTCCGTCCGAGGAACCACCCCCAAGTCCAGGGGAAGAGCCTGGACTGGTAAGGAAGGCCTGGTGGGAGGAACTGTTGTGGGCATTTCCTAGGTAGGGCCTGGGATGAGCTCACTTGTCTCGTGCCCCCTTTTCTGCCCCTAGCAACGGTTCCAGGACACAAGTCAGTATGTGTGCGCAGAGCTGCAGGCCCTGGAACAGGAGCAGAGACAGATAGACGGGAGGGCAGCTGAGGTGGAGACACAGCTGAGGAGCCTTATGGAATCAGGTATGGCGGGCATTTGGAGTCTCCTCCATCCGCAGAGCTGCCCAGCTCGGCAGCAGCTCCTGGTCTTGGGAGGAGACACAGCTGGAGTCTCGTCCCTTTTACAGCAGGGCATGCATGCTGGAGGCACATAGCTCAGGCCACAGGAAGCAAGCCCCCTCCCCCAACCGTCAGCTGCTCTAACTAGGACCAGAGGCAGGTAGGTCTGCTGACTGTCTTGGCCTGATTCAGGTGCCAACAAACTGCAGGAGGAGATGCTGATCCAGGAGTGGTTCACCCTGGTTAACAAGAAAAACGCTCTCATCCGGAGGCAAGACCAGCTGCAGTTACTGTGAGTCTAGCTCTGGCGGCCTAGGCCCCGCCCCTCCCCAGTCCCGCCCCGGCCAGGTCCTGCCCCTGACGCGTGGCAGCAGTTTAGATGAAATGAACGTTAGCCATGCGTCCTTTCTTTTTAAATCCTTCCTTTCCCCCCTCCCCCAGGGTAGGGTCTCACGCTAGCCCAGGCTGACCTGGAATTCACTATGTAGTACCTGGGTGGCCTTGAACTCACAGCGATCCTCCTACCTCAGCCTCCCAAGTGCTGGGATTAAAGGTGTGCATCACCACACCCGGCCTGCATTTAAAAAAAAAAAAAAAAAAAACTTTTATATTTATTTGCCTGAGAAAGAGAGAGGGGCAGCAGATAGAGAATGTGCGCACCAGGGCCTTCAGCTGCTGCAAACGAACTCCACCCAGATGCATGTGTCATTTTGTGCATCTGGCTTATGTGGGTCCTGGGGAATTGAACCTGGGTCGTTTGGTTTTTCAGGCGAGCACCTTAACTGTTAAGCCATCCCTCCAGCCTCACCCCTCTTTTTTTTTGAGGTAGGATCTCGCTTCAGCCCAGGCTGGCCTTGAATTCAGCGATTCTCTTACCTCTGCCTCCCAAGTGCTGGGATTAAAGGCGTGCACGAGCACGCCCGGCTACCTTTGCATTTTGGAGTATTTTTCAGAAAAATTTAGACTACTATTTCCATCCAAATAATCCTGGGTTACTTATTTGAAAAGAGGAAGGAGGGCCTGGTGGGGGCAACAAAAATACTTTGTAATTGAAGACTAGTTGGAAGGCCAGAGAACGTAAAGGCAACTGGGCCGTATTGCTGAGGTCCTGCCAGCCTTCTACGGAAACGGAGAGGATCGAGGCTTTGGAGTGCTCATAGCCCAGGGCACTCCCGCCTCCCCTCTTCCCTGACTTGGCACCCCTACCACTCAGCATTGAGGAGCAGGACTTGGAGCGGAGGTTCGAACTGCTGAGCCGGGAGCTGCGGGCCATACTGGCCATTGAAGGTGGGAGATGCGGCCCGAGGGGCTTGGAGGTAGGGTGGGGCCGGGGCGCGAGCACCTTCTCATGCCCGGTCTTCGGTTCCCAGAATGGCGGAAAACGGTCGCGCAGCAACACCGGGAACAGCTCCTTCTGGAGGAGCTGGTGTCCCTGGTGAACCAGAGGGACGAGCTGGTCCGAGACCTGGACCACAAGGAGCGGATGTGAGTCGGGGCGGGGAAACAGGACGGCGCTGTTAGCTGGGGAGGCCCCGGGGCTCACTGCCAGGAAGGCAGAGACGCTGGGGCTGACTTGCACCCTTCCTCCCAGCGCCCTGGAGGAGGACGAGCGCCTGGAACGCGGCCTGGAGCAGCGACGCCGCAAGGTGAGCCGGCAGCTGAGCCGGCGCGAGCGCTGCACGCTGAGCTGAGCGAGCTCCCGCGGCTCTGCGTGCCCCGCCCTCGGCTCCATCTCGCCGCCCCGGGCCTGCGCCCTGGAGGACCCTGCCTTCCCGACGGCTGCCCGCCGTCCCAGACGCCCGGTCAGCGGGCAGAGCAGGGCGGACCCCCGGGCCGCATCTGCGAGACTGCCTCTCGGGCCAGACAGTATTTATTTGCTCGTCTTGAGTGTGCGTGCGTGTGTTCACGGTGGCGGGCTGTGCAGGACGCCTCCTTGGCCTGGCTGGAGAGCGTTGGCCCAGGGACTGCTGCCTGGTCCTCTTCCCCTGCTTGTGACTCTTGAGCAATAAAATTGGACTGGGACACACCAGCGAAGGCCCTTTCTCAGAAGGACCTGAGCTTCAATAGGAGGAAGAGGATGGGGCTTAGGATGATAATGTTGTCCGTGGGACTCTAACCAGGGTCAGGCCAGCTTGGGGGTTCCTAGATGCCCTCTGGGACTGGACCTTGGCCTTTCAAGAATGGTGCCCAGAGGGAAGACCCACTTGGAAAGAAAATACAGTGGAAAAGTCAGTGTGTGAAGCATGCCTATAATCCCAGCACTTGAGATGTGGACATAGGAGAATCAAGAGTTAAACCTGAGCTATATGAGAACTTGTCTTGAAAGATTAAAACACACACAGTGGAATTGTTTCGTATCTTATTTATATATATTGTAGTGCTGAAAACTGAGCCCAACACTTCCTGTTCCATGCTAGGCAACCCCTTTTATTTTATTTATCTTTGTTTTTTTTTGAGGTGGGGTCTCGTCTAGCCCAGGCTGACCTGGAATTCACTGTGTCGAACTCACAGTGATCCTTCTACTTCCGCCTCGTGAGTACTGGGATTAAAGACATGCACCATCATGCCCAGCCCATTTTCATTTTTTTAAAAATATTTTTAAATTTTTATTTATTTGACAGAGAAAGAGGGAGAAAGAATGGGCATGCCAAGGCCTCCAGACACTGCAAATGAACTCCAGACATGTGTTCCCCCCTGTGCATCTGGCTAATGTGGGTCTTGAGGAATAGAACCTGGGTCTTTTGACTTTGCAGGCAAACGCCTTAACCGCTAAGCCATCTCTCCAGCCCCCCTCTTTTTTTTTTATGAGCACATTTATTCCTTGACATCCTCACACCCCTCCATCATGTCCAGACAGTTCACCAAGCACTTCTGATGGTCTCCTCAGGATCCTCTAACTGAAGAGCAAAATAAAGTCTTGTCACTGACTGCTGTCAGCAAGCAGGGGTCTGTTCTGATGATGGATTGACCTGCTCTGGGGCTGAGGCCTCAGGAGGCAAACTGCTCAGAGCCAGCTCATCCTGGCTTAGGATGCCATCCTGGTCCTCGGCTGTCAGAGGGCCACTGGACCCAAAGAATTTCACCATGGCATGGACCTGTGGCAGCTCCGTAAAGGTTTCCACAGTTACCAACATGGCCAGGAGCCCTAGGAGCAAGTAACCTGGGAAGGAGAGGTTAGGACAGTTGTTAGGGTGCTCGTGACACTCCCTACCCACTTCCCACCCTGGCACCACTCCTCTCTCTCTCTCTCTCTCTCTTGAGGTAGGGTCTCACTCTAGCTCAGGCTGACCTGGAATTTACTACGCAGTCTCAGGGTGGCCTCGAACTCATGGTGATCCTACTTCTGCCTCCTGAGTGCTGGGCTTAAAAGCGTGCGCCACTCATATCTCAACATTGCCACCAGGGCTTTTTTTGTTTATTTGTTTTTCGAGGCAGGGTCTCACTCGAGCCCAGGCTGACCTAGAAGTCACTATGCGATCCTACCTCGGCCTCCCTAGTGCTGGGATTAAAGGCGTGTACCACCATGCCCTACCCACCAGGGTTCTTTTTGTTTTTGTTTTTGTTTTTTTCGAGGTAGGATCTCACTCTAGTCCAGGCTGACCTGGAATTCACTATGTAGTCTCAGGCTGGCCTTGAACTCACAGTGATCCTCCTACCTCTGCCTCCCAAGTGCTGTGAATAAAGGTGTGCGCCACCACGCCCAGATCCACCAGGGTTCTTTAGACTACAATGTCCACACCATGCTCTAGGAGAGTAGGCTCCCTTCACCAGTGCCAGCCTCCAGCCTCTGAAAATTTCAGTCCAGGCTCCCCTACTCTTCTTTCTGGACTCACCAAGAAGTGCAAGTTGGCCAAGATGGTAAATCACTGGATGCAGGCCACGGCCACGACTGGGCAACAAGTCCCCCAAGCCAATAGTGCTGAGTGAGCAAAAGCAGAAGTAGATGGCCTCCAGCAGGCTGTAGTCACCTTGCAGACCCCACAGTACCAGTGCTGGAAGCAGCACAAAGATGCTGACCACCAGCAAGCCCAGTCCTGCTGCCTGTAGCAGAGCACCTTGGGCTGGTGACAGCTGCCAGTGAACAGCTACCCAGGCAGTTGGACAGCTGAGCGTAGGCAACAGGCAGTGACGTAGGGTAGCCACAAGTGTTAGGGAGGCTGGCAGCCCTAGGGCTGCATAGACCACACAGAAGATCTTTCCACCTGCTGATAGTGGGGCCATATGGCCATAACCTGTAGAAGGGAGAGAGGTGTCAGTTCTTGAGTGGGTTGCCTCCTGGGGTCCTCATTTTACTTTTCACAGAATGCTGCCCTCTGGTGGCCAAAATTACTCTAACGCTTCAGGCTCCTATTTCACTGGGGAATCCTGGGCAAGTCCCTTAACCTCACTGGGCCAGTTTTGCCTTTTCTGGGAAATGAACTGACTAAAGACAGTCCCTCAGAATGGATGGGCACTCCAGGGCCTGTAGCCACTGTAAATAAACTTCAGATGCATGTGCCACCTTGTATATCTGGCTTTATGTGGGTACCAGGGAATCGAACTGGGGTCCTTAGGCTTTGCAGGCAATTGCCTTACAACCACTGAGGAATCTCTCCAGTCCTCTCAGGACTTTTGTAGTTGGAGCAATTTAAGAATTGTTTTTCCATTGAGAGATCTTATCTGGTTCCTTCTATCCCTTCCTTTCTTTCCTGGTGCTAGGGATTTTCCCCTCATGCATTTTAGGCAAGTGTTCTACCATTCAGTTATAGCCCCAGCCTGATACTGGTGTTCTGAGAGCTACCTCAGCTCTTTTTTTTTTTTTTTTTTTTTTTTTTTTTTTGAGGTAGGGTCTCACTCTAGCTCAGACTGACCTAGCATTCACTAAGTAGTCTCAGGGTGGCCTCAAACTCACAGCAATCCTCCTACCTCTGCCTCCCAAGTGCATGTGTGTCACCATGCCCAGCTCTCAGCTCTTTTTTTTTTTTTTTTTTTTTTTTTTTTGAGACACAGAGAGAGAGAGATGGAGACTGAGAATGGGCACACCAGGGCCTCTAGCCACTGCAAACGAACTCTAGCTGCATGTGCCACCTTGGGCATCTGGCTTACATAGGACCTGGAGCATTGAACCTGGGTCCTTAGGCTTCGCAGGTGAGCGCCTTAACCACTAAGCCATCTCTCCAGCCCTCAGCTCTATTAACCAATATTTCCAAGTTTACAGCTGGTGGAATGTCACCCACTCTCAACCCCCAGCTGTGCATCACCTCTTCCTGTGCTGTCTGCTGGATGGAATCTGAGCCTGGCCAGGACTTGACTTACAGTGAAGGAGGCAGGCAGGGAGACATGAAGGACTGAAAAGGGAGGCCATTTAAGACTAGAGAAGCAGGAACAAGGCAAGGAGAGAAAGGGGAGTGGGGCATGCTGGGAGAACAGCTGATCCAGAGGTTGCAAACTCCAGCGCTGTCATGAGCCCGATGTGAGATAAAGAGTGATTGGGGCTGGGGTGGGCTGGAGAGCAAGTGTTCTGTCCAAAGTCAGACCCCAGCTGGACATGGTGGTGCACACCTTTAATCCCAACACTCTGGATGCAGAGGTAGGAGGATTGCCTTGAGTTCAAGGCCACCCTGAGACTACATAGTGAATTCCAGGTCAGCTTGGGCTAGAGTAAGAGCCTGCCTTGAAAAAACACACAAACAAAGCAAAGTCAGGCTCCATACTGCCTAAGCCAATTGGAAGTTCAAACTTTAAGAAAGAAGCTGGAGGCTGGGGAGTTGGCTCAGTGGGTAAAAGTGCTTGCTGTGCAAGTCTGATGACCTGAGTTAGGCTCCTGAGAACCCGCATAAAGCCTGACACACTGGTGAGTGTCTGTAATCCTAGCTTTCCTACAGCAAGATGAGTGTTAGAGTGGAGAATCCTGGAAGCTTGAGGGCCAGCTAGCCTGGTGGACACAGCTGTGAACAAGAGGCTGTCTCAAACAAGGCAGAAGGTGAAGAGCAACACCCAGAGCTGTCCTCTTGACTTTCACTTCTTCCTTGCCTGCACTCATACAAACGCACACGCGCGCGCACACACACACACACACACACACAGAGAGAGAGAGAGAGAGAGAGAGAGAGAGAGAGAGAGAGAGAGAGAGAGAGAGTTGAGTTCCAGGCCAGTCTGGGCTAGAGTGAGACCCTATCTCATGGGAAAAAAAATGTTGGAAATACAGCTGGGAGTCTGGGAGTGGTGGCACACGCCTTTGATCATAGTTCTGGGAGGCAGAGGTAGGAGGATCTCTGTGAGTTTGAGGCCACTATGAGACTACATAGTACATTCCGGGTCAGCTTTGGCTACAATGAGAGCCTACCTCCCTACCTGGAAAACCAAAAAAAAAAAGTTGTAAAATACAGATTTTGTTTGTTTGTTTGTTTTGTTTTTCGAGGTAGGGTCTCACTCTAGCCCAAGCTGACCTGGAATTCACTATGTAGTCTCAGGGTAGCCTTGAAATCACAGCAATCCTCCTACCTCTGCCTCCTGAGTGCTGGGATTAAAGGTGTGCACCACCACACCCGGCTCAACTTTTTTCTGTGTGTGTGTATGTGTGTATGTGTACATCTCTTGCTACTGCAAAAGAACATAAGACACTTGCTAGCCTTTTTGTGTCCAGCTTTACACGATGACTGGGGAATTGAACCTGGGCCAGCAAGCTTTGCAAGCAAGTACCTTTAACCACTGAGCCATTCCCCACCCTTGCTTTTTTTTTTTTTTTTTTTTTTTTTGCTTTTTCAAGGTAAGGTCTCATTCTAGTCCAGGCTGACCTGGAATTCACTAGGTAGTCTCAGGGTGGCCTTGAACTCAAGGTGATCCTCTCACCTTTGCCTCCCAAGTGCTGGGATTAAAGGTGTATGCCACCACGCCCAACCAGAAATAGATTTCAATTAAAAATATTTAGACTATTTGAGGGCTGGGGAGGTGGCTCAGAGGTTAAAGGCACTTACTTGCAAAACCTGCTGACATAGAGTTCAATTCCCCAGTACCCGCATAAAGCCAGATACACAAAGTGGCACATGCATCTGGAATTCATTTGCAATGGCAAGAGGCCCTGACATGCCCATTCTTTCTCTCCCTTTGCTGAATAAATAAATAAATACAAAGTATTTCTTAAAATAAAAATATTTAGGCTGTTTGCAAGGCAACAAAACACTAAGGCTTTATTTTTCTTCACCTAAGCACATGCCAGAAATTCTTTCCATCCATCTCTGCGCCCTGCAATCCTGGTTCACAGCTCAACAGCACTTTCTCTCCAGTCTCCCTTGAATGAATGGTCCTAAGCTGCCCTTCCTCCAACATCCATCCAAGAATCCACCCCAGTGTGTTGCATTCCCTGCTTGCCTCAAGCCTACGGGGTTTGGACACCTCTCTTGGATTTCAAAGAGTGCCTAGGGGTGGGGCTGGGGAGGCCACACCTGTCCTGGCAGCTGAAGTGGAGGCACCAGTTGGGGTGTGTTGTGTGGGGAGCCTCAGTTGTGATGTCAGGCCTGATAGAGCCTAGGCTTTGTCTGTGCTTTGGGCTGGGGAAGGGCTGCACCCCCAGGAAGCCATGGCCTCAGAAGCCTTCGCCGACCAGGTTGCCTGGTGGTGGTGGTGGTGGCGGCCTACCAGTGGTGGTGAGGATGCTGGCAGTGAAGAGCAGGGCTGAGGGCAGATCCCAGTTGCTCGCCTCTGAGTTGTTGCCAAAGCCGGAGATCCCGTGGGCCTGTGCTCTCCAAGCCACCCCCAGCAGCTCCTCCAGTGCCCCAGGTGGGAGGCAGGCTTTGTGCTCTGCCTGGAAGGTAGCCAGCTCAGCTTGGAGCTGGGTCTGGAGCTGAAGGGCTGGAGGGCCTTCCAGGGCCTGGAGCACCATAGCTCCAAGTCCCATGGCCAGCAGGTGGGCCACAACCAGGAGCAGGTATCCGACCCAGGGCCTCAGACCCCTCATAGCGTGGCACTACTCTGAGACACTGTGGGAGTCTGAGACAGTCTGGCTGCTCTACCAGACACCTGGGAGGGGCTGTGCAGGGTGGGGCTGGGAGGAGGTGCTGCGTGGGTGGGTGGCTGGGGTACGTGAATGGAGGTGAGCTGGAGCACTCCTCCCAGTTTCGGGGGCAAGCCATGGCAGCTGGGGTGGTGAGGTGGGTGGGGGAAGGTGCTGTAGTCAGAGTGAGGACATGGTGAGGAAGCAGATGCCTGGAGAGGGTTTCACATTTATTCAGTCATGTTCACCTAGTTATAATCTTGCAGTTTACTCATTTGTTTATTTTATTTATGGGGGGTGGGTAGAGAGAGAGGCAGATAGAGAGAATGGGCATGCCAGGGCTTCCAGCCACTGCGAACGAACAACAGATGCGTGTGCCACCTTGTGCAACTGGCTTATGTGGGTCCTGGGGAATTGAACCTTGGTCCTTAGGCTTTGTAGGCAAATGCCTTAATTATTAAGCCATCCCCTTAGCCCCACCTCACTCAGTTGGACATTAGATAAGATGGACTCGGGTCCCTTCTTGCCTAGTGCTCACACAAGAAACCTGTAAGTGAAGAAATGTTTTTTTTTTTTTCAAGGTAGGGTCTCACTCTGGCTCAGGCTGACCTGGAATTAACTATGTAGTCTCAGGGTGGCCTCGAACTCATGGCGATCCTCCTGCCTCTGCCTCCCGAGTGCTGGGATTAAAGGCATGCTGCGCCACCACGCCCCGCATGTGATCAATTCTTACTGTCTTAAGTTCTGTGGAGGAAGTAAGTGCCCAAAAGGCAGCATTCTGGGGAGGCTAGCTCCCTGGGAAAGTGAAGTGACTCAAAGGACCTGACATTTGGCTAGAGAATAAGAAGCCAGTCATCATGGGCAAGAACCTGGGGTATGAGAGGAGCAGGGGTCTTGCATGGGAAGAGGACGAAGGACAGTTTGGAGGACAAGTGGGCCCGGGGAGACCTGCAGGGGAATACTGGGGCATCCTGGGTAGAATGATTGTAGCCTCGGCAGAGAGGAATGGTGGGATTCAGGATGGAAGCAATGGGGACCAGGAGTGAGAGGCCCGAGGGAAGCCCAGAGCAGTCTGGACAGATGATACTCTCGTCTTCCATC
The DNA here is from genome assembly GCA_036346955.1 of Dipus sagitta. Lineage (NCBI taxonomy): Eukaryota > Metazoa > Chordata > Mammalia > Rodentia > Dipodidae > Dipus > Dipus sagitta. Next base: position 162,469,783 of record CM070770.1, on the reverse strand, counting down.
CCAGCTCTTCCCAAGGACCTCCTCCTGCTTCTCTGCCCCACTGGATTGCAGACCAGGCCTGGTTTCCATCAGCACTGGGGTAAACACACTCATAAGCCACGGAAGGACCCCAGCCCAGGGCACTGGGTGGGTGTGAGACCACAGAATCCCAGGATAGGCAACCATGCCAGCAGGTGGGTGGATTTATTCTGTACATGTCCAGTCCATGGGCTGGAGACAAACCCAGGGCAAACTCTCAAGATGCTGTCCATCTTGAGGCTCCTGGGTGGAGACCTACCTGGGGTGGGGCAGCATGGTCAGGCAAGGCCTACCAGCAACAGTGTAGTTACTCAAATGGTAGAAACGACTTAAGCAAAGTGGAGTGACAGGGATGGAAGGGATGAAGAGGTCAATGAAGCCAGTGGTTTCAGTGTCAAGAAGGCTGAGAAGAGTTCTGAATGACTGACCCAGACTTGGGGGAGGAGCTTAGTACCAGAAGGGTGTGTTGCAAGGCATTCTGGCCCAGGCTATTAGTCAATGGACTGACTGAGCTAAGGGCATAAGGTCACTGTTACCTCCAAGAAGGGTGACAGGTTGCATTTGGGGAGACAGCTTACAAGTTTATTTGGCTTCACTGGATCTCCAGTCCAGGGTCCCAACCCTGGCTGGGGCAGCAGAAAGGCACCCAGAAATCCCTGACCCCCTGATGGCCCCCAGGGCAGGGATTCAGGAACTAAGTCTTGGGGCAGGGGGCACAGTAGCAGGACTTGTCCAAAAGTGCTGGTGACAGCTAAGGCTAGCCCTTCCCCCCTGCACGTCCCCTCCTCCCTGTGCCACTCCTGGGGGCAATTCCCTGAGACAAGCTCTGGTCCTCCCAACCAGCTGGGTACAGTGTCAGGCCCCAGTGGGGCAGGTATGTCAGAAGGACCTACAAGTTGCAGGTGTGGGGGGTACAGCCCCCCCATCCAGTGTGAAGGCATCCTGTGCAGTGTAGTGTTCCTGATCCCCAAGGGGGGGGAGAGTGGGATCCCTGGGGGAAACCAAGACAGCTACAGAGGACTGCCTGGCTCCCATTCCAGTGTATGCTGTAGTTCCTCTAAGGCAGCTGGAGCATGAGGGCATGGCCTGGCTCAGCCCATTCAAGGCCCTGCCTCTGGGGCCCATGGGGCCTGGGCACCCATGTCTTTGGTCTGTGCCCTGCAGTCCTGGGGGCCTGTCCGGAAAGGGTTGGCAGTTGGGGAGTCCCAGAATGGATCTGAGTCTGGGAACAAGGTCCAGGGTGCCCGACGGGGCGCAGGCTGTGGCGAGGGCAGGGGTGAAGGCCGTGGCCCAGCTGACACGAAGCTCCAGGGGTCTATGCGGCTGCGAAGGGGTGAGGGCCGAGGTCGGCTGATGAGGCCCAAAGGTGGTGAGCGAGGGGTGCCAGGGGTGCCAGGAGCAGAGCGTGATATTCCTGGTGGGGGTGAGACAGTTCTTCCTATGAGAATGCAGGACGGGCACATAGTTAGGAGGCCATCAATTCCTAGGTGTCACTAGGAGGCACTGCTCTGGCTCTATCTTCAATTCCTATTTACCCAGGGAGCTTGACTTGACTCATTTCCAAGACCCTTTATGTTTCATGATGCATCTGTACATTATGAAGTGGTTAAGAGCCAGGCTGTCCCAGGTGGGTCTGGGCTTGACCACTCACTAGTTGTGGGAGCTTGAAGCCCCTGATTCTATGAACTCTATGTGCCTTAATTTTTCTCATCTAGCCTGGTGTGGTGGTACATGCCTATCATCTCAGCACTTGAGAGGCCAAGGCAAGAAGACCAGGAATTCAGGCCAGTCTGAGCTACACAGATACCCTACCTCAAAAAAAAAAAAAAAAAAAAAGCCAGGCGTGGTGGTGCATGCCTTTAATCCCAGCACTTGGGAGGCAGAGGTAGGAGGGTCGCCATGAGTTTGAGGCCACCCTGAGACTACATAGTTAATTCAGCCTGAGCCAGAGTGAGACCCTACCTTGAAAAGAAAAACCAAAAACAAAATAATAAAATAAAAAACTAACCAATAGTTGTCACCAGTAGCATTTCAAGCTAAACTTAGAACTCAGCTCTCTACAAAGCCCCAGTGCCCCGAGGACCCTGTTTTGGTACACAGCAGTTGTCTGCTGACCTGTGAGTCCCTAGATGCCCATCCCTCACTGATGACCTCCACCTTCCCACTTGCCCTAGGGACACTCACCACGTGTCTCCTCCCGCCGAGGGCTCTTGGCTGATGGTTGGCCGGAGGGTACACTCAGGTCCAGTAATAGGGGTGTAGGGGTGGGTGGACCACGGGCATCAGGTGTTGTGGGAGAGAGTCGGATGAGCGGGGTGGAGGGTGGCTCCGTGGGGCTTGGCAAGGACATTGGCATAGGGGGCGCTGGTGGGGGCTCCCCTCGCTCGCGGGCCAGGCCTCCGGGCAGCTGTAGGTCCCGGCCAAGGCCCAGAGAGGCTAGCAGAGCGGTGCCGCGCAGCAGTGCACGCTGGATCAGCTTGGGTGTTCCAGAGCTGCTGCCACGCTCTGCAGGGCTCGGCTTCCGTGGTTCCTCCGGCTCTGGGCTCGGCCGTGGGGGGTTACCTGCAAGTGGTGATGCAGAGGTTAGATTGAGGCTGCTAAGACTTTCAGGTGAGGGTCCCAGGGACCTCTCTCAGTGGCTCTGAAGAAGGACTGAGTTCTGTTTCCCACCACCATCTTCCTTGGCTTCCCTGTAGCCACGCTTGTCCCCACCCACGAGAACATCTCCATCACCCATGTTCTGTCAGAAGGGTTTGCAGAAGGCTGAACCAGCAGGAACAAAACCTGAGCTGCCCGTAGCCCAGAGATGGCAGGACAAGGATTCAAGAAGAGGCAGGTTGAGGTCAGTGGGCTCAAGGGCAACCTGATACAAGGGCTGGCTCTGTGGACTGAGACCAGCGCCCCGTGGCCATTCCACTTATGGCTGGGTAGCCCTGACCCTCTGCACATCTGCCCCCACCGCTTGCATGGAACATACAGGAGCTCACCGATGTACATAGCCATGCTGTACGTAGCACACACCACTGTCCCCATCCCAGAATGAGGAAGCTGAGAGGGGTCAGTGCCTGAGACCACAGCTGGTTTATACACGATGTGTTTGTGCCATGACTGGGTTGGATGATTCAAGGGAAGTATGTTGTCTGATTCTCATGTACCAGACTTACAGGTCCAGAAGGGTCAAGGGCTTGCAGAAGGCTGCACAACTCGTGTGCGTGGGTGTATGTGACCCCAACCTAGCAGAGGCAGCAGAGCCTTTGGGCCTCTACCAGACTCTACCCTAGATGTGAATACATTAGTATCTTCCTGTCTTTGGGCTCAGGGCTGGCTTGATTCTGCTCTAGACCACCTGGAATGCACTGAGGAGTCCATCACTAAGTGGGTATGAGATATCTAGCATGGCTGCCAAAAGTCTTTTACTTTCCGTTGTCACCAGAAGGCTTGACTTGTCGAAGTCTTTGCCTGCCTTGTCCCTTTGCTCTTTTTCTTTGGCCAAGCATGGAGCTGGCCTGCCTAGAATAGACAGCTAAGTTGGGCTGTCCAGAGGAAGAAATGTGACATTAGGAAGTGTGAGCTTGTTCTTAGTTTGGGCTTTTTTTTTCCCCTTATTTTTTATTTATTTATTTATTTTTTTTGAGGTAGGGTCTCATTCTAGCCCAGTTTGAGATTAAAGGTGCACACCACCACACCTGGCTGGTTTGGAGTTCTTGTTCACAGCCACATCCTTACCTAGTCTTTGTACCTCTTGTCTCTCGCTATCCACTTTTAGTCACTGATACTCAAGGGCCCAGAGAGTCCTCACCACCCCACTTTGGTGCTAGGCAAATGCTCTACCACTAAGCTTTAAGACCTTTTTCTCTTTGGTGCTTTTCTCTGTGCTTTTAAAAAAATATATTTTATTTTTATTTATTTATTTGAGAGAAATAAGAGAGAGAGAGAGAGCAAGAGAGAGCGAGAGCAAGAGCGCAAGAGCACACCAGGGCATCCAGCCACTGCAAACGAACTCCAGATGCATGTGCCTCCTTGTGCACCTGGCCTATGTGGGTTCTGGGGTATCAAACCTGGGTCCTTTGGCTTTGTAGGCAAGTGCCTTGACTACTAAGCCATCTCTCCAGCCCTTTGGTGCTTAAAATTTATATATGTATGTATGTATTTATTTGAAGGACATAAAGAGGCAGACATAGAAAGAGTATGGGCATGCCAGGGCCTCCTACCACTGCAAACAAACTCCAGATGAACATGCCACTTTGCCACTTTGTGCATCTAGCTTTACGTGGATACTGGGGAATCAAACCCAGGCCATCAGGCTTTATAAGCAAGTGCTGTTAACTGCAGAACCATCTTTCCAGCTCCCTTTTTGTGCTTTTGAGACAGGTTCTCTCTATGTGGCCCATGCTTAGTCTTGAACTCGATGTGATCCTCCTGCTTCAGCCTTCTGAGTGCTAGGATTATAGGCATGCACCACTGCACCCACTCTGTCAGCTCTTTGAAAAGTACTGAGTCAATCTTGCTAAGTTACTCAGGCTGGCTTTGAACTTGCAATCCTCCTGGCATTTTCTACTAAAACATGAGCATGCTGAATAAAATTCTCTTCTTTAAAAGTCCCCACCTGAGTCAGATGTAAGGGCACAGTACTATAATTCTAGCACTTGAGAGTAGAAGGGGAGGATCAGGAAGAATCCAAGATCATCCTTGCCTACACAGTGAGTCTAAGGCAGCTGGGCTGCATGAGACCCTGACTCAAAACAAACAAACAAACAAACAAACAACACAACACAACAACAAGGGGATGAAGAGATGGCTCAGCAGTTAAGGCACTTGCCTGCAAAGCCTAAGGACCCAGGTTCGATTCCCCAGTCCCATGTATATCCAGATGCACAAAGTGATGCATCAACTGGAGTTCGTTTGCAGTGACTGGAAGACCTGTGTGTCCATTCTCTCTGTCTTTCTGTCTCCTATCTCTCTCTGCTTGCAAATAAATAAATAAAGACATTTTAAAAACGGACTGGGGCACACTCTCCTGCTGCTGTTGTCCACCTGATGTTGGCCAGGAGATGATATCCGCCCTCTGCTCATGCCATGGTTTCCCTGCCATCATGGAGCTTCCCCTTGAGTCTGTTCTCTGAAAATCTCCTAACCCACTGAAGACAGAATGCTTGTTGGATGAGCTTATGTGCCATCTTGGCTCCTGGTTACTCCTGGGTTATCAGTTCTTGCCACTACATCTGCCGTTCTATGTCTCCCATCACCTCAGGTCCTATGGTTTGGTAACTTGGACATCATTCAGGGCTGCTTTCCTTTAAAAAAAAAAAAAAGGGCTGGAGAGATGGCTCAGCGGTTAAGGTGCTTGCCTGCAAAGCCCAATGACCTGGGTTCAATTCTCCAGTACTCATGTAAAGCCAGTTGCACAAGGTGGCACATGCATCTCAAATTCATTTGTAGTAGCTAGCTAGAGGCCCTAGCCCACCCATTCTCTCTCTTCATCTGCCTCTTTCTCTCTTACAAATAAATAATATATTTAAAAACAAAACAAAACCAGGCATGGTGGGGCATGCCTTTAATCCCAGCATTCTGGAGGCAGAGGTAGGAGGATCATCATGAGTTTGAGGCCAGCCTGAGACTACATAGTGAATTCCAGGTCAGCGTGGGCTAAAAAAAAGAAAAAAGAGGATTCATTTTTGCTGGGCGGGGAGATGACTCTCTCTGGTTGAAGGCGCTTGCTTGCTGGACCAAGTTTGATTCCTCAGTACCCACATAAAGTCAGACACAAAGTGGCCCATGAGTTTGGAATTTGTTTGCAGCGGCAAGAGGCCTTGGCACACCCACACTCACTCTCTTTTTCTAATAAATAAAAACCAGAATATATCTTTAAAAAAAAAAAACTTTTTTTTTTTTTTTTTTTTTGAGGTAGTGTCTTGCTCTAGCCCAGGCTGACCTAGAATTTACTAGGTAGTCTCAGGGTGGCCTCAAACTCACAGCAATCCCTCAAGAATTCTTTTATATAATCCTTGCATCAACCACATGGTTCCCAGAATTTAGTGACTTGTCCAAGGTAATTCTTCAGCTAGGATTTTAATTTACCTTTAAGCTTCCTGGCAGTCAGAGCTGGTTTAGGAGAGAGCAGAGTGACTCTCCTTGGCCAAGGGAAGAAGGTAAAATTCTTTCCATGGGGACTTGGGGTGGTTAGTGACTCTAGGCAATAAGTTCCAGGCAGCTTCTGTCAGTGTAGGCTGACCACAGACTGCCAAAGTGCAACTCACTGTAAGCAGATCCCCAAGGGCCAGCATATCCAGCTGGGGACAAGTGAGTGGTGTGGAGATCCCCAATAATGGCCCATGCACCAATACTCTGAGTGTGGGACCTGTATGGGGCCCAGTCTTTGATTCAGCTTCTGATTCTGTTGGTGGTTGGGAGGGTAAGGTCAGGGTTTTTTTCCTTAAGATTTATTTATTTTTTATTTATTAGAGTCAGAGAGAGAGAATGGGTGCACTAGGGCTTCTAGCCATTATAAATGAACTCCAGATGCATGTGCCACTTTGTGCATCTGGCTTACATGGGTCCTGGAGAATCAAACCTGGATTCTTAGGCTTTGCAGGCAAGCGCCTTAACCATTAGGCAATCCTTCCAGCCTGTTGTTGTTTTTTGAGGTAGAGTCTCACTCTAGCCCAGGCTGACCTAGAACTCTGTAGTCTCAGGCTGGCCTTGAACTCACAGTGATCCTCCTACCTCTGCCTCCTAAATGCTGAGATCCAAGGCATGAACCACCATACCTGGCCTTCATATACTTTTCGTATAGGCCCAGGTCTCCACCTGGGAGTGTGGGACTGGGCTAGGAAACCATGTGCTTAGTCAGCAATGAGGCTTGACCACTGGTGTCTTCTCTGGTAGAGCAGCCAGCTGGAGTGCATGGGGTCCAGGCCTTTCTTGTGTCCCCTGGGAACTCAGGGATGGTATGGTAGAACATGGTCAGAGGCCAACACACACCTGGATTTACAGGATCTCAAATTCTCCCTTGGCTTCTCTGGGATGCTCTAGAAGAGGTGAATCCAATCTCCCCAGCCTACTTTTCAGTTCAGTCTCCGCAGCAGAGCCATGTAGCAGATGGAAGGTTAAGGGCCTGTCTCTGATGCCAGGCAGACCTCGGTTCAAATTCCTCTTTTAAAGGATGCCCTACAGCAACCACTTAACCTCCCTGTGCCTCAGTTTCCATCTCAGTAAAACAGAGCCAATAATCATGTCTATCTGGCACATAGGAGACTGTCAATAAATATTAGCTATTTTGGGCTGGTGGGATGGCTTAGTGGTTTAAGCCATTTGCCTGCAAAGCCAAAGGACCCAGGTTCTATTTCCCAGGACCCATGTTAACCAGATGCGCAAGGGGGCGCACGTGTCTGGAGTTCGTTTGCAGTGGCTGGAAGCCCTGACATACCCATTCTCTCTCCCTCCCCCTCTTTCTCTGTCAAATAAATAAATAAATAAAAACAAAATACTTTAAAAAATATCTTGGGCTGGAGAGATGGCTTGGCGGTTAAGTGCTTGCCTGTGAAGTCTAAGGACCCCGGTTCAAGGCTTGATTCCCCAGGTCCCATGTAAACTAGATGCACAAGCGAGCACATGCATCTGGGGTTCATTTGCAGTGGCTGGAGGCCCTGGCACATTCATTCTCTATCTGCCTCTTTCTCTCTTGGTTACTCTCAAATAAATAAATAAAAATGAACAAAATTAAAAAAAAATCTTATAAGGGCTGGACAGATGGCTTAGCAGTTAAGCACTTGCCTGTGAAGCCTAAGGACCCTGGTTTGAGGCTCAATTCCCCAGGACACACGTTAGCCAGATGCACAAGGGGCGCATGCGTCAGGAGTTCGTTTGCAGTGCCTGGAGACCCTGGCATGCCCATTCTCTCTCTTTCTTTCTCTCTCTGCCTCTTTCTCTGTTTGTCTGTCACTCTCAAATAAATAAATAAATAAATAAAAATAAACAAAAAAAAAAAAAGAAAAAGCTCTAATTAAAAAAAATCTTATTAAAAACATTAGCTATTTTATTTATTTATTGTTTTTAAGACAGGGTCTCTCTATGCATCCCCTGGCTGATTTGAAACTCCCTATGTAGATCATGCTGGACTTGATCTTGTGAAAATCCTCCTGTGTCAGCCTCCTGACTACAGGGATAGGCATACACTACCACACCCAGTTGCATTGTATAGCGTCAGGGGATGGTATAGGTGGCAACTAGGTAGATATGGATGGTGGGTGAAAGGGGCTATCTGTTGCTAACAGAAGACAGGGCTGGGGCTCTGGTTGACCTGGAATTCACAATGTAGTCTCAGGGTGGCCTTGAACTCATAGCAATCCTTCTATCTCTGCCTCCCAAATGCTGGGATTAAAGGTGTGCGCCACCATGCCTGGCTCCTTTTTTTTTTTTTTCTTCCCCCCTGAGGTAGGGTCTTGTTCTAGCCCAGGCTGACTTGGAATTCACTAAGTAGTCTTAGGGTAGCTTCGAGCTCACAGAGATCCTCCTACCTCTGCTTCTGGAATGCTGGGACTAAAGGTGTGCACCACCACGGCCAGCAGAGGCCACAACTTTCTAGCCCCTGTAAAGCCTGAGCAGTGTTAAGCTGAGCCCTTGTGCCTCTGATGCTGGAGCCTTGCTTAACTTCCTAAGTAGTTGGAGTAGTAAGAAAGCTTCCCAGGAAGTTAGCTGTGAGTATGGGAGCCAAGTCACTCTTGGCTCTACTTCTCAGCTGGGGACTTTAGGCAGGTTTCTTCTCTTCTTGGATCCTTAGTTTCCTTATCTCTAAAATGGGAACTATAGCAGCACCTCCCTTGCAGGATTGGACAGGATGCCTCCCACTTAGTAGGTGTTGTTATCTTTATATAAGAAAAGCCATGAACTTTCCTGGAGGCAGGGACAATGGGCCCTACCTGCTCAGCCTTCTTTTCTTCTTCTATACCCACATGCTCCCCAGAAAGCACTCTGAAAAGCACAGCATAGAAACCCCTTGTCTGGCTCCACCTCATATGGGCAGTTCCCTTCTGTTTCTTTGGCACCAAATTCTGTACCATCCTCCCCTCAGGCTTTCATCCTCCCCTGAGTCTGCTAAGGATACACTCTGCTATAAGACCAGGAAAGAGCCCAAAGTGGGGTCTAGTCTGTGGGTTCCCTGAGGCCTGGGCAGTGTCTGCTTGCTGTAGTCCTGGAGGTCAGACTAGGGCTCTAGGACAGGCTGTGTTGTCTCAGCCTTGGTTTCCTAGTCTCTGGAGTGAGAGTTGCCAGGGCAGGATTTGGCTGTGCTTCTCAAGGTCTACCTCAGTGCTCACAGGAAGGACTCAGTAAGATCCCGTTAGGGAGACAAGCCCACTCACCATTGAGTGTTGGGGGTGTGGAAGGAGATCCTAAGGGGGACGAGTCATCTGAATCCAGGTACCACGTGGCTTCGTCCATGCGGGACCTTCTCCTAGAGGAGGGGCAAAAGTGGTGTGCTCTGTGTTTCAGGACTGTGAGGAGTACAACGCTGGGGTTCGGGAACACTAAGACACTTACCTCCCATTCTGGGCTTCCCCAGGCTTGGGGGAACTAGGACCCCAGGCCCAGCATGCTCGCCGCTCCCCATTGCTTGAATCTTCCAGACGGCGTGGGGACTGGCGGCCCCAGGCTTGGCTGGGCTCTACAGGTTCCACTGTAAAAGCACACGAGGGGACCGAGCTGATCCTTGTCTTCCACCATCCTGACAGCCAGGATAGGGGCAGTCTAGGCTTTGGTAGGATAGGTGGGTCTGGGTCCTGGGGCAGGTATAAGGTGGGACAACTCCATCTTTCAGCTGACATTTGCTGCTTAAAAGTTAGTGCAGTGGCTCCAGCTGCTTGAGGGTGAATTTTAGCTCTGCCACTTACTGGGTTATGTGGCAAAATGCTTTTTTCGTTTTTCTCATTAACAGAATGATTGAGTTAATATTGGCAGAGCATCCAGGAAAATAAAGAATACATAGTATCACACAATTACTTCAGTGAACGAAAAAAAAAAATTCTTGGGGAACTCGGGCTAAGTGTAGATGGAGAGGACAGGGAGCGTGGAAGTGGAGGCAGGAGTTAGTGGGTGGGGTCCACCTCCAGGGGTAAGGTTTAAGAATACAGGGGTTAGAGGGAGGGTAAGACAGACTAAATTTCTTACACTGGATAGCTCGGAACCGAGGGAATGTGGGTGAGTCCCCAGCCCCAACCTCGAAGACGTTTCTCCTCCGATCAAGGCCAGGTGAAGCCTGCACGGTGATGCGGTGCTTGAAATCTGGGGTTAGGGGAGGGGGGGCAGGTGCAGGTTTGTGAAGAAGGGGCTGGCTCCCAGGCTACGTGGACAGTGGCAAAGGTGGCTAAATGAGCAGCCCCATTGCCTTCCTGAGCTGTCAATAAGGAAAACTGAATGGCAGGACTGCACCATCCCACAAGCCGGTTGAAAAGGGAAGTTAGCTGGCGCCGGCCTGCCCCGCCCCTGGGCCTTCCCAGAACTTTCAAGAGCATCACTTTCAGTCCACTCCCAGTCGCAGCCACTGCTGAGCCGACCAGCGACTATTTCCGCCAGAACCCGCCCACAGACACAAACAACCCTCGGGGTTCCACCCCTTCTAGCCTTCAATTCGGGGATCAACAGACTAAAAGGCCCCACCAATCTCAGTGAGGCTAGCAGACGGGGCCCCGCCCCCACCCACCGCCAAGTGGGCTCCAGAGATCCGCCCCCTGGCGCCCGTGGCCAATGGCGGAGAGCCGTCCCGGGGCACGCCTCTTACCCAGGGGCATGCTGATGCGCTCGCCGCCGTCGCGCGCCCGGAGCTTGCTGCGCTTGAAGGTGCCGCGGCGGCGGCGCACGTGCGGCCGTTCGCGGTCCACCTGCTGCAGCAGCAGCGTGAGCTCGCGCTCGAACACCTCCAGCTCCCACTGCGCCAGCAGGTGCTCGCGCCGTCGCAGCTGCTCCGCCTGAGACCGCTGCTCGCGGGCCGCGCGCGTCAGCTCCTCCTCGCGGCTCAGCAGTTCCTGCGCCCGTCCGGGACAGGGAAGGAAGGCGTCGTCGTCAGTCCAGCGCTGACCACAGACCCCACCCCATTCTCTACCCAATCTTGGGTCCCCCGACTCGCACCTTTTCCTTGGCCCGCAGCTCGTCGAAGAGGCCCTGGATCTCGCGTTTCCAGCCTTCCTGCATAGAATGGAAGGAGTCCCGCGGCATTTCCCGCAGGACCTGCGCCTCTAGCGCCTCCAGCTGTTGCAGGATGGAGGCAAAGTCGGGCCTGCGGTGGGGGTCCTGTGCCCAACAATCTAGGGGCACAGCAAGGAAGGGAGACACAAAAAGGGAGTCTGTGGGTGGCTAAGTCCAAGTCCAGGGAGTTCACCCCCTTCAGTCTGCCCAGTCCGTCCGCTTACCGGCCATAAGCTGTGCGAAGGGTTCGGGGCAGGTGGATGGGATGGGCAATGTGAGCTTGTTAACAGCTACACCGTAGGCCACAGCAAGGCAGTCGATACCACGGTAGGGCACCTCCCCAGTCAGCAGTTCCCACAGCAGTACCCCAAAGCTGTGGACAAGACAAAGGATTTGTGTGACCTTTGTGTGTGTGTGTGTGTGTGTGTGTGTCTTCTTCTGACCACTTCACAGCAAGAAGGAATTAAGTGGTTTAGGTCCCTTCCCCTGTGTTCAGCCTGGGGGCCCACCCCTGTCTTAGGCAGCCACTTCTGCCCTTTACAGTCCGCACCTCCAGACATCGCTGCCCTTAGAGAAGGTAGAGGCTTTGATAACCTCTGGAGCCATCCAGGCGTAGGTGCCTGCAGCACTCATTTGCGTGGTTTTGTGCCACTCTCGGGCCAGGCCAAAGTCAGTAATCTTCAGGGTCTTATGCTCCATGTCATCACCCTCAATGGGCTGCAGCAGAAGAACTGGGGAAGAAGTGGAACAGAATTATGGGTGTTCTAGGATGAGGTGATGGGACTAGGGGAAGAAGTGGGAGCAAACTTAATTGACAGACATTCTAGCCAGGTACTGGGTGCCGAGAATTGACTGGTCTAGATCTTGCCCTGGAAAGCTCACAGCTGGGAATGGATGGAAAAGAAAAAAGTAACAATTGTGACACACATTTGCCCAGGGTCCTTTTAAAAGCCAGATTTTAAAACTTAATTCTAGCTCTCAAAAAATAAATTAATAAAATAAAATAAAATCAGGCTAGAGAGATGGCTTAATGGTTAAGGTGCTCGCCCACAAAGCCAAAGGACACAGGTTCTATTCCCCAGGACCCATGTAAACCAGATGCACAAGGTAGCCCATGTGTCTGGAGTTTGTTTGCAGTGGCTAAAGGCCCTGGCATGCCCATTCTCTCTCTATCTGCCTCTCAAAGATATAAGTGCTTGCTTTGGTAGCACATATACTAAAATTGGAACAATACAGAGAAGATTAGCATGGCCCCTGCACAAGAATAACATGTAAGTTCATGAAGCATTCCACATTTTTAAAGAAAAAAAAAAAGGGTTGGGCATGGTGGCGCATGCCTTTAATCCCAGCACTCTGGGAGGGAGGGCGAGGTAGGGGAATTGCTGTGAGTTCAAGGCCACCCTGAGACTGCATAGTGAATTCCAGGTCAGCCTGGGCTAGAGTGAAACCCTACCTGAAAACATCGAAAGAAAAAAAAAAGCCGGGCGTGGTGGCGCACGCCTTTAATCCCAGCACTCGGGAGGCAGAGGTAGGAGGATTGCCGTGAGTTCAAGGCCACCCTGAGACTCCATAGTGAATTCCAGGTCAGCCTAGGGTAGAGTGAGACCCTACCTCGAAATACCAAAAAAAAAAAAAAAAAAAAAAAAAAAAAGGGGGGGGGAGAGAATAAAAAAGAAAAAGAAAATGCACAGGTACTATTAATTCTGCTTTACAGATGAGGAAATAGCAGGGAAACATACCCAAGGTCATTTAAAAAATTAGGCAGCCAAAAAACAAACAAACAAAAAAACGCAAAACAAACCAAAAAAAAAAAAAAGAAAAGAAAAAGAAAGAAAGCCGGGCGTGGTGACGCATGCCTTTAATTCCAGCACTCAGGAGGCAGAGGTAGGAGGATGGCCATGAGTTCAAGGCCACCCTGAGACTACATAGTGAATTCCAGGTCAGCTTGAGCTAGAGTGAGACCCTACTTCGGAAAACAAAACAAAACAAAATAAAGAAATTAGGCAGAAGCCAGGAATGGTGGTGCATGCCTTTAATCACAGCACTTGGGAGGCTGAGGTAGGAAAACCACTGTGAATTCCAGGCCAGCCTGGGCTAGAGTGAGATCCTACCTAGAAAAAACAAAGAAAGAAAATAAGGCAAAAATTTCATCTGATCTTGGCTCCAAAAATAATACTTTTTTTCCCCCTAATGCATGAAATGAAAACTGCAGGAGGCTAGGTTCTTTCTTTCTTTCTTTTTTTCTTTTTTCTTTTTTTTTTGGTAGGGTCTCACTCCAGCTCAGGCCGACTTGGAATCAATGTGTAGTCTCAGGGTGGCCTCGAATTTGTGGCAATCCTCCTACTTCTGCCTCCTTAGTGCTGGGATTAAAGGTGTACACCACCATGCCAGGCTACTATATTATTTATTTGCAAGCAGAACTCCAGATGCATGTGCCACTTTGTGCATTTAGCTTTATGTGGGTACTGGGGAATCAAACTCTTGCTGTTAGGATCTGAAGGCAAGTTGCTTAACTGCTGAACCATCTCTCCAGCCCTCTTAGGTTCTCTTTCAAGAGAAATCTGTCTTGTCATTTTGCTGAGGCAAGAATATGAACCACAAGTCTAGAGTTGGGAAGCAGGAGGAAAGCAAGAAAGGCACCACAGGCCCCAGTGCCCAAGGCACAATATGGCTGGCACAGCCACAGCAGAAAGCCTCCAAAACATATCTACTGAGGGAGTTGGGTGTGAAGGGAAAAGGAGGGGTGACGACTCTTGGCCACAAAGGAGGAGCTCGCAGCAGTTGTAGGAGTGCATGGTTAGATTTGGCAGGGGCTCTGGCTTTGACCTAAATGGGGTCATCATACTCCGTACAGGGAGGAGAAACAGCAGCTTGCAGACCTCTTGCCAGGACAAAAACAGCTCAAATGAAAGAAGTTTTAGAGGAATAAAAGAGGACAAATGGGGCTGGGGAGATGGCTCATCGGTTAAAGGCACCTGCTTACATGGCATGCCTGATTCAATTCCCTAGTACGCATACTGTATACAAGTTGCACAAAATAGTGCATGTATCTAGAGTTCATTTGCAGTGGCAAGAGACTTTCCCTCTCAAAAAGAGGACAAAGTTACAGACTCATTAGAGGTCTGAAGGGCCCATCAATGGCTCAGCAGTGATATCTGTTCCGCATAGGGTGTCAAGCTGTGATGGGGCAGCACAGGTACTGGGGAGAGGCAGAAAGGGAGGGAACCTATGTGGCTAGGTGAGTCAAAGAAGGCTTCTCAGGGGAAAAGGCAGACCAAGTGTATCATCTCTGAGGACTTGAACCCCTGATTCTACAGCTGTCCAAGCCCTGAGGCCTTGTGGGAGATTTGGCATTGCTGTCCAACTCCACTTGGCCCTGTTTTCTTGGGGGCCTAATCCACTTTCAATTGCTTCAATTCTGGTGCTTCTGAGAGCTCAGTTTCTCCTTGGCCTCTGCACATTGTCGTCTCTTCCAGGTGCTAGCTACCACTCCTGGCTGGCATCTTTCACACCAGACAGCAGCAACCTGCTCTGCCTGGTATCTGTGTACTCTGCATAGCCTTTATTATGCCTCTAAGCATGGCAAACTTTCCTGCATTTTCAGAGAGAATGGTTTTGAAATCTCCACTCCTCTGAGCTGAACTGGTGGGGTTGGGTCCTACAGTTAAGCTGAGAAAGACAACCAAACACCCCTCAGAGGAGTGTCTAATTAGAGTAGCTCACTCTGTTAAAAGCCTTTACCTAGGTCCGACATTTGACAGGATGGTTCTCAATAGCAGCTGCCTTAGAGATTCTGCACTCACTCTGTTGGGCCACTCTCCACTCTCAGTCACTCCTAACTTCGATCCTCATGGCCTCTGACTGCTGAAGGCAGTGTGGGAGCAGTTGCTAGGCTTGTGCAAGCTCATCTGAGGATGAACCACAACAGGCTGGGCAGGAGGGGGAAGAGGGCAGATTTTCTCTCTGGAGCCAGATTTCTCTGAAGACCAGCATGTGCTGCTCTAGCCTGGGCTAAGCACTTTATGCACCAGTATCTCAGGCAGGGTAGCCAGTCTCCCCCACTTTTCGGGGAACGTGAGGCCCAGAAAGGGACAGCAAGTCTCAGGACTTCTTGTGATCTTTCTGCCACTTTCCCTCTTTCCTCTGGCATCTGGCAAGCCTCCACTTTTCTACATCCTCTGCTTTTCCTCCAAGCTTTTTTGCTGCATACCTGGGCCTTGAATTTGTTCCAACCTAAGTTACTGTTCTGAAGACTGATAGGGACTTCAGGCCTGGGAGATCAAAGACTACCCAGAGAACGGCTAGAGGGCTGGGGCAAACCTCGTAACTACTCCTTTACAGCTCCCTTGCCTCTGAAAGGGGACCTGGCCACCAGTACCACCTCCAGCTGGGCACTGTAAGGGGCTCAGGAGTAGCTTGGGCAGCTAACAACCTCTTCCGCTTCCCTCCCATGGTCCCTACTTCTCCTTTCGGGGAGGCCTGGGTCAGGTCTCCAATTGGGAGGGGGGTCCTTTGGGAGCGAATTGGGGGAGGTCAGGCCCAGGCTGGGCTGGTAGGTCAGTCCTGTGACTCGTGGGCCTGGAGAATTCCCCCTTCTCTCCCAGCCAGGCTTCCTCACAAGGCCCCCATTGTCCAGGAAAATCACGCCATTGTTTCCTGCCTGTGCCCCCCCAGCCCAGGGACTCCCCCCACTCCAATCCCGCAGACAGCAACTCGGGCCTAGGACTGGGTCCATGAGGTTGGATGCCAGGCTCAGAGGCTGAGGGCACCTTGCCTGCCCTTCACCACCATAGCCCAGACTCTCATAGGGAAGCAGGGGAACTGGAGGGGAGGGGAATGGGGGAGCAATCCCTGGCTCCTTCCTCTCCAGCAACCCCTCCACCCCCAGCTCTTTCCTCCCCTGCAGGCAGCTGGGCTGGGGAGGGAGCAGGGGCTGGAGCAGGGGCAGGAAGCCAGCCCAGGGGCAGCAGGAAACACAGGAAGCCGTAGGGAGGGTGGGGAGCAGGGGCCCGGGCTATTGTTCCATTTTTTCTGGAAAGAGAACGGAGGAAAAACAGAAGACAGGAGCCCCCACCCCCTAGGCCTTCGGGGAATCCCCCTTAGACTAAGACAGGGAGGGGGGGGGGTCCCTAGATGGTTAGGCCCAAAAGTAAGGCTGAGAGGTGCAAACTGCACTCTCCTATGGATTGGGAGGGGTTCTCCTGCTCCCTCCAAGTTTGGTAAGGACTTGGATATTACTGGGTCCTGGTGCTAGGCCCCTCGTCCATGGTTGCTAAGGCCAAGAGGCTTAAAATACCCATGCGGATTCTTGTGCTTCTCCTCTCCAGTGATCCGGTTAGGCACTCTCCACCTGCATTTCTAATGTGTGCCCTGGGCTCCAGCAGGCCCAGCCTCTGGTGTCCCCAGTGGTGATGGGTTCTGCCTCTGAACCTTGCTTCTGGTCAGACTTTGCCTGAACACCCTAATAAGTGCATTACTAAAATGTTGCCTGCCTTGGACTTGCTTAAAACTTGCCTACTTTAGGAAGCCCTCTGAACCTGTCACTAACCTGTCTTCGGCCCATGATAGATAGCCATGTGGGAGTTGAGAGGTGGGAGATGCAGTCTTCCACAGCCAGGCACTCCCACCCCAAATGTTGTTTCTTAAACTGGGCCTTCCGGGCAATCCTGCCCTGAAATGTCCACATCCATGGCTGAAGACCAACTGCCTGGTGGGTATTGTGCTCCAGGGCCTGCCTAGGACATTAAGCCATTTTGGCCTCCTGATCACTCCCTTTTTATGGAGGATGAAATTGGGTCTCTGAGTTGAAATAACCAGGTGGAGGTCATGCAGCCAGGGAAGGGTGGGGTGGACCAGCCTTATCTCCATGAGAAAGGAATTTTTTCCCCCTGGGACCTGTCCTAGAAGAGATGCTCACCATGAGAAAAGAGTGAGGGGAGGAAGAGGAAAGCACAGCAACAACATCATGAACATGGATTTCAGGGAAGGGGAAGGCTAGAAGTACTAACGTCCAAGGGACTTCCCTGAGGTGTTGACTATGGTTTGGCACAATGCTGCTGGCCCACCTGAGACCTCAATTTCTTAAGTTGTCCAAACTGCAGCTGCAAGCTTGGGTCTGGGACTCTTAGGTCAGAGGCAGGAGGATTCTGCCAGGTGTCTGGGATTCCTGTTTTGGGGCCAGTAAGAGACCATGGGTACCCCTAGTCATCTGGAACTCCCCTTAGAAGGTGTGTGCACCTGGGCCATGCCCTTCATCTCGCTGGGTCTCCCCCCATTCATGTCCATAGAAACTCACTGTTGTTGGACTTCAGGTCCCGGTGGATGACAGGCACCAAGGCTTCACAGTGCAGGTAGTGCATCCCACGAGCAATCTGCACTGCCCAGTTGACCAGTACGTGGGGGGGCACACGCCGTCCAGCCAGTGCACGGCTGAGGGGCCCACCTGCTGCATACTCCATCACTAGGCATAGGTTTGGCTCTTCCAGGCACACAGCTTTGAGGGCAATGATGTTGGGATGTGCCAGCATGGCGAAAAGCCGGGCCTCCTGGCGAACACTCTCAGCTGTCACGCTGATGTCCTCATCGGGGTCCTGGCGAGCTGCCTTCACAGCCACCAGCTCCCCTCTCCAGCTGCCGCGGTAGACCTTGCCGAAGCCACCAATGCCAATCACCTCCTCCAGTCGCAGCTCCTGGAAGCTGGCTACCTCACAGGGGGGCGGGCCACTACCCCGAGACACATAGTTGGATGGAAAGATGCCTACCTGGCCGCCCACCTGGCCCGCCCACCAGCCCTCATCTCCTGAGATGGCTGCATCCCGGGACAGCACCTCCACACGGTCGCCCTTCCGCAGAGCCAGCTCGTCCTGCCCATTGGGCTCATAGTCGAATAGGGCTGTCCACACAGGGTTGGCATAAGCTGCTGCCTTCGGGGTCCCCTCAGGCCGGCCTCCACCACCACTCCCACTGCCCCCACTGCTGTTCCATGACCCCAAAGGGCTCTTGAGGAAGAGGTTCTTCAAGGGCTCCATGGCCGGGAGCCGGCTCTGGAATGTGTGGGGAACCTTCTCCCGATGCCTGTGGTCCCCACCCCCGCTAGGTGTTGAGGCCCTAGTTCTGGCACCTGGGCATCCGGGCCCTGGTCCTCAGCCCCAGACCCACGCCTCTCTGGGGAGCCAGGAGTGTAGCCTCCCGGCCCCCCGCATCTCGGGCTTCTGGAGGAGGGCACTCAGGGCAGTGTGGTCAGGCTGGAGGGGTGGGGCCCTCGGGCCTCCGGCGCCTCACCATGGCTGGCTTAGAGGGGTGGAACGTCCCTTGGTCCCGAAGTAGTCCTAGGAGCCGGGTTCCGACGCCCGCCAAGTATAAGGTGGGGCCTGCTAGGGGCAACGCCTGGACTCCGGTTGGGTCTTTAAGCACCGGGGGTGAAAGAAGTGTCCCCAGTTGGGTTGAAGCTGCCTCTTCCCGGCTCCTAATGCCTTTGGCCCCGACGGCTCCGACCCCGTTCCCTTCTTCCTCCTCCCTTTGTACTTTGGCCCCGGGGGCGGGAGGCAGAGGTGGAGGGTGGAGTTTCACTTTTTTCCGCTCTTCTCCGTCCTGCAGGAAACAGCATCAGATGACGCGGGCTGGTTGCACCGCTCCCCTCCCGGAGGCTCGGGGCAGCTAGGCTGGGGAGTTCCCGGGAAGGCTGGCCAAGAGAGGTAGAAGGCAGGCTAGGTAGCCTCGAACCTCCATCACAGCAGGCTTTGGGATCCAAGAAGAAAAACCCCAGGTTAAGTGCACCGCTGCTCAGAGTCGAAGTAGATATCTTCACTGACGGGCCATCATCTTTGCTGTGTGTGTCTGAATACACATGAGCAAGATGGGTTATAGAACCGCGCCTGGGAGTCCCGAAAGCTTGACTCTGGTTTTGTCTACGAAGCAGAATTCTCTTTTCGAGCTTCATTCTTTTCGCATATGAATTAGGGACCAGAAGCCCTGCTTTGCAGAACTAGTGGGATGGGGATAGGGAAGACTGGACCTTCGGAACTGGCTGTAACCTCGAATCCTGGAACCAGCTCAGGTTCTCCCCTTCCCCTCATCTGGAGGACAATCTGCTTCTTCGTATCTCTTCCTCAATAGATGGAGACCTGAGAATGTAGTCCAAAACTTGCCCAGGATTGCATTCAGAATAGTCCTCACACTCTCTGGATAAGGCTGACTCCATTTACCTGTGTCTGTCACTTTAAGAAAGAGGACGCTATCCTATTCGACTACTCAGGCCTGTTCTGGAATGCTGCTTTCTACACTATTGGTCTGCGCTCTGACCCGGAAGTAGAGGAATCGTGAAGCGTGACGTAGGAGGTCTAAAAACCTGGGGGGCGGCCCAAGGTGGGGGTGTGATCCGGTAACACCGAACTCCTAGAAGTAGCCCTACGGCATCCACGCCTCCAGCGTTTCTCCGCCTCCTGTAGCTCATTGGAGGAACTTTGCGCCAATTAGTCCGCCGTTACCCAATGGCTGATCACCTATCCCTTGGCTTTCCCTCAATGGTCTCCTTCAGATTGTCCCCCGCCTGAATGTGTGCGCATGCTCTGAAACGCTTCTACGGTTTGCTCTTTAGAGATGGACTCTGCGCACGCCCAAAGGACACCTTTGCGTCCCGTCACTCCGCCACTTTCCTGCGCTTGCGCACTCATGCCGTTAGATTTTTTTTTTTTTTTCCTTTTCCGGGTCCCAACTGGGTCTACCGGGGCGCATGCGCCACTGCAGGCTGGCGGCTCGAGGATCCTTCTTCCGGCCTCCCCTTCGGGCCAACACGGGCAGGAGCGGGGCGGACGCAGAGCCCCAAGCGAGTGACCTGAGACCCCGGAAGTGTACCTTCAGGGTCCCTGTGGTTCCACCAGTCTGGAGTCCACGGAACCGGCGACAGCACTCCAAGAGTACCCACCCCACGCCCACCTCTGGATGCCGCCGACGGGTGCCTGGCCTGTGCCCCGCGCCTGCCTACTGGCTCGGCCCTTCGGGGCAGTTCTTGGCCTCCGGTGGGGGCTCAGGCCCCGCCCCTGATGCAGCCCCACCCCCGTACCCGAGCCTCACACCGCTGACTGCCCCGGCCGGCCCCGCCCCCTACCCGCGCCTTCGCTCCGCCGATCCCCTCCCCCGCTGGGGGAGGCCATGGCGTGAGAGCTAGGCCGGGCCCCGGGGCCCTCGGGCGCCAGGCGGGGCATGGGCCGGGGGCCGCCCCCATGAGGGTCCCGGGAGGAGGGCGCGCGCAGCAGCGGCGGGGCCATGGGGTCTCAGGTGTTGCAGATCCTGCGCCAGGGGGTGTGGGCCTCGCTCACTGGCGGTTGGTTCTTCGACCCGCATCAGAGCACCTTCTCCAACTGCTTCCATCTCTATGTCTGGATCTTCCTGCTCACCTTTCCCTTCTTGCTGTACATGGTGAGATGCTGACGCCACCTGTAACTCCTGTGGAGAAAGGGAGGGCAGGATGGGGAGGGCGGGCAGCCTGCAGGGATTGGGGACGGGAGGGTGGCCCCATCTTGACCTCTGGAGTACAGAGTGAGAGGAATCACAGTAGAGCTCGGATGTGTATGTAGAAAGGAAACTAAATTACTCCTTTCTCAGGTTCAGTGACCTTGAATCCCTCATTTAATCTCTCTCCGGTTAAGCAGAAGGTTGAGCTCCCAGCAAGATCTTTGTTACTGGTTGTATGGAGGGGTTGATGAAGCCATGTGAATTCGTGAATCCTAGCCACGGCAGTGGTGGCAGGTGCACCCCAAGGGAGTAGGGCTATGTGAGAAGATACCTGACTTACTGCCACCTCTAGGTCCTGCCCCCCAGTTTGATGGTGGCTGGTGTGTACTGCCTCGTGGTGGCTGTCATCTTCGCTACCATCAAGACTGTGAACTATCGGCTGCATGCCATGTTCGATCAGGGCGAGATTGTGGAGAAGCGCAACTCTACCATGGGGGAGCAAG
This sequence comes from Dipus sagitta, assembly GCA_036346955.1. Classification (NCBI taxonomy): domain Eukaryota; kingdom Metazoa; phylum Chordata; class Mammalia; order Rodentia; family Dipodidae; genus Dipus; species Dipus sagitta. The sequence goes on along the minus strand of CM070770.1, from coordinate 162,448,631 downwards.
AAGAAGAGGCTGCCCAGGGGGACAGCAGTCTCCCCAGGTGGGTGGGACAGCTGCCGTGTTGGAGATTGATGGGTTTCTTGGTCTAGGTCTGAGTCTTAGAAGGTGAGGGCTGAGGGAACATTGGACTGATGTAGTAGTGTCCTGCAGTCAGCACTAGAATTGTAAAAGGAAGCCTTGAAGAGGGAGGATCGGTGAGGATGACCAGAAATAGTAAAGAGGGAGACTGGCTCAAAACTGCTGCCCTTTCTGTTGCCAGGGATCCTGGAGTGGAGATGACAGTGTTCAGGAAAGTGAGTTCCACACCCCCTGTCCGCTGCAGTTCTCAGCATTCTGTGTTTGGCTTCAACCAGGTTTCGGTGAGTGGTCCCAGCCCTGGACTTCTCCCACTGCTGTCCTGAGAACCAGTCCCTGTTGTGGGCCTGTTCCAAGCCTGCTTCTTGCCCTGTTTGTTCCTTTGTACCCCTCTCTGTCTGCTTAGGAATTGCTACCCCGGATGGAGGATTCTGGGCCCCTGAGAGGTAGGTGGGTGCTGCTTAGAGCTGGAATGTGGTGATGTGAAACAGAATGCCATGAGGCTACCCAAGTACCCTGCTTTATAACTCTGGTGCTGCAATTACAGACATCAAGGAGCTGGTACGGGAACAGGGCAGCAACAATGTGATTGTGACCTCTGCCGACCGAGAGATGCTGAAGCTGAGCTCACAAGAAAAACTGAGTAAGTGGTCACTGTAGGCAGGGGTCTGGTGGGAAGATATGCTGCCCTGTTCTTGCATATTCCCTACTTTGGCTACATCCTGGGATTCCCTTTGTACTCCTGGATGGGACCTCAGTGTTCCAACCCTGTGCTGTCATGGAAAGTAGAGGTTATGAGACCCCTCTTACAGAAAAAAAAATTTTTGTTTATTTTTTTTTGAGGTAGAGTCTCATTCTACCTCAGGCTGACCTGGAATTCACTATGTAGTCTCAGGGTGGCCTTGAATTCACAGTGATCCTCTTACCTCTGCCTTCCAAGTGCTGGGATTAAAGGCATGTGCCACCCTGGCTGTGAGACCCCTTTTAATCACCAGTTCCATTGCAAGATTCTCTTCTCTCATCCTGTCTTTTTTTTCTGGCAGTTGGAGACCTCCCCCAGACACCCCCAGGGGCTGTCCCAGACCCCTCTCTTCCCAGCACAGACTCATCTGAGCCTTCTCCCCTGGCTGGAGATGGAGTTCCTTGGGGTGGAAGCAGTGTGGCTGACACTCCCATGAGCCCCTTATTGAAGGGGAGCCTCAGCCAGGAGCTGAGCAAGAGCTTCCTGACTCTGACCCGGCCTGACCGGACCTTAGTAAGGACGAGTAGTCGACGGGAACAACATCGGGGAGCTGGAGGTTATCAGCCCCTGGACCGGCGGGGCTCGGGTGAGCCCACACCCCAGAAAGCTGGCTCCTCGGATTCCTGTTTCAGTGGCACTGATAGGGAGACGCTGAGCAGCTTCAAAAGTGAGAAGACCAACTCCACGCACCTTGACAGCCCCCCTGGCGGGCATGCCCCTGAGGGCAGTGACACAGACCCCCCATCTGAGGCTGAGCTGCCTGCCTCCCCAGATGCTGGGGTCCCCTCAGATGACACACTGCGTTCCTTTGACACAGTCATTGGATCAGGGACGCCACCGGGCCCAGCTGAGCCTCTCCTGGTTGTGCGGCCCAAGGACTTAGCTCTGCTGCGGCCTAGCAAACAGCGGCCACCTATGCGAAGACACTCCCCACCTGGCCGCACCCCAGGACGGCCCCTGCTTGAGGGTGGGGGCTTCTTTGAGGATGAAGATACCAGCGAGGGCAGTGAGCTGAGCCCAGCCTCCAGTCTCCGATCACAGCGTCGCTACAGTACCGACAGTTCCTCATCTACTTCTTGCTACTCTCCTGAAAGCTCCCGGGGTGCAGCAGGGGGAGCTCGGAAACGGCGGGCCCCTCATGGAGCTGAAGAGGGGACTGCTGTACCTCCTAAACGGCCCTACGGGACCCAGCGGACGCCCAGTACTGCTAGTGCCAAAACGCATGCACGAGTGCTGAGCATGGATGGGGCAGGGGGCGATGTCTTAAGAGCTCCCCTGGCTGGATCCAAGGCTGAGCTAGAGGCCCAGCCAGGAGCCGAGCTGGCTGCCGGGGAGCCTTCTGTGCTACCTGCTGAGGCCTGTAGGGGACTTGCTGCCAACCAGCCTGGCTGGAGGGGGGAGCTGCAAGAAGAAGGTGCTGTGGGGGGAGGTGAGTGTTGGCCCCATGGTGAGGGTTGTGGAGGGGAGCTGGAGCATGGGTTTGGGCCAGGAGCAGGCTGCAGCAGACCTGGTCAGCGTCAGCTCAGCCTGTCTCAGGCAGCAGATGGATGTGGACTCAGTGGTTAAGTGATGTGGGCCACTCCTCTTGGGTCAGCAGGGCCCAGCTGCCTGGCTCCAGGTCCTGTGGTTAGCCCCTGAGCCTCTGTTCCTGAGGACTGTCATTGTCTGTGTTCGTCCTCCTGGTCATCAGTGGGGCAGGGCAGATCACTATCATCCTTATTTCCAAATGAGAAAGCCGAGGCATGAATGGCTAGATGCCTTGGCTGGCCTCCTGAGCCAGAGTGATGCTGCACTAAGTCTCATCTTTAGCTCCATGCTGGAGTACCTGTCCCCATCATCGCCCCCCCTCCCCGCTTTGTCCAAGCCTGTCACTTATGCCTGGGACCTCTCTCTGGGCAGCACCCGAAGAGACAGGCCAGCGTGACCGTGCAAGCAGTGTGAGACGGACCCAGGCAATCCGGAGGCGACACAATGCAGGCAGCAACCCTACCCCTCCAGCCTCTGTCATGGGCTCACCACCTAGGTGAGCATCTGCCCCTAGGTTGTAGCACAGAGGGGCCAGGTGGTTGGCTGAACCTCGTGCTAACCCAGGCGCTAACCCCTCTCCAGCAGCTTGCAGGAAGCTCAGCGGGGTCGGGCTGCTTCCCACTCTCGGGCACTGACCCTGCCTTCTGCCCTGCACTTCGCCTCTTCATTGCTGCTCACCCGAGCTGGCGCCAACGTGCATGAGGCCTGCACCTTTGATGACACCTCTGAGGGTGCTGTGCACTATTTCTACGACGAGAGTGGTAAGCCCTTCCTCAGCCTGCCTGGCATCTCCTCTTTGCCTCTCTCAGGTGGTTTCCACCCAATAGTTTGGTGATTGCTTGTTTTTCTCTCAGCCCCATGGCCAGTACTTTGCCCATGCTGCCTGATGTCATCCTTGCAGCATCTCTGGGATACAGTGTCCTTATCATCCCCACTCTACTGATGAGGAAATTGAGGCACACCTGAAGTCACAGGCTGAGCTAGTGGTAGAACAGAGAGAGCTATACACAGGGCAGACTGACTACAGGGTCCAGGCTCTTGACCTGCAGATCCCTTCAAGTGCTTGGTCCCTAGGGGCTGGGCTGCCGTGTCAGGGGACACATCACAGGTTCCTCACTTGTTGGCTCTGATGCCTACTGAGATCAGGCCTTTGTGCTCACTGTCCTTGGCGGTGCTGTTTCATGTGCACTCCCATATTTCTGTCCTAGGTGTGCGGCGTTCCTACACCTTTGGCCTGGCTGGAGGTGGCTACGAGAACCCTGTGAGTCAGCAAGGGGAGCAGGCAGCTAACGGAGCCTGGTGAGTCTTTAGACTGGGCCTTTCGTAGACTATACTTCAGGGGAGCACCCTGAGCCTGGCATTTACTCCTCTTTTTGCTATGGAGTAGCAGCTCAGGCCCAGGAGGACAGGAAGATGTATGGCTGTGGCATGCAGTTTTGGAGAGGCCCCTCCTACTTCCAAGAAACTGAGGGCTGGCTTTTCAGGGAGAGCGAGTAAGGGAGCATAGCTTGTACATGTGAGCTAGGACCTTCAAGGGAGGCACTTCTGCCACCTGTCTCCTCCTGACTCCAGTGCTCCTGGTTCCCCAGTCACGGGGTAAGGCAGCCCCACCTACCTGGTCTTGGCCTGGCCCACCCTCATGGATGCTGTACCCACAGGGACCGTCACTCACATTCCTCCAGCTTCCACTCAGCTGATGTCCCTGAGACAACTGGTGGCCTGAACCTGCTGCAGCCGAGGCCAGTGGTTCTTCAGGGCATGCAGGTGCGCCGGGTGCCCTTGGAGATCCCTGAGGTGAGGAGCAGCTTCAAAAGGGTTGTGTAGAAGGAAGGAGACCAGGTGTGTGTGCACACGCACACATCCTAGGAGGGTTAGGCTGCCTTGAGGAGGGAGCACTTGAGGTCATAACTTTACGACTGGTAGAGAATACATAGGCCTGAGCTGAGTTGCTCAGGAAGTCACAGATTTGCTTATCATGTAGATGCGTCTGGAGTACCTTACTAATAATACTAGAGGTGTAGAGGTGAGGATAGTGGGTGTTGAGTGGTAATACCACTAGAAGTTGTTCAGTTTGCCCTGTGCTTGGCACTTCACAGGTGTGACTGCGTGGATTCTGTTAATACTCATTGTCTCAGGATAGCTGTTGGTAGTGTCCTTTTCTCTTCTAAAGATGTCTCCATTTGGACAGTAACTTACACAGTCATTCCATTAGTAATAGAAATACCGTAAATGCATAAAAGATTACCTCAAGGCAGGCATGGTGGTGCATGCCTTTAATCCCAGCACTGGGAGGCTGAGGTAGGAGGGTTGCTGTGAGTTCAAGGCTACCCTGTGAATTCCAGGTCAGCCTGGGCTACAGTGAGACCCTAACTCAAAACAACAACAAGAAAAGATTACCTCAGCTATAGTCCCAATCACTCCAAAAGCAGGAATTGGAGGCCAGCCTTGCAAAACTAAAATATACCAGAAGAGCCAGGCATGGTGGCTCAGGCCTATAATCTCAGAACTTGGAGGCTGAGGAGGAGGATACCAGTGAGTTTGAGGCCAACCTGGGCTACAAAGCAAGTTCTAGGTCATCCTGGGCTAGAGGTTAGACCCTATTTTAAGAAAACAAAGGAGGCTGGGTGTGGTGGCGCACACCTTTAATCCCAGCGTTGGCGAGGCCTAGGTAGGAGGATCACTGTGAGTTCAAGGCCAGCCTGAGATTAATGCCAGGTCATCCTGGGGTAGAGCAAGACCCTACCTTGAAAAATCAAAAGGAAAATAAAAGGGGGTAGGGGAGAAAAAAACATGCCCCCTGCAACCCAAATACATTCTCAGAGTTCATAGAAAATCCTAAAAGGAGGGTTCCTATGCAGCTAACACATAAAGCCACAAGACCATGAAGACCTTTAGCAGTGCTAGAATTCTCCATATGTGGGTGTTTCTGGTTTTTCAAGGGAAATGCTCACTCTAGCCCAGGCTGACCTGGAATTCACTCTGTAGTGTCTCAGGGTGGCCTCAAACTCACAGCAATCTCTTACTTCTGCCTCCCGAGAGCTGGAATTAAAGGTGTGCACCATCATGTTCAGCTGTGTTTTTTATGATCATTTATTTATTTATTTGCATAGGTGTGTGCATGTGTAGTGTATATGGGCACACCAGGACATCGAGGCTGCTTGCCACTGCAAATGAACATCAGATGCTTGAGCCACTTTTTGCATCTGGTTTACATGGGGGCTTGGGACACAGACCCTGGGCTGGCAGGCTTTGTGAGCAAGTGCCTTCAACTCCTGAGTCATCTCCCCAGCCTCCTCCATATATTCTTTTTCTCTTTTCATTTTTTTTTTTGGGGGGTGGGGGGCTTGAGGAAGGTTTTATCCTAGCCCAGACTGACGGTGAATTAACTATTTAGTCTCAGGCTGGCCTTGAACTCATGGTGATCCTTCTACCTTTGCTGCTCCAAGTGTTAGGATTAACAGCATGCACCACCATGCCCAGCTTTTTTTTAAAAAAAATGTTATTTACTTGTTTATTTATTTATTTGAGAGAGAGAGAATGGCGCAACAGGGCCTCTAGCCACTGCAAACAACCTCTAGACAAATGCATTACCTTGTGCATCTGGTTTGTGTGTGTACTGGAGAAATCGACCCTGGGTCCTTTGGCTTCACAGGCAAGCACCTTAACCACTAAGCCATTTCTCTAGCCCTCTTTTCTTTCTTTTTTTTCTTTTCCTTTCTTTCTTTCTTTTTTTTTTTTTTTGAAATAGAGTCTCTTGCAGATCAGGCTGGTCTCAACATTAACTGTATAGCTGAGGATGGTCTTGAAGTCCTGATCCTCCTGCCTCCCCTTCCTAAGTATTAGGATTGTAGGAATGCAGTACACGTGTGTGTGTGTGTGTGTGTGTGTTCATTGAACCTAAGGTTTCCTGCAAGCTAGCAAGCACTGTCACTTAACTACACCCTCAACCCTGTTACTTTTTTATTTTGAGATAGGGTCTCACTAAGTAAACTGGGCAGGCTTTGAATTTGTGAACCTCCTGCTTCAGCTTCTCAAGTAGCTGGGATTACTGGCCTGGTTGTCTTTTTTTTTTTTTTTCTCTTTCTTTCTTTTGAGAGAGAAGAGAGAGAGAGAGAGACAGACAGACAGAATGGGCATGCCGGAGCCTGTAGCCACTGCAAATAAACTCCAGATGCATGTGCCACTCTGCATCTAGCTTTACATGAATACTGGGGACTCAAACCTGGATCGTTACACTTTGTAGGCAAGCATCTTAACATCTGAGCTGTTTCCCCAGCCGTTGTTTTTTTTGTGTGGGAGTGGGGTGGGGCCATGAGGTGTGGTCTCACTCTAGCCGAGGCTGATCTGGAATTCACTATTTAGTCTCAGGCTGGTCTTGAACTCAAGGCGATCCTTCTACCTCTGCTTGCCGAGCGCTAGGATTAAAGGCATGTGCCACCACTCCTGGCTCCTTGCTTTTTGTTGTTGTTTTTATTATTTATTTATTTTATTTAATTATTTTTTCTTCTCAACGTTTTTTTTATTAATTAGTTTTGTATTCAGCAAATACAGTCAGTTTGGTACCATTCTTAGGCTCATCTGTGATCTACCCCCTCCCCTTAGCCCCTCCTTGTTGAGGTATATGGGTAATGAGTTGTGGAGTTAGCCCACAGTTATGGGTAAGATAAATGTCTCTGCATATCATGACCCAACTAACTTTATTTTTTTGAGGTAGGGTTTCACTCTAGTCCAGGCTGACCTGGAATTTACTATGTAGTCTCAGGGTGGCCTCGAACTTACGGTGATCCTCTTACCTCTGCCTCCCAATTGCTGGGATTAAAGGTGTGCACCATCGTGCGTGGCTTCATTTTTATTTATGTATTTGAGAGAGCGAAAGAGGCTGAGAGAGAGAGAGAATGGGCACGCCAGGGCTTCCAGCCACTGCGAACGAACTCCAGATGCATGCACTACCTTGTGCATCTGGCTTACGTGGGTCCTCGGGAATCAAACCAAGGTCCTTTGGCTTTGCAGGCAAGTGCCTTAATTGCTAAGCCATCTCTCCAGCCCTGTTATTTATTTATTTATTTTTGAGACAAGGTCTCACTCTAACCCTGACTAACTAGCCTGAAACTCACTCTAACCCAGGCTGGCCTCAAATTCCATACAATCTTCCTACCTCAGCCTCCTGAGGGCTGGGACTACGAGTATGTGCCATGATGCAGCTTTCATGTTTCTTCTTCTTCTTTTTTTTTTTTTTAGTTTTTTCAAGGTAGGGTCTTGTCCTAGCCCAGGCTGACCTGGAATTATTCTCAGGCTGGCCTCAAACTGAAAGCAGTCCTCCTACCTCAGCCTCCTGAGTGCTGGGATTAAAGATGTGTGCCACCATGCCCAGCTTATTTATTTATTTTAAATGATTTTTATTTTATTTATTTGAGAGAGAAAGAGGGGGAAAAGAGGCAGGTAAGAGAGAATGGGCATGCCAGGGCCTCTAGCCACTGCACATGAACTCCAGAGGCATGTGCCGCCTTGTGCATCTGGCTTAGGTGGATACTGGGGAATTGAACCTGGGTCATTAGGCTTTGCAGGCAAGCACCTTAACCACTAAGCCATCTCTCCAGCCCTCACTTATTCTTTTAAATCATGACCTCCACAGTATCATATTCGTGTTTAGCTAATAGCTATCTGCAGAAGTAAGGCTATGCATCTCAGGCCCTCCACTGCATTCTCAGAGCCAGTATAGGCCATGGCAGAGCCAACGAGTGCTTTTTGAATAAAGAACACAACAAGGCCAGAGGGATTGAGTACTTTGTGTAGGTACTGACAGCACTAGCCTTTCCTGAGGGCTGAGTACTCTGCTCCTTGATTGGATGGTCATGTGGCAGTGATCTTAGAGGGGGCAGTATTTGTGCTATGTCCTGAAGGACAAGGTAGACTTTGCAGAGGATTCTGCCTTGATGAGGAGAGATGTACATGGCATTTGGTGACTCTGGCACCTGGCAGCCCCCAGCATCCATCAAGACATGTCTTGAAAACTTGGGAAAAGGAGCAAGCCCTTGTGATGGAGAGCCAAGGAAGGCCGCAGGGCCACTAGATGGTGGGGACTTGGTGTTCTGAAGCAAATGGTAAACCAGGCCAGTGTGCTGGGGAAGGGGTGGTGATAGGCCATGGGGGTGGCGGGGCTGATAGCCGCGGCTGTGGGGACTGCAGTTTGACCTGCTGGACCAGGACTCCCTGCACGAATCCCAGGAGCAGACACTGATGGAGGAGGCGCCACCCCGTGCCCAGCACAGCTACAAGTACTGGCTTCTTCCTGGCCGCTGGACCTCTGTGCGCTATGAGCGGCTTGCCCTGCTGGCCCTGCTAGACAGGTGAGTGCCCAAGGCCTTGGTTTCCAGTCTCCTGAAAGTACTAGGAATCTGGAATCCCATACTTCCAGATTCTGATCCTGTGGAGACAGTTGTGGCATATGAGAACATGAATTGGATGGTTGAAGACTGTAGTTGGTTTCTTTCTTCTTCCAGTTTTTCTCTTTATTTATTTATTTTTGGGGTTTTCAAGGTAGGGTCTGTAGCCCAGGGTATCCTAGAATTCACTATGTGGTCTCAGGGTGGCCTTGAGCTCACGGTGAGATCCTTCTGCCTCTTCTGAGTTCCAGGATTAAAGGCACATACCACCATGCCCAGCTGTCTCTATTTTTGAGACAGGGTCTCATAGCCCATTGTGGCTGTGAATTTGTTTTGTAGCTGTGGCTAGCCTTAAACTCCTGATCTTGTTTCCATCTCCAAAGTGCTAAGATTATAGATGTGTACCACCACACCTAGATCTTTTTTTTTTTTTTTTGAGGCAGGGTCTCACTCTAGCCCAGGCTGACCTGGAACTCACTCTGTAGTTCCAGGCTGGCCTTAAACTCACAGTGATCCTCTTACCTTTGTCTCCCGAGGGATAAGATTAAAGGGGTGCATCCCCATGCTGGATTGTTTTTTTCTTCTTTGAGACAAGATTTCACTATATCCCAAATTGGCCTGAAACTGTAGTCCAGGCTTGTCTTGAACTTGCAGTGATCCTCCTACTTTAGCCTCCTCTGTGCTGGGATTATAGGTATGAGCCACCATGCCTGGCTGCAGTGGGTTCCTCTGGGGTGAAAAGGAATGGTAAAATGGGAGTGCAGTGCCAACCCTTCTCCCAGAGTCTTGCCAACAGATGATTCCTGTGCATGGTTTCTTTCCTTCCGTGTGTCACGTGATTTGAAAATTGAGTGCTGTAATCTAATCTAAATAAATTGACACACTATTTTTCCCACCTTTCCTATTTCTTTTTTCTTTTTTCTTTTTTTTTCGAGGTAGGGTCTCACTCTAGCTCAGGCTGACCTGGAATTTACTATGTAGTCTCAGCATGGCCTCAAACTCACGGTGATCCTCCTACCTCTGCCTCCTGAGTGCTGGGATTATGGGATTAAAGGCGTGCGTCACCATGCCTGGCTAACCTTTCCTATTTCTTTAGAGGAGAAATGGAGGCCTGGAAAGTCAGAAAAGAAGCCAGACATTTGCTATAGTGGATTTGGGCCTTGATCCCACATCTTGCCTTCTTGTGTTGTCTGTCAGCCTTTCTCCTAGCACTATGACCAAGTGCTAATGGTCTTAGCACTTCAGATGTGGGCACACTTGAGTCACACGGAGCTAGAAGTGTGCAAGCCCAGGAATGATGGCCCCTTGGCCCCTTTGCATCTAGATGTGGCAAAGATTGGAGTGCAGGGTAGCAATAGGATGGCTTTTCAGAGCAGTGTAACTTAACTTCTCCCCTGTGAGGTATAGGTTTGTATCTTCAGGGGCTCAGAGAGGATTTTAGGACAGAATCCTGTCTCTCACTTCCTGGAAGATGGGGCAGGGGCTGGAGGGATGGCTTAGCAATTAAGGTGCTTGCCTACAAAGCCTAAGGACCCAGGTTCAATTCCCCAGGACCCATGTAAGCCAAGTACACAAAGTGGTGCATGCTTCTGGAGTTTGTTTGCAGTGGCTGGAGGCCCTAGTGTGCCCATTCTCTCTCTCTCTGCGTGTGTGTTTACAAATAAATAAATATATTTAAAAAAAGATGGCCACATCCTGACTCACCTGTCTCTATAGGACACGGGGGGTTGTGGAGAATGTCTTCGGCGTTGGGCTGAGCAGCCTGGTTGCCTTCCTGGGGTACCTGTTGTTGCTCAAAGGCTTCTTCACCGACATCTGGGTCTTCCAGTTCTGCCTGGTCATCGCCTCCTGCCAGTATTCCTTGCTCAAGGTCAGGCCTGGCTCCCTGTATCTCCTTTTCCCGACTTTCTGGGCTGTAGGTCTGAGGGGTGAGAGTTAGGAAGTAGGTAAGAGGCGTAAGGTTCCCTGTTGACAGATAGCATCTGACAAGTGAGGACGCCAAGGCTAAGGACAGTCCAAAGTCCTGCCCTGGTCACTCACTACTGCCCAGTGGTAGAGCTGAGCAAGTCTCAGGGTCTTTACCTTTTGTGAGCACTGACTCTTGTTGCCAACATAGCCCTGTTTTTTTTAGAGTGTACAGCCTGATGCAGCATCTCCCATGCATGTGAGTACCTGTGGGGCAGTGCCTCTTGCCAGGAGGCTGTGGGAGGGGCTGAGATAATATATGGGAGGTTGTGTTGGGAAAGGGGCAAGACTCCATCCTCACTACCACCATTGCCTGTACCCTGCCCAGCTCTCTATCTTTAAACTCACAGCTAGGTCTAGAGCATGTTCAATGGGTATTCATGCCTAGGGGGCGGTCAGTAAGGAAGGCCTAACTCCTCACTGGCTCACTTCCCAGGGCCACAACTGGGTGATCGCATACAGCCGGCCCGTCTACTTCTGCATCTGCTGTCTACTCATCTGGCTGCTGGATGCGCTGGGCTCAGCTCAGCCCTTCCCACCTGTCTCCCTCTACGGCCTCACACTCTTCTCTGCCTCTTTCTTCTTCTGTGCCCGAGATGTGGCCACTGGTGAGGCAGGGCTGCAGAGGAGTGGCCCAAGGGAGCTAGACCTAGAGGGTGGGCCAAGGGGAGGTTGGCAGTCTGATGGGCTGAAATGAATGAAAATTCCCTCTCCTTGCCAGTGTTCACCCTTTGCTTCCCGTTTGTCTTCCTCCTGGGCCTCCTGCCCCAGGTCAACACCTGCCTCATGTACCTGCTGGAACAGATAGATATGCACGGCTTTGGGGGCACAGGTAGGATGCGTACAGGTAGCTCAGGACCTAGGGTTGGAGACTTGTGTAGCCTTTTCCTGCATCTGTACTAAGGACACAAGGGCCTGTCACTTCCTTTCTCTCCCCATCCTTTGCCTCCCCTCTTTTCCCCAAGCATGTGGTTTCATCCCAGAATACTAGAAGCTCTAAAGACCCTTGGAGGAGGAGGATATTCTGGGAGTTTGGCTTGTGGAAGTTGAACAGTTAGGCAGGGTGAGGTGAGATGCCAACAGGTAAGAGCTGGGCTTTACCTACCTCTCGCTGCTCACAGCTGCCACCAGCCCACTCACTGCCGTCTTCAGCCTCACCCGAAGCCTGCTGGCCGCCGCCCTGCTTTATGGCTTCTGCCTTGGGGCCATCAAGGTAGGAGTATCTGGGGGGTTTGGGGACAGGGCTATGAATTAGGCTCACTACATGAGGGCAACTCTTGTGACCCACATTTACTCTCACATGACTGCTGACCAGCATGGTTTTTTTCTCCAGAGTCCTTGGCCGGAGCAGCATGTCCCTGTCCTCTTCTCAGTCTTCTGTGGTCTCCTGGTGGCTCTCTCCTACCACCTGAGCCGGCAGAGCAGTGACCCCACTGTGCTCTGGTGGGTACTTCATGTGCCTCTCTGTGTGTGTGCGCATACCAGGGGCTTTAGGGGTCTGTGGGTCAGTTCAGGTGTCCAAGAGTATTGGACCCTTTATCGGCTTCTGACTTCCTTCTTCCAGGTCTTTAGTCCGGAGCAAGCTCTTCCCTGAGCTAGAGGAACGGAGTCTGGAGACAGCCCGGGCTGAACCCCCAGATCCACTGCCAGAGAAGATGCGCCAGTCGGTGGTGAGGGGATGGGAATGTAGGGCCCTGGCAGGAAGGAGGTGACAGGACTGGGCCTGGGAGGAGTATGTGTCTCCAGGCAGCAAGCAGCAAAGCTGTCTCTTCCAACACTGTAGCGTGAAGTCCTGCACTCAGACCTGGTGATGTGTGTGGTGATTGCTGTTCTCACCTTTGCCATCAGCGCCAGCACGGTCTTCATTGCCCTGAAGGTTTGTGCACCACCCTTGTTTCTGCCAGAGCCTGCTGGACCTGGGAGCCCTCCATAACCCCTATCCAGCCTGGTGGGGTTAGCCATGGGTTGAGCATCTGGCCTCTCTCCCCTGTAGTCGGTGCTGGGTTTCGTGTTGTATGCACTGGCGGGGGCCGTGGGCTTCTTCACACACTACCTGCTGCCGCAGCTCCGCAAACAGCTTCCCTGGTTCTGCCTCTCCCAGCCTGTGCTGAAACCATTGGAGTACAGCCAGTACGAAGTGCGTGGTGAGTTCTGCCAGCCTCCTCCTATCCCCATTGCCTGGTCTGGGTGTCTGTCAGGTTAGGCTAGAGCACAGCCTGGTAGGAGGTATGTTCCTCTTGACTCTGGATACCAGCAGGGGGCAGCCACTGCCCATGCTCTCCTCTGAGTCCACTTTTCGTACTGTTCTGACTCAGGCACTACTGTACTTACTGTCCTTTTCCTGCCTTCCTGTTATCTTTGATAGAAGAAGCAGAATTCCAGGGCTTTAAAAAAGGGTCTCTTGAAGCCGGGCGTGGTGGTGCACACTTTTAATCCCAGCACTCAGGAGGCAGAGAGGTAGGAGGATCGCCATGAGTTCAAGGCCAGCCTGAAACTACATAGTGAATTCCAGGTCAGCCTGGGCTAGAGTGAGACCCTACCCTGAAAACCTCCCCAAAAAAGGGGTTTCTTGCCAGACGTGGTGGCACATGCCTTTAATCACAGCACTTGGGAGGCAGAGGTAGGTAGAGGTAGGAGGATTGCCATGAGTTCAAGGCCACCCTGAGACTACATAGTGAATTCCAGGTCAGCCTGAGCTAGAGTGAGACCCTACCTTGAAAAACCAAAAAGAAAAAAAAAAAAGAAAAGAAAAAAAAAAAACGGTCTCTTACCAGGTGTGGTGGCGCACGCCTTTAATCCCAGCACTCTGGAGGCAGAATAGGAGGATCACTGTGAGTTCGAGGCCAGCCTGAGACTACATACATAGTGAATTCCACATCAGCCTGAGCTAGAGTGAGACCTTTCCTTGATATATAAAAAAATTAAAAAATGGAAGAACAGAAAACAAAATAAAGAAAGAAAGAAAAAAGGAGGAGAGGGGTCTCTTGTTCTGAACTGCCACCAGAAGATAATAGCCACCTTGGGCTTGTTGGTGGGCAATCTAAAAATATTCTCTAGCTTGTATTTAAGCATCATGGTTTTGTGATATGAAAGTCATACTTTTTGTTTTCTTAAACAATGGGAGATTTTGCTCCCTCCCCCCTCCCCCCGCATCCCCAGGTGCCTTCTATTGGCATAAGCCAGAGGATCTTACCCCTCAAAATGACCTTTGTTTGGGATTACCCACACCTGGCCCCCTCAACTTGCTATATGTGACCTTTGCCCATTTCTGGTGGGCCTGAGAATTTTTTGTCAGGTTTATTTCCACAGACTTACAGACCCTTCCCTGCTGGGTGTTTTATCTGTTTTATCTTTATTCTGAGCTGCCAAAGATCAGTCAATCCCTCCTCATCTGCCAAAGTCTTTGGGGACCCAAGACTTCATGGCCCTTGGTTTGTCTACCATTCTATGTGCTGTCTCTTCCCAGGGAAGGGAGCATGTGGCTGGCCAGGTGCTGGCTAGTAACCTGCCTTCTCGTGTCAGGTGCTGCCCAGGTGATGTGGTTTGAGAAGCTATATGCTGGCCTGCAGTGTGTCGAGAAGTACCTCATCTACCCCGCCGTGGTGCTCAATGCTCTCACCGTGGATGCCCACACTGTTGTCAGCCACCCAGACAAGTTCTGCCTCTAGTGAGGACCACTGGCTCCCCTTTATCCCATATTCTACATCCTCAATAGACTTCCACTTGAAAAACCTGAGACCCAGAGAGAGAATGGGTAGTACTTAAGCTTGGCCAGCAAGCCAAAGCGGGATCCCAGGATTTGACACATTATCAGTTGAACCAAAGTGTCCCCTTTCATCCATTTCAAAGGAATTGGCTTAAAAGAACTGGGGCCATTCCAACATAGAGCTAAGGCCTGGGGTCACACTCAGGAATGGTTGGTGAGGGATGGGATGTCTGTGCCTGTCCCACCCACAGCTGCCGGGCGCTGTTGATGACCGTGGCTGGATTGAAGTTGCTGCGCTCGGCCTTCTGTTGCCCACCCCAGCAGTACCTGACCCTGGCCTTCACCGTCCTGCTCTTCCACTTTGACTATCCACGTCTCTCCCAGGGCTTTCTGCTTGACTATTTCCTTATGTCCCTGCTCTGTAGCAAGGTAAGCCATTGGCTTCAGCCTAGACGACAGGTTGACCAGTAGGCAGAACTCTTCTGCTTGCTTGAGTGAGTAGGGAATGTGCCCTGGACCTGTAGCCCTGTCACCAGATGCCCTGTCTGTACTAGCCTTGCTGCAGGCCTTTGCAGTGGCCTGAGGAAGGGGTTCTTCTGCCCTCTCCCTACAAAGACTAGGCTAAGGGTTTTTTTTTTTTTTTTTTTTTTTTTTTTTTTTGGTTTTGTTTTTAATTTTTATCCATTTTGAGAGAGAAAGTGAGGAGGTCGCAGATAGAAAGAATGGGCATGCTAGGGCATCCAGCCGTTGCAAATGAATGCCAGACACATCCACCACCATGTGCATCTGGCTTACATGGGTACTGAGGAATTTAATCTGGGTCCTTAGGCTTCACAGGCAAGCGCCTTAACATTAAGCCATCTCCCCAGCCCTAAGGCTGAGGTTTTGAGGGAAGAATTTGCCTCAGGTCCTCCTGAGAATTGGTGACCAACCAGGATTAGGCTCCAGTTCTGGATCCAACCACCTTCCTCAGAGTATTGATGTCAGGACCTGGCCTTGGCCTTGTCTTCTGGATGCTGTGGATCCTCTAAGCTCTACCCCTCTGCTAGCTACTGTGCTGGAGCCCAGTGCAGAGCTTAGAGTACACACCCTTGGGCCTTGCTGTTGCCTGCTCTGCCAGGCTGTGGATTCTCTGATCAGGACTTGGGGGTCACTTGGAATGAAGGACCATTCCCTGTGTTGTCCTAGAGACCTACCATGGGGGCTGGGATCTACACATGCCTATTTTTCTCACATTTGATTATTTGCTGGCCTGGCCCAGTATGGAAAGTCTTTGGACTGTGTACCCTTTATTTTTCCTTTCTTTGGCACAGGGTTTTGAATTCAGGGTCCAACACATGCTGGTTAAATACTCTACCACTGAGTTGTACCACCAGCTGTCTTTTGTATTTTTAAAAAATATTTTATTTTATTCAATCATATTCACTCCACATTACAATCTCTTTGGTCCCACTTGTATTGAACCCCTTCTTTCAAGTATGTTTTTATTTTTATTTTGTTTTTGTTTTTTTGAGGTAGGGTCTTACAGTAGCCCAGGCTGATGTGGAATTCACTATGTCGTCTCAGGGTGACCTTAAACTCACAGCAATCCTCCTACCTCTGCCTCCCAAGTGATGGGATTAAAGTCCCACCATATACCACCATTCTTGGCCCTTTTAATTTTAAAAAATATTTTATTATTCATTTGAGAGAGAGAAAGAGAAAGAGGCAGATAGATAGAGAGGATGGGTGCACCAGGACCTCCAGCCACTACAAACAAACTGCAGATATATGCACCACCTTGTATATCTGGCATTGTAGGCAAGTACAATGTGCTGAGCCATCTCTCCAGCCCCTCTTTTTACTTTTTAAAAAATTTTATTTTTACTTAAAAAAATTTTTTTTTGTTCATTTTTATTTATTTGAGAGTAACAGAGAGAGAAAGAGGCAGATAGAGAGAGAGAGAAAGAGAGAGAATGGGCACACCAGGGTTTCCAGCCACTGCAAACGAACTCCAGATGCGTGCGCCCCTTTATGCATCTGGCTAACGTGGGTCCTAGAGAATTGAGCCTCGAACTGGGGTCCTTAGGCTTCACAGGCAAGCGCTTAACCGCTAAGCCATCTGTCCAGCCCACTTTTCTTTTCTTTTTTTTTTGAGGTAGGGTCTTACTCTAGCCCCGGCTGGCTATGTAGTCTCAGGGTGGCCTCGAACTCATGGTGATCTTCCTATCTCTGCCTCTTTAGAGCCAGTCAGGAGTTGTCCATGGTATTAGTTGCTGCCAACTAAGTCCAGATGGTCTTAGCTCCTCCAAGTCTCTGAAGAAACCTACTATCTGGAGGCTTGGCAAACCCCACCACCATGATTAACCCAGTGTATATTTTGTCACTTCCCTTCCTTGACCCTGGCAGCTGTGGGACCTGCTGTACAAGCTACGCTTCGTGTTGACCTACATTGCACCCTGGCAGATCACCTGGGGCTCAGCCTTCCACGCCTTTGCCCAGCCCTTTGCTGTGCCACGTATCCAGCTGCTATTCCTTCATGGGTGGGATGTTGGGGGAGAACTATGGCCTAGAGCTGCAAGGGAGGAGAGGTAGCCAGGAGGTCCCATGTGTCCACTGCCTCCTTGACTCACACCCAGACTCGGCCATGCTGTTCGTCCAGGCCCTGCTTTCAGGGCTCTTCTCCACACCACTCAACCCCCTGCTGGGAAGTGCTGTCTTCATCATGTCCTATGCAAGGCCCCTCAAGTTCTGGGAACGAGACTACAAGTAAGTCTCATGGGAGACAGGAACTAGTGACTGACAGTGGGGGTGGAGGGTCCTTGGACCTCTGGCCAGATAGCAGTCAGAATGGGGCTCTGGAGGCTTATAGGAAGAGTGTATTGCTTGACCACAGTGGGGATGCTTGAGGTAAGGGGTCTGATGAGGGAAACCTGTTCCAGGCCAAGGCTTTGGGAGGCAGTATAGCATGAGTGAAAGCCTATTGCCTTCCACCTTTCTCCCACCATGTGGTCTTGGGTGAGTCTCTTCATGTTCCTGAGACCTAACCTCCTTATCAGTGACAGCTGTAGTGGTGCTGTCATAGGCCACATCTGTTTGTAGCACTGAGAAGACCATGGTAGAGTCCAGGCAGAGAGGATGTCCTGATGGCCAGGTAAAACCTGTCACTGGAATCAGCCTCGCTCTCACCAACACATTGTTGTTGCCTCTCTGTCTCTGAACAGCACTAAGCGTGTGGATCATTCCAACACCCGCCTGGTGACACAGCTGGACCGGAACCCTGGTGTGTAGCCAACTTTCCTGGACCTTACAGGCAGCACCTCCCCTGGAGGGAGCCTTCCTTATTTGTTACTTTGCTATTTATGTTTGTTTTGGGTTCTAGGCGCTGATGATAACAACCTCAACTCCATCTTCTATGAGCACTTGACGCGTTCACTGCAGCACACTTTGTGTGGGGACCTGGTGCTGGGCCGCTGGGGCAACTATGGTCCTGGTGACTGCTTTGTGCTGGCCTCTGACTACCTCAATGCGCTGGTGCACCTCATCGAGGTTGGCAATGGGCTCATCACTTTCCAGCTGCGTGGCCTTGAGTTCCGGGGTAAGCCACGGGGCTGAGCTGGGGAGGAAAGTCAGGTAGGGATGGCTAGGACCTAGGCAGGACACTGCATTTGGTAGTGTGTGGGGCTGGATTACAGTCTAGCTTGGCGTGGCTTGCTGGGTGACCTCAGGCAAAGCACTGTTTTTCCCTGGGCCTGGGTTTCCTAGTGTGGCCATGCCTTTGTGTACATAGCAATTCCACTGGTCGCTGTGTTGAAAGTTGAGCCCTGTGCCTCTGGACTGTCAGCTGGGCCTCTGTTCGGTACCATATACAGCCCTTGTGATTGAGCCAGCTCCTTGCTTTCAGGGGTTCACATATATTGGATGCCAGCTTCAGTGGAAGCCCCTTTAAGGCTTTAAGCACAGCTCAAGAGCACCATGACTTTGAGCAAGTCATTTCTTT
The DNA here is from genome assembly GCA_036346955.1 of Dipus sagitta. NCBI lineage: Eukaryota > Metazoa > Chordata > Mammalia > Rodentia > Dipodidae > Dipus > Dipus sagitta. The sequence continues at coordinate 162,430,257 of CM070770.1, read as the reverse complement.
TGGAGTTTCAGTCTTTTCCTCTTTTCACTGTGGGATCTGGGAACCAAGAGGAGAAAGCTTGTTAATCTATTTATTCATTCAGTGTCCCAGGGTGGAAGCTGAGTGGTAGTAGGTCTCTTAGTGCTGTGTTGAGCACTTTCTGGGGGAAGGCTGTTAGGGGTTTTCCTAGTAGTCCTGACTGGGCACCCCTTCCCTCCCAGGCACATACTGCCAGCAGCGTGAGGTGGAGGCCATCACTGAAGGTGTAGAGGAGGACGAGGGCTGCTGTTGCTGTGAGCCTGGCCACTTGCCACGTGTCCTGTCTTTCAATGCTGCCTTTGGACAGCGCTGGCTGGCCTGGGAAGTAACAGCCAGCAAATATGTGCTCGAAGGCTATAGCATTAGTGACAACAATGCAGCCTCCATGCTACAGGTGTTTGACCTCCGCAAGATCCTCATCACCTACTACGTCAAGGTATGGTGGCTGGGCAGCAGAGCAGCTCCCCCTGGCCATGCTCACCTCCTGTGAGCATCCTGAGTATCATTGTCTGTTTTCTGAAATGTTGGGAGACTGTTCTGGCCAAGGGAAACATAGGCATCCTTCCCAGTTCTACCACCAGACAGCAGGCCATGGAGGCTCTGATGATGATGGGTTGTTCAAAGTGGGGAGTTTCCTGTTGCTCTTGTTGGGCCCACAGGACAGCTGCTGAGGTATGTCTTTAAGACCTTCAGCTTGCCCCACTCAGCACAGTGATGATGGTGCTGGTGGCAGCCTTGTGGGGTGATCACAGGAGCAGAACACTGCTGCTTATTCAAGGCAGGCTTTGTACCAGGTGCCTCTCCTGAGTAGGTAGACTTGACCACACCAGCCTGGAGTAGCCCTGTGTGTCCCTGCATTAGAGATCAGCTTGCACTGATAATTCCAGCACTTGGGAGATAAAAACATGAGGATTAGGAATTCAAGGCCAGTTAGGGCTACTTAGCATGTTCAAGGCTAGCTTGGATTTCAAGATTCTGAAGGAAAACAAACAAAATCATCTCAAAGATGAAGTGAAGTGATTGGTTAGGGCTCCAATTAGAATGTAACAGAGATAAACTTTGAATCCAGGCCTGGCAACTCAGCCACTAGTTTTATTTCCTTGGCTGGGGCCTCCAAGCCAGGGCAGAGGGTCTTGTGACCTGTTGAGGATGATGATACACAGTGTGAGGTACTATAGGAGCTCTGGATTAGGAATTCTAGGGGTTCTAGACAGCCTAGAATAATACTTTCTTTGCACTTCCTCAGTTTCCCCATTGAGAGGCAGGGGTTTTCAGGTTTGTGACATGGCAGGAATAATGAGATTTTGTGGTGCTCAGAATAAGGGCACTATGGGAGTGGGATGGACTGGTGGTCAGAGTCCAGGCCCCATATGTACTCTTAGGATCTGTCTAGGACCTGAAGGGGTGACCTGTTGAGCCAGATGAACCTGTCCATCTGAGGTTTCCTTTGAAGCAGGCTCATACAGCCCCCAACTGCCCTTTTGGCCCAGCCTCACGGACATCCCATCAATGTCACACTTTATTATAGCTGAGAATCCATGATTTCTGTCTTCTAGGGAAGTTTGTGAGGCTGGCCTTTAAGGAGCAGACCATGGTTCAGAGAACATTTATCAAATCTTTTTTTCTAAATTTGTTTTAAGTATTTAATTTATTTATTTATTAGAGAGAGAGAGAGAGAGAGAGACAGACAGAGGCAAATAGAGAATGGGTGCACCAGGACCTCCAGCCACTGCAAACAAACTCCAGACACATGTGCTACCTTGTACATCTGGCTTATGTGGGTTTTGGGGAATCAAACCTAGGTCCTTTGGCTTTGTAGGCAAGCACCTTGACCACTAAGCCATTTCTCTAGCCTCCTATCCATCTTCTTAATACATCTTGAGCAGTGTCCTTGCCCGAGAATCCCACTGGCTCCTATGAGTCCCATTCAAAGCTACTCAAAGCGCTCTGATTACTTACTGTGTACCAGGTACCAGCCAGGCCTATACTATACTGGAAGGCTGAGGTGAACCAGCCCTGCCAGGTTTACTGTTCCATGGGGAAGCTGACTTGCCTCAGCTAAGCTGACTTGCCTAAGAAGCTGGGTTAGGTAGAAGGTCCTGGAGTATGTGCTAAAGGCATGTGGGGCCAAGCTTGTAAGAACAAGGCAGGGCTGGAGTCAGTGGGACCAGGCAGCGATGACAGAGGCCTAGGTTGTAGGCAGGGCTGGGGCTTGGAGGCAGGCCAGACTAGGCCCTACTCCTGTGTTGCTCTGGTTGTGCTACCGTGCTCTCTCTTGCACCTTGTCCTTTCCATCAGACATCTCTGAGTGCAGGGGCGAGAGACAGAGGTACAGCCCTCTGGCCACAGTGCCACTGGCTCCCACGTCTTCCTGCAACCAAACATCATACTTAAGATCCCTCAGCTCTTAAATTCTAGGCATGCTCATGACCCTGTTCTAGTCTCTAGTGATCTTTGTAATGGAGGTCCTGTGTAATGGCCCTGTTAGAGCTAAAGAAATAGCCCATAGACCTGTAGGGCATAGGCACAGGAAGGCAGTGTAATACTGAGGCCCAGGCATAGTCATTGTAATATACCCAAGGCAGCATGTTGAGCACAACCAACACCAGAGAATGATCTCAGGCAGGAGCTCTTAAAAAGTCTTGGACCAGCTGGGCATGGTGACACACACCTTTAATCCTAGCACTTGGGAGGCAGAGGTAGAAGGATAGCTGTGAGTTCAAGGCCAGCCTGAGAATACAGAGTGAATTCCAGGTCAGCCTGGGCTAGAGTGAGACCGTATCTCAAAAAAAAAACAAAAAAAAAAGTCTTGGACCTTGGCTGGAGAGATGGCTTAGACGTTAAGGCATTTGCCTGTGAAGCCAAATGACCCAGGTTCGAGTCCCCAGAACCCAGGTAAGCCAGATATACAAGGTGGTGCATGCGTCTGGAGTTTGTGGCTGAAGGCCCTGGTGTGCCCATTCTCTCTCTCTCTCTCTCTCTCTGCCTCTTTCTATCTCTCTCAAATAAAATTTTAAAAAGTTTTTTTTTTTTTTTTTAAATTAAAAAAGTCTTGGACATCAGCCCGATGTAGTGGCATACACCTTTAATCCCAGCATTCAGGAGGCAGAGGTAGGAGTATTGCCATGAGTTTGAGGCCACTCTGAGACTACATAGTGAATTCCAGATTAGCCTGGGCTTGAGCAAGACCCTACCTTGATTAAAAAAAAAAAAAGTCTTGGACCTTAGTCTTGATGTTCTTGGGAATCACTCACAGGGAGTGTCATAGAACACAGTAATAGCATTACAAGTTTATGTGCACTAATATTCTAGGCCAGCTCCTCCCCTGGCTCTATAGCAGTGCTTTTCTGGGTCTTCTGGTGGCACGGGGGTTGGGGTGGAGGTTGGGTTGTGGTGGTACCTGGACCATAGAAACACTATCTAATAAGCAGGAAGGCCAGTCTGTAGCCCAAAGGGCTTATGCCTTAGACTTCTGTTCCTTCCTTTTGGTAAGGCAGTAGCCCTACCCTCCCCAGGCTGCCTTCCTATCTGCTTGTTCCAGGGTCTGCTTGTGTGTGAGGAGCTGTTGAAATCCCTCTCCCCCACACCAAATGCAGCCATTGACTCCATGTACCCCCAGGGAGTTGTTTGAGGCATTGGCTCTCCTTGGCTTGTACCCTGGCCGTTTTGTCTAGGCTCTTGGCCTCCCAGTGTCTCACCACAGCCAACCTGCTGGATTCCCTAACACCAAGGCACTCTGTCCATGGACAGCTGTACCCTCCTCCTCAGCCTGGGCTTTCCCACCCCTCCCCCCAAGCAGAGGGCCAAACCACTGGCTCCATTTCAGGGTAGCACATGGAATCCCCATAATCTCACTGGCTTCCAGCTGTCAGCCCTCACTGCCTACCCATCCCAGTTGTGATAGCTCCTTCCCTTCCCCCACCCCTCCCCAAAGTTCTCCACTTTGCCTTGCTCCTGCTTAGACACCAACAGGGAGGGCCTTTAAGGTTGCTAGAAGCTCTGAACTTTGACACAAGGTATGCATGTCTGGCTTTTTTAGAAGAGGCTCTATGGTTGTCACACTTCCGTTGCCTAAAGGGACCTGTGACCCAGGACACGTAGGCTTCTAGCCTATAGGCTACCTGCTCCCTCAGGCTGGCCTTCCTGGCCCTAAGATGGAGATTACATGGCATCTTCAAATCCCAGCTCAGTCTGCCTTATGCAAGCCTGTTACTCTTGTGAATGAGAGAGGTTCTAGGGCAGGAAGAGGCAAGCAGATGTTATTTGCCAGCTGCTGCTACAGTACAGGACCCTCCAGGGCCATTCTATTAACGATGGTGCTTCCTGCTGGTTCTTTTAGTCTTTGTGGCCCAAGGGAAGGGGGAATCACTGGTCCTTGAGTCTTCATTGAGCTGCAGAAGGTGTGTCCTAGGAAGCACTGTAGCTCAGGCTGGGGTGAAAGCTCTCGCCTTGTGCTTTCTTCCCCAGTGCTAGGATTGGGGGTTGGGGCACCCCCTGACATCTGATCCCTCTTCTCTCAGAGTATCATCTACTATGTGAGCCGCTCCCCAAAGCTGGAGGCCTGGCTAAATCATGAGGGCATCGTAGCTGCCCTGCGGCCTGTGCGGGCCCCTGGCTACGCTGACTCAGATCCCACCTTCTCACTGAGTGTTGATGAAGACTATGATCTTCGCCTTTCTGGCCTCTCACTACCCTCCTTCTGTGCTGTGCACCTTGAATGGATCCAGTACTGTGCCTCTCGGCGCAGCCAGGTCAGGTACCCACTTCCTTGGCGCTGTACCACCCCAGGCTCTAAGACTTGGGCTTAACCTTTGTCGCCCCCCCCACACCCTTTTATACTTGGAGATTTCCTTAGCTTGGTCCCCATCCCCCATCCCAAATTCCCAGGTCCAGGTCTAAGCTGGGCTCTGGGAATGGGGTACTTGTGCTACAGCCCGTGGAACAGGATTGGAACTCACCGCTGGTCACGCTGTGTTTTGGCTTGTGTGTGCTGGGTCGCCGAGCACTGGGGACAGCTTCACACAGCATGTCAGCCAGGTGAGTACCCACATCCAGCTAGTCCTGTTCTTCCTCTCCCCCCTACCCCCCTTGAAGAGCTCCCGGATTCTGGAAGCCTTGATTTTACCTGTTGTGTACTTACATGGGCAAGGTACTTCCCGGTCATGACTTGTGAGGAACGTGGGCACACTGGGCTGTTCGGCAAGATGGGAAAACAGACCCCTCTTCCTCCTTCTCCGTCTTTTTTCTCCCTGCCCAGTCTGGAGCCCTTCCTCTATGGCCTGCATGCCCTGTTCAAGGGAGATTTCCGTATCACCTCTCCACGCGACGAGTGGGTCTTTGCGGACATGGACCTGCTTCACCGTGTAGTGGCACCTGGGGTTCGCATGGCCCTCAAGCTACACCAGGTAGGGAAGGAGGATTGTGCCCAAGCAGTGCGGGCGGGTGGGAGATGAGGCCTCTCCCCAAGCCAGTGGCCCTTGACTCCTGTCTTCCCTACTAGGATCACTTCACATCTCCAGATGAATATGAGGAACCAGCAGCCCTGTATGATGCCATTGCAGCCAATGAGGAGCGGCTGGTCATCTCACATGAGGGTGATCCGGCATGGCGCAGTGCCATCCTCAGCAACACCCCTTCCCTGCTGGCACTGCGCCATGTCATGGATGATGCATCTGATGAGTACAAGATCATCATGCTTAACCGGCGCCACCTCAGCTTCCGAGTCATCAAGGTGGGGATGGCTTTACCTCACCCTGCAGCACAGATCCATCCCTCTGGTGCCAGTGCCCTGAACCTTTGTGTCACTGCCCATAGGTGAACCGAGAGTGTGTGCGTGGACTGTGGGCTGGGCAGCAACAGGAGCTGGTGTTCCTGCGCAACCGCAATCCCGAGCGTGGCAGCATCCAAAATGCCAAGCAGGCACTTCGCAACATGATCAATTCCTCCTGTGACCAGCCGCTAGGCTACCCCATCTACGTGTCCCCCCTCACCACCTCACTGGCTGGCAGCCACCCCCAACTGCGGGCTCTGTGGGGTGGTCCCATCAGCCTGGGTGCCATTGTTCGCTGGCTCCTGCGAAGCTGGGAGAGGTGAGCTCAGGCTGCCATCCCAGCCTGTAAAGCCTTTTGAGAGATGGTGCTCTGGTCTTCCAGAGAAGGCCAGAGAGTAGGGAAGTGAAGAAACGCCAAGGAGTCGAAGCAACCCCACCAAGGTCACACAGAGTGAGGAAGTGCTAGAGCCAAGGGGCTTGAATCCTGAGAGATGACCTCTACCCAGAAGACCCCCTTTTCCCTAGAGCTGATCCTGCCTGTAGTGTTTAGGTAAAAGACCTTGAAAGCAAGGCAGTGAAATCTGGAGATGAGCCGGGCGTGGTGGCACACGCCTTTAATCCCAACACTCAGGAGGCAGAGGTAGGAGGATTGCCATGAGTTCAAGGCCACCCTGAGACTACATAGTGAATTCCAGGTCAGCCTGGGCTAGAGTGAGACCCTACTTTGAAAAACCAAAAAAAAAAAAAAAAAAAAAAAAAATCTGGAGATGAGGACCTTGGGGTAAAAATGTTATATGACTTATTTAGGGGCTCAGAAGGCCTCCTGTAACCCCTTCTTCATGTCCCCTCCCAGGCTTCATAAAGGCTGTGGTGCTGGCTGCAATAGTGGTGGGAATGTGGATGACTCGGATTGTGGTGGGGGTGGTGGTGGCCTGACCTCCCTCAGCAATAATCCCACTTTGGTACACACCACGCCTGAGAATGCAGCAGGTGAGCAAATGAGGCCGGGGGTGAACCAGTGGGTGAGGCTGCAGTCCCTGCTGAGGTCTCTGCTCTTATCTGTGTTCTGCAGGCAGCAGTGAGCAGCACCTCCCACCAGGTCCTAGCTGGGGGCCACGGCCCTCACTTAGTGGCTCTGGTGATGGGCGCCCTCCTCCTCTGCTGCAGTGGCCTCCCCCTCGGCTCCCTGGACCACCTCCCGCCTCACCTGCTCCCACTGAGGGTCCCCGGCCCTCAAGGCCCCCTGGCTCTGGTCTCCTCAGTTCTGAGGGGCCCAGTGGGAAGTGGAGCCTCGGGGGTCGGAAGGGACTCGGAGGATCCGATGGGGAGCCAGCCTCAGGAAGTCCCAAAGGAGGTACCCCCAAATCTCAGGTAAATGTTCTGTAGGAGGAGCAGATCTCGGGACGTGCAAGTGGGCTTGTCTGCTAATTTGTTATCCCTCCTGCAGGCGCCTCTAGACCTCAGCCTCAGCCCTGATGTCAGCTCTGAGGCCTCGCCCCCCAGAGCATCCCAAGACATCCCTTGTTTGGACAGCAGTGCCCCTGAGAGTGGCACACCCACAGGGGCTCCCAGTGACTGGCCTGCCCCCACCGAGGAACGAGAGAGCCCAGCTGCCCAGCCCTTGCTGGAGCATCAGTACTGAGCAATCTGCCATCTACTGGATCTCATCCTGGGACTCAGCAGCTTGGCCTCTGCTGCCTCTGGCCCTTTCTGCTGGACCATGGAACCGAGTGGCTTTGGCTCCACACCTTGACCTTTGGCTGCCTCAGCCAGAGTATCAGAACTTAATGGCCTAGACCTCTAACCTTGACCCTCATCCATGGCCTGGATGCCCAAAACTGAGGCAGTGATCCTCCCAGCCAGGCCCCAAGAGCCAAACCCATGGGCTGGTCCCTCTGTGAGCCCGTGGCCAGGACTGACTCTGTCCCTGGGCCTACTGCCTAAAAGGCTGGTTCCCTTGGCCTGGACCTAAGGCCCAACATGTGGCAAGGGTGGTTTCTCATTTTTTTGTCATTTTTTTTCTGTGCTTCAGAGACTCCAGATTAATAACACTATTTTTGATTTTGGTTGGCAGTTTCTTCTTTGCTGGGAATGGGTGCAGAACGGTGGAGGTGGCCAAGTCAGGGTGGATGAACACAGAAGGGAGTGGGGCTGAGAAATGACTGAGATAGAGGTCAAACCAAGGTGATTAGGAGTGGGTCTCTGTTCCCCATCAGCCTATTTCTTTTTCAGGCCTTATCATGAAAGTCACTGCATTTTCTATTCCTGTTCAAAAGTTTTCATCCCGAGTGGCTCCTACATTCACCAGCTTTGATTTTGGCTAAAGCTTTTCCCTGAACCTCAGTTGTCCCAAACCTTACAGAGGATAATACCTGCATAAGGCGTTGTAAGAATAAAAGCGAATGTAGAGCAGTTACCCAATACCTTAGTGCCCAATGAAATAGTTCCTGGGCACCTGCTATCGCGGGGACACAGCTGGACACTAGGTGGCCTCCAGCGCTCCCATTTGGTCTGGAATTCAGGTACACTTGTCCCCCTGTTTTCAGCGAGGACGCCGACTTAGAGGGGCCACCGGAGACCTAGATAGCTGGCCTGGCTTCAGGGAGCCCGAGGTCCCTGCCTGTGGTGCTTCCCGCCGCACGCAGCTCCCGGGCGGCCCCGCCCCTCCGCCGAGGCCCCGCCCCGGTCTGACCACGCCCCCAGGCGGAGCGGCGCCTGGAGCGGTAGCGAGAGGACAGGCAGCGGGACCCCGGCGCGGGAGGCTGCGGTGGCGGCCGGGTGAGAACCCAAGAGGTACCGGTGGGAGCAGGGGACGGGAGGCATTTCGGGCTGGACAGGGAACAAGGTTGCCTGGCGGTGGGCCCGCGTGTGTCAGGAGGGACAGAGATCCTCGCTGCTTTCCCCGCCTGTACCCTTCCAACCTCCCTCAGGCTCCAGCTCAGTCCCGAGTCAGCATGTCCAGTCCTCTGCCTCCGGCCGGCAGCTCCCACTCGCTCCTCCGCGTGTCGGCCTAATCTGGCTGGTGAGCCGCTGAGTGGATTCATCGGCTCTGGACTTCTCTCAGCAGTGCTGGCAACTGCCGCTGCCGCCGAGTGTGTGTGGGGTTCCCCCTATTCTGGAGCTCCCCTTCTCTGTGGGCGACCTCCTTCCCAGCCTTTGCACACTGCTCCTCAGTCTCGGGTCTGGTCTGGGAGGAAACATCTGTCGCACCCCCCTGGCAGCAGAAAAAGGGTCATGACCTCCAGATGTGCTGGGAAGCGTCCAGCGCCTCCTCCTGGGGCAGCCAGGCCTTCCGGATCTGTGGGGGTGGGGCCGCCCCCCTTTCCCTTCAGTGACACAGGCTATGAGGAATGTCCTGGCCTCAATGGACCCTTGTGAAGCTGCAGGATGGGGGGCAGAGCCTAAGTACACCCCTTAAGGCAGGGCCAGAGCCAGGCACTGGGCCAGAGCAAGAGGCTGTTCATGGGCTGGGCTGCACACATCCACAGAGCTCAGCCACCGGGAGCAGGGCCTGCGCAGACCCTTCCCTCATGCTCCTGCTCACCCCACTCCCACACTGGAGCCCAGGCCCCCGCCAGCACGTGCCTAGAACTTGGCACATGGAGTAGGGGCATACATGCCCCACACAGAGATGGCTACCTTCACTGCCTTCATCCTCCTTTCAATCTCCCAGCAGTCTTGGGAGGGAACAGGAATAGTGAATCCTTTCAGAGTCTCAAGATCAGCATCAGAGTATATCCTAGGAGAAGCCAACGTAGGAAACCCCTGAGAGGGAGGCCTACCATTGTTTGGTTCTGGAGGCCCAGATGAGGGGTACATGGAGCTCCTCCCCATTCTCTTCTGGTCCAGCCCCACTTGATGTCACTGGATGATGTATGAAGACTCACCAGCATATGCCTGTACCCCCAGTGAGGGCCCCCAAGCCCCTGCCCCAGCTGTAGATTCCATGCACAGTTCACCTGCTGGGGGGCAGCTCTCCTGCATGTTCTCACACTACCTTTCACACCTTCCTTTGGCCTCACCACATTTCCGCACTTAGCAAGTCTCTGGGGCCCTGGGTGTCTCAGCCTTACATCCTGTGAGACCTTCAGCTTATGTCTAGCTTCCACCAGCCCCACACCGACGCAACGGAGGCAGAGAGGGCGAGTTCAGCTCAGCTAAGGCCCTAGAGATTGACAGACCTAGGATCACATTCTAGTTCTAACATGGAATTGCTTCAGGCAAGCGTATTGCCTTCACAGGACCTAACTTTGACTTTCTGTCCCAGTGGATTCAGACTTCTCTGTCCACATCACTCAGATCAGATAGACAGATGACCACACGGGTCCCAGTTTCAGCCAAGGAGTCCATCAGCATCAGCCCGTCTCTTAGCCCCATTGGTGGGCACAATAACCTGCAAGACAGTAAGCTCAGGCCTATTCTTTAGGCCTGGGAGACTAGAGTCCCAGAGCTAACTAGTGTGACCCCAACACCTTCCTCAGGATGTGGAGGCCAGGGGGAGCTGGGCCCATTTCCTGTGTTAAAGGAAGTCCTCTTGTCACTGCTTCTGCCCTAAAGCTGCCCCCAGAAGCCCCTGTCCTTGAGGTACTGAGGCTGCAGGAACCAGGACACTGAGAGCAGGTCTTGGGTGCTCAGCTCCTTAGGGACCTTGGAGGAAGTGGGAGGTACAGGGAGGAAGGTCTCTGGGGACAGGACGTCCTCCCTTTGTCAAGGGGGCAGGAACCCAGACACCAGTGGCCCCATGGGTTTCCCGTCTCAGTCGAAACTAGTTGTCTGCCCAGGACTTGGTGGGGACCCTCACCCTAGGCCTAGGCCAAAGACAAATTCGTGAATCAGAACTGGGGAGCCCTGGCGTCCTCATGGCTGCCCAGGCTGTAGGACCCAAAGAGGCAAGGAACCTACAGCCTAGTAGTCCCTGGACTTTCCTAGTGCTAAGTCCAGGAGCGGTCTGGAAACCTCAGCCCATAGCAGACAAGGAAGTAGCCAGGAAAGCGGAAGCAGCTTTGCTGGTCTAGGAGGGGGCCGGAAGCCAACTGGGGTGGTGGAAGATCGGGCTGGGGGCCTGGGTTCCTGTTTTCTCCCCAGGTCCCTCTGAACAGCCCCCTCCTCCTTCAGGGCAGGAACTACTGCAACCTAGGCCTGCTGGCTGGCCACCAAGCACTCTTGCCCGCCAATGTGGCCCGGCCTCCAGAGAGTCAGGCCCACAGAGCACGCCCATGTGGGCCGGCGGTGTTGGGAGCCCTCGGAGGGGCATGGGTCCCGCACCCACCGATGACCTCTTTGCCCGAAAGTTGCGCCAGCCAGCCCGGCCCCCACTGACACCACACACCTTTGATCCAAGGCCAGCCCGGGGTCTGCTCCTGCGCAGTGGTAGCGATGCAGGCGAGACCCGCCCCCAGACACCAGCTAGTCCCCGGGCCCGGGCTCACAGCCATGAGGAAGCCAGCCGTCCTGCCGGGACTCCTACCCGGATCTTCACTGACCCACTGGTATTGCTCGGGTTGCCAGCTGAGGAGCCAGAACCCACCTTCCCTCCAGTGCTGGAGCCCCGATGGTTTGCTCACTATGATGTACAAAGCTTGCTCTTTGACTGGGCCCCACGACCTCGGGGAACAGGGGTCCATGTAGAGGCCAGTTCTGGGACCCTGCCCTCAGCCGAGGACCCACTCATCAGCTCGGACTTGCTGCTTGGGGCACCTGGCTTTGTGAGTGAGCTTGGGGGTGAGGGAGAGCTAGGCCTGGGTGGACCAGTGTCCCCACCTGTGCCGCCTGCACTGCCAAATGCGGCTGTGTCGGTCTTGGAAGAACCACAGAACCGGACTTCAGCCTACAGCCTGGAGCATGCAGACCTGGGTGCTGGCTACTATCGCAAGTACTTCTACGGCAAAGGTAAGGCTCAGGAGGGTCGGGGCAGAGGTCCCTGTGACTTGTAGCGCATACAGTAGGGTTCATGGGTTGTCCTTTCTGTAAGGTCCTTGGTTATAGGAAGGAGCAGAAGGTAACCTATGCTCTGCTGGCCCAACTCTAACCACCTCCTCAAGCCTGACCCCTGGGCCCACCCCCAGTCAGGGAGTTGTCCCATCTGGTTCATTCTCATAACCTTCCAGTCAGGAAGAGACTTCCTATCCATTTCTGTGAGGTGAACACTTGGGCCTGAAAGCCCTGTACTCAGAAACCTTATTGTCATCATTCCTGTGAAAAGAGGACTGAGACTTTGAAAGGGAAACTATGGGAGGAGCAGGGCAGCACCAAAACTAGAGCCGTCAGGCAAGGTCTGGGACAAGGTGTGATGTGGGTGGGGCTGCAGAGGGGGCCGGACTTAACCTAGGGTGGGATTTTTTGTGGCGGGCATAGTCAAGGATCAAGACCTGCTTGGGGTGGGGCAATTCATGAATGCATGGCCTGGCCCCTCTAGAACACCAGAATTTCTTCGGGCTGGACGAGGTGCTGGGCCCAGTGGCAGTGAGCCTGCGACGGGAGGAGAAGGAGGGCAGCGGAGGGGGCACCCTACACAGCTACCGTGTCATTGTGCGGACCACGCAGGTGGGCTGGAAAAACTGGATCAAGGCGTGGGCTTCCTCCTCCACACTCCATACGGAATCTGAGCACTCTTATATTTCTTCAGCTTCGAACCCTCCGTGGCACCATCTCAGAGGATGCACTCCCACCTGGACCCCCAAGGGGTCTATCCCCGAAGAAGCTTCTGGAGCATGTGGCACCCAGGCTGAGTCCTACCTGCTTGCGCCTGGGCTCAGCTTCCCCCAAGGTGCCACGCACGCTGCTTACACTGGACGAGCAAGTGGTGAGTGGCTGGAAGGGAAGGAGAACTCAGCCTCATGGGTACACGGGTCTGAACCTAGCCTGGCTAATTTTCAGTCCTTCAGCCCTGACCCTGGGCTGGGCACTGACCCTCAGGAAAGCTGGTCTATGGCCAGCATTTCAGAGAGAAGGATCAGAGGTCATCTGGAGCCTTTCTTGTCCAAGGACGGTCTATAGAGCAGTAGCAACCACAGCATCTGAGGCCTATGAGAAATGAGATTCTCAGGCCACAGCCCAGGCCTACTGAGCAGACTTATTATTGTCTTGGTTTTTTGAGGTAGGATCTCACTCTATCCCAGGCTGACCCGGAATTCACTATGTAGTCTCAGGGTGGCCTTGAACTCACGGTGAGCCTCCTACCTCTGCCTCCCGAATGCTGTGATTAAAGATAAGAGCCACTATGCCTGGCAATTATTTTGTTCTTTTTTTTTTTTTTTTTTTTTTTTGAGGTAGGGTTTTGCTCTAGCCCAGGCTGACCTTGAATTAGTCTCAGGGTGGCCTTGAATGCATGGCAATCCTCCTAGCTCTGCTTCCCAAATGCTGGGATAAAATGCGTGAGCCATCACATCTAGCCAGACTGTATTTTAAAAAGACCCCAAGGTGATGCATATGTACTTTACAGCCCTAGGAGGAGCCCTGGTCTGACTGACCATGCAATTCCCCCATCCAGTTCTTTCAATATGGGAGGCTTACCCTTTCTCAGAGCTAGCTCTGGGAAGGCCAGTCAGACCAATTGGAGCACTTTTCTATCTGGTGCTGAGCTACCCACTGGCCCTGACTCTCCTCTGTTGTTCAGTCCAACAGTTTTCAACACACACAGTTCTTCCTGGTGTCAGGCCCCAGATTAGATGCTGGGACAGTTACACAGCAGGTGCTTTCCGTGCGCAACTCACAGCTGGGGGTGGGAAAGAGACCCCTCCCCCCAGAAACTGTTGAAATGTAAGAGCAAAATTTGGTGAAAAGGGAATGTGGGGGCTCTATAGGGCACAAAAGTGGTACAGCCCTTCCTTAGCCAAGGTTTCACATTGTGGAAATTCAAGTGGTTGGGCCAGCATGAGTCTCTCTTCTGTACAGACAGGGTTGAGCAAGGCTTTCTGAGCAGAAGCAACTAGTATGATGTTTTAGAGAGCTGAAGCAGGTCACATGAAGCTTAGTGTGGGTGGAGGGCTTGTGGAAAGGGCATGGGAGAGGCTTTCTTTTGGTCCCATGGAGGGATTCATAGCAGATCTGGTGGTCCTCTAGCTGCAGCATGGGCCTTAGGCTGGAGGGGTCCAGACTAAACATGGTGGACACAATGATTCAGGTGACAGTGCAGGAGTGGATAGCTAGCCCTTGTGACTGAAAGGGGGTGGGGGAGGTGAGATTCTCCAGCTTCTTGGCTCCTGGGAATGGCATTTTTATGGGACCAGGGACTATGGAAGAGGGGCAGAAGACAGAAGGACTCATACCAAGGAGGCGAGGTGCTGAGGTTTTGAAAGACATCAGGCAGATGGGGTTACGGGTCTGAAGTGTGGGGACAGGGTCTAGGCTGGAAGCAGAAGTGCTGCTGTCATGGAGGTAGTGGCTGTGAACCACTGAGGGGAGAGCACAAATGGAGAAGAGTCCAAGTAAGGCGAAGTTCTACGTGCCCCGAGTGCCAGCTGTGGCCAAGAGGGTGGCCGGTTGAGCCACGTCTATGAGTTATAGGATGGGGATATTTACAATTTTTTGGTTGTACTGGGGATTGAATCCAGGGCTCTCTGTGTCCTACTCAAGTGCTCTATATTGGGCTATATTACCAGTGTTTATTTCAATTTGTGCATGTACATATGTATGTATTGTGTGGTGCTGGGTATGGAATTTAGGGTGTCATGCATTCTAGGCAAGCACTCAGTCAGTTTAGTGATGACGAAGGGAGGTGGAAACTGAAGGGAGGCAGGAGAGGTCCAAGGGTACTTTAATGGGGTCAGAGTGCCTCAAGCTGGGTTTAACTATTCACACATTTACGTACAGGAACTGGGAGTATAAAGGATACAGAAAACTGTAAGCAAGTGTGTTGCATGCTTGTAATCATAGTACTCAGGAGCTGAGGCAGGAAGATCGTCATAAATTCAAGGCCAACCTGTGCTACATTATCAAGGCCTAGTCTCAAAAGAGTAAGGGAACAGGAGCAGGGCAGAGATAGTTTAAGACTTCAAATGGATGGGCTGGGGGTGCCCCAGATTTGAGGGAGGGGAGGAGCATGGTCTAGCCTTGAGTTAAGGAGGATGACAGTGTGGACATTTTTGGGGAGTTCAGTGCATTGTGTGAAGGGTCCTTTCTGTGACTCCTCTGCCCTCCTGAATACAAGGAATAGGGCAAACTGCACCCACTTGGTGGGCAGCGACACAGTGGCTCGGAGAGGGCTAGAGCTCGGGACCACGTGCCAAATCAGCCCAGTCCCCAAGCCAGTGTCCTTACATATCTCACAACATGGTAGGGGTCCGGCTGGCAGGAGACTAAGGCCTACCCCTTCTGCTGCTCTCCCCCCTCAGCTAAGCTTCCAGCGAAAGGTGGGCATTTTGTACTGCCGGGCAGGCCAAGCCTCTGAGGAGGAGATGTACAACAACGAAGAGGCAGGGGCAGCATTCATGCAGTTTCTCACCTTGCTGGGCGACGTGGTGCGACTTAAAGGCTTTGACAGTTACCGGGCTCAGCTGGACACCAAAAGTGAGGTCCAAGGGGCTTGGAGGGGTAGGGGGCAGAACCTCCTTGCCACTCTTAATCTGTTGACCTGGGGCTGAGGGCTGAGACTAAACCCTACTGTCTAGAACCCTGCTGTCCAAGCTGGGCCCCTGGGTGGTTTGGGGTTAATAACCCCTTCCACTTAAGGCATACCAGGAGGAGCATCCTATGCCTCCCTGGGTGTAAGGGTTCCAGAGCCCTTGTTTTTATAGGACGCCTGTCTATCTTCCACTCTCCCAGCATGCCTCTCAGGCTCAGACCGACATCTGTTCTCTCCTAAAACACCTATCTTCTGCTTCCCTCTGAGATCATTTCTAACTTCTCTGTTCATTCTATCTCAGCACTCTGGCATAGGTGTGTGTGCGAGGGGAGAGAGACCCACTACGATCGAGGCCCTTGTGGCCTGTGCACTGGCTGGTAGCATGAAGGGGCTGTTCACTTAACTGGTTGGGACATGGAACTAATGCTAAGTCACTCACCCTCTTCTGTGTTCTTCTCTCCTTCTGTGTTCCCAACTGTCTGTCACAGCGGATTCCACAGGCACGCACTCCCTCTACACCACCTACCAGGACCACGAGATCATGTTCCATGTGTCCACGATGCTGCCTTACACCCCCAATAATCAGCAGCAGGTGTGAGGGGAGCAGGAGTGGAGACCTGGCAGGGACTTTTGTGGAGACTGTGGAGTGTGGGGAGTGGGTGGCACCATCTCAACTTTGGCATGAGCTCTGCTGACCAGCAACCAGCCTTCCCCTCTGGTGGCACCTTCCCAAATAGAACACCTCGATAGCTGGGGGGATGGCTCAGTGGTAAAGGGCAATTGGTTCCAAATAGAACACCTCGGGCATAAAACAGGGGTTGTAGGGAACTATGGGTGCCCAGGTTTTGGCATGTCTTAAAGAGGGGATTGGAGGCACAGCTCACCTCTCATTTCCTACTGTGTATCTCCCAGCTCCTAAGGAAGCGCCACATCGGCAACGACATTGTGACCATCGTGTTCCAGGAGCCAGGCAGCAAACCTTTCTGCCCCACCACTATTCGCTCGCACTTCCAGCATGTGTTCTTGGTGGTGCGCGCGCATGCGCCCTGCACGCCGCACACCTCGTACAGGTTGGTTCCTTGGGCTATCTCAGGTCTCCGGTGGACACTAATTCCTATACACCGCCCCTCTTGGCCCTCTCACTACAGCCTTCCTCCTCCCAGGGTGGCAGTCAGCCGCACCCAGGACACTCCGGCCTTCGGACCGGCTCTGCCCCCTGGCGGAGGCCCCTTCGCAGCCAACGCTGACTTTCGGGCCTTCCTGCTGGCTAAGGCACTCAACGGTGAGCAGGCGGCCGGTCACGCACGCCAGTTCCACGCCATGGCCACGCGCACGCGCCAGCAGTATTTGCAAGACCTGGCCACTAACGAAGTGACCACTACATCGCTTGACTCGGCTTCGCGCTTCGGTCTGCCATCCCTGGGCGGCAGGCGCCGGACGACCCCTCGGGGCTCAGGCGCAGAGCTGCAGGCTGCGGGCGCACTCATGTGGGGCGTGCGCGCCGCTCCGGGAGCGCGGGTCGCGGCCGGGGTGGAAGCGAGCGGCCCCGACGGGGCGGAGGTGCCCTGCCTATTGGGCATCTCCGCGGAGACGCTGGTGCTGGTGGCACCGCGCGACGGCCGCGTCGTCTTCAACTGTGCCTGTCGCGACGTGCTGGCTTGGACCTTCTCGGAACAGCAGCTGGACCTGTACTACGGCCGCGGAGAGGCGATCACTCTGCGGCTCGACGGGGCCCCGGGGCAAGCCGTGGGCGAGGTCGTGGCGCGCCTGCAGGTGAGCCGGGCTGGGAAACCGAGGCCGGGTGTGCTGGGGGAATGGATTGACTTCGGGTGTGCGGCGCATCGCCGGGGTGTCCAGTGTGCGTCCGGGGGCGGAGCCTGGTTTGAAGTCTGCCCCTCCCCCCGCTCCGGAGAAAGAACTGGTAAAACCACCTGGGTCTCAGAGGCTCGGGGATTCATTTGTCGGGGTGGCTGGCGAGTGCCCACGTGCTCGTGTGGGTAAGTTGTGTGAGGCCCGCCTGTAAGCTCGCCATCACCCCGTCCTTCCCGCAGCTGGTGAGCCGGGGCTGCGAGACCCGCGAGCTAGCGCTGCCCCGCGACGGCCAAGGTCGCCTGGGCTTCGAGGTGGATGCGGAAGGCTTTATCACCCACGTGGAGCGTTTCACGTTTGCTGAGACCACGGGGCTTCGGCCCGGGGCGCGCCTGCTGCGCGTGTGCGGCCGGACTCTGCCCAGCTTAGGTCCCGATGCTGCTGCCCAGCTGCTACGCGCGGCGCCCAAGGTCTGCGTCACCGTCCTGCCCCCAGATGAGAGCGGCCGGCCCCGCAGGTCAGGGCGCTAGGGACGCGGGGAGGTGGGAGGAGCAGGCAGCAGGCCCAGCCTTTGCCATCCGTCAGCATGCTGTCAAGATTGGCTTTTCCTCCGTGGGGGGAAAATCCTGTGTCCTTTGATCTTTCTGGATGGCACTTTACTCATAATGTAGACTGCAACCAATTAAGCATGTGCTTTCAGCTGCTCAAAAGATTATAGAGACTACATAAGAATTCCAACTCAGCCTGAGCTAGAGCTAGACTACCTCAAAAAACAAAAAAACAGACAAACAAAAAGAGATTATAGACCCCTTTATCTTTTTTTTTTTTTTTTTTTTTTTTTTCTGAGGTAGGGGCTCTTTCTCTAGACCAAGCTGACGTGGAATTAGTCTCAGGCTGTCCTCAAACTCACAGCAATCCTCCTACCTCAGTCTCTCTAGTGCTATGATTTAAAGGTGTGAACCACCACACCTGGCTTTTTTTCTTTTTTGTTTTTTCGAGGTAGGGTCTCCCTCTGGTCCAGGCTGACCCGGAATTCACGATGTAGTCACTGGGTGGCCTCTAACTCACAGAGATCCTCCTACCTCTGCCTCCCGAGTGTTGGGATTAAAAGCTTACACCACCATGCTTGGCTCTATGTATCTTTTGAAGGTATTAACTTCTCCACACACTAATTATTGTCCTAAGCCAGGTATAGGCAAACTTTTTTTTTTTTTTATAAAGCACCAGGTAAATATTGTAGGCTGTCTGGGTTAGCTGGTCTCTGCTGCAGTTACTCAGCTCAGTTGTAGGGACACGAATGTGTGGCTGAATTCCACTTGGACACCAGATTTTTTGGACTTTCTATAGTTGCTCATTGCCTTATGAAGGGGTAACTGCTTCAAACCCCATCCTAAGGTCAGAAAATTGCAAGTGGAACCATGTTAAGTCCAGACTGTAATTTTCACTTGTCACAAAGTATCCTATAATTTCTTTCAACTATTTAAACATGTAAAAGCCATTCTTAGCTGGTAGGAGTTACAAAAGCATGCACATGTGCTTTTTTTTTTTTTTTTTTTTTTTTTTTTAAAGAAGGAAAAGCCAGGCCTTTAATCTCATAACTCTGGAGGCAGAGGTAAGAGGATCTCTGTGAGTTGGAGGACTAGTGAATTCCAGGTGAGCCTGGGCTAGAGAGAAACCCTAAGAAAAGTAAAAATAAAAAAAAAAATAGAAGGAAAGAAAAAGCAGGGACTGGATTTGGGTCCATATAGTGTGCTTTAGATGTTACTCTATTTACATATTCTCACAGCACAGTACAAGGTCAATGTTATCCCCATTTCAGATAGAGAAATAGACAGTGATTTGCCAAGGACACATGGGGCACTACTGGGATTTTTTTTTTTTTTTTGAGGTAGGGTCTCACTTTAGCCCAGGCTGACCTGGAATTCACTATGTATTCTCAGTCTGGCCTTGAATTTACAGCAATCCCCATATCTCTGTCTCCCAAGTGCTGGGATTAAAGGTATACGCCACCACACCCACACCCAGCAGTACTGGGATTTTTTTTAATTGACATTTTCCATAATTGTAGACAATAACCCATGGTAATTCCCTCCCTCCCCCACTTGCTCCTTTGAAACTACACTCTCCATCATATCCCCTTCCCCTCTCAATCAGTCTCTCTTTTATTTTGATGTCATTATCTTTTCCTCCTATTATGATGGTCTAGTGTAGGTAGTGTCAGCCAATGTGAGGTCATGGATATCCAGGCCATTTTGTGTCTGGAGGAGCACGTTGTAAAGAGTCCTACCCTTCCTTTGGCTCTCACATTCTTTCTGCCACCTCTTCCACAATGGACCCTGAGCCTTGGGGGATGTGACAGAGATATTTCAGTGCTGAGCACTCTTCTGTCACTTCTCAGCATCATGGTGCCTTCTGAGTCATCCCAAGGTCAATGCCATCTGAAAAGAAGAGCTCCTCTAACCAAAAGTGAGAGTAGCATTAATATATGGGTATGAACATTAAGGGAAGTGCTTACTGGGCAGTTTGATGAGCACAGTATATATACATTTAGCCAGACATCAGCAGAAGTTACACCCCTAGGGCTCATGACTACCCCTGTTGTAGGTTTTCAGTATCAGGGATGTATTCCCTCTCATGGAGCGAGCCTCCAGTCCAATTAGAGAGCAGTTGTTTTCCCCCATAATAGACATGCTGCTATTGTACCTGTCTGGCTCATCTGGCCTAGCTGGCCAAACTTAAGGCTTGAAGTGTCCACTGTGGAGTATCTCCACTGGTGATTTCTCTCTCTCCCATTGAACTGCATGCAGCTTAGCTTTATCCAGCTTTCTGTCAGCTGGTCTACATGGAAGAGGTTTTCAGCTCAGCTCCAGCAGGATTTCTGAGTGACCTTGCAGTCCAAGTATGTGGAGTCTTCAGCAATAGGGTCTTACCATCTATTCCTGGTGGGAAACCAAGAGCTTTGGCAATGGCCTGTAATGTTTTGGTGGGTATCTGTGACCTCCCTGGCCAACAACTCATTGGAAAGCATCAGTACTGGGATTTTTTTTTTAATTTAAAAAATTTTTTTGTTTATTTTTATTTATTTATTTCAGAACAACAGAGAGAGAGAGAGAGAGAGAGAGAAAGAGGCAGATAGATAGAAAGAGAATGGGCACGCCAGGGCCTCCAGCCACTGCAAACGAACTCCAGACGCGTGCACCCCCTTGTGCATCTGGCTTACGTGGGTCCTGGGGAATCGAGCCTCAAACCGAGGTCCTTAGGCTTCACAGGCAAGCGCTTAACCACAAAGCCATCTCCCAGCCCAGTACTGAGATTTTTAACCCAATTTGGAAGGTGGTCAGGAACCAGGTACACGTTTTCATCATTAAGGAGTTTGAGGAACTCTCTTTCTCCTGGAAGTGGTCTCTAGAAGCAGCAGGGTTGGGGGTGGTGATAAAGGGGTACTGGAGAGTCCTGTCTGACACTGCCCTCCTTACTGCCTCCCCCCCCCCCAGGAGCTTTTCGGAGCTGTACACGCTGTCTCTGCAGGAGCCCAGCCGGAGGGGGACCCTAGAGCCCATGCAAGATGAAACCCTGGAAGTGGTCCTGCCCCCCACAAAGCAGCTGCTGCGTTTCTGCCTGAAAGATGACAGTGGCCCTCCAGGGCCCAGGGAACTGACCGAGGAGAGGACGGAGTTCCTACACAGTCAGAATTCACAGTCACCCTGCAGGTATGTCCTCTGGGTTCTTCCTTCTGGCCATTCTGGCGGGACCTAGAAAGACACAGCTCTAGGAAAACAGTTCTAGGCTCTGAGTCCCCTTCCTCTCCCCAGCTCCCTGTCGGATGAGGCCCCAGTCCTGCCCAACACCACACCAGACCTCCTTCTTGCCACCACAACCAACCCATCAACACCTGGTACTGGCAGGGAGACACCTCCCTCACAGGTGAGCAGAAATAAGGCTCTGGAGGTCAGTGGCACAGAGGTGACAGTGTTACTGTATTGAAATTCACTTCTGCCCCCAAGGACCAACCAGGCAGCTCCATTGACCATGAGGAGAAGGGTGACCCAGTCCCCGAGTTGAGGGCCTCCTTCTTGCCACGAACTTTGTCTCTGCGGAACTCCATCAGTAAGAGTGAGTCTGGAGCCGGAGGACACAGGCGGGGAAAAGGAAGACAGCTCTGGGGCTCCCCCACCCCTTAAGCCTGCCTTCTCATGCCTGTAGTCATGTCGGAGGCTGGCAGTGAGACCCTGGAGGATGAATGGCAGTCCATCTCGGAGATCGCCTCCACTTGTAACACCATTCTGGAGTCATTGTCCCGGGAAGGTGAGGCCACAGGGTACAGTGGGGAGGAACCAAGATGAGGCTCTCTCTCCCTTTCAGATCTGCCCACATTGTCTTTTTGTCTCTTAGGACAGCCCATTCCAGACAGCGGAGACCCCAAGGGACCTCCAAAGTGTGACACTGAGTAAGGCCTCCTTGTGTAGCCCCTTCTTATACGTGTGTCCACCCTCCATACCCATCCACTGGAGTTGAGTGCTATCCGAGCTCTGCTTTTACAGATAACTAAGTCTCAGAAGTCAGGGGTTGGGGTTGCTCTCATTCATGAATGTCTGGAAGCCAGGCCATGGCACCACGCCTGCATTGTCTGCTGAGTTCTGACCCTGTATCCTTAGGCCAGAACCTGGGAGTCTATCAGAGAAGGTCTCACACCTAGAGTCCATGCTTAGGAAGCTACAAGAGGACCTGCAGAAGGTGAGGAGGTGGCCTGGGGTAGGTAAGAAGACACAGGGCCTCTTCAGGAAAGGACTCTTGACTCCTGTCCCCCACACCAGGAGAAGGCAGACAGGGCGGCCCTGGAGGAGGAGGTGCGGAGCCTCAGACACAACAACCAGAGGCTGCTGGCCGAGTCAGAGAACGCTGCCACCCGGCTGCTCCTGGCCTCCAAGCAGCTGGGCTCGCCCACCACTGACCTGGCCTGAGGCTGTCCCATTGAGCCCCAGCCTGACTCTGGACCTACTTGGAACTGCCAGGGCCTTCAGGACACCTGGATCACACCAGTGACCCTCCTCAGGACTTCTTCAATGCGCTGAGGCGCGTCTTAGCACTGTCCCCAGTCCCTAGTCCCCAGCCCATTTAGTGGCAAAGGTGCACCTACCTGTCCCTGTTTGTAAATATTCTGTAGAGAAAAGGGAACATCAGGGAGTAAAGAAGCCACTCTGTGTCTGCGTGTGTTACATGTGTTCAAGACATTTACGTTGGGTGTTACTGCTCCTTCCCAACACACATGGAGGCCACACCAAACTAGGACCAGTTAGAATGACAGGCCCCAGAAATAGCTCAGGGGTGGCTTAGCACTAGTGTGTGTGTGTGTGTGGGGGGGGGAGGCACTAAGAGTAGACTACCCCTTGGCTTCTCACCCACATTTATTTGGTTCTCTTAGGAAGCAGGTGGTCATATTCTATACCTGCCTCGCTTAGATTTCCCAGCCCTGGAACCAAACTTGCTCAGGGGTAGGAAACGGGATAGACCTGAAAGTCGGAGGAGGAATGAATCTATGACAGTGTGGTCTATAGTGTCTCCTAAGACATGTCCTACTGTCCTCTGTAGTCACTAAGTTCTCATATTCAAGCATTTTAAAAAACATTAAAAATATTTATGTGGGGCTGGAGAGATGGCTTAGCAGTTAAGGTGTTTGCCTGCAAAGCCAAAGGATCCCGGTTTGATTCTCCAGGACCCACGTAAGCCAGATGCATGAAGGAGCGCATGTATCTCTCTCTCTCTCTTTCTCTCTCTCAAATAAGTGAATAAAATATATCTTAAAAAATATTTGAAGCCGGGCGTGGTGGCGCACGCCTTTAATCCCAGCACTCGGGAGGCAGAGGTAGGAGGATTGCCATGAGTTCAAGGTCACCCTGAAACTACAGAGTTAATTCCAGGTCAGCCTGGACCAGAGCGAGACCCTACCTCGAAAAACCAAAAACAAAACAAACAAACAAACAAAAAAAACATTTGAGCCACGTGTGGTGGTACATGCCTTTAATCCCAGCACTTGGGAGGCTGAGGTAGGAGGATCGCAGTGAGTTCAAGGCTACCCTGAGATTACATAGTGAATTCCAGGTCAGCCTGAGCTACAGTGAGACCCTGCCTGGAAAAACCAAAAAACAAGACAAAACAAAAAAAATTGAGAGAAGGGGAGAAACTGGGTGTGGTAGCACATACCTTTAATCCCTTTATTCCAGGAATTTAATTCAGGAAGCAGAGGTAGGAGGATTACCATGAATTCAAGGCCACCCTGAGACTACATAATGAATTCCAGGTCAACCTGGGCTAAAACAAAAGGAGAGAGAGAAAGAATTGGTGGGTGTTCCAGGGCCTCTTGTTCCTGAAAACAGACTCCAGACCCATGTACCACTTTGTGCATCTGACTTTATGTGGGTACTGGGGCCATCAGGCTTTGCAAGTGCCTTTAACTGCTGAGCCATTTCTCCAGCCCTCAAGCACTAATGTGTGTGTGTGTGTGTGTGTTTCTGAGAGAGGGAGAGGGCGAGAGCTCCAGGGCTTCTTGGTGCTACAACTGAACTCCAGATGCATGTCCCACTTTGCATCTTGTTCTACATGGGCACTGGGGAATTGAATCTGGGCTGTCAGGCTTTGCAACCAAGTGCCTTTAACCACTGAGTCATCTCTCCAGCCCCCAACCTCATATCCATTCCACCACATCTTGCAGGCCCAATTCCAGGGGTGACAGCTTCTCTGTTCCATGCCCTCAACGCACTCACTGGCCCATGATCCCCTCTGTTACACACCAGATGGGTCCTTTCCTATGAAGTGGTATCAGCAGGTCAAAATTAGGACTTTATCTAAATTCTTGGTTTTCTGACCTGAGGCCTAGCCAGGGTACATGTCTTATCTAGCCCCTGCCCCAAGCCAAAGGAGGCTTACTCTGCTCAGACCCTAAGTCTATTAACTGTGGCTCTGGCAGAATAAACAAGGCTGAGTAACGTGGGCATGAGGAAGGCTTCACAGAGGATTTAACATGAGGACTAGTTTTGAAAGTTGAGGAGTCTGCTGGGGACTGTTGGGGAGATGGCTCAGTGGTTAAACGTGCTTGCTTGAAGGTTGAATCTACCAAGCAGAGATGCCAGAGTATTCCAGCAGGACCAGTCCGGGACGCACTGGACTGGAGACAGGGCATAAGGAGTCCAGGATCAGAGGCTTGAGGTAGATCAGAACCAGTCATGATGGGGGTACACTAGGGAGCCTGATCAGCAGTTCCTATGTGTGGCCGTTTTCCCTAGTTACAGACTATGTCACTTTTCTCATTGCTGTAACAAAGTGCCTGGCAAAAGCAGTTTAAGGATGGGTTTATTTTGGTTCACAGTTTTAGTGTGCACAGTTCATCACAGTAGAAAAATCATGGCAGAAGAGCCACTGGTCACACTGTCCAGTCAGGAAATAGATATGAATGCTGGCACTCAACTTCCTTCCTCCTTTTTAAAAACTTTTTTTTTTGTTTATTTTTATTTATTTATTTGAGAGCAACAGAGAGAGAAAGAGGCAGAGAGAGAGAGAGGGGAGAGAATGGGGGCGCCAGGGCCTCCAGCCACTGGGAATGAACTCTCCAGACGCGTGCGCCCCCTTGTGCATCTGGCTAACATGGGTCCTGGGGAATAGAGCCTTGAACCAGGGTCCTCAGGCTTCACAGGCAAGTGCTTAATCGCTAAACCATCTCTCCAGCCCCTCCTTTTTTTTTTTCCCAGGTAGTCACTCTAGCCCAGGCTGACCTGGAATTCACTCTGTAGTCTCAGGGTGCCCTTGAACTCATGGCAACCCTACTACCTCTGCCTCCCAAGTGCTGGAATTAAAGGCATGTGCCACCACGCCTGGCTCTCTTTTCCTTTCTTAAAAATGTTTTCATTATTATTATTTTTTTTTTTAGAGAGAGCAAGAGAGACAGAGGAGAGATAGAGAATTGGTGCACCAGGGCCTCAGCCACCGAAATTGAACTCCAGACACTTATACTACCTAGTGGCATATGCAACCTTGCACTTGCCTCACCTTTGTGCATCTGGCTAATGTGGGATCTGGACAGTCAAACATGGGTCCTTAGGTTTGGCAGGCAAGTGCCTTAACTGCCAAGTCATCTGCCCAGCCCTCTTTTCCATTTATTCAGTCCAAGACTCAGCCCACAGAATGGTACCACCCACATTCAGGGTAGGTCTTCTCAGTTAAATCTCGCTGGAAAATGCCCTCAGAGACTCACCTATAGGTGTGTCTCCGAGGTGTTTCTAGATCCACTCAAGTTGACACTGAACATTAACCATCACAGGGATAAGCAGTCCTCACTGAGCAGGGTGGAAGGCTCTGGTCACCCTGGGAGTCTGCCAAGACCTGAGATCTGATCATGTGGTTGATAGATATTTAAAGAGATAGTAATGGGCTAGAGAGATGGCTTAGCAGTTAAGGTGCTTGCCTGCAAAGCCTAATGACCCAGGTTCAATTCCCCAGCACCCACATAAAACCAGACACACAAAGTGGCGCATGCATCTGGAGTTTGTTTGCAGCAGCTAGAGGCCTTGGCAAGCCCATTCTCTCCCTCCCTCCCTCTCCCACCCCCCCCTCTCTCCTTGCAAATACGTAAATAATATTTAAAAAAAGAAAATAGGGCCAGCCATGGTGATGTACACCTTTAATCCCAGTACTTGGGAGGCACAGGAAGGAGGACTGCCTTGAGTTCGAGGCCACCTTGAGATGACATAGTGAATTCCAGGTCAGCTTGAGCTACAGTGAGACCCTACCTCCAAGAAAATAAATAAAGAAAAAAAGAAAAAAAAAATAGCCAGGTGTGGTGGCACATGCCTTTGACCCCACCACTCGGCAGAGGTAGGAGGATCATTGTGAGTTGGAAGCCACCCTAAGACTACATAGTGAATTCCAGGTCAGCCTGTGCTACAGAGACCCAAACTCAAAAAATAAAAAATAAATCAATAAATAATAAAAAAAAGTTAAAAAGGTAGTGACAAGTGAAATCTGAGTATCAAGAGCCCTGTGGCTGCAAGGATTCCAGTGAAGAGGGCAGCTGTGGCAGTGGTCCTGGAGGGAGGAGGTAGTGGTGAAAATAGGGGGAAGTGGGTGGGTTTTCCAGAACCTCCGAAGGGACAGGGTGCACGCTGGTAAGGGAGAGAAGAGGTGGCATTCACAGTAGTGGACAGATTTCTGGCTGGAGTTCCTACAGGGTGAGCAAGGTGGTGGCTGAGACAAAGGAAGGAAGAGGGACAGGCTGGGATGGCTGAGGTCACTTGGAACAGGGTGTTTGAGAGACGTCGGAGTAGAAGTCTCCAGTGGTTAGTTCCCAGGGGACAGAAGATTGTGCTAGAAACAAGGATTTGGGACTGATGAGATATTAGCATGGTGAGGTCACACAAGGAGTGTGGGAATGACTTTGACAGGGCTTCGGAGGGGGGGGGGGGTCACCGCAGAACATTGGGAAAACCAAAAAGTGCGAGGCGCAGCCTGACCCGAGGACCTGGGCTCAGCGGTCTCCCTCCACCTCTCAACTTTATGAGGTTACGCTCCGCTGCAGACCACCTTCTGGTTACAAGCCTTTTTCACCCACAAAATCCTGCGCCTTTCGCTTCGCTTCCGTCCAGCCCAGCCAGTCCGGAGCTCCCTAGTAAGTTCGCTAGGGGCTTGACCCCATGACTTGGCCTTGGCTTGCGCGGGCTCCGCCCCGGCCTGGAAGTTCAGCTTAGCCTGATCCCTGAAGAGGCCACCATTGCTTCAAGCCCTGCCCCTGGGCACGCCCCCTAAGCAAGAATTCCTAGTGTTTGGCTCCCCTGTATCCTTGTCTTTTCCCAACTTTGGCCGCCGGTCTGGTCCGCGTCTTCTTCCCAGGGGCCAACTATCCGGCTGTACATCTAAGGTCAGTTCCCAGGGGACTCACTGCCCCTACTTGACCCTGTGGCATCATCCTTCCGCAATGGTGCACAGCCCAGAACATCAGATGTCAGACATTTCAGCCCAGGGGTTTCCCCAAACGTTTTTCCTCACCTCCCTGGCGCTGATTGCTCGGAGTGCACAGACGCGCCCCTAAAGGCTGGCCTACTGGCAAGTGTCATTCGTGGTTGGGCATGCGCAGGACAAACCAGGAAGTATGTCCGATTTCAAATCATGTGCTGTCTCCTGGCCTTTGTTTAGATCTTCTAAGGCAGTGGATTAAGATTTCATCGCTCCTCCCAGAACGGAGTATCAAAAGCATTAATGAGTTTGCATAGATCTTTAACTGGCATCACCCTTTTTCCTGCAGAAGCAACCCCTCCCTTCCCTTGGCCACCCAAGAGATGAGGCACAGGGTTTTTGTTTGGTTGTTTGAGAGCGAGATAAAAAGAAAGAATGGGCACACCAGGGCCTCTAGCCTCTGCAAACGAATTCCAGATGCATGTGCCACCATATCCATCTTGCTTGAATGGGTACTGGGGAATTGAACCTGGGTCCTTAGGCTTCGCAGGCAAGCACCTTAACCGCTAAGCCAGCTCTCCAACCCCTGGTTGTTTTGAGAGTCTCCCACGCTGTCATCGTATTCACTATGGAGCTGAAGATGCTCTTGAACTCATAAACCTCTACACTGGTCTCCCAAGAGCTGGGATAGGAATGCACCACATTTCTTTTTCTTTTTCAGACCAGACCCCATAGTTTTTCTTTATTACATATGGACTTTTTTTTTTTTTTTTTTTTTTTTTTTTTTTTTTTTTTTTGGCTTTTCAAGGTAGGGTTTCAATCTAGCCCAGGCTGACCTGGAATTCACTGTGTAGTCTCAAGGTGGCCTCCAACTCATGGTGATCCTCCTACCTCTGCCTCCCAAGCGCTGGGATTAAAGGCATGCACTACCACACCTGGCCTTTTTTTTTGGTCTCATGTAGCCTAAGATGCCCTTAAACTGTTCCTCCTGCCTCAGCCCACCTAGTGCTGGGATTAGACATTTGCCATACCTTGGCACCTATTCAGGGTTCTTGATTATCTCCAGGATGGTCCCACCCTCATCTCACTTACTTGGTTGGGCTCTCAATGCTAGCTAGATCTCCTGTGAGACCCACTCTCTACTATCTAAAACCTGGAGCAAATGAGGCCTTCATGTAATGCTTCCATCCCCACAGCTAATGGGTCCTGCTGGGATGTCTGCAACGGGAACCTCGCTTCAGCTGCCTGTGCCTGATGGTAACCAGTTTTCTGAGGCAACCTCCGATCAGAGCCTCAGATGACAGTGCATATTCATGACCAACCCAACATGACCAGCAGTGTGCTCAGTGTTTGCTAAAAGAAGGCAAATTTCTTATCAATGCGGTAACACATTTATTAGTTAAGAGTAGAAAGAGCAAAAGTCCAACTGCTTTAATTTCTCAGCAAAAACTGCCTTTTGGTTGGAGAACGTCCAGGCTGCCCTCCTCCACTCTCAAACAACTTGCCCTGTTTGTAAGGCACTTGAGAAAAGGGAGAGCCAACTCCCTCAGGACCATAAAGAGGACCAGTTTTGTCCCACCAGTTCCTGTCAAGCTCAGCATTGGTAAGAGTTGGTAGGGTATGGGCTCCTCAGGGCAGGAAGGCGGGCCCTCTAGTGCTGGTTTGTCAGGCAGCAAATACACAGGGGCTGCTAATAGGAGCATTATTATGGATGAAGATGTAGATAAATCCACACTGTGAGAAGACACCTGATAGTAAGGCCTTATAGCCTTAAAGGCCACAGCTCCAGACTGCCCCTCTGTCTTGGAAAGTGCAGAAAACTGGAGGATGTGAAGAGCCCACCAGAGTTTCCTACAGGGAAGGGACCTGACCATCAACAGAAAGGAAGGGTCCGAGTCCTCCCAGTGCCATTTCCAGAGAAGTTAATGCTTCTGCCTAAGCACCTCCAGAAAGAGAGAGAGATACTGCCAATAACAGGATAAATGTGCCACCCAGAAGACATCGCCCAAAGAAGCTGGGGCAGTTGGAGCACACTCCCCAGGATCCATAAGTGCCTTGGAAAGGCACCCCTGCAAGCTGGTGCTTTGGGCAGGGCCAGGACCAGCCCCTTAGGAGCTGATCTGGCTCAGAAGAGCTGAGAAGTCCATGTCCGCAATGGAGGAGAAATCTTCATCTCCTGAGAGACCATTGGGGAGCCCCGAGGTCCCTAGGGATGTGGGGGCTGGGTCAGGGGGCCTCTGGGATCCTGTTACCAGGCGAGTTATAGCTTCAGGGTACTCCATAAGCATGGGTTCAGCTGTGGGGTGGGACATGGATATACCCTGGTTCAGCAGCTGCTGAAACTCCGAGTTGTCGACAGATGCCAGGTCCGTGAACCCACCTGGGTCTGTGCTGTTGCCAAGCAAGGCCCCCAGGTCTTCATCAGCATCGAACTGCAGTTGCAGCAGGGCCTCTGACAGTATGCCTTCCCCAGCCTGGGTAGTCTTTGGGACAGGTGGAGGCATGGTTTGGGTCTGGGGAGGGCTGGGAGCTAGCACTGAGACAGATGCTTGGGGCTGGGCCAGAGCTGATGATACCATAGCTTGGGAAGAGACCAAGGTCTGGGTGAGGGCTGGAGCAGGGGCTGGTGCCAAGGCTGAGGGTTGGTTTGAGATCTGCCCAGAAGGCAGCACCATGGGAGGAAACTCATCAAAGTTGATGGTGCTGAGGGATGGTGTAAAGGCATAGGACTGGGGGGCTGAAGGAAAGAGACAAAGAAGCAGGGGTCAGAAAAAGTACTAGAGACAGACTTCCCTCCTGAGAGTGCTTGCTATCAGTCCCTCCCTATGGTACCACAGCCAACTGTTCCCTCACTACTTGAGCCCACAAAGCTCTCACTTCTGACCTTCTAAAGCTCCCTTCATTTTACAGCTAAACAACTGAGAGGATAGGCCTGTGAAACACTAGGGAATAGTGGCCTAGTGTGCGCAAGCCTACTTTTGAGCCACATGCCAGCACTTAAAATCTGTTATGTTAGAGTTTTTTTTTTTTTTTTCTCCTTCCTTTAATTCCATCAAAAGCTGGAGGCAGAGACTACCCATTTTCAACACCTATATCTCAAGGTACTCAACTCAGGGTTTTGTTTTGTTTTTGTTTTGACTGGTCCTGAGGGTTGAACCTAGGACCTTGTACGTGACAGCAAGAGCTCTATCACCGAGCTACTTCCTCTGCCCTCTTTTTACTTTTTCCCTTGAGAAGCTGTTCAGGCTGGCCTTGAACTTGTGATCCTCCTACTTTACCCTCCTGAGTAGCTAGGATTACAGGACTGAAACAACAGACCCAAACCCACTTCAGGGTTTAAATGGGGAGCACTCCTCGGACTTCTGTGTACATTAGCATCCTCAGGAAATTGCTGGTTCCCACACCACACTTCCAAAGCCTCCAGTTCACCAGCCTATGATGAGGCCCAGGACTCTTCCATACCTGCACTGCTTCCCAGGTGATCCTGACATAGGTCTCAGGCCTCATCCCTCAGCAGTATGGGGCCCACAGACAGCAGAATTCAGACTGCTGGTGAGGGAGGCTGCTGCCTCTGCTCATTCCCTTCTAGAAAATATGACTTTACTCTGAAAAAATTTGAACCTGTCATTCCAGTGGGACAAAAGGAACCCTTACCTGGCTTGGGGACAGAAGCTGAACTTCGGGAAGGCACAGCAATGCGCCGGGGTGGAGGCCGGGGGTCAGTAGGTCCTACAGGGCAAAGGCTAGGTCAGCTCTCAGTTCCCAAGATGTCACCTTCCTGATTCTGGGGACTGCTTCTCCCTCGGGCTCTCCCCATTCCCCATCTCACCATTGAAAGGACTCTTCTTCATGATGCTCTTGAAAGTCTCATATGTCCTTTTGCGTTTCTCCTCAATCCGGTGGCGATCATCTAGAAAAACAATGGGGAAAGTGGGGCTTGTTATCCTTAGCTGGACTCCAGTGCTCTTGGAGGCTCCTCAGGAGGGTGAGGGACCACACTTTCCCAAGACCCATTCACCCAACCAGTAAGAAGTGATGTGCCAGCCGGGCGTGGTGGCGCACGCCTTTAATCCCAGCATTTGGGAGGCAGAGGTAGGAGGATTGCAGTGAGTTCGAGGCCACCCTGAGACTCCATAGTGAATTCCAGGTCAGCCTGGGCTAGTGTGAGACCCCACCTCGAAAAACCAAAAAAAAAAAAAAAGAAGTGATGTGCCAGGTGTGGTGGGGCACACCTTTAATCCCAGCACTTAGGAGACTGAGGAAGGAGGATTGCTTGTGAGTTTGAGGCCATCCTGAGACTGTATAGTGAATTCCAAGTCAGCTAGGGCTGGATCCTATCTCAAAAAATCAAACCAAATCAAACAAAAAAAGAAGTGATATGTGACACCACCAGCTTTCTTTCTTTTTCTTTTTTTTGTTTTGGTTTTTCGAGGTAAAGTTTCACTCTAGCCCAGGCTGACCTGGAATTCACTCTGTAGTCTCAGAGTGGCCTCAAACTCATGGCGATCCTCCTACCTCTTCCTCCCAAGTGCTGGGATTAAAGGTGTGCGCCACCATGCCCGGCTATACCAACAGCTTTCTAAAAAGAATCTGTTGACTGAATCTGACTCATGGGTGAAGGGCTCTGCTCTGGGGAACAAGAACCTCCTGCCCCTACCTAAGCCTGAAGCACCTCAGACAGTAAGCCTGCCTAAGACTTCCACACACTCATCCTACCTACTGGCTTTAGTCCGCAGCTTTCAGATCTAGCACCTCAATTCCATTTGTCCAAAGGTAATAACTTCATTATCTCTCCACAAAATTCTGGGTCCTTGGGCTGGAGAGACGGCTTAGAGGTTAAGGCACTTGCCTACGAAGCCAAAGGACTTTGGTCGATTCCCCAGGACCCACATAAGCACAAGGTGGTGCATGCTTCTGGAGGTTGTTTGCAGTGGCTTGAAGCCCTGGCGTGCCCATTCTTTCTTCTCTCTCTGCCTTTCTCTCTCAAATAAATAAACAAAAATAAAATACATTAAAAAATCTGGGTTCTCCAGTGCACTTCATCCCAGCGCCAGCTGAAACCACAGAGGAACTGGGGAAATGGCCAAGGGTGCTGCTTTCTTGGTGAACCTGATATCAATCAGCACAAGGGTGAAGGAGATAGACATTGAGGACACTCAACACCTACCAAAGCAGAGATCCAGAGGCTCCTAAGAGCTCATCACTGAAGCAGATTTAAAATGTACCCAACATGGCTCAGAATTTTGCGGAAGAGGGAGCAGAAAGACTGTTAGAGCCACAAGTTGGGACATTGTGCCCAAAGACATTGCCTCTCCCCCATAACTGACTGCTGCCCCCACAATGCATGACCCACAATCCCCATGGGGTTGACCTGAATCCCCAAGGAGGGCCTCTTCAGAAAAGGGGCAGGGATGAGAGAAAGGATGGTACCAACATGTGTTGTTTACATACTAAGTATGTCCATATCTAATAAAAATAAATTAAAAAAAAATCTGGGTTCTGGGCTCAGCAGTTAAGGTGTTTGCCTGTAAAGCCTAAGGACCAGAGTTCAATTCCCCAGTACCCATGTAAAACCAGATGCACAAGGTGGCATATGCATCTGGAGTTCGTTTGCAGTGGGCGGAGGCCCTGTCATATCCATTCTCTCCCTCTTAAATAAATAATTATATTATAAATAAAATATAATAATATATGTAAATAAATTTATATATAGGAACCTGGTCCTTTCTCCTATGTCTCCTCACCATCTGCCTGTCCTGTCACCAAAGCTAGACATCTTGAAGTTGTCTTTAACATCTTCTTTTCTCTCACTCTCCACCGTTCACTAACTCCACACCTATTTGTCAAGCACCTACCATGGAGATGGGGCCATGAGTAAGCACACAAGGAACTTACTCCCTCCCAAAAGGCAATCCTCAAAAAGGAGGTGGCTGGAGAGATGGCTTAGTGGTTAAGGCACTTGCCTGCAAAGCCAAAGGGTACTGGTTTGACTCTCCAGGACCCACGTAAGCCAGATGCAAAAGGGGGCGCATGAGTCTGGAGTTCGTTTGCAGTGGCTGGAGGCCCTGGTGTGCCCATTCTCTCAAATAAGTAAATAAAATATATTTTAAACATAGTATCAGGAGCTCCAAGGAAACACATGCACATGAACAAGGTGAGGGAAACAGTAAGATGGGGGAGTCTGATCTAAAGGTGGTCAGCAAAGGATTGGTGTGAGCCAGTCACACAAATGCATTCCAAGCAGAAGCGACAGCAAAATACAGGTCCTGAGGACAGGCTGAGCTTTATTAAAATCACAAGCAAAAAGGTCACAGAGCTGAAGAGTAATGAGGACAGGGACAGGAGGTATGGCCTTTTCGTCCTGCCATTCTCCTGCAAGGCTCACACTCTATCCTCTCTTCTGTATCTGAGGATGACCTTGAACTTCTCATCCTCCTGTGTCCAAGTAGGAGACCCAGGGCCTCCTACAGGCTAGGCAAGCGCTCTGCTAACTAAGCTCTACCTCCAGCCCCTGTCTCTCCCTAATTCTCTGTTCACAGCAGCTAGACTGAGCTTCCAGATCTGCTCATCAAGTCTCTGCCTGGAGACCTTTGATGCTTCCCTGCTTTCAGGATGAAACCCTGGGCACAGTGTGGAGCCTAACAAGGCCTCCTTTGTCTGGGCCTGCACATTGCTTAATGATAGCTCCCACCATAGATACCCTTGAACAGGCTGTGCACTTACCAATACCCCTACCCTTCCAGGACCAGGTCATTTGTCTGGAGAATGCACCTTTGGGTGTCTCCAAGATAAATGGCACCTCGTCTACCCATTTCCAGCTCCCTGCACTTGCATTCCCATGACACTCCACACACCTGACCTCCACGTGGCATGTCATTCTGTGATGTAAGATGATTTGCATGTGTGTCTTCCTTGTGGCTGAGCTTGTGAAGGGAAGGGAATCTCTCATTTATCTTTGTATTTACAACACCTGGCACAGGCCCTGCTTGTGCATAAAGCTTTGAACAAAATATAGTTGAGCTGTATATAGTGACAAGAAACACTGTGGCAGCAAGTCTATTATGGCCTGGGTTCAGATGCTGACTCAGCCTCTCACAGCTATGTGAGCTCAGGAAAGTCTCTACCTTCAAAAGTCAGAGATTAGCTGGGCGTGGTGGTGCATGCCTTAATCTCAGCACTTGGGAAGCAGAGGTAGGAGGATTGCCGAGTTTGAGGCCACCCTGAGACTACATAGTGAATTCCAGGTCAGCCTGGGCTAGAGCGAGACCCTACCTCAAAAAACAAAAACAAAACAAACCAACAAAAAAGGTGAGAGATTAATACCTTAAAAAACCAAAACAAAAAAAAAAAAAGTGAGAGATTGAAATCTGGTAAATTACTGAAATGCTCACAACAGGGGCTGATATAGATGTCTTGGGTGTGATTGTTGAATGAAGCAAGAAATGGATTGTCATTACAGTCATGTGTTGCTTAACAATGGGGGGACACATGCTAAGAAATGTGTTATTAGGCAAATCTGTTATGGTATCAATATCTTAGAGTATACTTACACAAACTAAGATGTCTACAATGTCATCAAGTCCCCTATAGTCCCTGACCAAAACATTCTGCGGCAATGACTGTATGGTATGTATAAATCCCAAGTGCCACCCCAGACACTCAGCCCTGGCCTTTCTTCCAGTTGGAGCTCACCAACCCTGGTGCCACTCTCCCCAGCTGCATACCTGTGTCTGGCAGGTACTGGAACTCCATGGGCTCACTGAGCTCCCGATCAGAAGGCCTCCGCAGCTGCATGGAGACCCTCACTGGAGCCTGCAGGCTGGGGTCTGCATAAGGAGGAGTCCGGAACACAATGGCAACTTGCCGGTGCACGTCAGCTTGAGAAAAGGAACCTCGGGCCTCCCAGCCCGGGCCCGTGAAATACACCTCAATGTCCTCTGCAGGAGATGGGTGGCAGTATGGGTCAATCTGTCCAACCTCCCCACAGCCTGCTCTCCCCAAATCCTGACGCCTTCCCCCATCCTGAACTGCTCCTGAGGCCAATGAGGTCCGAGGCACTAGAGTACCTGGCACTTACCACCTCTGCTCAGCCTTGCCCCTCATTTCTTAGTCCACTGAGTCCAGCCTTGTCCCTAGTGTGTACCTTTCTGCACCTTGTCACACAGCAGGAAGATCTCATCCCCACCCAGGCAGCTCCCAGAGTTTCGGTTCACTCTGCAGATCTTGAGCTCAGCAGTATTGGGGGCGCCTGAGGGTGTGACAAGAAGGAAGGAAGGAAGCTCTAAACCATCAGAGGTCCACAGGATAGCCTGCAGATCCAACAGCCCAGCCCAGCCCTGTGTACTCTTATGGGGATCACTTATGTCAAGATCACCCAGAACTTGCCAACGACAGCTCTGCAGCTATTTCACTTGGCTCCTCGCTCCAGGCAACTCAAGAACTCTTTCCCTGATGTGCGTGCAACGCATTTCCAGGGAACACAGCAACACACAAACAAGAGCATCTCTGCTCTCACAGGGCTTCTTACAGTTTAACAGAACCAATCTGATCACACTCTGCCTCTGTCCACCTAATCCAAGCATATCTTCAGGGTCTGGTTCACTTCTACCTTGCCAATGAGCCCTTCCTTCCTCACTCCCAGTTTATACTGGTTTTCTGTCCTTGTGCTCCAAAACCCTTTTATCTTCATCCATCCTGCTGGTTACTTAAAGATTGAGATGGATCAATGTCAGAGCCCAGTTCATCAGAGTTTCCTGTGAGCTGCGACTTTAAAATTATCACTGCCTAGCATTATCTGGTTCCTGGGAGTTCATTTCCTAGAGTCATGAGCACAGTTCCTGGCATGCCACCATGTGATGACATGATACACAAGACGCCTATTTCCCATCCAGACTATTGGCCAGCCTAGAAGCTACACTTTGATGGCTGCTCTGAGTCTTCTCTGCTCTGTTCCCAGCCAGCACAGTTCAGCACAGAAGAGATGACTACAGGAAGCCAGGCTACACCCACACCAGCCCCCTTTTTCCCACCAGGTGCCCACCCTCACCCCTTATTACAGCTCTCTGGCCACTCACGGTTATCAAAGATAGGATGAGAGAGGACAGGTGGCAGGCGGAGGGGCCTGCCTGATGGGTCCCGTATTGTCACCTGGAAGCAGAGCCGCACTGCATTCAGGTCATAGTCCCCACGCTGCTCTTCTATGGGAACTGTTAGAAAGACAGGAGAGTCAGGGCTGGAGAGGGACAGTGAAGGGTGGATAAGGGGGGACATGCAGGGAGTTCTGGGTGACCTATGAGAGTTATTTGAGGACATGTAAAACACAAGTCCTAGAGGAGGAAAACAGGTGGCAGACTGACTCCACTGTGACCTGGAATGTATGTCCCCCTCTCTGGTCCTCATTCTCAGTGGCAATATGGGAGTGTATATTGAATGATTCCATCTGCATTGTTTATTGGTTTATTTATTTCTGCATTGTTTATTTTAATTTTTTTTTTTGTTTGTTTTTTCAAGGTAGGGTTTCACTCTAGTTCAGGCTGACCTGAAACTGACTAAGTAGTCACAGGCTAGCCTTGAACTCACAGCAATCCTCCTACCTCTGCCTCCCAAGTGCTGGGATTAAAGGCGTGCGCCACTATGCCTGACTTCCATCTGCATTGTAAGTCATGGCCACTGAGGGACTTGCAGGAAAGAGGGCCTGAGGAGGATGACAGAGGTATGTGTACTGCAGGCAGCCCTCGCATGTGTCCCTCACCCACCTTGAAAGGGGTTGTTGTTGGTCTGGATGCGCTGGCTGATGGCTTGTTCCAGGTCCCGCTTCTTCACACACTGGATCCCCAGGTTCTGGAAGCTGAGGTGTCCCAGGCATCAGTGCCGTGTCTCCAGCAGAGCCTGGTACCCTCTTTCCCTGCCCAGACTGCCCTTTTCTCTCTTCCCACTGCCCAGGTCACTGTTCTGTGCTTCGGCCCTGTCAATGGCTTCCCACTATGTTGCACTGAAACCCACTCCTTCCTCAATGAACGAGCCCCTGTGAGACCTGGCCCATGCAAGCCTCCAGGCCAGCTTCCTATCCTCAGCCACAGAGGCTTCTTTTCCCATCCTTAAACACACTCAACTCACTCCCACTTCAAGACCAATATGCTGGTTTCTTCTTCTGGGAATCCTCTTGTGTTTTTTAGTTTTTTCTCAATCCTCAAGTATTAGCAGAGAGCCCTTCCCCGACCTTCGAACCTAAAGTAATGAGTCTAGCCCTTCTCCTTCCAACCTATTACTGTTTCCTTTCCATCACTAAAATTATTCTCTTCCTGTATCTTGTCCATTTCTATAATTATCTATCACCTATCTTTGCCAACTGCTATTTAAACTCCAGTAGAGTCCGTCAGTTCAGTGGTTATCTTTCTCATACAAGAGACATCGAAGAACTGGCCCTTCCAGCCACAAGGGACAGCAGCTCCAAGGTGATTAGGGACAGAACCTTATGCCATAAAGCTTCTATCTGCTAGAGAAAGTAGAACCATCAACAGTTCACTTCAAGACAGAGGTCTGCTTTCTGGACACAGCGAGGAGTGAGGAATTCTGCCACGTGTTCAGAAACGAGTAATACTGTAACAGCTATGGGCTGCCCTGCCTCCTATCCCTTGACCACACATGCCACGCCTGGCCTGCAGCTCACCTGTGGATGCAGCGGTCTGGGCAGAGGTCAGCCTCATAGAAGCCATCCCTGCAGTCCTTCCCTACAAGCTCATGGGGGTGAGGCCGGTGAGGTGGGTCCTTGGTGACCAGGGAGATGCGAACTGTTCCTGGTCCTGTGTAGCCATTGATCTGTCCAAAGTACAAAGAGGACTCTAGAAGCCAGCAATCCCAAACCTGGCCACCCAGGCACAGGGCAGTGGTCAGGAGGCAAGTCGGCTGGGGCTCCATAGTCTCTTCCACCACACCTTCCCCTCCCCATTCCTGGTGGCTGGTCCCCACCTTGATGGTGGGGTGCGTCTTGGTAGTATCGGTGCTCCTCTCGCCTGGAATACTGCCTGCTGAGCGACCCTCACACTTGTAGCGGAAGCGCATGCCCCGCTGCTTGGGCTGTTCGATGATCTCCACATAGGGGC
This sequence comes from Dipus sagitta, assembly GCA_036346955.1. NCBI lineage: Eukaryota > Metazoa > Chordata > Mammalia > Rodentia > Dipodidae > Dipus > Dipus sagitta. The sequence continues at coordinate 162,392,057 of CM070770.1, read as the reverse complement.
CAGAAGCCTGGGCTGGCTCTGTAGACAGGATAGCCAGCCATCAGGGGTGCACTCATGGTCCCTTAACCCCTGACAATGCCTTCCCACCTACTGAGGAAGGATACCCCACTTACTTACCCGAGGGGAAGATGAGGGGGAACAGGTCTGAAAGGGGAGGAGACATTGTCAGCGCAAGCCAGCTGCTCATCCGCACCAGGGAGGACCTGATGGAACCAAGCTCCCTCCCAAGGAAACTGAGTCAAAACCAACGACCTTCCCAGCAATGAATGGGCAGGGGTCAAGGAGGCTGCAGTATGACTCCAGAAGTAAATGGGGGTCTGGAAACCTCTGCTCAGGAAAACTGAGCCAGGACCCTATTTTACTTTCATAAAGAAGACTAAGGGAAGGCACGACTAGAGGAACGGGGAGAAACTCTCTCCTAACCAGGAAAGGAAGCCAGAACCAACCCCATCGACCCTGGGGAGGGGGCGTGCAACTGAGTCAAGACTCACCAGCACTCCACCCCAGAGAGGACACTGAGTGGGGAAACTGAGTCAGAATCCTCGCTGCCCGCCCCGCCCCGTGCCACTTTCCGGCCTGCCGCTCCCTGCGCAGCACCCCACGGCGCAGAAAGGGGCGGAAGGCAGCGCGGGAGGGAGGAGGAGGAGGAGGAGGAAGAGGGGGGAGGAGGCTCCCGCTACGGCCCCCGAGGCCCGAGCGCAGCCGCCCCGTCGGGGTCAAGGGGCGCCCTCACCGTCCATGGCCAGGGTCCCGGGGGCGGGGCCGGGGTCGCAGCTGAGCCCACGGCGCGCTACAGCAGAGCCATTCGCCAAAGGCGGAAATGCGCCGCGCGCGCCCGCCGTCGCGTCACTGCCCGGAATTCGGCTGCGCCTGCGCGCTGCGTCGCCGCCGCCGCCGCCGCCGCGCGTGGGGGGCCCGAGAACAGGTGCGCGCCGCCGCCGGCGGTAGCCGGGACCCGTGCGCGCCGCGTGGACGGGAACGAGACGGCGTGTGCCGGGGCAGCCTAGCTGGAGGCCGCTCCCGGGGCTGGCGCGACTCGGCTCCGCTCGGCTCGGCTCGGCTCGCGGGACTCCTGGGTCTCCGCCCCGCCTGGAGGGCGGGCCCAGGATTACTCACTCTGTTTTTAGGGGATTTCGGGTCCCCTCCCCCGCCCCGCTGCGAACGCAGGAGCCTGGTGACGTCAGCCTGGGCCGGGTCTGGAACCGAGCCGGAGTCTCCGGGCTGAGGCTGTTCTCCCTGCGCGCGGAAAGGCGCGGGGCCTGCAGAGCCCGCAAAGGCCGTGTGGCCCAGTGGGAGTTGCTGCACTTTAAAATCCCTGACCACCCGCCCGCAGTCTGGATGCAGCTGCGGGAAGGTGCTAGAACCGCGGTGTTTGGCGAAGCCTGCTGTGTGGATGGTGCGATCGAGGCCGGGGACGGGGGTGGCGTCCCCTACCATCCTGGCAGGTCGACGTCTGTCCCTCTTAAACAGGGATTTGAAGATGCCTTCGAACCGCGAGCCCTCAGGGAGGTCTGGGGGCCGGGCAATGGGTGCTGGAAGACGCCCAGAAGCAAACCCAGAGGCTTCGTCCCCTCCGCCGGTCCCGGAAGGTTCCCCAGACCCAGCGGGAACCTTCTGAGCCAGCAGAGGTCACACCCCGTGCGCATCTCCCCGGGGCCTCGCGCCCGAGCTCAGGCTTTGATGGTGAAAGTATTTCCAGTCCTTTCACCCCAGGGTGAGGGTATTGCTACCAGGGCCAAGGCACATGTTCGGGTCGAGGGAGGGGACCTGGGCTGGAGTGTTCTCCAACCTCCATGCCTCCTTCTCATGCCAAAATGAGGATGCTTTACAGCGGACGGTGGGAGTCTTCTCCAGATGCAGAAAGACTTATTTTCGCTGAAATCGTTCTAAATTAGGAAATCATGTGGGAATTGGAAAAGATTGGAAATTCTGACTTGCTTTCCCAGGCTCTGAAAAAACAGGAAGAGAAAAGTGAAAATAGTCACCACCCCTCCCACTCATTTCAATTTCTCCACCGGGTCCGGATTAGAAAAGTCAGTTTAACTGTTTTGCAGTTTAACTGTTTTGCAGCGGCAGATTTAAGGGCAACAGAAAAGATTATGCTCTATGATTAATGGCATAAAATAACCACGGATCCTTTCAGGATCGTCTTTTTATTCACTCATTCATTTATTATGGGGAGAGAGAGAGAGAGAATGGGCACACCAGGGCCTCTACGCACTGCAAATAAACTCCAGATGCATGTGCTACCATATACATCTGGCTTGCATGAGTACCGGGGAATTGAACCTCGGTCCTTAGGCTTCACAGGCAAGCGCCTTAACCGCTAAGCCATCTCTCCAGGCCCACGATTGTCTTTTAAAATTGACATATAGGTAAAATTTAATAGAAGAAAAAAGTCAGTGGTGGCGCACGCAATTAATCCCAGCACTTGGGAGGCAGAGGTAGGTGGATCACTGTGAGTTCGATGCCTGTGAAACTACATAGTGAACTCCAGGTCAGCCTGCGCTAGAGAGTGAGACCCTACCTCGTAAAACCAAAAGAAAAAGAAAAAGAAAATCTGAGTTTTAAGATGGGTGTGGTGGTGCATGCCTTTAATCCTAGCACTCAGGAGACAGAGGTAGGAGGATTACTGTGAGTTCAAGGCTACCCTGAGACTACATAGTGAATTCCACATCAGCCTGAGCTAGAGCAAGACACTACTTTGAAAAACCAAATCTGAGTTTTGGGGGACTGCGAAGATGGCTCAGTGGTTAAAAGCAATTGCTGACAAAGTCTGCTGGTGCAGGTTCAATTTTTTTTTTCAGGTTCAATTATTAAGCCAGTTATAAAAAGTGGCACAAGTGCTAGGCATGGTGGCGCATGCCTTTAATCCCAGCATTCGGGAGGCAGAGATAGGACTGTTATGAGTTTGAGGCCACCCTGAGACTACATAGTGAATTCCAGGTCAGCCTGGACTACATTGAGACCCTACCTTGAAAAAAAAATGTGGCACAAATGTCTAGTGTTCATTTGCAGCAGCAACAGCACCCCCACCCTACACAACTGCAAATAAAGAAAAAATATATATATCTGGGTTTTGGGATGGAGAGATGGCTCAACAGTTAAGAGTACTTGCTGCTCAATCATGAGGGCCTGAGAGAGCCTAGGTTAGATTCCCCAGCACCCAAGTAAACAGCTTAGCATGGCCCAGTCTTACAAGAGTGGGGGTGAGGGCAAAGACTGGGGCACTACTGGAGCTGACCAAAAACAGCACCAAGTTTAGTGGGTAAGAGACTATTCTCAAAGCAAAAAGGACACCTGATGTTCTGGATTCCATGAGCACACATCACATCACACCACACATGTAATCAATCAGATCAGTCAGTCTGGGTTTTCAGCCAGACCTGGTGGTTGCAGGCCTATAATCCCAGCTGAGGAAGGAGGATAGAAAGTTCAAGGCCGGGCTGGAGAGATGGCTTAGCCGTCAAGCACTTGCCTGTGAAGCCTAATGACCCGGGTTTGAGGCTCAATTCCCCAGGACCCACGTTAGCCAGATGCACAAGGGGGCGCACACGTCTAGAGTTCATTTGCAGTGGCCAGAGGCCCTGGCATGCCCATTCTCTCTCTCCATCTGCCTTTTTCTCTCTCTGTCTGTCGCTTTCAAATAAATAAATAAAAATAAACAACAACAAAAAAAGTTCAAGGCCTAGGTGGAGAGATGGCTTCTAGCTGGAGAGATGGCTTAGCAGCTAAGGCGTTTGCCTGTGAAGCCAAAAGACCCATGTTCTACTTTCCAGATCGCTCATAAGCCAGACACACAAAGTTGCAAATGCAAGGTCGCACATGCCCACTAGGTGGCACAAGCATCTGGAGTTTGATTTCAGTGGCTGAGGCCCTGGCATGCCAATTCTCTCTCTCTTTCTCTCTCTCTGTAAAATTAAGAAAAATAAAAAAAAAATACAAAGTTCAAGGTCTGTTTGGGGCTATAGAGTAAGTTCAAGGCCAGCCTAATGAATATAGTTGACTTAGACTTTGTCTTGGGGAAAAATAAGTTAAAGAGGGCTAGAAATGTTGTCTAGTAGAAGGGCACTTGACTATCATATGCCATGTCCTGGTATTAATCTGTACACACACGCAAAAGGGTTTTCCTTTGAAGACATAAAAGAATCCGGGCTGGAAGCATTGCATGTTCTCTCTCATATGTGGATCCTAGCTATAGATGATTGGACTTCTGTGTGAGTAGGAAGAAAACTCAGAAGCAAAGACCACTAATCTAGAAAAGGGATATAAAGGGAAGAGAAAGGAAGAGAGGAGGGTACTTAATAGGATGGTATTGTATATATGTAAGTAGAAGAATAGATTAATGGGGGTGAAAAGGCCCAAAGTGAGGTCAGGGGAAGAGATTGAATAAAGGAAAGGTGGAGGGAGGGCTAATCAAAATCTAAGATGATATAAATAAATCATATGGAAACCTACTTTTTTGGACAATGAAACACTCAGGAGCCATAGATTGTTGGTAGAAAATTTTCAGTGCCAGGGATGGGATACCTTCCAGTGAGTTGTTGGCCAGGGAGGTCACTGATGCCCCCAAAACATTATAGGCCATTGCTGAGGCCCTTGGTTTCCCACCAGTAATAGACGGTAAGACCCTATTGCTGAAGACTCCACATACTTGGGCTGCAAGGCCACTGAGAAATCCTGCTGGAACTGAGCTGATAACCTCCTCCATGTAGACCAGCTAACATAAAGCTGGAAGAAGCCATTCTGCATGTAGTTCAACGTGAGAGAGAGAAATCACCAGTGGAGATACTCAACAGTGGACACTGCAAGCCTTATATTTGGCCGGCCAGGCTAAATGAGCCAATGGGTGCAATAGTGGCATGTCTGTCATGGTGGAAACCAACTGCCCTCTAATTGGACTGGAGGCCTGCTCCATGGTAGGGAATACATCCCTGATACTGAAAACTTAAAATAGGGGTAGTCATGAGTCCTAGGGGTGTAATGTCTGCTGCTGTCTGGCTAAATGTATATACTATGCTTATCAAACTGCCCAGTAAGCACTTCTCTTAATGTTCATAGCCTTATATTAATGCTACTCTCACTTTTGGTAGAGAATCTTCTATTTTCAGATGGCAGTGATCTTGGGAGGACTCAGAAGGCATCATGGTGCTGGAAAGAAATGACAGGAGTGCTCAGTACTGCAGTATCTCTATCACACCTTCCAAGGCTCAGGGTCCATTGCGGAAGAGGTGGCGGAAAGAATATAAGAGCCAAAGGAAGGGTAGGACTCCTTACAACTTGCTCCCCCCAGACACAAAATGGCTTGGATATCCATGACCTCATAGTGCCTGACACTACCTACACAAGACCATCATAATAGGAGGAAAAGATCATGACATCAAAATAAAAGAGACTGATTGAGATGGGGAGGGGATATGATGGAGAATGGAGTTTCAAAGGGGAAAGTGGGGGGAGGGAGGGTATTATCATGGGATATTTTTTATAATCATGGAAGTTGTTAATAAAAAAATTTTGAGAAGTAAAAAAAAAAGAAAAATAATCCAGGCTGGGGAGATAGCTCAGTAGTTCTGCTGGCCTGGGTTCAATTTCCCAATGTTGCAGTTCCCATGTGTTGCAGTCAGGTTTGCATTGCTGGCAGAAAACACCAGACCAAGAGCAGCTTGTGGGGAAAAAAAGGTTTGTTTTGATTTACAGACTCAAGGGGAAGCTCCATGACTATGGGGGGCAAAGATGGCATGAGCAGAGGGTGGACATCACCTCCTGTACAGCATCAGGTGGACAATAGCAAAAGGGAGTGTGCCCAACACTGGCACGGGGAAACTGGCTATAATATCCATAAGCCCACCCCCAATAATACACTGTCTCCAGGAGGTGTTAATCCCCAAATCTCCATCAGTTGGGAACCTAGCACTCAGAACACCTAAGGTTATGGGGGGACATCACCACACCATGTAAAGCCAGATGCACAAAATGGCACATGCCTCTGAAGTTTGTTTGCAGCAGCAAGGGGCCATAGCTCACTCATACCTCTCTCCCCCCCTCCCTCCAGTAAATATATACATTTTAATGAGGAAGTTGTGGTGATCCAGCATGGTGGAGCATACTTTTAATCACAGGAGGCAGAGGTAGGAGGATCACTGTGAGTTCAAGGTCATCCTGGGACTACAGAGTTAGTTCCAGGTCAGTTTGGGCTTGAGTGGAATCCTACCTCAGAAAAACTAAAAAAAAAAAAAAAAAAAAAAAAAAAAAAAAAGTTGTAGTGGTGTATACCTGTAATCCCTGCATTTGGGAGGCTGAGAGGATTATCTGAGGGTTCAAGACCACCATGGGCTACATAGCAAGTAAGTATCAGGCCATGCAAGGCTGTATAGTAAGATTTTTTTTGTGAAGCAATAATAACCAAAGGTTTTATACACAAAGGAACATTCCCTTCCCCAGTATAGGGAATTGAATTTAGGGTCTTATGTAGGCTAGACAAGGTGTACCACTGAGTTGTATCTCCAGCCCAACGTATATTTCTTTACACCAGCACTGCACTGTTAGTTGTTGTTGTTGTTTTATTTAATTATATTTTAGAGACAGAGAGAGAGAGAATTGGCATGCCAGGGACCTTGTGCTTCCCTCACCTCTGTGCGTCTGGCTTATGTGGGATCTGGAGAGTCAAACATGGGTCCTTACGCTTTGCAGGCAAGCGTCTTAACTGTTAAGCGATCTCTCCAGCCCCACTGTTTTGATTATTATAGCTTTGTAGTAAGTTTTGAAATCAAGAGTGTTACTTCTCTAAATTTGTTCTTTTGCTGGGAGGGGCATTCAAGGCAGAGACTCATTTTAGCCCAGGCTGACCTGGAACTCACTCTGTACTCCCAGGCTGGCCTCAAACTCATGGCAAGCCTTCGACCTCTGCTTCCCTGAGAGCTGGGATGGGATCAAAGGCCTGGCTGTTTTATTTTTTATTTTTTTCCTTTGAGGTAGGATCTTGCTCTAGCCCAGTCTAGCCCAGGCTGACCTGTAATTCATGAAATGCAATTTGGAAAAACTTTGCCATCTACATGCTTGGCTGGATTAAGCACCTGATATCCTAGGATGGTTTTACAAGATAGAGTGGGTCTTTGGTATGGAAAGCCAGATGGTTCATCTTGAAGTATTGTAAGGGAAATTGGTACTAACATGTCTCTGATCCAGTGTCCATGAGCTCAGTTTAGGCTTACAAGCAAAGGGCATCCCAACCCCCAAGGGAGGATACAGTGGTATTTTGCTCTGATGTTGGATGGGTAGCTGCAAGAGACTGCTCAAGACTCAAGCATCTTCTTTGAAATGACTATTTCTTTCTTTTTATAAAAAGTTTTTTCAAAAATTATTTTATTTATTTATTTGAGAGAAAGAGGCAGAGAGACAGTGGGAGAGAATGGGCACACTATGGCATCCAGCCACTGCAAATGAACTCCAGATGCATGCACCACTTTATGCATCTGGTTTACATGGGTAGTGGGGAATTGAACCTGGGTCCTTAGGCTTCACAGGTTAGCGCCTTAACTGCTAAGCCATTTCTGTAGCCCAACTTAAAAAATTATATTTATTTTATTTATTTGGGAGAGAGAGAGAAAGAATGGGTGCACCAGTGCCTCCAGCCACTGCAAATGAACTCCAGATGCATGTGCAACCTTGTACATCTGGCTTATGTGGGTCCTGGGGAATTGAACCTGGGTCCTTTGGCTTTGCAGGCAAGTACCTTAATTGCTAAGCCAGCCCTCCAGCCCAATTTTTTTCTTTGAGAAGCCTAGAAACAGACACATTTCCTTACCAAACCTCTCTAAATGGGAGCCATCTCTGAAGATGGCAGCACAGAGGACAGCCTGTAAACAGTCAGTCTCTGACTCAGACTCCTAATGGACAATGAGTTCAGAGCTCTTGGTTCACCTGCTGGCTTGGAGACCTGAGTGTGTTTAGTGGAAATCCACACTGTTTAGTGAATACATGACTTTGATGTGCAGTGGTTTCCTTTTTAGCCTCCTTAGAGAATTAAGCAATAGTGAAAGCACCGTGAGTTTGGTTTTACTTTTGTGAGATGGTCAGTTCTTGAGCTCTTCTTCATGTACATTTATTAGTGACATATTTTAAATGTGTGGCCAGGGTGTTTGGCTCCAACTTTGAAAGCATTTGTAAGATTTCAGAGCATAGAAAATATACTCATGAATGCTACTGTACTTTATTCTTAATTTATTTATTTTCTTTCTTTCTTTCTTTTTAAAATTTTCTTTGGCTTTTCAAGGTTGGGTCTCTTTCTAGCCCAGACTAATCTGGAATTCACTACGTAGTCTCAGGATGGCTTTGAACTCACAGCACTCCTCCTACCTTGGCCTCCTGAGTGCTGGGATTAAAAGCATGCCTCACAATGCCTGGCAAAAAAATATATATATTTATTTGCAAGGAGAGCAAGAGGGATAGAGAGAAAGAGATAATGGGCATGCCGGGGACTCTTGCTACTGCAAACAAACTATATACACTTGCACACTTGCATCACTTTGTGCATCTGACTTTATGTGAGTACTGGGGAATCAAACTCAGGACAGCAGGGTTTGCAAGCAAGTGCCTTAACCAATAAGCCATCTCTCCAGCCATGTATATATATATATGTGTGTGTGTGTGTGTGTGTGTGTGTGTATTGGTTTTTCAAGGTAGGGTCTCACTGTAGCCCAGGCTGACCTAGAATTCACTATGTAGTATCAGGGTGGCCTTGAATTCATAGTGATACTCCTACCTCTGCCTCCTAAATTCTGGGATTAAAGGTGTGTGCCACCACGCCTGGCAAGCCCTGTATTTTTTAAAAATATATTTTATTTTCATTTATCTATTTGAGAGAGAAAGAGAGAATGGGTGTGCCAGGGCCTCCAGCTACTGCAAACAAATTCCAGACACATGCACCACCTTGTGCATCTGGCTTACGTGGGTCCTGGGGAATCAAACCTGGGTCCTTTGGCTTTGCAGGCAAACACCTTAACTGTTAAACCATCCCTCCAGATTTTTAAAAAATATTTTTTAAGCCTGGCGTGGTGTGAAACCTTACCTTGACAAACCAAAACAAACAAACAAACAAAAACAATTTATGTATTTATTTATTTGAGAGAGAAAGAGAGAGAGATACAGAGAGAGAGAGAGAGAGAGATACAGAGAGAGAGAGAGAGAGGCAGATAGAATGTTGCACTGTACCCTGCCTCATTTGATTTTTTTAAATGACTTCCATCCTTTCTAGAGTAAGGTACAATCTCATAGTTGCTTTAATTTGCATTTCCCTGATGGTTAAGAATGTTGAAAATTTTCTTAGGTGTTATCCATTTGCATTTCTTCCTTTGAGAATTTCCTATTCAGTTCTCTGCCCCATTACAACTACATGCTGAATACCAGTAATCCCACTAAGAAGAGTCCTCAGTGGAGTGGGGGCAGGGAGGAGGGAAATGATAGCATCAACATATGATGTGTCCACACAAAGTTTCTACTTAATAATAAAAAATAAAATCTGAACATGGTGGCACATGCTTTTAATCCCAGCACTTGGGAGGCTGAGTTAGGAGGATCACTGTGAGTTCAAGGCTAGCCTGAGACTATATAGTGAATTCCAGGTCAGCCTGGGCTAGTGCAAGATCCTACCTCAAAAAAAATTGGGGTGCTAGAGTGATGGCTATCCAGGTCCTACATAAGCCAGACACACAAGGTGATACAAGCACACAAGGTCACACATGTGCACAAGGTGACACATACATTCTTTCTCTCTCTCTCACTCTGTTTGCACACGCCTTTAATCCCAGCACTCGGGAGGCAGAGGTAGGAGGATCACCATGGGTTTGAGGCCACCCTGAGACTACATAGTGAATTCCAGGTCAGCCTGGGCCAAAGTGAGACCTTACCTCAAAAAACCAAAAAAAAAAAAAAAATTAGATTAATTTTAGGGCTGGAGAGATGGCTTAGTGGCTAAAGTGTTTGCCTATAAAGCCAAAGGATCCTGGTTTGATTCTCCGGGATCCACGTAAGCCAGATGCACAAGGGGGCGTATGAACCTGGAATTCGTTTGCAGTGGCTGGAGGCCCTGGCGTGCCCATTCTCTTCCTCCCTCTCTTTATCTCAAATAAATAAATTAATTAAATATATTTAAAAATTAGATTAATTGAGCCAGGTGTTGTGGCACACACCTTTAATCCCAGCACTTGGGAGACAGAGGTAGGTAGAGTGCCATGACTTTGAGGCCACCCTGATATTACATAGTGAATTTTAGGTCAGCCTGGGCTAGAGTGAGACCCTACCTTGAAAAGCCAAAAAAAAAAAAAAAAAAAAAAAAATTAGATTAATTAAAAAAAAAGATTAAGCTTCCTATTTAAGTCTCTAGTAGGCAGAGCCCTGTGTGTCATTTAGAGGATATTAAGTCCAGCCCTAATAGGTGTGTTGAAAGTGAGTTTGAACTCTGGTTGTTCATGCTTGCTAGTGTTGGTTTTTCTCTTTCTGCTATGGATATATGGAAGTGAACCATGATAAAACTTCCTCTGGAATCTATAATCCTGATATAAGCCCTTTCCTCCCATAAGGTGCTTCTAGTTGGGTGTCAGTTCCAACAATGAGAAGGTAATTGTAACAGAAAATTGGTACTGAGAAGTGGGGTCATAGCTGCAATGAATCTGACCATGTGGTTTTTGGTCTGTTGTAATGTGTTTGTAGAAGGAATGTAGAAGGACTTGGTACTTCGGACTAGAGGAACCTTGCAGTGTTGTAAGTAGAGCTCGATGGGCTATTCTGGTGAGAGTTTGAAAATGCTAAGTGAAGAGAGAATTGCAGACTGTGAAGGCTTGGTTTATGAACTTTCACAGAGGAAGGAGAGAACTTTGTTGGAACTTGGATACTGGTGGAAAGGCTGACCATGTTCTCCTATTCATGCCCTGAAAATTTGAGCAAGTTGAATTTAAAAACAATGGATTGAGGGGAAGAGATTGAGTAAGGAAAGGTGGAGGGAGGACTAATCAAAACCTAAGAGGATATAAATAAGCCATATGGAAACCTACTGTTCTGGACAATGGAACACTTAGGAGCCATAGATTGTTACTAGAAAAATTTCAGTGCCAGGGATAGGTTACCTTCCAGTGAGTTGTTGGCCAGGCAGGTTCCCAATGCCCCCAAAACATTACAGGTCATAGCCGAGGCCCATGGTTTCCCACCAGGAACAGATGGTAAGACATTATTGCTGAAGACTCCATATATTTGGTCTGCAAGGTCACTGAAGAACTCTGCTGGAGCTGAGCTGAAAACTTCCTCCATGTAGATCAGCTGACAGAAAGCTGGAAAAAGCCACACTGCTTGCAGTTTGATGGGAGAAAGAGAAATCACCAGTGAAGATACTCAACAGTGGACACTTTTTTGCCAGGCCAAATGAACCAATGGGTACAACAGTGGCACCTCTGTTATGGGAAAAACCAATTGCCCTCTAATTTGACTGGAGGCCTGCTCCATGAGATACTGAAAACCTACCACAGGGGTAGTCATGAGCCCTAGGAGTGTAACATCTGCTGGTGTCTGGCTAAAAGTATATCCTATACTCACCAAACTGCCCAGTAAGCACTTCTCTTAATGTTCATACCTACATATTAATGCTACTCTCACTTTTGGCTACAGAACCTTCTCTTTTCAGATGTCAGTGACCTTGGGATGACTCAGAAGGCATCATGATACTGAGAAGAAGTGACAGGAGTGCTCAAGTGCTGAGAAGAAGTGACAGAGGAGTGCTCAGCACTGAAATATTTCTATCACACCTTCCAAAGCTCAGGGTCCATTGCAGATGAGGTGGCGGAAAGAATGTGAGAGCCAAAGGAAGGGTAAGACTCCTTACAATGTGCTCTTCCAGACACAAAATGGCCTGGATATCCATGACCTCACAGTGCCTGACACTACCTACACATGACTATCATAACAGGAGGAAAAGATGAGGATGCCAAAATAAAAGAGAGACTTATTGAGAGGGGGAGGGGATATGATGGAGAGTGGAGTTTCAAAGGGGAAAGTGGGGGGAGGGAGTGAATTACCATGGGATATTGTTTACAATTATGGAAGTTATCAAAAAAAAAATAAAGAAAGGGCTGGAGAGATGGCTTAGCGGTTAAGTGCTTGCCTGTGAAGCCCAAGGACCCTGGCTCAAGGCTCAATTCCCCAGGACCCATGTTATCCAGATGCACAAGAGGGCGCACACATCTGGAGTTCGTTTACAGAGGCTGGAAGCTCTGGCACGCCCATTCTCTCTCTCTCTCTCTCTCTGCCTCCTTCTCTCTGTCACTGTCAAATAAATAAATAAACAAAAAAATTAAAAAAAAGAAAAAAATAAAAACAATGGATTAGTATGTTTGATGTAAGGTATAGAATTGAAAGATATGAAAGATGCACAGTTTATCACATGAAAAATTTAAGTAGGTTTGGAGTTACAGACACAGACACTGGTTTTAGGTTAAACTGCAATTGTTAGGAAGGTTACTATTATTAAAGGTGGGCCAACTGTTTTGCATTGGGACAATGGAAAAGATGCCCTGTAAAACCCACCCATGGAAGGCTTGAGCTACTAAGAATACAAATTCTTCAAAAGGAGGTGGCTTGAAGGAACACTGGTGAAAACAGAATCCTGATATTCAAGGTCAAGCTCTATTTCCTTGACAAACTTGGCTATGCTGCGCACCTGGTACTGGTTTGGGAAGTATGGAAAATGCAAACTGGGTCATGAAGTGTGTGTGGTTCTATGAGCCCTGTAATGTGAAATAAGGTAAAAACCCTTGTATGGAGACCCAGTATTGCAGTCAGCTTCATGTTCCTGGTAGAAAACACCCAACCAAGTGCAGCTTGTGGGAGAAAAAGGTTTATTTTTTAGTTTATAGACTTGAGGGGAAGCCTCATGATGGCAGGGGAAAATGATGGCATGAGCAGAGGGTGAACATCACCTCCTGGCCAACATCAGGTTGACAATATCAGCAGGAGAGTGTGCCTAACACTGGCAAGGGGAAGCTTACGCCCCATAATACACTGCCTCCAGGAGGCTGTGATTCCCAAATTGCCATCAGTTGGGGACCTAGCATTCAGAACACATAAGTTTATGGGAGACACCTGAATCAAACCACCACACCCAGTAAGGACAGTAAGTATGACGTTGAACAGGTTTCAAGAGCTGCAGAGATGTGATGTGAAGCAGTGTTGCAATCCCTGTGGGGAGACCAAGTAGGGCCACTGTATGGACTGATGAAGATGGACCATGATTTTGCTCTTTAGACCTGTTGCAGTCTGGTTTGCGTTGCTGGTAGAAATCACCCAACTAAGAGCAGCTTGTGGGAAAAGGAAGTTTATTTTTGTTTACAGGCTCGAGGGGAAGCTCCACAATGGCAGGGGAAAATGATGGCATGAGCAGAGGGTGGACATCACCCCCTGGCCAACATAAGGTGGACCATAGCAACAGGAGAGTGTGCCAAGCACTGGCAAGGGGACACTGGCTGTAACTTCCATAAACCCACCCCCAACAATACACTCCCTCCAGGAGGCGTTAATTCCCAAATCTCCATCAACTGGGAACCTAGCATTCAAAACACCTAAGTTTATGGGGGACACCTGAATCAAACCACCACATTCTGCCCCTGGCCCCCATAAACTGATAACCATCCATGATGTAAAATGCAATGCATTTGTCCAACTTTAAAAGTCCCCATAGTTTTTATCAATCCCTGTGATGTTCAAATATCCCCATAGTCCAAGGTCTTTTAACTGAGCCATAATACCAAAACATCCCCCCAAAACCCATAATAGCCCAGAATAAACGTTCACACTGCAGAAGATGGCACTGGGCATAGTAAAGAAATATTCAACCAATACAAGATTTAAAACAACCAGGATTTAAAACAACATCAAAATCTGTAACTTCAAGTCCAACAACTCTAGCCAGTGACAAATCTCTAAGTCTGATAATTCTAACCAACAAGTCTCTGGATTTCCAATTCTGCCCCTCCAGCTAGGCTACTCACAGACCTGGGAAACTTCATCCGGGCCAGAAGCTTTCCTGAGCAGCCATCTTGTGGTCCCGGCAGCTTCACTGGGTCTCCACTGCAACCTACCATTCATCCTCATGGCCCCATGGGGTCCCCATGCAGGCATCCAGCAAACCTGCTTCACACTGCCCATGGCCATTTCCAAAACGTAAGACCGTGTTTGTTGCAAACTCAATGACCCTTTTTCCAGCATTTCTTATACTCCACAATACCAGGTAGGGTGCCAATTTGTTAATGGGTGGTGGTGGGGGGAATAAAGCAGACTTTGAAGAACAGGACACTCCTTGAGCACTCAGGCCCCTTCAAAAGAGTCTACATTCTTCCTGTTGCCCAGTGCAGGTCAGCTGGCCCAATCTCAAAGGTTGTAATCTCTCAATTGCAGCTGAACGGGCAGCAGTTCACCCAAAGATTTTTCTTTCTGTGCCATATCCCTCTGCTCATACCAGTTCATTTCTATGTAAAGCAACCCTGCACAACTTCTCAGGACACAGGCATAAGAGCAAACTTCCCACACAAACTGCTAGCCCAGTCCAAGCAAAGCTCTTTCTCACCCTCATAAACCAAACCTCACAGTCCATAGTTCTTACTGCATTCAGGTCTTTCAACTCTGACCAGAATAGTTCATCCAGATGTACTTACAACACCGCAAGGTGTCTCTTAGGCCAAGGTTTCAAATCCTTCCACATTCCTCTTGAAAATCAGCTCCAAAAGGCCAAAGCCACACAGTCAGGTGTCTAGCAGCAATCCCACTCCTCGGTACCACTTTACTGTTGCAGTCTGGTTCGCATTGCTGGTAGAAATCACCCAACCAACAGCAGCTTGTGGGAAAAAGTTTATTTTTGCTTACAGGCTCAAGGGGAAGCTCCACAATGGCAGGGAGAAATGACGGCATGAGCAAAGGGTGGACATCACCCCCTGGCCAACATAAGGTGGATCATAGCAACAGGAGAGTGTGCCAAGCACTGGCAAGGGGACACTGGCTATAACACCCATAAGCCCACCCCCAAAAATACACTCCCTCCAGGAGGCGTTAATTCCCAAATCTCCATCAGCTGGGAACCTAGCACTCAGAACACCTAAGTTTATGGGGACACCTGAATCAAACCACCACAAGACCCAAGGATGTTTTGGATATACCAGGATGCGGAATGGCTGCCATGGAGAGTTGCTACCTTGGGATGGAGTTTTCCCCAGGCTTCTCAGCCCAGCTTGAGGGGTAGAACTGGAAACCTAGAGACTTCTCCATCACTGGTTATGCTGGTTGATGTTTGCCTGCTGGTTATTGATTTTGCATTGGTCCAGTCTCTCCTTGTTATGCCTACTTTTTGCAATGGGAATGTTTGCTCTATGCTATTATGTGTTGGAGATATGTAACTTGTGTTTTGATTTTACAAGGTTCACAGGTAAGAGACAGTCTTGAATCACAGATGAGACTTTGGACTTTTGAACAATGTTGACTTATTAGTTGATGAAGACTGTGGGGACGTTTAAAAATTATTTATTTATTTAATTGAGAGAGAGAGAGAGAGAGAGAGAGGAAGAGACAGAGAAAATGAGCACACCAGGGCCTCCAGCCACTGCAAACAAAACTCCAGACGCATGTGCCCCCTTGTGCATCTGGCTTATGTGGGTCCTGGGGTATCGAAAAAGGGTCCTTAGGCTTCACAGGCAAACACCTTAACTGCTAAGCCATTTCCCTAGGCCCCTGTGGGGACTTTTGAAGTTGGACTGAGTACATTTTGCTTGTGAGATGATCATGAATCTATGGGGCCAAGGGTGGAATGTGGGAGTTTGAATGCAAATGTATGTTCCCCACAGACATATATATACATGTGTGTGTGTGTGTATATATATATATATAAATATATATATATATATATTTATGTTTTGGTTTTTCATGGTAGGGACTCGCTGTAGCCCAGGAGGACCTGGAATTCACTATGCAGTCTATGCAGAGTCTCATGGTGGTCACAAACTCATAGTGATCCTCCTACTTCTTCCTTCCAAATGCTGGGATTAGAGGGGTATGCCACCATGCCCAGCTTCAAATATTTTTGATTAAATTAAGCTTCCTACTTAAGTCTCAAGTAGGTAGAGCCCTGCTAGAAGTGTGTCATTGGGGTGGATTTGAGTTCAGCCCTATTAGCTGTGTTGAGAGTAAGTTTGAGTTCTGGCTGTTTGTGCTGGCTGGTGTCTCTCTCTCTCTCTTTTTTTTTTTTTTTTTTTGTCTCTGCTGTGGATGTATGGAAGTGAACCAGCTTTTTCCACCATGATAAAACTTCCCCTGGAATCTGTAAGCCTGAAATAAACACTTTCCATAAGCTTCTCTGGTTGGGTGTTTTTCCCAGCAACAGGAAGATAATTAAAACAAAGCTTGCTAGCCTAGATTCAATTCCCCAGAACCTACATAAAGCCAGACATGCAAAGTGGTTCATGGACCTGAGTTCATTTGTAGCAGCAAGAGGTCCTGGTGCACACATTCTCCCTCTCTCTCCCTCTCTTTCTCTGTCATGAATAAATAAATAAATAAAATATTAAAAAAAAAAAGAAAGTAGAAATCTGCCTTTTCATCTAAGGCTTGCTATAAATAATAATTTAAAAATGTCTATGGGGGGCTGGAGAGATGGCTTCGTGGTTAAGTGCTTGCCTGTGAAGCCTAAGGACCCTGGTTCGAAGCTCAATTCCACAGGACCCATGTTAGCCAGATGCACAAGGGGGTGCATGCATCTGGAGTTCGTTTGCAGTGGCTGGAGGCCCTGGCATGCCCATTCTCTCTCTCAAACAAATAAATAAAAATAAGCAAAAAAAAAATAAAAAAAATGTTTATGGGGCTGGAGGGATGGATTAGCAGTTAAAGCCTTTGCCTGCAAAGCCAAAGGACCCAAGTTTGATTCCCCAGGACCCGCGTTAGCCAGATGCACAAGGGGGTGCACGTGTCTGGAGTTCGTTTGCAGTGGCTGGAGGCCCCGGCACGCCCATTCTCTCTCTCTCCCTCTTTCTCTGTCAAATAAATAAAAATAAAATATTAAAAATGTTTATGTATTTATTTATTTGAGAGAGGGGGAGGGAAAGAGTGGGAACACCAGAGCCTCCCACTGCTGCAAACACAAACTCCAGATACATGTGCCATTTTCTCATTTTCTGCATCTGGCTTTATGTGGGTACTGGGGAATCAAAGCTGGGCTGTCAGGCTCTACATGCAAGCACCTTTAACCACTGAGTCATCTCTACAGCTCCTAAATAATATTATATTTTATTTTTTATTTTGAGGCAGGTCTTGCTCTAGCCCAAGTTAACCTGGAATTCACTACGTAGTCTCAGGGTGGCCTTGAGCTCACAGTAATCCTCCTATCTCAGCCTTCTGAGTGCTGGAATGAAAGGTGTGTGCCACCACGCCAGGCTAAACCATCATGTTTAATTTTTTTTTTTTTCGAGGTAGGGTTTCACACTAGCCCAGGCTGACCTGGAACTCACTATGTAATCTCAGGACGGCCTTGAACTCACGACAATCTACCTCTACCTCCCAAGTGCTGGGATTAAAGGTGTGTGCCACCACGCCTAGTTCATCATGTTTAATTTTTCATGATTTTCTTTTTCTGATAAACTCAACTATAGTTAACATCAGGGTTTCCTACCATTAGTAAATATTTGGTGTATTTATTTATTTTTAAAAAATTTTATTTATGTCAGCCTGAATTAGAGTAAGGCCCTACCTCAAAAAAATACAAAAATATTAAATTTATTTTATTTATTTGAGAGAGAGAAAGAGGAAGTGGCAGATAGAGAGAGAATGGGCATGCCAGGGCCTTCAGCCCCTGCAAACAAACTCCAGACACATTTGCCATCTTGTGTGTCTGGCTTATGTAGGTCTTGGGGAATTGAACCTGGGTCCTTTGGCTTTATAGGCAAGTGCCTTAACCACTAAGCAACCCCTCCAGCCCTTTTTTAAAAAACATATTTTTAAAAATCATTTTTATTTAGATGAATCTTATATAAAAGCTGAGAGTGGGCTGGAGAGGTAGCTTAGTGGTTAAGGCACTTGCCTGCAAAGCCTAAGGACCCATGTTTAACTCACCAGATCCCACATAAGCCAGACACACAAGGTGACTTAAGCACAAGGTTGCATATGTGCACAAGGTGGCACGTGCATCTAGAGTTCTAATCCAGCAGCTGGAGGCCCTGGCATGCCAATTCTCTCTCTCTCTTGCTCTTGCTCTCTCTCATAAAAAGTCAAGTTTGGGGGGCTGGAGAGATGGCTTAGCGGTTAAGTGCTTGCCTGTGAAGCCTAAGGACCCTGGTTCGAGGCTCGATTCCCCAAGACCCACGTAAGTCAGATGCACAAGGTGGTGCATGCATCTGGAGTTTGTTTGCAGTGGCTGGAGGCCCTGGTGCACCCATTCTCTATCTATCTGCCTCTATCTCTCTCTGTCTGTTGCTCTCAAATAAATACATAAAAACAAACAAAAAAATTTTAAAAAGAGTCCAGTCTGGAGGCCAGGTGTGGTGGCACACACCTTTAATCCCAGCACTTGGGAAGCAGGGGTAGGAGGATTGCCATGAGTTTGAGGCTACCCTGAGAGTACATAGTGAAGTCCAGGTCAGCCTGGGCTAGAGTAAGACCCTACTTCGAAAAACCAAAAAAAAAAAAAAAAAAATCCAATCTGCAGCTGGAGAGATGGCTTAACAGTTAACAGTTAAGGTGCATGCCTGTGAAGCCTAAGGACCCAGACTCAATTCTCCAGGTCCCATGTAAGCCAGACACACATGGTGGCAGATGGATATGGAGTTCATTTGCAGTGGCTAGAGGTCCTGGTGTACCCATTCTCTCTCTCTCTCCCTCTGTCTGTCTTTAATAAATAAACAAATAAAAAATCTTAAAAAAAAAAAATCCAGTCTGTTGGGCTTGCCTCAAAAAAAAAAAAAGCTGTGAGTACAGGAGTACAGTCAGTATGGGATTCTCTCTCCAGGGAACCCCCTGTCCCTCCTTTAAATCATATTATGCATGTCGTGTGTTCATTTTGAATTTATCCAAACACTTCTTGATGGTGTAAACAACGTATTTTGGCTTAAAAATATTTATATCAAGCATTGAATTTTGGCCAGTGTTCTAATAAAAGAAAGTTATTTTAAAATAGAAAAGATGTGGAATTCTTTGAGATTCCATTCCACTATATAAATGTTATATTCAGTAAGGATTAATGTTTACAACATAGACAACCAATACTCAATTATACCAACAAACCCCAAACAAAAGATAGATGAAGAATTTCAACAGACATTTCTCCAAAGAAAACATGCAGCAGCCCAGTAGGAATGAGAATATGTTTAACATCATTAGATATCAGAGAAATGTTTAAAAAATGATATTACTTCATGCCATTATGGCAATTATCCAGAAAACAGAAAATAACAAGATTTGGCAAGGATGTGGAGAGATATGAACCTCTGTGGATTGCTGGTGGGACTATAAAGTATGGCAGCCATTGAGGGAAACAGTATGGCAGTTCCTAAAAGAAATTAAACAGGAGCTAAGTGTGGTGGCTCACGCCTTTAATCCCACCACTCAGGATGCAGAGGTAGGAGGATTGCTATGAGTTCAAGGCCAACCTGGAACTACGCAGTGTGTTCCAGTTCAGCCTGGACTAGAGTGAGACGCTACTACAAAAAATCTGAATAAATAAATAAATTAAATAAATAAACATAATTACCATATGGTTCAGCCATTTCACTTCTGGGCAAATATGTGAAACAATCAAAAGCAGGGATTCCAGTTGGGCGTGGTGGCACACACCTTTAATCCTAGCACTTGGGAGGCAGAGGTAGGAGGATCACAGTGAGTTCGAGGCCACCCTGAGACTGCATAGTTAATTCCAGGTCAGCCTGGACTAGAATGAAACCCTACCTCGAAAAAAAAAAAAAGAAAAAGAAAAAAAAAAAGAAAACACAGGGACTCAAACATATTATTAGCACGTCAGTTTTTGTTGTTGTTGTTGTTGTTGTTTTGAGGTAGGGTCTCACTGTAGTGTAGGCTGACCTGGAACACTATGTAGTCTCAGGGTAGCCTCGAACTCACAGCTATACTCCTTCCTCTGCCTGCTGAGTGCTGGGACTAAAGGCATGCACCACCACACCCAGCTTATTTATTTATTTGAGAGACAGGCAGATAGAGAGAGAATAGGCATGCCAGGGCCTCTATCCTCTGTAAATGAACTCCATACACATGTGCCACCTTGTGCATCTGGCTTATGTGGGTCCTGGGGAGTTGAACCTGGGTCCTTTGGCTTTGTAGACAGAAGCCTGAACCACAAAGCTCTCTCTCCAGCCCAGCTTATTTATTTAAAAATTTTTTAATCTATTTATTTTGCAAGCAGAGAGGGAGAGAGAGAATGAATATGAGCATGCCAGAGCCTCTAGCTACTACAAACAAATTCCAGATGCATGTGCCTCTTTGTGCATCTGGTTTTATATGGGTACTAGGGGATTGAACCTGGGTCGTTAGGGTTTGCAGGGAAGTTCCTTAACCACTAGGCATTTTCTCCAGGCCTTATTTATTTTATTGTTTGTGTATATGTATGATGTGGTTGTTTGGTTCTGGTGTCCCCCATAAACTTAGGTATTCTGAATGCTAGGCTTCCACCTGATGGAGATTTGGGAATTAACGCCTCCTGGAGGGAGTGTATTGTTGGGGACAGGCTTATGGGTGTTATAGCCAGTTTCCCCATGCCAGTGTTTGGCACACTCTCCTGTTCCTGTTGTTCACCTTATGTGGGCCAGGGGGTGATGTCCACCCTCTGCTCATGCCATTGTTTCCCCCTGCCAGCATGGAGCTCCCTCCTCGAGCCTGTAAGTCAAAATAAACCTCTTTTTCCCACAAGCTGCTGTTGGTTGGGTGACTTCTACCAGCAATGTGAACCTGACTGCAACACATGCGTATGTGTAATTTAGTATGTATGATGAGTGTGGTATATGCGTGTATATGTGTCCTTGTGGCACCTCATACCATATACTCGCCTGAGGCAGAGGTCACTCTCCTGTGATGGCCAGAGTAGAACATCAGGTGTTCTATTCCATCACCGGGACTTTCTGGGGCTTGCAGGGCTCTGTGGATACTGTGGTCTCTGCTGCTCTGCCAGGCTGCGGCTACAGGTGTGTGTGGCCTTGTGTGCAGGGTCATGTCCAGTTTTTGGATCCGGAGATTTGAACTCAAGCAGTCTCAGGCACGCTCAGACACTCATGCTTATGCAGGAAGTGCACCTAAGTGCTCAGCCATCTCTTCAGCCCCATACTAATTTTGTTAATCATCCAACTATTCATCAAGGGATGAACAGTGTGATGATTAATTTTACATGTCAACCTAACTTGCCTAAAGGATGTCCAAGTAGGTGGACAGAGCATTTCTGAGTGTGTATGTGAGAATGTTTCCAAAAGAAATTAATAGGGACTCAGTAGATGGAGTAAAGATTAGGCAGGTATAATGGTCCATGTCTGCAATTCTAGCATTTAGGAGGCTGAAGCAGGAGGATCTCTGGTGTTTCAGTCTAGCCTGAGCTACATAGTGAGACCCTGTCTCAGAATAGCAAAGAATAGCCAGGCATGGTGGAGCATGCCTTTAGTCCCAGCACCCAGGAGACAGAAGTAGGAGGATTGCTGTGAGTTTGAGGCCACCCTGAGACTATATAGTGAATTTCAGGTCATTCTGAACTAGAGCGAGATCCTACCTCAAAAAAACAAAACAAAACAAAAAAAAAGAAAAAGAAAAAAAAAAGTAAAGAATAGGGCTGGAGAGATGACTCAGTGGCAGTGGTTAAAAGTTCTGGCTTGCAAAGCCTGACAGCCTGGGTTTGATCTCCCAGTACACTCATGTAAATCCAGATGCACAAAGTGGTGCATGAGTCTGGAATTTGTTTGCAGTGCCAGAAAGCCCTGGTGCGTCCATATTAAGTCTCTGTCTTTTTCTCTCAGTATGTCTCATAAATAAACAAACAAATAAATAAAACAAGAAAGAAGGCAAAAAATAAACTGGGTATGGTGATGCATGCCTGTAATCGCAGCACTTGGGAAGAGGCAGGAGGATCAGGAGTTCAAAACCAACTTCAAGCCTGGCTAGATGGCTTTTCCTAGATGCTAGATGGCAAGCATGAGGGCCCGAGGAAGCTTAAGAGACTGAGTTTTATCCCAAGTGCCCATATAAACAGCTGGGTGTTGCCACACACATCTGTGACCCCAGTCCTATAGGGGAGCAGAGACCCATGAGTAGTTGGGGCTTGCAAAATGGCAAGCTCCAGAATGAGCAAGAGACTCAGTTGACAGGAAAAGCAGGGGAGCCCATTAGGCACTGCAGGCAAGCACACGGAGTACTGCATCAGCACAGTATACATGTGCATAGTGCCCCCTCACACCACCATGCATACTATACACACACACACACACACACACACACACATTTAATACAACTAAACTACCAAACACTACAGTTTAGCAGCATAGTCCATAGAGTATCTTAAATTTACCTTTTTTTTTTTACTTTATTTTTATTTATTTATTTGAGAGACAGAGAGAAAGAGGCAGAGAGAGGGAGAGACAGAATGGATGCACCAGGGCCCCCAGCCACTGCAAATGAACTCCAGATGCATGTGCCCCCTTGTGCATCTGGCTTATGTGGGTCCTGGGGAATTGAACCTGGGCCCTTAGACTTTGCAGGCAAATGCCTTAACCAATAAGCAATCTCTCCAGCCCAAATTTACCCTTTTGATCATTAGGCCATGTGGAGCTGAAACTAGTCGCTGCTGCCCATCATTAGAAGATTATTGGGGCTGGAAGATTGCTTAGTGGTTAAGGCGCTTGCCTGCAAAGCCAAAGGACTTAGGTTCGATTCCCCAGGACCCATGCAAGCCATATGCACAAGGTGGCACATGCGTCGAGTTTGTTTTCAGTGGCTGGAGGCCCTAGTGTGCCCACTCTCTCTCTCTCTCTGTGTGTGTGCATCTCTTTCTCTCAAAATAAAAATAAAAAATATTGAAAAGATTGAGGGCTGGAGAGATGGCTTAGTGGTTAAGCGCTTGCCTGTGAAGCCTAAGGACCCCGGTTCGAGGCTCGATTCCCCAGGACCCACGTTAGCCAGATGCACAAGGGGGCGCACGCGTCTGGAGTTCGTATGCAGTGGCTGGAAGCCCTGGCGTGCCCGTTCTCTCTCTCTCTCTCTATCCCTCTTTCTCTGTCTGTCACTCTCAAATGAATAAATAATAAACAAAACAAAAAAAAAAATTATTGAGACTTCCAGTTAAGATGGCAGTGTAGGAACCATGCCAAAGCAGCCTAGGGGAGAAAAAGCCAAGAAAAAAAAAAAAAACCAGCAAAATACACTCTTCTACTAAAAAGTGGGGTGTAAAAGAAATTACCAATGGCAGCAGAGAAGTAGGAGAGGTCCAGAGCATCTAGAGCCTATATAGACAGGCAGAAGCGGCTCCAGTAGCAGCAACACCAGGTCTGCGGGGCCACAGCTTCAAGGCTCGGCTTGAGCTGCAGGAAAAGCCAGGTGAGGGGATTTTCCACTCACACCAGAGCTCCTCGCAAACTTATGAAATGTGAAGGGAGTACCACAGTGACCAATGGAGGTAAAAAAAATCACATGGACCAGCAGGAGAACTAGAGACACCATCCACAGACTCCAGCAAGCACCAGAGACTCAGGGAAGGGAGCACCCAGCACCGGCAACCAGAGCAGCGATCCAGAACCCAACCAGCCTACTTGAACCCACAGTGCACCAAAGAGGGACCCAAGCAGGAGCATAGCATAACTGAGATCAAAATCATCCCAAAAGGTAACTGGGATTACATAAGGTCAGTACCTGCCAAATAAGCCTGGCATATAGGCCTGAACTGGAAGTGCTAATTGCACCTTCCATATCAGGATAAATTATGTTAAATCTGATGGATGGTTGGACTTGCCATTCTTTTTTTTCCTTTTATTTTTATTTCAAAAATTTTTTTAATTTTTTTATTTTTTTATTATTTATTTATTTATTTATTTATTTTTTGGTTTTTTTGAGGTAGGGTCTCACTCTAGCCCAGGCTGACCTGGAATTCACTATGGAGTCTCAGGGTGGCCTTGAACTCATGGCGATCCTCCTACCTCTGCCTCCCGAGTGCTGGGATTAAGGGCGTGCGCCACCACGCCTGGCGGTATTTTTTTTTTAATTTTTTTAAAACATTTTTTTTACTACTTCAAAAACAATTTGTTCTTTTTGTTTGTTTATTTTTATTTATTTGAAAGTGACAGAGAGAGAGAGAAAGAGGCAGATAGAGAGAGAATGGGTGTGCCAGGGCCTCCAGCCACTGCAAACGAACTCCAGATGCATGCGCCCCCTTGTGCATCTGGATAACATGGGTCCTGGGGAATCAAGCCTCGAACTGGGGTCCTTAGGCTTCACAGGCAATTTTTTCAAATTTTTATCAACAACTTCCATGATTATAAAAAGTATCCCATGATAATACCCTCCCTCCCCCCACTTTCCCCTTTGAAACTCCATTCTCCATCATACCCTTCCCCATCTCAATCAGTCTCTCTTTTATTTTGATGTCATGATCTTTTCCTCCTATTATGATGGTCTTATGTAGGTAGTGTCAGGCACTGTGAGGTCATGGATAACCAGGCCATTTTGTGTCTGGGGGGAGCGCGTTGTAAAGAATCCCACCCTTCCTTTGGCTCTTACATTCTTTCCGCCACCTCTTCTGCAATACACCCTGAGCCTTGGACGGTGTGCCACTCTTAAATAAGCTATATTTTGGGCTTGTTATTTGTTGCTTCTTGATTTATAGTGGCTTTGTTTCCTCTTCTGTTGATCATTAGGGAAGATTCTCACTTGGTCACAAGCTGACTTGGAACCCTCAAAAGACCAGAAATCTTAACCTCCTAGTTGACAGGATTAAGGGTGTGGGGCACCACACACCCTAAGGGACAGTGACTTTGTTAGAGGATCTGGTTGTCATAATACCTATTCTTGCATAAATACTCTGCTGTTTTACAATGAATGCAGACATTGTTTAGTTAAATTTTAGAATCTGCCTGTATTTTGTTCCACTCAGCCTACTTGAATACTCTCATTGCAGGCAAACCCAACACCTAGGGTCACTTTGGTAGATACTCTGAGAGTCTTAAGAGCCACACCTAGCACTTTAAGTTCCTACCCTGAAGATATATGACATCAGATTGATACAACAGAGAGGGAGAGAGAGAGAGAGAGAGAGAGGGAGAGAGAGAGAGAGAGAAAATGGGTGCTCCAGGGCTTCCAGCCACTGCAAATGAATTCCAGACACATATGCCCCCTTGTGCATCTGGTTTGTGAGGGTCCTGGAGAATTGAACCGGGATCCTTGGGCTTTTCAGGCAAACGCCTTAACTGCTAAGCCATCTCTCCATCCTCTCAGGGGTCACTTTATTAGATACTCTGAGAGTCTTAAGAGCCACACCTAGCACCTTAAGCTTCTACCCTGAATATATATAACATCAGATTGATATATCTAATAACACTGCAGCTAATTAGTAAATTCAAGCATTAAATTAATCCAGAATGTAAAAATATGTACATTATAACACAAGAAACACAAAAAAATCAAGACAATATAAATCCACCAAAAAGTATTAATGCATCAGAAATGACCTCCAGTGAGAATGTGTTAGAGGAAATGCCTGAGAAAGATTTCAAAAGAATGATTATAAATATGCTCAAAGAAGTCAAAGAGGAAATCAAAGGAATCAAAGAAGACACAGGACACCAATTTAATGAAATAAAGAGGTCAATACAAGACATAAATAAGGAAATAGAAATAATAAAGAAAAACCAGTCAGAATTACTAGCAATGAAAAACACAGTCAATGAAATAAAAAATTCTGTAGAAAATCTCGCCAGTAGAATGCATGAAGGAGAGGACAGAATATCTAAACTAGAAGACCAGGTGGCAGATCTAATACAGTCCAACAAAGAGAAAGACAAACTAATAGGAAAATATGAATGGGAATTTCAAGATATTCGGGACACTATGAAAAGATCAAACATAAGAATTCAGGGTATAGTAGAAGGAGAATTTCACTCCAAAGGCATAGTAGGCATCTTCAAAAAATCATAGAAGAAAACTTTCCCCGAATTGGGAAAGAGGTGCCAATGCAGATACAGGAAGCCTTTAGAACACCAACCAGACAAAACTTGGAAAGAACCTCTCCTCACCATATTATAATCACACTACCAAACACACAAACCAAAGAAAAAATATTGAAAGCAGTTAGAGAGAAAAATCAAGTTACCTACAAAGGCAAGCCCATCAGGATCACAGCAGATTACTCAACACAAACTTTAAAAGCCAGAAGGGCTTGGAGTGATGTATTCCAAGTTCTGAAAGATAACAATTGTCAACCAAGGTTACTTTATCCTGCAAAGCTATCCATTCAAATAGACAAAGAAATGAGGACATTCCACGACAAAAGCATGCTAAAGGAATATTTGAAGACAAAACCAGCTCTACAGAAAATACTTGAAAGAATCCTCCATGCTGAAGAGAAAGAAAAGCATACATATAAGGAACCTGGAACAAACAAACCATACTCAAATACTAGTTAATACAAGAGCAAGAGAACAAAGGTAAAGCCAGAAGAACTACAAAAAATGGCAAAAATAAATACACACCTTTCAATAATCTCTTAATATTAACGGCCTCAATGCTCCAACCAAAAGTTTGCAGACTGGCTTAAACAGCAGGATCCTTCAATTTGTTGCTTCCAAGAAACTCAACTTTCTGTAAAGGATGGACACTATCTTAGGGTGAAAGGTTGAAAAACAGTTTTTCAAGCAAATGGACCTAGAAAACAAGCAGGGGTCACTATCCTAATATCTGACAAGGTAGACTTCAGTCCAACATTAGTTAGGAAAGATAAGGAAGGTCGCTTTATATTTATTAAAGGCACACTCCAACAGGAGGACATTAAATCCTAAACATACATGCACCTATTATGGTGCCTCCTAACTTCATCAAACAAATGCTATTAGAACTAAGTTCACAGATAACACCAAATACAGTTGTAGTGGGTGACTTCAACACCCACTCTCATCAATTGACTGGTCATTCCAGCAAAATATAAACAGAGAAGCATCTGGATTAAATGAGGTCATAGAACAAATGGACCTAACAGATATATACAGGACATTTCATCCAAATGCTGCAGAATATACATTCATTTCAGCAGCACATGGAACATTCTCTAAAATAGACCATGAATTAGGACACCAAGCAAATCTTAAGAAATACAGGACAACTGAAATAATTCCTTGCATTCTATCTAACCACAATGGAATCAAACTACAAATCAATAGCAAGAAAAGCTATAAAGCATACACAAAATCATGGAAACTAAACAATACACTACTAAATGATGAATGGTCAATGAAGGAATCAAGAAGGAAACCAAAAAATTCATAGAGTCAAATGATAATGAAAACATAACATACCAAAACCTTTGGGACACAATGAAGGCAGTCCTAAGAGGGAAACTTATAGCTTTAAGTGCCTATATTAAGAAATTAGAATGGTCTCAAGTAAACGACCTAATGCTTCACCTTAAAGCCTTGGAAAAAGAAGAACAAGGCAAACCGAAAATCAGTAAATGGGAATAAATAATAAAGATTAGGGCAGAAATTAATGAAATAGAAACAACAACAACAACAAAAAAAAATTCCAAAGAATCAATGAAACAAAAAGTTGGTTCTTTGAAAGGATAAACAAGAATGATAAACCGGGCTGGAGAGATGGCTTAGTGGTTAAGCGCTTGCCTGTGAAGCCTAAGGACGCCGGTTCGAGGCTCGATTCCCCAGGACCCACGTTAGCCAGATGCACAAGGGGGCGCATACTTCTGGAGTTTGTTTACAGAAGCTGGAAGCTCTGGTGCACCCATTCTCTCTCTCTCTCTCTCTCTCTCTCTCTCTCTCTCTCTCTGCCTCGTTTTCTCTGTTGCTCTCAAATAAATAAACAAAAAAAAAAATAAAGAAAGAAAGAATGATAAACCCTTAGCAAATCTGACTAAAAGAAAAAGAGAAGAGACACAAATTAATAAAATTAGAGATGAAAAAGGAGGCATCACAACAGATGCCAGAGAAATTCAAAAAATCATGGGGACATGCTATAAAAACATATACTCCACTAAGTTTGAAAATCTGAAAGAAATGGATGATTTCCTTGATTTACCAAAACCAGGCAAAGATAGAACAAAAAAAGAGAAAATTACAGACCAATCTCCCTCATGAACACAGATGCAAAAATTCTCAACAAAATATTGGCAAACAGAATACAAGAATATATCAGAAAGATCATTCACTCCAACCAAGTAGGCTTTATCCCAGAGATGCAGGGATGGTTCAACATACACAAATCAATAAAAGTAATGCATTATATAATTGGACTGAAGGACAAAAATCTCATCATAATGATCGTCTCATTAGATGCAGAGAAAGCATTGGACAAATTCCAACATCCCTTCATGAAAAAAGTCCTACAGAGACTGGGAATAGAAGGAACATATCTCAACCTAACAAAGGCTATTTATGACAAGCCTACAGCCAAAATATTACTAAATGGGGAAAACTTGAAGCTTTTTCAATAAAATCAGGAACAAGACAAGGGTGTCCACTGTCCCGACTTTTTTTTTTTTTTTTTTTTTTTGGCTTTTGGTTTTTTTGAGGTAGGGTCTCACTCTGATCCAGGCTGACCTGGAATTAACTCTGTAGTCTCAGGGTGACCTTGAACTCATGGTGATCCTCCTACCTCTGCCTCCTGAGTGCTGGGATTATAGGCGTGCGCCACCATGCCCGGCTCACTGTCCCCACTTTTATTTAATATAGTACTGGAAGTCTTAGCCATAGCAATAAGGCAAGAGACACACATAAAAGGGATACAAATTAGAAAGGAAGAGATCAAGGTATCATTATTTGCAGATGACATGATTCTATACATAATGGACCCTAAAGTCTCTACCAGAAAACTGTTAGAGCTGGTAAACACTTATAGCCTTGTAGCAGCAAACAAAATAAACACACAGAAATCAGTAGCCTTCCTATATGCTAACAACAAACACACAGAGGATGAAATCAGAGAAGCACTCTAATTCAAAATTGCATCAAAAAAATAAATATATAAAGTACTTTGGAGTAAACCTAACTAAGGAAGTGAAGGATCTCTACAATGAAAACTTTAAAACACTCAAGCGAGAAATTGCACAATACACTAGGAAATGAAAGGCATCCCTTTCTTGGATCGGAAGAATCAATATTCTGAAAATGGCAACCTTACCAAGAGCAATATACACATTTAATGCAATCCCCATCAAAATTCCAATGGCATTCTTCATGGAAACAGAAAGAAAAAAAATCCAAAAATTTATTTGGAAGCATAAAAAAAATCTCAAATATCTAAAACAATACTGAGCAACAAAAATAAGGGTGGTGGTATCACCATACCCGATTTTAACCTATACTACAGAGCCATAGTAACAAAAACAGCATGGTACTGGCACAAAAGCAGACATGTAGATCAATGGAACAGAATAGAGGACCCAGATGTAAATCCAGGTAGCTATAGCCATCTGATATTTGACAAAAATGCCAAAAATACTCATTGGAGAAAAGACAGCCTCTTCAGCAAATGGTTCTAGGAAAACTGGATATGTATCTGTAGAAGGATGAAAATAGATCCTTCTCTCTCTCTCCATGCACAAGAATTAAGTCCAAATGGATTAAAGACCTTAACATCAGACCTGAAACTCTGAAACTGCTAGAGGAAAAAGTAGGGGAAACCTTTCAACATATTGGTCTTGGCAAAGAATTTTTGAATATAACCCCAATTGCTCAGGCAATAAAACCAGATTAACCGCTGGGACCTCATGAAATTACAAAGATTTTGTATGGCAAAGGACACTGTGAATAAAGCAAAGAGGCAACCTACAGAATGGGGAAAAAAATCTTTGCCAGATATGCATCTGATAGAGGATTAATATCTAAGATATACAAAGAACTCAAAAAATTAAATAATAAGAAATCAAACAAGCCAATTAAAAATGGGCTATGGAACTAAATAGAGAGTTCTCAAAAGAAGAAATACGGATGGTGTATAAGCATCTAAAAAAAAATGCTCTACATCCCTAGTCATCAGGGAAAAGCACATTAAAACTACATTGAGATTCCATCTCACTCCTGCCAGATTGGCTACCATCATGAAAACAAATGACTATAAATGCTGGTGAGGATGTGGAAAAAGTGGAACCCTTCTACACTGTTGGTCGGAATGCAATCTGGTCCAGCCATTGTGGAAATCAGTGTGGAGGTTCCTAAGACAGCTAAAAATTGATCTACCATATGACTCAACCATAGCACTCGTAGGCATATATCCTAAGGACTCATCTCATTACCTTAGAGATACTTGCTCGACCATGTTTATTGCCACTCAATTCACAATAGCTGGGAAATGGAACCAGCCTTGATGTCCCTCAACTGATGAGTGGATAATGAAGGTATGGCACATTTATACAATGGAGTTCTACTCAGCGGTAAAGAAAAATGAAGTTATAAAATTTGCAGGAAAATGGATGGATATGGAAAGGATTATACTAAGTGAGGTAACCCAGGCCCTGAAAGCCAAGCATCACATGTTCTCTCTCATATGTGGATCCTAGCAACAGATGACTGAACTTCTGTGTGAGGAGGAAGAAAACTCAGTAGCAAAGGTCAATAAGATAGAAAAGAGATAAAGGGAAGAGAAAGAAAGGGAGGGGGGGTACTCAATAGGATGGTATTGTACATATGTAAGTAGAAGAATGGATTACTGGGGGCAAAAAGGCCCAAAGTGAGGTCAGGGGAAGAGATTGAGTAAAGGAAAGGTGGAGGCAGGGATAATCAAAATCTAAGAGGATGCAAATAAATCATATGGAGTCCTCCGGTTTTGGACAATGGAACACTCAGGAGCCATAGATCTTTGTTAGAAAATTTTCAGTGCCAGGGATGGGATACCTCCAGTGTGTTGTTGGCCAGGGAGGTCACTGATGCTCCCAAAACATTACAGGCCATTGCCGAGGTCCTTGCTTTCCCACCAGGAGTAGATGACAAGACCCTCTTGCTGAAGACTCCACATACTTGGGCTGCAAGGCCATTGAGAAATCCTGCTGGAACTGAGCTGATAACCTCATCCATGTAGACCAGCTAACATAAAGCTGGAAGAAGCCATTCTGCATGCAGTTCAATGGGAGAGAGAGAAATCACCAGTGGAGATACTGAACAGTGGACACTGCAAGCCTTATATTTGGCCAGCCAGGCGAAATGAGCCAATGGGTGCAATAGTGGCATGTCTGTCATGGTGGAAACCAATTGCCCTCTAATTGGACTGGAGGCCTGCTTCATGGGAGGGAATACATCCCTGATACTGAAAACTTAAAACAAGGATAGTCATGAGGTTTAGGGGTGTGACATCTGCTGCTGTCTGGCTAAATGTATATACTATGTTTATCAAACTGCCCAGTAAGCACTTCTCTTAATGTTCATACCCATATATTAATGCTACTCTCAGGTTTGGTAGAGAATCTTCTATTTTCAGATGGCAGTGACCTTGGGATGACTCAGAAGCCATCATGGTGCTGGAAAGAAGTGACAGAACTGCTCAGCACTGCAATATCTCTATCACACCTTCCAAGGCTCAGGGTCTATTGCAGAAGAGGTGGTGGAAAGAATGTAAGAGCCAAAGGAAGGGTAGGACTCCTTACAACATGCTTCCCCCAGACACAAAATGGCCTGGATATCCATGACCTCACAGTGCCTGACACTACCTACATAAGACCATCATAATAGGAGGAAAAGATCATGACATCAAAATAAAAGAGAGACTGATTGAGAGGGGGAGGGCATATGATGGATAATGGAGTTTCAAAGGGGAAAGTGGGGGGAGGGAAGGCATTACCATGGGATATTGTTTACAATGATGGAAGTTGTTAATAAAAAATGAATTAATTAATGGGCTAGAGAGATGGTTTAGCCGCTAAGTGCTTGCCTGTGAAGCCTAAGGACCCTGGTTCGAGGCTCGATTCCCCAGGACCCACGTTAGCCAGATGCACAAGGAGTGTGCGCTGGAGGCCCTGGCACGCCCATTTTTTCTCTCTCTCTATATATATCTGCCTCTTTTTCTATCTGTCACTCTCAAATAAATAAATAAATCAAAGAAATTATTGGCCTGGGGGTACTAGAGAATTTGCTCAGTGGGTAAGAGAACTTTCTGTGCATTCATGGGGCCCTGAGGGGCCGAGACTGCCAGAGTGTGTTTCCCCAGCACTCATGTAAACAGATGGGCGTGGCCATTCTTGTCTGTAATCCCAGCCATGTGGGTAGTAGGCACTAGAGAGTCTCTGGGGCTGGGGAGCTGTGGCGGTAACAGCAACTCCAGGTTGGGGGATAGACTGCCTCAGGGAAATACAGCGATGAGATAAAGGTCACACAACTTTGTCTTCTTGCCTCCCCACATACATCTGCACACATACACGTATACTACACATACACAAAAAATGCAAAACAATAAAATAAAATAAGATTATTGGAGCAGGGTGCATGCCTTTAATCCCAGCAGAGGTAAGAGGAGCGATGTGAGTTTGAGGCCACCTTGAGACTACATAGTGAGTTCTAGGTCAGCCTAGGCCCTACCATGAAAAACCAACCAAACAAACAAAAAAACAAACAAAAAAACAGCACTCGGGAGGCAGAGGTAGGAGGAATGCTGTGGGTTCAAGGCCACAATGAGACTACATAGTGAATTCCAGCCTGGGCTAGAGTGAAAGCCTACCTCAGAAAAAAAAAAAAAAAGAATATTGGTTGGGGAGATAACTCAGTCAATGCGTTTACCTCACAAGTATGAGGACCTGAATTTTATTCCCAGAACACATGTGCAAATGCCAGGCATTGTGGCCCTTGCTTGTAATCCCAGAAGTAGGTGGAATCTCAGCTGGAGAGATGGCTCAGTGGTTAAAGTGCTTACCTACAAAGACTAAGGTCCTGGGTTTTGGTTCCCTAGGACCCACAGATGCACAAGGTGGAGTTCACTTGCAGTGGCTGGAGGCCCTCGCATGCCCATTCTCTGTCTGTCTCTATCTGTCTCTCTCTCTCTCTCTCTCTCAATTAATAAAATAATAAATAAATTTAAAAGATAGGTGGATGGGGCTGGAGAAATGGCTTAGCGGTTAAGTGCTTGCCTGTGAAGCCTAAGGACCCCGGTTCAAAGCTTGATTCCCCAGGACCCGCGTTAGCCAGATGCACGAGGAGGCACACGCGTCTGGAGTTCGTTTGCAGTCGTTGGAAGCCCTGGCACGCTCATTCTCTCTCTCTCTGTCTCTTTCTCTGTCACTCTCAAATAAATAAATAAATAAAATAAACAAAAAAAATTAAAAAAAAAATAGGTGGATGGCATAGAACACCTGAGATTGTGATTTGGCCTGTACACATACTTACACATGTACCTACACACATGTGCCTATGTACAAACAGGCACACACACATACGCATGTATAAAAATATTTTGCTAAAACAAACAAACAAAAGCCAGGAGTGGTGATACACACCTTTAATCCCAGCATTCTGGAGGGAGGTAGGAGGATTGCCATGAGTTCGAGGCCACTCTGAGAATACATAGTGAATTCCAGGTTAGCCTGGGCTACAGTGAGACCTTAACTTGGAAAAAAAAAAGGTCAAGATTCAAAGTATAAGCCAGAGCCAACCATGTTATCACACATCTGTTATTCTAGCTCTCAGGAGGTGAGGCAGAAAGATCTTGAATTCAAATTTAAAAAATTCTTTTTAATTTGGAAAAGAAAAAAGAAGACCATGATGGGCTGGAGAGATGGCTTAACAGTAAAGGTGCTTACTTGTGAAGCCTAAGGACCCAGGTTCAATTCCCCAGTATCCACGTAGACCAGATGCACAAGGTGGCACATGCATCTGCAGTTCATTTGCAGTGGCTGGAGGCCCTGGTGTGCCCATTCTCTTTCTTTCTCTGTCTCTCTCAAATAAATAAATAAATAAAAATTGAGCCCTTGAGTGCTGGCATTAAAGGCATGCACCACCACGCCTGGCAAAAGTCCTGGTTTTTAAGAATGTTTATTACAAAATGAGTGTTGAGCTGGAGTGGAGGCTCAGCCATTACAGGCCCTTGCTTGCAAAACCTGACTGCCTGGGGTCAAATCATCTTGTATTATTAGGATGAACCTATCTTGATCAGAGTGTGCTGAACACACTCTGATATTTTAGGAGATTTTTATTTTTGCCATTGTATTTTGTTGTGTGTAGATGTGGTGTGTGTATGTTTGCTCATATTGCATGGTTGTATGTATGTGTGGATGCATGTGGAGACCACTGCTCAACGCTAGAAGTTTTCCTCAATTGTTGTCCACTCTTTGAGCCACTCTTTGAAAGCTTGTTTGCAGGTTCTAGCAGGGGAACACAGCTGCTCCTTTACCCTTGACCGAATATCGGTCCTCCTCTATTCGGGGACACACATGAAGCAGTGAGGGAGGAAGGGGACACCCGCCTAGCCAGCCAGATCAGCTGAATCAACCCTGGTGGTCAATGGGGTGGCAGATGTCGCAGCCAGATCGCCCTCACATCCTGAGCCAGTCTTGAGAGAGGGTGTTGTGCTGAACGTAGAGCTCACTGATCTAGGTAGACTGTTTAGCCGGTGAGCCCCAGGGATTCCATCTCTTCCTCTCCAGTGCTGGGATTACAAGGCATGCCACAATATCTGGAGTTTTAAGTGTATATTGGGAATCAGAACTCAGGTCTTCATGTTTGTGCCACAAGCTCTTTATCCACTGGGCCATGTCCTCAGCCCCTGTGATTTTATTTGTAAAGGAAATGTCTGTAATTATCTTTTTTATTATGCAGGTATGTGTGTGTGTCTTCATGTGTGCACAAGTACATGTGGAGGGGCACACATATATGTCAAGGCCAGAGAACATTAGGTGTCATCCTCAGGAATGTGGCCTATCTCCTATGACAAAAGCCTTTCACTGGCCTAGAGCTCACCAACTGGGTGCCAGCAAGCCTCAGGCATCTAAATCTTCTTGTTTCTACTTCGGGCGATCAAACTCAGGTCCTCGTAGTTTACTGACTGAGTTATCTTTCCAGCCCTTTAGTTTTATTCTTTTTTATTTTATTTTTATTTATTTGAAAGAGAGAGAGAGAGAATTGGCACTAAGGCCTCCATCCACTACAAACGAACTCCAGATCCATGCACCACCTTGTACATCTGGTTTTACATGGGTCCTGGGGAATTGAACCTGGGTCCTTAGGCTTAGCAGGCAAGCACCTTAACCTACGCAGTCACGGCTAGGTCGTCATACACGATGACTTCGAGGTTACTGTGGCTGCTTTGGGGCCTTCATGCTCTGTAGGTAAGTCCTTACTCCAAAACTGAGGGAAGAGTATTCACAGGGGTGATCCTGACACAGTGAGCTTCAACTACACAGCCATGGAGAGGTTGTCATGCTGGATAGGGTGAGGCTGTTTGGAGGATCCATGTTCTCATCAGTAATCCCTCACCCTGCTCCACAAGTAACCTAAGTAAACTCATTGGTTCACCAAACTGGTATTGGTAAAATTGTGCTTTGGTCTGTCATCTGAGTCCAAAACACAAACAAACAAAAACATGTAAAGCTGGACTCAGTAGTGCACTTGTCTATAACACCAACAAGCCTGGAGCAATAGGAGACAGAGAGGGAAGAATACCAGAACTCAAGGGTCAGCAAGTCTTGCATCCATAGTGGTGAATAACATGAGGTATCCTATGTCAAGACAGAAGGCAAGGACCAGATGCCCCAAGGTTGTCTTCTGACCTCCACATACTCACTATGGAACCATACCCCCCACCCCATAAAAAACGGTTTTGGATGCCAGGCATGGTGGCAGCAGAGGTAGGAGGATCACTGTGAGTTTGAGGCCAGCCTAAGATTACGCATAATGAGTTCCAGATCGGCTTGAGATAGAGCAAAATCTTACCTCCAAAAAAAAAAAAAAAGAGGGCTGGAGGGATGGCTTAGCGGTTAAGGCATTTGCCTGCAAAACCAAAGGACTCAGGTTCAATTCCCCAGGACCTATGTTAGTCAGATGCACAAGGGGACACACGCATCAGCAGTTCATTTGCAGTGGCTGGAGGCCCTGGCGCCCATTCTCTCTC
This sequence comes from Dipus sagitta, assembly GCA_036346955.1. NCBI lineage: Eukaryota > Metazoa > Chordata > Mammalia > Rodentia > Dipodidae > Dipus > Dipus sagitta. The sequence goes on along the minus strand of CM070770.1, from coordinate 162,355,766 downwards.
TCTCTCTTTCTCTCTCCCTCTTTCTCTGTCAAATAAATAAATAAATAAATAAATAAATAAATAAATAAATAAAAGAGGCATGGTGGCACATGTCTTTAATCCCAGCACTTGGGAAGCAGAGGAAGGAGGATCACCATGAGTTCCAGGTCAGCCTGAGACTACAGAGTAAATTTCAGGTCAGCCTGGGCTACAGTGAGACCCTACCTCAAACAAAGAGAAAAACAACCCAAAGGGCTGGAGAGATGGCTTAGTGGTTAAGGCACTTGCCTGTGAAGCCTAAGGACTCAGGTTGTATTCCCCAGAACCCATATAAGCCAGATACATATGGTGGCACATGTTCATTTGCAGTGGCTAGACTCCCTGGTGCACCCATTTTCTCTCTCTCTCCCTCTCTCAGAAATGACTGAAAATAAAATAAAATAAAAGGTTTTGTTGGGCATGGTGGCACATACCTTTAATCCTAACACTCCTGAGGCAGAGGTAGGAAGATCGCTGTGAATTCAAAGCCAGCCTGGAACTATAGTGTGATTTCCAGGTGGCCCTGGGCTAAAGTGAAACCATACCTCAAAAAAAAAAAAAAAAAAAAAGGATTTACTAAAACGTTAGACCTACAGTGATTAAGAAAGTGAGATACATATGTGGATCCTTGCTAAAAATATTTGGACTTGTATGTGAGTTGCAATAAAACATGGTAGCAGAGGCCAGTAAGCTAGAAAGAGGCTATAAGGAAAGGAGAAGAGGGGAGGACTTAAGGGGATGGAATTATATATATGTAAGTAGAACAGATTAATGGGGGTGGAAAGGCCTAAGTGAGGTCAGGAGAAGAGATTGAGTAAAGGAAGGGTGGGGAAGGGTTAATCAAAATCTTAGAGGGTATGAATAAACCGTATGGAAACCTACTTTTTTGGACAATGGCACATCTAGAAACCATAGATTGTTACTAGAAAATTTTCGGTGCCAGGGATGGGATACTTCCCAATGAGTTTTTGACCAAGGTGGTTCCTGATGTCCCCCAAAACAATACAGACCATGACTGAGGCCCTTGGTTTCCCACCAGGAATAGACAGTAAGACCCTATTGCTGAAGATTCCACATGCTTGGGCAGCAAGGTCATGGAAAAATCCTGCTAGAGCTGAGCTGAAAACCTCCTCTGTGTAGACCAGCTGATAGAAAGCTGGAAAAAGCTGTGCTGCATGCAGCTCCATGAGAGAGAGAGAAAAATCACCAGTGGAGATAAACAGCAGTGGACACTGCAAGCCTTAAGTTTGGCCAGCCAGGCCAAATGAACCAATGGGTACAATAGTGGCATGTCTGTTATGGGGGAACCAACTGCTCTCTAATTGGACTGGAGGCCTCTTCCACAGGAGGGAATACATGCCTGATACTGAAAACCTATGATGGAGGAGGTCGTGAGCCCTATGGGTATAACATCTGTTGGTGTCTGGCTAAATGCATATATTATGCTCACCAAACTGCTCAGTTAACACTTCTCTTAATGTTCATACCCATATATTAATGCTACTGTCACTTTTTTGTGTGTGTGTGTTTTCAAGGTAGTGTCTCACTGCATCCCAGGCTGACCTGGAATTCACTATGCAGTCTCAGGGTGGCTTGAACTCATGGCAATCCTCCTACCTCTGCTTCCTGAATGCCAGGATTAAAGGCGTGTGCCACCACGCCCAGCTAGCTCTCACTTTTGGTTACAGAAGCTTTTCTTTTCAGATGGCAGTGACCTTGGGATGACTCAGAAGGCATCATAGTGTTGAGAAGAAGTGACAGAGGAGTGCTCAACACTGAAACATCTCTATCACACCTTCCAAGGTTCAGGATCCATTGCAGAATAGGTGGCAGAAAGAAAGAGCCAAAGGAAGGGTAGGACTCCTTACAATACACTCTTCCAGACACAAAATGGCCTGGATATCCATGATCTTGCAGTGCCTGGCACTACCTACACAAGACCCTCATAAGAGGAGGAAAAGATGATGACATTAAAATAAAACAGAGACTAATTGAGAGGGGGAGGAGATATGATGGAGAATGGATTGCGAAGGGGAAAGTGAGGGGGAGGGCATTACCAGTGTTTATTGTCTACAATTATGGAATTTGCCAATAAAGTTTCTTTGTTTCTTTGAGGTAGGGTCTCACTCTGGTCCAGGCTGACCTGGAATTAACTATGTAGTATCAGGGTGGCCTCAAGCTCACGGAGATCCTCCTACCTCTGCCTCCCGAGTGCAGGGATTAAAGGTGTGTGCCACCACACCCAGCTAATAAAGTTCTTTAGAAAATAAAAAAGTGAAATATTTGGGGGGAGAGATTGTTCAGTTGTCAAAGGTGCTTGCTTGCCAAGGTTGCTGATCCAGGGTCAATTCCGCAGCATTCACATAAAGCCAGATACAAAACATGCCTCATGCACCTGGTGTTCATTTGCAGTGTCATGAGATCCTGGCAGCCTCCCCCAACCACACATTTACAAATAAATAAAAAATAAGAAAAGAAAGTGAGATATTATTATAAGAGAAACAGTGCTCCATGGGACAATTTAGAGATTCTAGGAAGAAACTTTTGTATACATGATCAACTGATTTTCAACATTGTTACCAAGGCAATTGAGTGAAAAAGGCTAATCTAAAAGGCCTAAGTGAGGTCAGGGGAAGAGACTGAGTAAAGGAAAGGTGAAGGGAGGGCTAATCAAAATCTAAGAGGAGAGGGCTAGAGAGATGGCTTAGTGGTTAGGGGTTTGCCTGCAAAGCCAAAGGATCCCAGTTGACTCCCCAGCACCCACATAACCCAGATGCACAAGGGGGCATACACATCTGGAGCTCATTTGCAGTGGCTGGAGGCCCTGGTGCACCCATTCTCTCCCCCCCCCCACCTGCCTATTTCTGTATATCTCTCTCAAATAAATAAATAAAATATTTTTTAAAAATCTAAGAGGAAAGCCAGGTGTGGTGGCAGATGCCTTTAATTCCAGCACTCGGGAGGCAGAGGTAGGAGGATCGCCATGAGTTCGAAGCCACCCTGAGACTACATAGTGAATTCCAGGTCAGCCTGGGCTAGAGCTATACCTTGAAAAACAAAACAAAAACAAAACCCTAAGAGGATATAAATAAGTCATATGGAAACCTACTTTTTTGGACAATGAAACACTCAGGAGCCATAGATTATTACTAGAAAATTTTCAATGCCAGGGATGAGATACCTTCCAGTGAGTTGTTGGCCAGGGAGGTCCCTGATGCCCCCAAAACCTTACAGGCCATTGCTGAGGCTCTTGGTTCCCCACCAGGAATAGATGGTAAGACACTATTGCTGAAGACTCCACATACTTGGGCTGCAGGTCTCTGAGAAATCCTGCTGGAACTGAGCTGAAAACCTCCTCCATGTCGACCAGCTGACAGAAAGCTGGAAATAGCTACATTGCATGCAGTTCAATGGGAGAGAGAGAAATCACCAGTGGGAATGCTCCACAGTGGACACTTCAAGCCTTAAATTTGACCAGCCAGGCCAAATGAGCCAATGGGTACAATAGTGGCATGTCTGTTATGGGGGAAATCAACAGCTCTCTAATTTGACTGGAGGCCTGCTCCATGGGAGGGAATACATCCCTGATACTGAAAACTTAAAACAGGGGTAGTCATGGGCCCTAGGAGTGTAACGTCTGCTGGTGTCTGACTAAATGTATATACTATTCTCATCAAACTACCTGGTAAGCACTTCTCTTAATGTTCATACTCACATATTAATGCTACTCTCACTTTTGGTTAGAGAAGCTTCTCTTTTCAGATGGTGGTAACCTTGGGGTGACTCAAAAGGCACCATGGTTCTGGGAAGAAGTAACAGAGGAGTGCTCAGCACTGAAATGTCTCTATCACATTTTCCAAGGCTCAGGGTCCATTGCAGAAGAGGTGGCAGAAAGAACGTAAGAGCCAAAGGAAGGGTAGGACTCCTTACAACATGCTCCTCCAGACACGAAATGGCATGGATATCCACGACCTCACAGTGCCTGACACTACCTACACAAGACCATCATAATAGGAGGAAAAGATCATGACATCAAAATAAAAGAGAGACTTATTGGGAGGGGGAGGAGATATGGAGTGGAGTTTCAAAGGGGAAAGTGGGGGAGGGAGGGAATTACCATGGGTTATTGTCTACAATTATGGAAGTTGTCAATAAAAATATAAATTATAAAAAAGAAAAAGGCTAATCTTTTGTGTTTTTTAAAAATATCTATAGTAGTATGTGTGTGGTGTGGTGTATGTGGTATATGCACATTTATGTGCTGATGTGATGCCCTGTGGGCCCGCCCTCCTGAGTTTTTTTGTGACTGTCTGTTACTCTGCTTCCCCATAGGACCAGGGTTACAGATGTGTGTGGCCATGCACAACTGTTTATGTGGGTTCTGGAGATGCAAACTCAGCTGTCTCAGGCTCCCTTGGGCCCTCATACTTTCACAGGAAGTGCATCCAACTACTGAGCCATCTCTCCTGCCCAAAAGACTAATCTTTACAATAACCGGTGTGGGAACAATTGGGGTAAAATGAGCCTTACCTCACACCATATACAATGAGTTGTTTCTTGTTTCTGCTGTTACCCAACCATGATAGTTAACTTTCATGTGTTTTGTTATGGTTTTTGAAATCAAATTACAGTTTGTGGTTTTGTCTTGGGAACTTTTCCATGGAAAGTTCTTTACGTTCCTGCCTCATCTTTTCTCTTTAGCACTGGTTTGGGAGTGATGGGTCAATGTTAGGACTAATCCAGTCAGCTTTCCATATTTTGCGTTTTGCATCCACAGATTGAATCAACAATAAATCAAAAATATGTCAGGTGTGGTGGTACACACCTTTAATCCCAGTACTTGAGAAGCAGAGGTAGGAAAATCGCTGTGAGTTCGGGGCCACCCTGAGACTACATCATGAATTCCAGGTCAGCCTGGGCTAGACTGAGACTCTACCTTGAACCCCCCCCCCACTATATATATATATATATATATATATATATATATATATATAGAATATATATTTTATATTATATATATATCATATATCTCTTCTATTCTATATATATATATATATATATATATATATATATATATTCGGAAAAGATAATCCTGGCATAGGACTAGAATCCCAGATATTCATTTAGGAGACCAAAGCAGGAAGACCACAATTGTTCAAGACCTGCTTGGTTTATAGAGAGGGTTCAAAACCAGCCTGGACAACTTAGTGAGACTCTGTCTTTAAAAAGGTGGGGGGGGGGGCTGGGCTACAGCAAGACCCTACCTTGAAAAAACAAAAAACAAAATAAAAGGTGGTGGGGATGGAGAGATGGCTTAGCGGTTAAGGCACTTGCCTACAAAGGCAAATGACCTAGGTTCTATTTTCCAGGACCCACATAAGTCAGATGCACAAGGTGGGGCATGTGTTTGGAGTTTGTCTGTGGTGGGTAGAGGCCCTGGCATGCCCATTCTATCTGTCTCTCTCTCTCTTTTAAAACAGTAAATAAAAATAAAATATAAAAAAATAAAAGGGCTGGGAACTCAGTGGTTAAGTGATTGTTGAGCATTCACAAACTCCTAGATTTCATAAGCACCACCTAAAACTGAGTATGGTGGGACACACATGTAACCCCAACGTTTGGGAGATAGAGGAAAGAGGACGAGAAATTCAAGGCTATTCTCAACTGCGTAGAAAGTTTGAGGCCAGCCTGGGATACTGGAAACCACGTCTCAATTTTTTATTATGAGAGAGAGAACTGGTGGGCCAAGGCCTTAGCTACTGGAAAAGAACTCCAGATGCATGTGCCATCTTGTGTGCATTTGCCACCTGTGCACATGCGTCACCTTGTGATGTTGCAGTCAGGTTCACGTTGCTGGCAGAAAGCACTGACCAAGAGCAGCTTGTGGGGGAAAATAGGTTTATTTTGGCTTACAGACTCAAGGGGAAGCTCCATGATGGCAGGGGAAAACAATGGCATGAGCAGAGGGTGGACATCACCTCCTGGCCAACATCAGATGGACAATATCAACAGGAGAGTGTGCCAAACACTGGCAAGAGGAAGCCGATTATAACATCCATAAGCCTGCCGCCAACAGGTTGTGGGGAGTCAAACCTGGGTCTTTAGGCTTTGTAGGCAAGTGTCTTAGCAGCTAAACCATCTCTCCAGCCCTCAAAATTAATTTTTTTAATTGATTAGTGTGTATGTATCTATGGGTGTGTTCCAACGTCTTTGAGACAGGGTCTCTTACCACTGCAAACAAACTGCTAAGTCTGCCAAGTCAAAACTTTATATCTGGCTATATGTGGGTTGCTGGGGAATTGAATCCAGGCCACAGGCTTTGCAAGACAGTGCCTTTAACTGCTGAGCCATCTTCCCATCACCTTCCCCCCCTTTTAAGACAGGACTTACGGGCTATAGAGATGGCTTAGTGGTTAAGGTGCTTGCCTGCAAAGCCTAAGGACCCATGTTTGACTCTCCAGGTCCCATGTAAGCCAGATGCACAAGGTGACACAAGCACACAAGGTCACACATGCATATAAGGTGGTGCAAGTGTATAGAGTTTGATTACAGTGGCTGGACGCCCTGCACACCAATTCTCTATCTGTCTCTCTCTCATTAAAAAGGCTACTTTCTGTCTTTCACAGTCTCAATAAATAAATAAATAGCCAGGCGTGGTGGCACATGCCCTTAATCCCAACACACAGGAGGCAGAGGTAGGAGGATTGCCATAAGTTCAAGTCCACCCTGAGAATGCATAGTGAATTCCAGGTCAGCCTGGGCTAGAGTAAGGCCATCCCTCGAAAAACCAAAAAAAAAAAAAAAAAGAATAAATATGATTTTAAAAAGGGCTGGAGAGATGGCTTGGCAGTTAAGGTGCTTGCCTGCAAAGCCTAAGGACCCATGTTTGACTCTCAGATCCAATGTAAGCCAGACATACAAAAGTGAGACAAACACAAGGTTGCACAGCTGACTAGATGGCACAAGTGTCTGGAGTTTGATTGTAGTGACTGAGGCCCTGGCTTGCCAATTCTCTCTCTTTCTGTCTCCCTTTCTCTAATATATATATTTAAGGACAGTCTGTTGGGCTTGCTCCAAAAAAAAAATTTTTAAATAGGATTTACATATCACAGGCTGGTTTCAAACTCACTATGTATCAGAAGACCACTTCTGATTTTCTGACCCTCAGTTCCTGAGGACTAGGATGATAGAAGTTCACCACTGTACCTGGTTTATATGGTGTTGAGGACTGAACCCAGGCCTTTGTGCATGCTAGGCAAACGCACTACCAAGTGAGACATATTCCCGGCCTTGTTTACTTTTTGTTTTTTTTTTTTTTCGAGGTAGGGTCTCACTCTGGTTCAGGCTGACCTGGAATTAACTCTGTAGTCTCATGGTGGCCTTGAACTCATGGCGATCCTCCTACCTCTGCCTCCGGAGTGCTGGGATTAAAGGCGTGTGCCACCACACCCAGCCCAGCCTTGTTTATTTTATCTTAAATTGTTACTTAATTACTTGTGTGTGCATGTATATGTATAAAGGCATGCCAGGGTCTCTTGCCACTGCAAGTGAACATCTGTGCACTCATTACATTGAGCTGAGTTTCCATAGGTGCTGGGAAATTGAACCCATGCTATCAGGCTTTGCAAGCAAGCACCTTTAACTGTTGAGAGCCATCTCCCTAACGTTTACTTCATTTTTAATTTCAACTCAATGAATATAAAGTGAATTATATGTAGAAACAATAATTTATTATCAATGATAATAAACTTGTAGGTTTTATTTTTATTTATTTACTTATTTTGGTTTTTTGAGGTAAGGTTTCTCTCTAGCCCAAGCTGACCTGGAATTCACTATGTAGTCTTAGGGTGGCCTCAGACTCATGGTGATCATCCTACCTCTGCCTCCCAATAAATGCCCAGTTTATTTCTTTGTGTGTGTGTGTGTGTAGCCTCAAACTCTTGATCCTTCTCCCTCTGCCTCTTCAGAAATGTCCTACCAACATGTGCCACCACAACAGGTATAAACTTGTAGGTTTTAGTTAACTGTTTCTCCTGGTATTCACATAGTGTTGGCTCTAGTGTCTTCTTGAACATCAAAATTTGCTGATGTTCAAGTCCTTCTATAAGGTGGCACAGCATTTGGCTATAGACCATGCCCATCCTCCTGTGTATTTAAATCATTTCTCTATTGCTTATAATACTTAATATAATGTAAAAGCTGTGTAAATCTGGGCGTGGTGGTGCACACTTTTAATCCCAGAGCTCGGGAGGCAGAGGTAGGAGGATCACCATGAATTCGAGACCAGCCTGAGACTGCATAGTGAATTTCAGGTCAGCCTGGGCTAGAGTGAGAACCTATCTTGGAAAACCAAATAAATAAAACAAGTATAAAGTCAATAAAGCACTCTAAGCTAGACTGTTGACTCATACCTATACTCTCAGCACTAGGAAGGGTGGAATAGGAAGATTGTAGCAAGCTCAAGGCCAGTGTGGTTCACAGAGTGAGCTCCAAGTTAACTTGGGCTACAGTGAGACCATGTCTCAACAAAACAAACAAGAGCCAGGTGTGGGGGCACACATCTTTAAGTCCCAGCACTGGGACAACAACAACAAAAATGCAGTCCTAATACAAATAGCTCATTTGTTAGAAGTGATTGTTCTGCTAGAAAATAGCAAAATCATGGGCTGAAGAGATGATTCAGCAATTAGAGCACTTGCCTGGAATGCCTAAAGACCACAGGTCAATTCCCCAGTACCTACCTAAAGCCAGATGCATAAGGAGGCACATGCATCTGGAGGTTGTTTGCTATGCCTTGCCTAGAGGCCCTGGCATGCCCATTCTCTCTCTATCTTTTTTTTTTTTTTTTTTTTTTTTTTTTTGGCTTTTCAAGGTAGAGTCTCGCTCTAGACCAGGCTGACCTGAAGTCTTAGTGTGGCCTTGAACTCACAGTGATCCTCCTATCTCTGCCTCCCTAGTGCTGGGATTAAAGGTATGAGCCACCCCGCCTGGCTTGCTCTCTCTTTTTATCTTCCTCTCTCCCTCTCTCTCACGCATTCACTAAGGAAAGAAGGAAGGAAAATAGCAAAATCAGGCAGAAACCAGGTGGAGGGATTTTCCATTCACATCAGCCTCCATGCAGAGTCAAGACACTTGAAGAGGAAGACAGCAGGGACCAGCTGAGCAGCTGCTGAAGGAGAACACAAACGCAATCAGCTGAGCAGCTCTGGGACAACTCCAGACATCTTGCACAGCTTCCCATCCCCCAACTGTCAGGGCTGTGAACCTCCAGAGAACTCATTCACCCCCAGCCACATGGCATCCAGTGCAGCCGATCAGAACACCAGATCCACAGTGCAACAGAGAGGGATCGAGGTGGGCTCTCAGCACTGGTGAGATTGGAAGCCATCTGTAGTAGACAGCTTCAGGTTCTCTGAGATGAACTTCCAAGCCAGGCACAGTTATGGAGGAAGGGATAATTATTGAAGCTTACAGATCCAAGGGAAGTTCCATAATGGTAGAAGAAGTTGGCCTCCTCTTAAAGGACCAGGCAGAGAGACAGAGAGAGAGAGGCCACAAGCCAAATCCCTAAAGTTGCACCACAAAATAAGTACACTTCAGAAACTCCAGGTAGTTTGCATATCTTTATTTTATTTATTTATTTATTTATTTTTTGGTTTTTTGAGGTAGGGTCTCAGTCAAGCTCAGGCTGACCTGGAATTCACTATGGAGTCTCAGGGTGGCCTCGAACTCACGGGATCCTCCTACCTCTGCCTCCCAAGTGCTGGGATTTAAGGCGTGTGCCACCATGCCTGGCATAGTTTGCATATCTTTAGATTGGAATGTCAAATCTACCACACTTTAAGCCTAGACCATCCAGTGACACCTCCTCCAGCCAGGTGGCTGGAAATCTTACTAAGAAGTTTTAATAAACTCCTAAATCTACTGGGGGCATTTATTCAAACTACCACATTCTGCCCTTGGCCCCCAATAGATTCAAAACCATTTCACATTGTAAATTGTATTCAGTCCAGTTTCAAAGGTCCCCACAGTCTTTACCAACATAAGATAGTTCCAAAGTCCCAAGTCTCCTCTGAAATTTAAGATTGTCTCTTAGCTATGAGTCCTGTAAAATCAAACAAGTTATATACTATCAAAATATAAAGGCACAGAGAAAACATTTTCAACTGCTATAAGGCATAACAGAGAGACTAGAAAAATGCAAACTCACCAACCATGAAGCAAACATCAAATTTCTGCAGTTCAAGTCCAGTACCATAACCAGTGACTGACAGTCTCCAGATTTTCCAATTCCACCCCTCCAGCTGGGCAGAGTAGCCGGGGAAAACTTACATCCCAGGCCAACAGTGCACTCCATGGTAGCCCTTGCACAGTTCTGGTATATCCAAAATGTCTTTGGGTCTCCATGCAAAGCATGGTCCATCTTCCAATGGTTTTGTCAGCCTATTAGGGTCATCATGCCCTGCCTCATGCTGCATCTCAGCAGTGGCTTCTGAAACTGTGTGTGCAGTTCTTGACCCAACCCATGCAATTTTCATGCTTCCAAAACGAATACCAGGTGTGTAGGACACAGCCATATTCTTAATTCAGTGACTAAATAAGTCATGGCATCCTCTCCATTGTTTTAATGTAAAGCAGTTGGTCCATCTTCCTTAAGATTGCTAATGTGTTTGACAATAGCAGCTTCAGTATTCTAAAACCAGTCTCAGTGCCTGTAATTTTAATTTGCTTGAGGTTTTCCAATTTAAAATCTTAAATCTGTCAGTTCAATATCTTTTTTAAAATATATTTGTTTATTTATTTATTTGAGAGAGAGAAATAGGCAGGGAGAGAGAGAAAAAGAGAGAGAGAGAGAGAGGGAAAGAAATAGGCATTCCAGGGCCTCCAGCTACTGCAAACAAACTCCAGATGTGTGTGCCCCTTGTGCATCTGGCTTATGTAGGTTCTGGGGAATTGAACCTGGGTCCTTTTGTCTCTTCAGCCCTCAGTCCAATATCTTTAGCCAAGCATATCAGTCCATTACAAATTTAACCTTGATCAAACTCCCTGGGCCTGGACATCAGAACACAGCCAACTCTTATGCCAGTAGCCTAGTTCCAACAAAGTTCTCTGCAGTCTTTCTTTCCCTTACAAAGTTCATAAGCATCTGGGCATGGTGGCACACACCTTTAATCCCAGCACTTGGGAGGCAGAGATAGGAGGATCACAGTGAGTTCAAGGCCAGCCTGAGACTACATAGTGAATTCCAGGTCAGCCTGTACTGCAACAAGACCCTACCTCAAAAACAAAAACAAAAAAGCAAATTAAAACATAAAAAGAAAGTTCATAAGCCAAGCCTTCAAATACAATTGTTGCACTTAGCATTCTTCTTCTTTTATTGACAACTTCTATAATTGAAAACAATATCCCATGGTAATTCCCTCCCTACCCCCACTTTCCTCTTTGAAACTCCACTCTCCATCATATCCCCTCCCCCTCTCAATCAGTCTCTTTTATTTTGATGTCATGATCTTTTCCTCCTATTATGATGGCTGTTATGCCCAGTTCTCGGCATCCCCAGTGACCACCAAGGAGAACCAAACACGTATGCCAGGGCAAGGAGCTTTATTTCGGGCTTAAGCTCGGTCTCTTGACTTCACCAACGCAGTGGATCCGTACAAGAGCCCAGAGTAGTGGGAGGGTAGGGTTTTTATAGGGATTTGAACATAGAAGAAGGGGATGGGTACACGATTGATTGATTTAAACAGTGTGCTCTTCTGGTTGGTTTAAGATTTTGGCGGGCAAAGTTGGTGGGCTGGGGCTAGGGGGATTGAGCTTATTTTATGACTTCAGGAATGTATGGCATAGTCAGTTTCCAGTAACTGTTAATCCCACCCTTACCGGAGATCTTTCTGGGAAACAGAAACTTAGGCCTACTGAGGACTCTGAAGCCTGTCATGGCGTCTATCTGGTTCCTGAGTCCTTCAATGGCCTTGTACAGGTAGTGTTAGGCACTGTGAGGTCATGGATATCCAGGCCATTTTGTGTCTGGAGGAGCACATTGTAAGGAGTCCTACCCTTCCTTTGGCTCTTACATTCTCTCTGCCACCTCTTCCACAATGGACCTTGAGCCTTGGAAAATGTGATTGAGATATTTCAGTGCTGAGCACTATTGCACCCGTTGGCTCATTTTGGCCTGGTTGGTCAAATTTAAGGATTGCAGTGTTGTCCACTGTTGAGTATCTCCACTGGTGATTCCTTTCTATCCCATTGAACTGCATGCAGCGTGGCTTTCTCTCGCTTTCTGTCAGCTGGTCTACATGGAGGAGGTTTTCAGCTCAGCTCCAGCAGGATTTCTCAGTGACCTTGCAGCCCAGCACTTAACATTCTTAAACCCTCATCAGAATAGACCATAAAATTTGTCCTACCACTCTAGAGGGTGTCTTCAAGTTGGAAGTACTAAGTCCATGCCCATTCCTCCAAGACAAAAGTTCCAAAAGACCAAAATCCACATAATCAGATTCTTCTCACACCACCCCTGGTATCACTTTCTATAGTAGACATTGAAGGGTTAATAGCCTTCCCTGAAAACTAGAGGGAGCTAAAGAGTTAATAACTTACTTTAAGCCCATAAAGAAGGAGAGATTCAGTCCTCCCTAGACAATTCTGCTAAAAAAACCTATTCTGAGCAAATAACTTTCATGCCTTATCTACTTCCCTTGGACTTGCAGCTGATTCAGTCTGTTTGCCTTAGGATCCTCATTATAAATTTGAACCCCAGCTTGACTCAGTGCTTCAGCTTTCATCCCATGGGAAGGCTGCTGCCCCTTGCTGTACCTTGTAGAGACCAAGTGCAGTGTTCTCTTTTGCTTCTCTCTTACACTTTCCTTACAGATAGCTTCAGGTTCACTGAGATGAACTTCCAAACCAGGCAGTTATGGAGGAAGGGATATTTGTTGAAGCTTACAGATCCAGGGGAAGTTTCATAATGGCAGAAGTAAGGTGCCACCCTAATTAGGCCTACATTTCAGTTTCTAGGAGAGGCAGGCAAGACTTCTGGGAAAAGGCAGGCTGTTAATCAACAGTGACCCTGATATGTGGCCGGAGGAGATAGCCGCCCAGGGGCTGAGTCAGTTCCTGGAGACATGTCCAAACGTGCCCAGACATGTCCCCTTTGCGCCTTTTGCCCCAACCAATCAAAGATGTACAAATGTAATTGCTGCCTGCCTAGCCAATCATGATGAAGTGTTACCCAATCCACCTGGAATTCCCTTAGACCTAGCCTGCCAAAACTTTAGGACCAATCAGAGAAGTACAAGTACAGTTACTGTTCAAATCAGCCAATCATGTTAAAATAGACTAAGTCCCCTAAAATTCCCCTAGCTGTGCTTAAAAGGAGCCTGTGAGCACCCCTCGGGGTCACCATTTTGTAGGAATAGTTGACCCCCACATGCTGGCGGATTCTGCAGAATAAACGCTCTTTGCTTTTACATACTATTTGAGTCGGGGGTCTTTCTTCAACAATTTTCAGACCCTTATACTTGGGGGCTCGTCCAGGATCGCTGGGGACCCCCCAGACTCAATAGTGGAATGTTTTCAGGGGAACAATTGGTTCTCCGCCAATCGGTGAGTTGGGGCGCCCCTCTGTACTGTGTATTTTTGGTCTGCTCTGTTCTTTGTTTTGTTTTTGGCAAATCTCGTGTCTGGGCGCAATCTGGAGGCCCACAAAGGTAAGGCTGACTAGCCAATTATTACCTCGGGGCCAGGGGGTTCCAAGGACGCTCCAGACTCCCATCTGGTGGAGCCGGAGAGCTAAATCTGGTGGAGCCAGAGAGCTACAATTTGGTGCAGCTGGAAAGCTCCAGTCTGACTCTGGTTTTATTGGACATTGACAGGTCACGCCTGTCTGGTGGAGCCCATTCACAGGAGAGGCCTTGTCAGCAGCATTTGTGTCTTATTTGTACCCCAGGGAATTTGTTTTTGTGTCTGTGTCTTGTTTGTTCTTTTCTACTTTCTTGAAAGTCTTCTTGAAAGGTACTATGGGACAGGCAGCAAGTTCTACCCCACTGGATCTAGTCCAGTCACACTTCAAGGATTTCAGATGCCTGGCGGGCAATCTGGGTTTAACAGTACGGTTGGGAAAACTATCTTTTCCAGGAATGAATGGCCAAGTTTCAATGTGGAATGGCCAGAGGGAGGCACCTTCCACCTCCCCACCATTTATAAGGTTAAAGTTATCATGTGTGGGAATCCTGGGCATCCTGACCAGGTCCCATACATCACCACCTGGCAATACCTGGTAGAAAGGCCCCCTCCTTGGTTGAGCCCCCTTTTGCTGCCAGCCCCAGCTATCCCGTCTGTTAAGGCGTCTAAGCCACTGGAGGCATAAGTCGGCAGTCCTATCTCCCTCTGCCCCTGAGGAAGACCTCCACCACCTCCCTATGTACCCACCCCTGCGCCAGAGCCCAGGCTGCATGTGGTAACTGCCAATCTGGGCCCAGGGGAAACTGGAAATAATATGACCAGTCCTCCCCATATGTGAGCCCGGACCATGAGGCAGGCAGATCCCACAGCGGTTGCACTGCCCTTGCGAGCAATAGGCGCCCCCTATCAGGATGGCCAAGAGTTCATGGTTCATATCCCTTTCTCCACTAGTGATTTGTATACTTGGAAGATGCAGAATCCAAAGTTTTCAGATAAACCCTCGGCCCTCCTAGACTTGTTAGATTCCATAATGATAACTCACCAGCCCACTTGGACGACTGTCAGAAGCTTTTGCAGGTTCTCTTTACAACAGAGGAAAGGGAATGGATTCTAGCCGCCGTCCACAAGCTAGTTCCCCCGGACCTAATGGCCAACCCACGATTGTGCAGGCTGTCATGGACGCAGCCTTTCTCTTAGCCTGCCCTGGCTGGGACCCCAACAGCCCCGAAGGTAAGGACAGACTCAAAACCTATGGCCAGATTCTGATGGGGGGGGTCTCCAAGAGGCTGCTAGGAAGCCTACAAATTTATCTAAGGTAGGACAGGTTATAACACAAGGTAAGGAGGAAAGCCCAGGGGCCTTTTTAGAGAGACTACTAGAAGCATACTGGACCTATACACCCCTGGACCCGGAAGCAAGAGAAAACCAGTCTGCTGTGAACATGGCTTTCATCAACCAGGCAATGCCAGACATCCACAGAAAACTTCAATGGCTAGATGGTTTCGTGGGTAAGCAGATGTCAGAACTTGTGGCAATAGCAAAAAAAAAAAAAAAGTTTATAATAATAGAGAAACCCCAGAAGATAAACAAACTAGAGGATTAGCTAAGATACTACTGGCTGCCATGGGAAAATCTGACCCAAGGGAATTAAAAAACATGGCTTATGAGAGAGACAGGGGCAAGCCAGCTCCACAATTGAGAGGGGAAGGACAACACTGACCCCATCTCCAAAAGGATCAATGTGCTTATTGCAAAGAGATTGGACATTGGAAAAATGAATGTCCAAAAAGACAAAGGGATAAAAATTCTAAAATCCTGGAAATAGGAGAACTCAGTGACTGAGGGTGTCAGGGCTCACGTCCCCTCCATGAGCCCTGGGTAACCTTGAAGGTGGAGGGGAAACCAGTGGCTTTCTTGGTCATTACTGGGGCTCAACATTCTATCCTGAAACAACCTATGGGACCCCTGTCCACCGAAAGGGCATGGGTCCAAGGAGCCACTGGGACAAGTCAATATTCATGGACTATCCAAACAGAAGTGGACTTAGGAATGGGACAGGTAACCCATTCATTCATAGTCATCCCTGGGTGCCCATATCTACTCCTAGGGTGAGACCTCTTGACTAAAATGGGGGCACAAATCCATTTAAGCCCCGAGAGAGTACAGGTTGTCAATCAGAATGGTCCTGTATATGTGTTATCTGTGTCCCTGGGGGAAGAATATAAACTCTACTCTTCACCCTCCCAAGCTACCCCTGAAAATCCATATCTCAGGGAGCTATGGGAAAGGATTCCAGGTGTATGGGCAGAGAGAAATCAGACTGGGCTGTCCAAACATCAGGCCCCAATTGTGGTCCACCTGAGGGCTAATGCCAGCCCAATCCGAGTCTGCCAATACCCTATGTCCTGAGAGCCAAACTTGGTATGACGTCTCACATAACCCAGCTTTGGGAACAAGGGATATTAGTCCCTTGTCAGTCTGCCTGAATACTCCTCTCCTGCCAGTAAAGAAGCCCCACTCTAATGACTATAGCCCTGTGCAGGATCTGAGGGAAATTAATAAATGGGTAGAGGACATCCACCCCACGGTGCTGAACCCATACACTCTGCTAAGCACTCTGTCACCTGAATGCAATGTGTACACGGTGCTGGACCTCAAGGATGCATTCTTTAGTTTGCCGCTGGCCTCGGCCAGTCAACCTCTGTTTGCCTTTGAATGGAATGATCCAGAACATGGTTTCAACATGCAATTAACATGGACCAGATTGCCACAAGGATTCAAGAACTCGCCCACCAATTTTTTTTTCTTTTTTTGCTTTTTTGAGGTAGGGTCTCACTCTAGCTCAGGCTGACCTGGAATTCACTATGTAGTCCCAGGGTGGCCTTGAACTCACGGCGATCCTCCTACCTCTGCCTCCCAAGTGCTGGGATTAAAGGTGTGCGCCACCATGCCCAGCTTTGCCCACTATGTTTGATGAAGCACTCCATGAGGATTTGGGTGAGTACCGTCAGGCCCATCCCCAGATAACCCTCTTGCAGTATGTAGATGAGTTCCTTATAGTGGCCCCAGATGAAGAAGCCTGTCACTCGGCCACAGAGGCCTTGCTGAGAGAATTGGACCGCATGGGATACCAAGTTTCAGCCAGAAAGGCGCAGATCTGCTAGAGGGAAGTAACTTACCTTGGGTACATGCTCAAGGGGGGCAAACGCCTGTTGTCTCAATCCTGCAAAGAGACAATCCTCAACATCCCCCACCCCAGAACTCTGTGATAGGTATGAGAGTTCTTGGGGTTGGCAGGGTTTTGTAGACTTTGGATACCCAGATTCACAGAAATTCCCAAGCCTCTCTATGAGGCCATGAGGGGACAAGTAAGCTCCCTAGAATGGACCCCAGAAATGGAGAAGGCCTTCCTCCAATTGAAAGAGGCGCTCCTTGAAGCCCCAGCGTTGGCTTTGCCAGATATCCACAAACCTGTCCATCTTTACGTGGATGAAAACAAAGGCATAGCCAAACGGGTATTGACTCAAACTCTCGGCCCTTGGAAGAGGCCAATTTCTTACTTATCAAAGAAATTAGACCCAATGGCAACGGGATGGCCCCCATGCCTCTGAATAATAGCAGCCAGTGCCTTATTGGTCAAAGACTCAGATAAACTGACTTTGGGCCAAACCCTGAGAATGACTACTCCTCACGTTATTGAAGGAGTGCTAAAGCAGCCACCTGACAGTTGGCTGACCAATGCCAAACTGACTCATTACCAAGCTCTTCTCCTCAACCCCCCATGGATCCAATTTGCCACCAGTCAGGCCCTCAATCCTGCAACCCTGTTACCTGATCCAGATCTGGACAGTCCCATACATGACTGCTTGGAGATCTTGAACAGTTTACAAGAGACCCAACCAGATCCCCTTAAAGGGGCAGAGCTGACCTGGTATACAGATGGTAGCAGCTTCCTTAAGGATGGTGTCCAGTATGCAGCAGTTGCAGTGACAACTGAGGAGACAACTGTATGGTCAGAAGCCCTCCCTCCAGACACCTTTTCAGGATGGACCAAGGCTTTTCCAACCAAGAATGAGACTGCCACAACTGTGGCCAAGAAGCTATTAGATGACATCATTCCAAGGTATGGTTTACCTATTCTTTTGGGGTCAGACAATGGACCAGCCTTCATCTCACAGGTAACCCAGGCTATAGTTAAAACTGTGGGGACAAATTGAAAACTCCATTGTGTGTATTGTCCCCAGAGTTCAGGACAGGTAGATAGAATAAATCGGACCCTAAAGGAGACCCTAACTAAATTAACCCTTGAAACTGGTGGTGACTGGATGTCACTCCTTCCCTTTACCCTTTTCTGAGTTCAAAACTCCCTTATACTATGGGACTGACTCCCTTTGAAATCTTATATGCAAGACCCCCACCATTGTTGCCTAATATAAAAGCAGAAATGTGAGCTGAATTTGATGATGAAAGATTCCTGTCCTCCTTACAAGCTTTATTTCAGGTGCAAGAACATCTCTGGCCTCAGCTGCAGGCCATCTATGAGAAGGCACCTCCACCTACTCCCCACCTAACCTGCCAAAACTTTAGGACCAATCAGAGAAGTACAAGTACAGTTACTATTCAAATTAGCCAATCATGTTCAAATAGCATAAGCCCACTAAAAATCCTCCAGCTGTGCTTAAGAGGAGCCTGTGAGCTCCTCTTGGGGTCGCCATTTTGTATGAATGGTTGACCCCCATATGCTGGCAGATTCTGCAGAATAAACGCCCTTTGCTTTTACATACTATTTGAGTCCGGGGTCTTTCTTTAGCAATTTTTGGACTCTTACACACCATCCAGTATACTAGAACACTTTTAATTGTAGGCAAACTCAACATCTGGGGACACTCCTGCTGTTTTCTGGGAGTATAAGAGCTACACTTGGCACCTTAAACTCCTACCCTGAAGCTGTATAAAGTCGGATTTACATGGCTAAGAACACTACAGATAATTAGAAAACCCAAGCATCAAATTAACTCAAGATGCAAAAATCTCAACATTCTAATACAAAACACACAAAAATAAGACAATACAATCCCATCAAAAATTATAATTCCATCAGAAATGACCCCCAGTGAGACTGTTTTAGATGAAATTTCTGACAAAGATTTTAAAAAAGATTATATCTATGCTCAAATAAATCAAAGGAATCAAATAAGAAAAACTCCTGAAGGAGAACATAAGAAACCAACTTAATGAAATAAGGAGGTCAATGCATGAGTAAGGAAAGAGAAATAATGAAAAAATACCAATCAAAAACATTAGAAATGAAAGAGTAAGTCAAATAGAAAACTCTGTAGAAAGTCTGATCAGTAGAATGGATTAAGAAGACAGACTACCTAACCTAGAAGACCAAGTGGCAGATCTAATACAGTCTAAAAAAGAAAAAAACAAAATAATAGGAAGGCATTAATGGGAATTTCAAGACATTCAGGACACTATGAAAAGATCAAACATAAGGTGGGCATGGTGGTGCATGCCTTTAATCCCAGCACTCAGGAGGCAGAGGTAAGAGGATTGCCGTGAGTTCGAGGCCACCCTGAGACTCCATAGTGAATTCCAGGTCATCCTGGGCTAGAGTGAGAACCTACCTCGAAAAACAAAAAAAAAAAAAACAACAACAAAAAAAAAGATCAAACAAGAATTCAGGGCATAGTAGAAGGAGAAAAATTTCACTCCAAAGGCATAGTAGGTATTTTAAAAATATGTATATTTTTTATTTATTTATTCATTTTATTTATTTATTTATTTGAGACAGAGAAAGAGGCAGGGAGAAGCCTCAAAAATCTTAAACATCCAAAACAGTTTTGAGCAACAAAAATAAGGCTGCTGGTATAACCATACTTGATTTTAATTTATATTACAGAGCCATAGCAACAAAAACAGCATGGTACCGGCACAAAAACAGACACATAGATCAAGGAACAGAATAGAGGACCCAGATGTAAGTCTGGGTAGCTATAGCCACCTGATCTTTGACAAAAATGCCAAAAATAGTCACTGGAGAAAAGACAGCCTCTTCAACAAATGGTGCTGGGAAAGCTGGATATCTATATGTAGAAGGATGAAAATAGATCCTTACCTCTCTCCATGCACAAGAATCAAGTTCCGATGGGTCAAAGACCTTAATATCAGACCTGAATCTCTGACACTGCCAGAGGAAAAAGTAGGAGAAACTGTTCAACATATTGGTATAGGCAACGACTTTCTGAATATAACCCCAGTTGCTCAGGAAATAAAACCACTAATCAACCACTGGGACCTCATGAAATTACAAAGCTTTTCTACAGCAAAGAACACTGTGAATAGAGTAACGAGGCAACCTACAGAATGGGAGAAAATCTTTGCCAGCTGTACATCTGACAGAGGATTAATATCCAGCATATACAAAGAACTCAAAAACTAAATAATAAGAAATCAAACAACCCAATTTAAAACAATTAGTTATGGGGCTAGAGAGATGGCTTAGCAGTTAAGGCACTTGCCTGTGAAGCCAAAGGACCCAGGTTCAATTCCTCAGGACCCACGTAAGCCAGATGCACAGGGGGCATATGCATCAGGAGTTTGTTTGCAGTGGCTACAGGCCCTGGCATGCACATGCTCTCTCTGTCTGTCTCTCTTCTATCTCTCTTGCTGTCTGCTTGCAAATAAAAAAATAAAGTTAGAAATTATTTTTTTAACTTTTTAAAAATGAGCTATGGAGCTAAATAGAGAGTTCTCAAAAGAATAAATACAGATGGCATATAAACATCTAAAAACTGTTCTACATCCTTAGCCACCAGGGAAATGCAAATTAAAACTGTTCTGGGCTGGAGAGGTGGCTTAGCGGTTAAGCGCTTGCCTATGAAGCCTAAGGACCCCAGTTCGAGGCTCAATTCCCCAGGACCCACGTTAGCCAGATGCACAAGGGGGCGCACACATCTGGAGTTCGTTTACAGTGGCTGGAAGCTCTGGCGCGCCCATTCTCTCTCTGTTTCTCTCTCTCTCTCTGTCTCTCTCTGCCTCCTTCTCTCTGTCACTCTCAAATAAATAAATAAACAAACAAAAAATAAAACTGTTCCATCTCACTCCTGTCAGAATGGCTATTATCAAGAAATCAAATGACAACAAATGCAGTGTAGAGGAACCCTTCTACCCTGTTGGTGGGAATGTAATCTGGTCCAGCCACTTAGGAAAACAGTGTAGAGGTTCCTGAGACAGCTAAAAATAGATTTACCATATATCCCAGCTATACCGCTTCTAGGCATGTATCCTAAGGACTTATCACACTGCCTTAGAGATACTTGTGCAACTGTGTTTATTGCCACTTTATTCACAATACCTAGAAAATGGAACCAGCCTAGATATCACTCAACTGATGAGTAGATAATGAAGATGTGGTACATTTATACATGGAGTTCTATTCAATAGTAAAGAAAAATCAATTATGAAATTTTCAGGGAAATGGATAGACCTGGAAAGCATTATACCTAGTGGGGCAACCCAGGTCCAGAAAGCTAAGTGCCACATGTTCTCTCTTACATGTCGATCCTAGCTACGAATGTTTGGACTTGTATGTGACTTGGAATAAAACTCGGTAGCAGAGGCCAATAAGCTGAAAATGGACTATAAGGAAGGAGGAGAAGGGAGGACTTAAGAGAATGGTATTGGATATATGAAAATAGAAAAACAGTTTACTGGGGGTGGAAAGGTCTAAGTGAGGTCGGGGGAAGAGATTGAGTAAAGGAAGGGTGGAGGGAGGGTTAATCAAAATCTAAGAGGGCACGAGTAAGCCATATGGAAATCTACTTTTTTGGACAATGGTGCATTTAGAAGCCATAGATTGTTACTAGAAAATTTTCAATGCCAGATATGTAATACCTTTCAATGAGTTGTTGGCCAGAGAGGTCCCTAATGTCCCCAAAACATCACAGGCCATTACCGAGGCTCTTGATTTCCCACCAGGAATAGATGGTAAGACCCTATTGCTTAAGACTCTACATGCCTGTGCTGCAGAGTCACTGAGAAATCTTGCTGGAGCTGAGCTGAAAACCTCCTCCATATAAACCAGCTGACAGAAAGCAGGAAAAAAAGATATGTAGCATTCAGCTCCATGGGAAAGAGAGAAGTCATCAGTGGAGATAAACAACAGTGGACACTGCAAGCCTTAAGTTTAGCCAACAAGGCCAAATGAGCCAATGGGTGCAATAGTGGCATGTCTGTTATGGGGGAACCAACCACTCTCTTATTGGACTGGAAGCCTGCTCCATAGGAGAGAATACATGCTTGATACTGAAAACCTATGATGGGGGGAGGTCATGAGCCTGAGGGGTATAACGCTTGCTGGTGTCTGGCTAAATGCATATATTATGCTCACCAAACTGCTCAGTAAACACTTCTCTTAATGTTCATCTCCATATGTTAATACTACTCTTACTTTTGGTTAGAGAAGCTTCTCTTTTCAGATGTTGGTGAACTCTGGGATGACTCAAAAGTCACCATAGTACTGAGAAGAAGTGACAGAGGAGTGCTTAGCACTGAAACATCTCTATCATACCTTTTAAGACTCAGGGTCCATTGCAGAAGAGGTGGCAGAAAGAATGTAAAAGCCAAAGGAAGGATAGGACTCTTTATAATGCACTCTTCCAGACACAAAATGGTCTGGATATCCATGACCTCACAGTGCTTGGCACTACCTACACAAGACCAGAATAATAGGAGGAAAGGCTAACAACATCAAAATAAAGAGAGGGCTAGAGGGATGGTTTAGCAGTTAAGGCACTTGCTTGCAAAGCCAAAGGACCCAGTTTTGATTCCCTAGGACCCACGTAAGCCAGATGCACAAGGTGGCACATGCTTCTGGAGTTCATTTAGACTGGCTGAAGGCCCTGGTGCACCCATTCTCTCTCTCTCCCTCTCTCTCTCCCTCTCCCTCTGCCTCTTTTTCTCAAATAAATTAAAATTTTTTTTTCTTTTTTTTTGGTTTTTCGAGGTAGGGTCTCACACTAGCCCAGGCTGACCTGGAATTCACTATGGAGTCTCAGGGTGGCCTCGAACTCACGGCGATCCTCCTACCTCTGCCTCCTGAGTGCTGGGATTAAAGGCGTGCGCCACCATGCCCGGCTAAATTAAAAATTTTTTTAAAGAGAGAAAGCCTGATTGAAAGGGGGAGGAGATATGATGGAGAGTGGAGTTGTGAAGGGGAAAGTGAGGGGAGAGAAAATTATTGTGGCTTATTTTCTATTATTATGGATGTTACCAACAATAAAAAATTAAAAGAAAATAGCAAAATCAGCCTGTAGCCCTTCTATCTAGGTTATCAACTCTGGACCCAAACAGCCTGTCATTTTTCGTATGAGTGTGAGAAATATCTGTGGATTTAACAGTGATCTCTGTAGCTCTCCTCAAAATGCCACCTTCCTTGTCTCTGAGTATTCTCTCCTAGTACTAGTAGGGAAATGCATGAACCTAAATTGTACTATTCTAGAAGAATGCACTTTGGATATTTAAAGAAAACACAGCCATGCACTTTTCTGCCTGCTGATTGGTTGATTTACTTTGCACTGGTTTCATCTTAGTTTCCTAGGCCCTGAGAACCAGTGCCTGGGCCCATCTCCAGCACTGTAACAATAGCCTATTTTTATTGGAATGGGCTGTGTGCCAAATGCCAAGCTAAATACTGCACAAATGTTATTTTTAAATCTAAAGCTTATAGCTGGCCTTTGTCTTTTTAAAAAAGGATTTATTTTTATTTATTTATGAGAGAGAGAGAATGGGTGCACCAGGGCTCCTAGCCACTGAAAACAAACTCCACACGTATGTGGCACCTTGTGCATCTGGCTTACGTGGGACATGGAGAATGGAACCTGGGTCCTTCGGCTTTGCAGGCATATGCCTTAACTGTAAGCCATTTCTCCAGCCATGGCCTTTGTCTTAATACTGTTAATATACTATTACAGGTAAGCTGACACTTTTAGAGTCTTTGAGTAATATGACCAAATCACACAGCTTAATGAGGAGATACAGGATCTAAGACCAGTTTTGTCTTACTCAAAAGCTGCCATTTCTAGCCAAGTGAGCTCTCAGTAATGTAGCATTTGGGAGACTAAAACAAGAGAATTGGCCATTCAAGACCAGCCTGGGCTATGTAGAGAGATCTTGTCTCAAAAATAAAGAATTTGGGGCTGGGGAAATGGCTTAGCAGTTAAGGCGTTTGCCTGCAAAGCCCAAGAACCTGGGTTCAATGCCCCAGGACCCATGTAAGTCAGATGCACAGATGCATGTGTCTGGAGTTTGTTTGCAGTGGCTTGAAGCCCTGGAGCACCCATTCTTTCTATATATATTTGCTTCTCTCTCTCTCATCTCAAATAAATAAATAAAAGTTTAAAAATTAAAAAATAAAGAATTTTACCTGTGCATGATGGTGCATGCCTTCAATTCCAGTACTTGGGAGGCAGAAGTAGGAGGATCACTTGAATTCTAGGCCAGCCTGGAACTACAGAGTTCCAGGTCAGCCTGGGCTAAAGTGAGACTCTACCTCAAAAAAAGGCAAAAAAATACTGTTTTACAACAAAATTTGTGACACTGAAATTCATAATTTCCACTTCTCCTTTAGGCAGAAGGCACCTTGATGAAAATTTAATAATTCTAACTCCTCTGGCATTGTTTCAAAGTCATCAATAAAGAGACTTGGCTCCAATTTATTTCATTGTCAGTAGAAACTGATGAGAACCATACCGATGTCTGAGATGCAGAGCTCTCCAGGTAACTTGCTGAGAGTCACAGTGAATATTCCTTGGGTAAAGTATACCTCAGTTTGAAAAAGGACTTGAAGCTGAGTGTGGTGGTGCAGGCCTCTAATCCCAGCTCTTAGGAAGCAGAGGTAGGAGGATCGCTATGAGTTCGAGGCCACCCTGAGATTACATAATGAATTCCAGGTTAGCCTGGGCTAGAATGAGACCCTACCTTTAAAAACCTATTTAAAAAATAAAAAAGACTGGATCCTCTGAGAAAACCTTTGTACTAATGCCACAATAATAAACAGGGCATACAGAATGGTATAAATATGTTTGTATCCAAGGCACAGGGCAGCCCAGTCCCAGAAAGAAACAATTCATCAGCAAATATGTACAGACTAATTCTGTCCTGAGCAGATGGGCTAACTGAGACCAGTACCCAACCAACAGAACATCTTATTTTCACACTGATGTTCCCAGCACACGGCCAAATCAAGACAGCAGGAAGAATCGAGATCTCTGGCGCCACAGAGGCTTTCTTTCGTCGAGGATGACTTCCAGGTCAGCATTGCTCAGGAAACAGAAAAATAAATTTGAATGAAGGAACTGCTATTTCAATTGTAGTTGCCTGTTCCAATGTCACCAAGACACAAGGCTAGAAAGACCCTCAAAGGGTCCTTCAGGTTTTCCTTGATGCTCCCCAGTGTCCCTTCTTGTCCCCTGGTCCCATGGTACTCAGCTCAGGTAACAGGATGTTTTCAGCAGCTCTGACTGATCAAAGTCCTTTATGATGCAAGGTCGAAATCTGCCTGTCTTTGGCTTCCTGAGATGGTCTCTTTCTGCCCTATGGGGCTTTGTAGAAGACACAAACTTCTCCTCTCTCAGGGAAGCTGCAGAGCCTGATTCATTCAGTCAACAAATATTTACTGTGTGCCCAGGAGAAAGCACTGGACAAGATATATGGTCACCCTGGTGGGAGTGACTTATTTTATTGCAGTCTGGCAGTATTTTATTTTATCTTATTTTATTTTATTTTGGTTTTTCAAGGTTGAGTTCACTCTCTAGCCCAGGCTGACCTGGAATTCACTATGTAGTCTCAGGGTGGCCTCGAACTCATAGCAATCCTCCTACCTCTGCCTCCCAAGTGCAGGGATTAAAAGCATTCGACACAACACCTGGCCTGACAGTATTTTATTTGAGATGGGACTCTTACCATATAGCCCCAACCAGCCTTGACAAGCCCTTGTTTTAGCCTTGAGAATGCTAGCTTTGTAAAGGGACAAACAATAGACCAAGTTAATCATTCTCCTACATGACCCTTGCCTTCAGGGCACTCACAATGGGGATGATTACCGAAGATAATTCTCTTGACAGATAGATTAGAAAGATCCAAGGAGGATCCAGACCATAAGCCTTACTTGCACACAGGTGCTTCTGTTATCTATACCTTATGAAATGTCCTTGATGCAATGTACCATGACTCTTTTGTTTAAAACTACCTTTGTGATTTTGCTTTTGTAACTAGTAACTTATGGTTTTTTACAATAAAAGCTGACTCCTCGAGCACTTTGGTGCAGCACTCAGAGATCCTGACCTCAGGGGTGCAGTCCTGATGCATCAGCCCTTGCCCATTAAAACTTTGCTTTGCATTCCGTGAGCCGGTGGTCTTACATATACTACACCAGACCTCATAACAGCTTTACAAATGTGGGCCACCACATCTGGATAGAGGTGACATTTTATTTGGTTTTTCGAGATATGGTCTCACTAGCCCAGGCTGACCTGGAATTCACTATGTAGTCTCAGGATGGCCTCAAACTCACAGTGATCCTCCTACCTCTGCCTCCCAAGTGCTGGGATTAAAGGCATGAGCCACAATGCCTGACTTATTTATTTATATTTTTATTTTGTGTGAATATGTGCATAGGCACAGGTTGGTGTGTGTGAAAGAAAACCTCAGGTGTCATCCTCAGAAACAAAGTGTATCTTTTCTTGTTTTTTTTTTTTTTTTCAAAGTAAGGTTTTGCTCTAGCCCAGGCTGATCTGGAATTCACTGTGTAGTTTCAAACTCACGGTGATCCTCCTACCTTTGCCTCCCAAGTGCTGGGATTAAAGTCATTCACCACCATGCCAGGAAGTCTATCTTTTTTGAGATGGAGACTTTCACTGGCCTACAGCTCACAAATTAGTGTAGAATAGCTGACCAGGGAGCCCAGGGATTCATATGTCTATACCTCCCGAGTATTGGGATTACAGGTACAAGATACCACATCTGACATTTTTACGTGGGTTCTGGGAATCAAATTTGGTTCCTCATGCTTGTGAGACAAGTACTTTGCCCGCTGAGCTATTGCCACATCCCAAAGATGACATTTTAAATATTTTATTTTTATTTATCTATTTATTTGACAGAGAGACAGAGGCAGAGAGAGAGAATGGGTGTGCTAGGGCCTCCAGCCACTGCAAATGAACTCCAGACACGTGCACCCCCTTGCACATCTGGCTAACATGGGTCCTGGGGAATCAAATCTGGGTCCTTTGGCTTTGCAGGCAAACACTTTAACCGCTAAGCCATCCCTCCAGCCCCAGAGATGACATTTTAAAAGGGAAAACAAAAAAAGGGGGTGGGAAACAGATAGTAAGTGTCATGTTTGCACTTTCTGGATCATTCCAGCATTTCAGATTTGGGACCCTTTGGACATGTAGTCTCAGGGTAGCCACACAAAGAGCAGGACCATGGGGTTGGCTGGGCTGACCCTGTGTAGGATACCCTGCCATGCCCTTGGGACTCAGAGTGGCCACATGTCCAGGACAGGGGCTGGAGAGATGACTCAGTGGTTAAAAGTGCTTGCTTACATGCTTACATGTCCAGGACAATCTCAGCTCTTCATTCTGGCCAAATTCCAGGTAAAAAGGGAAGAAAATTCTACTTTCCCATCAGGACCAAATAAGCAGCCAGCAATACAAGCTCAACCCATGGCCTCCCTTTCTCTTCCAAACCCCAGAGCTGCCTCTGCTGCCTCTCTTAGTGGTCAATGGCACTACTCCCTAAACCCAGACTTGCTCTTCTCTAGCCCCAGTGCCTGCCTGTTCCTACAGAACTGTCCTTTCTCCTTCTTAGACACCTCCTTTATCCTGCCAAAGCTCTCCCCAGTGCAGCCAGGGCCAAGTGTCAGTGCTGCCCCTCCCTCCTCACCCCTTGCCAACCCTGTTCTAATAGGTATTTGGAATAAAATGTATTTTGAGATTGTATCACAGGTCATGCATACCCACACCCAGACACATATTTCCTGTTGTCCCATGACCCTCCCTCTCTAGTAACTGACTCAGGACACACTGGAACAGAGGAAGTTATGATGTTGTTTTTAGGAGTTGATAACAATAGATTGGAAGAATAAATGGTCAGATATTGAGCCAGTCCTTGTAGTTCTATACACCAAGGATATAAGGTGGGAGAATCACTGTGAATTTGAGGCTGACCTGGTCTATATAGTGGTTCCAGGCTATCCCTAGCTATAGTGTGAGACCCTGTCTGAAAAAAAATGGAGGGCTGGAGAGATGGCTTAATGGTTAAGCGCTTGCCTGTGAAGCCTAAGGACCTCGGTTCAAGGCTCGGTTCAGGACCCACGTAAGCCAGATGCACAAGGGGGGTGCACATGCATCTAGAATTCATTTTCAGTGGCTGGGAACCCTGGCACGCCCATTCTCTATCTATCTGCCTCTTTCTCTGTCTGTCACTCTCAAATAAATAAATAAAAATGAACAAAAAATTTTTTAAAAATTGAAAAACGTTTTTTTCTTTTAAACTGGAAAGAAAAAAGAAAGGACAAGGTGAGGAATATTAGAGATTTTAGAAGAGCAAAGAGGAGCCTTGGCATACGTGTAATTCTAACACTCAGGAGGTGGAGGTAGGTGAATTGTGAATTTGAGGCCAAGCCTGGCTTATAAAGTGAGTTCCAGGCCAGCCTGAGCCACATAGCCAATGAGCTCAATAGAGGGAGGGGAGTGACAGAGGGCTAGAGATGTAACTCAGTAGCAGAGCTGGTTTTTCAGGGTAGGGTCTCACTCTAGCCCAGACTGACCTGGAATGCACTATGTAGTCTTAGGGTGGCCTCCAACTCACAGAGATACTCCTTAGCTCTGCCTCCCAAGTGCTGGGATTAAAGGCATGGGCCACCACACCCGGCTAGTGGCAGAGCATTTGTCTAGCATACACAAGGGCCTGTGTTCAATTCCAAAGACTGTCAAAAAAGAAAAAAAAAAAAAAGAGGGCTGGAGAGATGGCTTAGTGGTTAAGCGCTTGCCTGTGAAGCCTAAGGAACCCGGTTCGAGGCTCGATACCCCAGGACCCACATAAGCCAGATGCACAAGGTGGTGCATGCATCTGGAGTTCATTTGCAGTGGCTGTAGGCCCTGGCACACCTATTCTCTCCCTCTCTATCTGCCTCTTTCTCTATCTGTCTCTTACTCTCAAATAAATAAATAAAAATAAACAAAAAAAAATTTTTTTTAAGTGAGCCGGGCATGGTGGTGCAAAGGTAGGTGAATCATCATGAGTTCAAGGCCACCCTGAGTGTACATAGTGAATTCCAAATAAGCCTGGCCTAGAGAGTGAGACCCTACCTTAAAAAACAAAAACAAACACAAAATGGTGGAGGAGGGAGCAGAGAAGTTGTATAACCCCAGGAAGAATCTGAGTCCGTGAATGACCTGGTATGCCTTGAGTGACCCTGTCCTTAGGTAGTGTCTGAGTCAGTTTTTGGTGCTTTTACAAAATTCCTAGATCTTGGTACTTACAAAGAAAAAGAATTTAAGGGTGGGGAAATTGCTCAGTGGCTAAAGGTGCTTGCTTGCAAAGCCTGCTGGCTTGGGCTCAATTCCCCAGTACCCACATAAAGCCAGATGCACAAAGTGGTGCATGTATCTGGAGTTCCTTTGCAGTGGCAACAGGCTCTGGTGTGCCTGCCCCCCCCCCCCGCTCTGCTTGCAAATAAAGAAAAATATAAAATAAAACTGGGTGTGATGGCACATGCCTTTAATTCTAGCACTTGAGAGGGAAAGGTAGGAGGATCTCTATGAATTTGAGGCCAGCCTGAGACTACATAGTGAATTCCAGATCAGCCTGGTCTAGAGTGAGACCCAACCTCAAAAATCTAAATATATATATATATATACATACACACATACACACACACACACACACACACACACACACACACACACACATACATATATATATATAAAGAAAGAGAAGCAGTTGGTTTGGCAGGATGTAGCTCAGTTGGTAGAGTGGAGTGCCTCTCAGGGTACCTACAGGGACTGGATGTGGCTTTCCCAATTTATCACAATATCTAGATCTGTGGAGTGCTCACAATGTGACCCTTCATGTGAACAAATCTCATTTTATAGATTAATAAGTGAAGAGACCCACTTAAATTCTATTATACCTCTTATCAAGGTGTTTTTATAGATACAGCTAAGAAATGACAGGGTAGGAAGCAAACTGGCAAAAATCAGTTTTGTTAAGATACACATGGGTTGGAGAGATTGTTCAGTGGTTAAAGTACTTGCCTGCAAAGCCAAAAGACCCAGGTTCGATTCCTTAAGTCAGACACACAAGGTGGCGTATGCATCTGGAGTTCCTTTGCAGAGGCTGAAGGCCCTGATATGCCCATTCTCTTCCTCCCTCTCTCTCTTAAATAAATAAATAAATAAGGTATACTTACATAAGGGCTGGAGAGATGACTTAGTGGGTAAGGTGCTTGTCTGTGAAGTCTAAGGACCTGGGTTTGGTTCCCAAGTACCCACATAAGCCAGATGCACAAGGTGGCACATGTGTCTGGAGTTCATTTGCAGTGGCTAGAGGCCCTGGTGCACATTCTCTCTCTCTTTCTCTCTCATTAATAAATAAAAATTAAAAAATTAAAAATATATACTTACATAAATACATATGAATGTATTTGCTTTTGAATTTTGCAATGCTGAGGGCTCAAGGCATTGCCCATACTAGGCAAGTACTCTACCAGTGAGACATACCCCACAGCTCTCATACATGAGAGTGCAATGAGTTGTGGTTTTTTGTTTTGTTGTTGTTGTTGTTTGTTTTTGGTTTTTCAAGGTAGGGTCTCAATCTAGTCCAGGCTGACCTGGAACTCACTATGTAGTCTCAGGGTGGCCTCAAACTCACAGTGATCCTCCTACCTCTGCCTCCCAAGTGCTGGGATTAAAGGCATGCACCACCACGCCGGCTATGAGTTTGTTTTTTAAGAGGGAGGGTTGAGGCAAAGTCTTACTCTAGCCTAGGAAAACTTAGAATTCACTCTGTAGCCCAGGTTGGTCTCAAATTCATATTGATCCTCCTACTTCAGCTGTCTGATTCTGTTTTTTTGTTTTGGTTTTTGGTTTTTCGAAGTAGAGTCTTGCTGTAGCCTAGGCTGACCTGGAATTCACTATGTAGTTTCAGGGTGGCCTTGAACTCAGGGTAACCCTCCTACCTCTGCCTCCCAAGTGCTGGGATTAAAGGTGGGTGCCACCACAATCGGCCTGGTTTTCTTAAAGTTTACTTTTATTTATTTATTAGAGACAGGAGGGAGAGAGAAAGAGAGAATGGGCACACCAGGGCCTCTAGCCACTGCAAATGAACTCCAGAAGCATGCACCAGCATGTGCATTTGGCTTACGTGGGACTTGGAAAACTGAATCTGGGTTCTTAGGCTTTGTAGGCAAGCACCTTAACCACTAAGCCATCTTTCCAGCCCATGTTTTTTTTTTGTTTTTTTTTTAATTTGTAAACAGAGAGAGAGAGAATGGGCGAATGGGCACACGAGGGCCTCTTGCATCTGAAAGGAACTCCAGATGAACATGCCACCCTATGTACCTGACATTGACCTCTGGCCTCCACACACTTGTGCGTTCACTATACTGTATGAGCCTCTATGGTTCTCTTGCCAGATAGATAGAACACAAGGTGACATGACATCAGGGTCCACTTCATTCATGTCAAATAGCCAGCAAGAGTGTCCCATGTAAAGTGGAAATCAAGAGGGTAAATCAGGCCACTTCAGTAGCCTAAGCTCTCAGGTTAGCCAACACTTCCCCCAGCACTCAGCTCAAGTGGGACAAAAGCTGGGGCTGTGAGGGCTGGAGGCTTCCTGGAGGAAGTGGTATCTAAGCTGAGATAGGGTAAGACAGAGACCCATGCCTAAGACAGGAAGAGGGCTGGAAGATCAGAGTGGCCACATGGAGGAAGGACATGTGGGGGGCAAGAATGTGGGTGGATTCACTTTTGTTTGTCCCTGGCATGTCCATTCTCTCTTCCTCCATCTACCTCTTTCTTTCTCTTTTTCTCTCTCTCTGAAATAAATAAATAAAAATAAAATGTATTTATATTTGCCAGGCACAGTGCCATGCTCCTTTAATCCCAGCATTTGGGAGGCAGAAATAGAAGGATCACTGTAAGTTCGAAGGCACCCTGAGACGACATAGTGAATTCCAGGTCAGTGTGGGCTTAAGGGAGACCCTACCTCGAAAAACAAAAACAACAGAACTTCCGGCCAAGATGGCAGCATAGGAACCACGCCAAAGCAGCCTAGGGGAGACAAAGCCAAAGAAAACCCAGCAAAATACACACCTTTACAAAAAAGGGAGGTGTATAAGAGATTAAAACAGCAGCAGAGAAGTAGGAGAGATCTAGGGCATCCAGAGCCCACACGGGCAGGCTGAAGCAGCTCCAGCAGCGGCGGCTCGGGCTCCGGCAGTGGAAGCGGCAGTGGAAGCCGTGACTCCGGCTCCAACAACAACATCAGCAGGTCCGGCACCGGCTACAGCGGCGGCGGACCCAGCAGCGGCAGCTCCAGCAGCTTCAGCAGTGGCGGATCCAGCAGCAGCAGCTCCAGGTGTAGCAGCGGCAGTTCCAGCAGCGGCAGCTCCAGTGGCAGCAGCAGCAGTGGCGGATCCAGCAGCGGCAGCTCCAGCGGATCAGCGGTGGCAGTTCCAGCAGTGGCAGCTCCAGCGGCAGCAGTAGCGGATCCAGCAGCAGGGGTGCCGATCTGCAGGGCCACAGTTGCCAGGCTTGGTTTGCCCAGCAGGAAAAGCCAGTGCCCAGTTCCAGAAAACAGAACAGCGGCCCAACGTCCCAGCCAGCAACTTGACTGAGACCAAAAACATCCAAAAAGGTAACTGGGATTGAACCAGGGAAGGGTCTCACTTGGTCACAAGCTGACTTGGATCCCTCAACAGACCAGAAATCTTAACCTCATTGTTGCTAGAGGATCTGGTTCTTATAATACCTACTCTTGCATAAATACTCTGTGCTGTTTTTGACTGAATGTGTACAGGGTTTAGTTAAATTTTAGAATCTACCTGTATTTTATTCCACTCAACCTACATGAGTACTCCCATAGCAGGCAAACTCAACCCCTAGGAACACTTGTCTAGATACTCTGAGAGTGTTAAGAGCCACACCTAACATCTTAATCTCCTACATTGAAGATATACAACATCAAATCAATTGATACAGCTAAGAATACCCAGCTAACTGGAAAATCTAAGCAGTAACTTAATCCAAGATGCAAAAATATATACATTATAACACAAGAAACACCAAAAACCAAGGCAATATAAATCCACCAAAAAGTATCAATGCATCAGAAATGACCTCCAGTGAGAACAAGTTAGAGGAAATGCCTGAGAAAGATTTCAAAAGAATGATTGTAAATATGTTCAATGAACTCAAAAAAGAAATCAAAGGAATCAAAGAGGAAATCAAAGGAATCAAAGAAGACACAGAACACCAATTTAACGAAATAAAGAAGTCAATACAAGACATAAATAAAGAAATAGAAATAATAAAGAAAAACAAGTCAGAATTACTAGCAATGAAGAACACAGTTAATGAAATAAAAAACTCTGTAGAAAATCTCACCAGTAGAATGGATGAAGGAGAGGACAGAATATCTAAGCTAGAAGAACAGGTGGCAGATCCAATACAATCCAACAAAGAGAAAGACAAACTAATAGAAAAGTATGAATGGGAATTTCAAGATATTCGGGACACTATGAAAAGATCAAATATAAGAATTCAGGGCATAGTAGAAGGAGAAGAATTTCACTCCAAAGGCATAGTGGGCATCTTCAACAAAATCATAGAAGAAAACTTCCCCCAAATTGGGAAAGAGGTGCCAATGCAGATACAGGAAGCCTCTAGAATGCCAGCCAGACAAAATCTGGAAAGAACCTCTCCTTGCCATATTATAATCAAACTACCAAACACACAAACCAAAGAAAAAATATTGAAAGCAGTTAGAGAGAAAAATCAAGTTACCTTCAAAGGCAAGCCCATCAGGATCACAGCAGATTACTAAACACAAACATTAAAAGCCAGAAGGGCTTGGAGTGATGTATTCCAAATTCTGAAAGATAACAACTGTCAACCAAGGTTACTTTATCCTGCAAAATTATCCATTCAAATATACGGAGAAATAAGGTCATTCCATGACAAAAGCAGGCTAAAGGAGTATTTGAAGACAAAACCAGCTCTACGGAAAATACTTGAAAGAATCCTCCATGCCGAAGAGAAGGAAAAACACAGATATAAGGAACCTGGAAAACAACAAGCAATACTCAAATACTAGTTAACACAAGAGAGCAAAGGTAGAACCAGAACCACAAAAAAAAAAAAAAAAAAAAAAAAAAAAATGGCAAGCATAAATACACACCTTTCAATAATATCTCTTAATATCAACGGCCTCAATGCCCCAACCAAAAGACATAGGTTTGCAGACTGGGTTAAAAAGCAGGATCCTACAATTTGTTGTCTCCAAGAAACTCACCGTTCTACAAAGGATGGACATTATCTTAGGGTGAAAGGTTGGAAAATGGTGTTTCAAGCAAATGGACCCAGAAAACAAGCAGGGGTTGCTATCCTAATATCTGACAAGGCAGACTTCAGTCCAACGTTGGTCAAGAAAGATAAGGAAGGTCACTTTATATTGATTAAGGGCACACTCCAACAGGAGGACATTACAATCCTAAACATATATGCACCTAACATGGGGGCTCCCAAATTCATCAAACAAACACTGTTGAACTAAGGTCACAGATAACACCAAACACAATGGTAGTGGGTGACTTCAACACCCCACTCTCATCAATTGACAGGTCATCCTGGGAAAAAATAAACAGAGAGGCATCTGGACTAAATGAGGTCATAGAAGGAATTGACCTAACAGATATATACAGGACATTTCATCCAAATGCTGCAGAATATACATTCTTTTCAGCAGCACATGGAACATTCTCTAAAATAGACCATATATTAGGACACAACGCAAATCTTTAAAAATTCAGGAAAATTGAAATAATTCCTTGCATTCTATCTGACCACAATGGAATCAAACTACAAATCAATAGCAAGAAAGGCTATAGAGCATACACAAAATCATGGAAACTAAACAATACACTACTAAATGATGAATGGGTCAATGAAGAAATCAAGAAGGAAATCAAAAAGTTTATAGTGGCAAACAATAATGAGAACACAACATACCAAAATCTCTGGGACACAATGAAGGCAGTTCTAAGAGGTAAGTTTATAGCTTTAAGTGCCTATATTAAGAAATTAGAAAGGTCGCAAGTAAACAACCTAATGCTTCACCTTAAAGCCTTGGAAAAGGAAGAACAAGGCAAACCAAACATCAGTAGGTGGGAATAAATAATAAAGATTAGGGAAGAAATTAATGAAATAGAAACAAAAAAAACAATCCATAGAATTAATGAAACAAAGAGGTGGTTCTTTGAAAGGATAAACAAGATTGATAAACCCTTAGCAAATCTGACCAAAAGAAAGAGAGAAGAGACACAAATTAATAAAATTAGAGATGAAAAAGGTAACATCACAACAGATGCCAGAGAAATTAAAAAAATCATAGGAACATATTATAAAAGCATATACTCCACAAAGTATGAAAATCTGAAAGAAATGGATGATTTCCTTGATTTATATGACCTACCTAAATTAAATCAAGATGAGATTAATCACTTAAATAGACCTATAACAAGCATGGAGATCCTAACAGTTATCAAAAATCTCCCAACCAAAAAAAGCCCAGGCCCAGATGGATTCACTGCTGAATTTTACCAGACCTTCAAGGAAGAGCTAACACCATTGATTCTTAAGTTTTCCCATAAAATAGAAAAAGAAGGAACTCTACCAAACTCCTTCTATGAAGCCAGCATCACCCTGATACCAAAACCAGGCAAAGATAGAACAAAAAAAGAAAATTACAGACCAATCTCCCTCATGAACATAGATGCAAAAATTCTCAACAAAATATTGGCAAACAGAATACAAGAATATATCAGAAAGATCATTCACCCTGACCAAGTAGGCTTTATCCCAGAGATGCAGGGATGGTTCAACATACGCAAATCTATAAATGTTATACATTATATAAATGGGTTGAAGGACAAAAATCACATGATCATCTCATTAGACGCAGAGAAAGCATTCGACAAAATCCAACATCCCTTCATGATAAAAGTCCTACAGAGACTGGGAATAGCAGGAACATATCTCAATATAATAAAGGCTATTTATGATAAGCTACAGCCAACATATTACTAAAAGGGGAAAAACTGGAAGCTTTTCCACTAAAATCAGGAACAAGACAAGGGTGTCCACTGTCCCCACTTTTATTTAATATAGTTCTGGAAGTCTTAGCCATAGCAATAAGGCAAGAGACATGCATAAAAGGGATACAAATTGGAAAGGAAGAGGTCAAGTTATCATTATTTGCAGATGACATGATTCTATATATGAAGGACCCTAAAGACTCTACTAGCAAACTGTTAGAGCTGATAA
This sequence comes from Dipus sagitta, assembly GCA_036346955.1. Classification (NCBI taxonomy): domain Eukaryota; kingdom Metazoa; phylum Chordata; class Mammalia; order Rodentia; family Dipodidae; genus Dipus; species Dipus sagitta. Next base: position 162,319,452 of record CM070770.1, on the reverse strand, counting down.
AAACCTACAGCCATGTAGCAGGATACAAAATAAATACACAGAAATCAGTATCCTTCATATATGCTAACAACAAACACACAGAGGATGAAATCAGAGAATCACTCCCATTCACAATTGCATCAAAAAAAAATAAAGTACCTTGGAATAAACCTAACCAAGGAAGTAAAGAATCTCTACAATGAGAACCTTAAAACACTCAAGCGAGAAATTGCAGAAGACACTAGGAAGTGGAAAAACATCCCTTGTTCCTGGATTGGAAGAATCAATATTGTGAAAATGGCAATCTCACCAAAAGCAATCTACACATTTAATGCAATCCCCATTAAAATCCCAAAGGCATTCTTCACGGAAATAGAAAAAACAATCCAAAAATTCATTTGGAATCACAAAAAACCTCGAATATCTAAAATAATACTGAGCAACAAAAATAAGGCTGGTGGTATCACCATACCTGATTTTAACCTACACTACAGAGCCATAGTAACAAAAACAGCATGGTACTGGCACAAAAGCAGACATGTAGATCAATGGAACAGAATAGAGGACCCAAATGTAACTCCAGGTAGCTATAGCCACCTAATATTCGATAAAAATGCCAAAAATACTCATTGGAGAAAAGACAGCCTCTTCAGCAAATGATGTTGGGAAAACTGGATATATATCTGTAGAAGGATGAAAATAGATTCTTCTCTCTCTCCATGCACAAGAATTAAGTCCAAATGGATTAAAGACCTTAACATCAGACCTGAAACTCTGAAACTGCTAGAGGAAAAAGTAGGGGAAACCCTTCAACATATTGGTCTTGGCAAAGACTTTCTGAATACAACCCCAATTTCTCAGGCAAAAAAACCACAGATTCACCACTGGGATCTCATGAAATTACAAAGATTTTGCACTGCAAAGGACATGGTGAATAAAGCAAAGAGGCAACCTACAGAATGGGAAAAAATCTTCGCCAGCTATATATCTGATAGAAGATTAATATCTAGGATATACAAAGAACTCAAGAAGTTAATAAGGAATCAAACAAGCCAATCAAAAAATGGGCTATGGAGCTAAATAGAGAATTCTCAAAGGAAGAAATACTGAATGGCATATAAGCATCTAAAAAAATGTTCTACGTCACTAGTCATCAGGGAAATGCAGATTAAAACTGCATTGAGATTCCATCTCACTCCTGTCAGATTGGCTACCATCATGAAAACAAATGATCATAAATGTTGGCAGGGATGTGGAAAAAGAGGAACCCTTCTACACTGTTGATGGGAATGCAATCTGGTCCAGCCATTGTGGAAATCAGTGTGGAGGTTCCTAAAACAGCTAAAGATTGATCTACCATATGACCCAGCTATAGTACTCCTAGGCATATATCCTAAGGACTCATCTCATTTCCTTAGAAGTACGTGCTCAACCACGTTTATTGCTGCTCAATTCACAATAGCTGGGAAATGGAACAAGCCTGAAGTCCCTCAATTGATGAGTGGATAATGAAGATATGGCACATTTATACAATGGAGTTTTACTCAGCGGTAAAGAAAAATGAAGTTATGAAATTTGCAGAAAAGTGGATGGATCTGGAAAGGATTATACTAAGTGAGGTAACCCAGGCCCAGAAAGCCAAGCGCCACATGTTCTCCCTCATATGTGGATCTTAGCTACAGAGGATTGGGCTTCTGTGTGAGAAGGAAAAAACTCAGTAGCAGAGGCCAGTAAGTTAAAAAGGAGATAGAAAGGGAAGAGAAAGAAAGGGAGGAGGGCATTTATTAGGTTGGTATTGTAGATATGTAAGTAGAAAGATTGAGATGGGGAGGGGATATGATGGAGAATGGAATTTCAAAGGGGAAAGTGGGGGGGGTACTGCCATGGGATATTTTTTATAATCATGGAAAATATTAATAAAAATTGAGAGGAAAAAAAACAGAAAAACAAGAACAACAACAAAAATTTTGAAAGGAGTATTAGTATGGAAGGGCCTCCTGCCAAATGAACTCCAAATGCTGACTTGGCACTCATTCTGTAGCTCCAGGCTGGCTGTGAACTCACAGTGATCCTCCTACCTCAACCTCCCATATGCTGATGTTAAAGGTGTGCACCACCATGCCTTGCTGTGTCTTTTTTTTTTTTCTTTAATAGAATGAAGTTTTTTAAATTTTTATTTATTTGAGAGAGAGAAAGAGGCAGAGACAGAGAGAGAGAGAGAAAGGAGAGTGAGAGAGAGAATGAGAATGGGTGTGTCAGGGACTCCAGCCGCTACAAATAAACTCCAGATGCATGCACCACTTTGTGCATCTGGCTTACATGGGTCCAGGGGAATTGAACCTAGGTCCGTTGTGCATTTGGCTTACGTGGGACTTGGAAAATTGAATCTGGGTTCTTAGGCTTTGCAGGCAAACACCTTAACCACTAAGCCATCTTTCCAGCCCATGTTTTTTTTTTTAAATCTGTAAACAGAGACGGAGACAGATTGAGAGAGAGAGAGAGAGAGAGAGAATGGGCAAATGGGCACACCAGGGCCTCTTACATCTGCAAAGGAACTTTACAGGCAAGCACCTTAACTGCTAAGCTATCTCTCTAGCCCTAGAATGAGTTTTTAATTCTGGTGCAGTTTCCTTCCTGCCTTTCTTTCTTTCTCTTTCTTTCTTTCTTTCTTTATTTCTTTCTTTCTTGTTTTTTAAGTTTTTTTGAGGTAGTGTTTCACTCTTGTCCAGGCTGACCTGGAATTGACTATATAGTCTAACAGTGGCCTTGAACTCATGGTAATCCTCCTACCTCTGCCTCCCAAGTGCTGGGATTAAAGGCATGTGCCACCACACTCAGTTTGGGTGCAGTCTTCTAATATACTATTTATTTATTTATTTGTTTGTTTGTTTGAGACAGAGAGAATGGGCACACCAGGGCTTCCAGCCACTGCAAATGAACTCCAGATGCATGCACCACCTTCTGCATCAGGTTTACATGGGTGCTGGGCATTTGGTCTATGGTCCTCTGGCTTTGCAGGCAAGTGCCTTAACTGCTAAGCCATCTCTCCAGCTCTGTTTTTGTTGTTGTTGTTTGTTTGTTTGTTTTTCTAGGTAGGGTTTCACTCTTAGTTCAGGCTGTCCTGGACTTCACTATGTAGTCTCAAGGTGGCCTTGAACTCACAGCGATCCTCCTACCTCTGCCTCCCAAGTGCTGGGATTAAAGGTGTGTTCCATCTGTCATGGTGGAAACCAACTGCCCTCTAATTGGACTGGAGGCCCGCTCCATGGGAGGGAATACATCCCTGATACTGAAAACTTAAAACAGAGGTAGTCATGAGACCTAGGGGTGTAAGATCTGCTGCTGTCTGGCTACATGTATATACTATGCTTATCAAAATGCCCAGTAAGCAGTTCTCTTAATGTTCATACCCATATATTAATGCTACTCTCACTTTTGGTAGAGAATCTTCTATTTTCAGATGGCGGTGACCTTGGGATGACTCAGAAGGCATCATGGTGCTGGAAAGAAGTGACAGGAGTGCTCAGTACTATAACATCTCTATCACACCTTCCAAGGCTCAGGGTCTAATGTGGAAGAGGTGGCGGAAAGAATGTAAGAGCCAAAGGAAGGGTAGGACTCCTTACAATGTGCTCCCCCCAGACATAAAATGGCCTGGATATCCATGACCTCATAGTGCCTGACACTACCTACGCAAGACCATCATAAGAGGAGGAAAACAACATGACATCAAAATAAAAGAGAGACTGATTGAGATGGGGAGGGGATATGATGGAGAATGGAGTTTCAAAGGGGAAAGTGGGGGGAGGGAGGGTATTACCATGGGATATTTTTTATAATCATGGAAGTTGTTAATAAAAATTTGAAATTAAAAAAAAAGCGTGCTCCACCTCACATGACCCTGTGTTGTTTTTTTGAAGCAGGGTCTCACTGTAGCCCAGGCTATGTATAGAATTATGTCATCTGCAAATAATGATAACTTGATCTCTTCCTTTCCAGTGTGTATACCTTTAATGTGTGTCTCTTCCCTTATTGCTATGGCTAAGACTTCCAGTACTATATTAAATAAAGTGGGGATAGTGGACACCCTTGTCTTGTTCCTGATTTTAGTGGAAAAGCTTCCAGTTTTTCCCCATTTAATAATATGTTGGCTGTAGGCTTGTTGTAAATAGCCCTTAGTATGTTGATATGATTCTTTTATTCCCAGTCTCTGTAGGACTTTCATCATGAAGGGATGTTGAATTCTGTCAAATGCTGTTTTTTACATGTAATAAGATGAACATGTGATTTTTGTCCTTCAGTCCATTTACATAATGTATTATATTTATCTATTTGTGTATGTTGAACCATCCCTGCATGTCTGTGATAAAGCCTACTGGGTCGGGATGAATGATCTTTGTGATGTATTCTTGTATTTTGTTTGCCAATATTTTGTTGAGGGTATTTGCATCTATGTTCATGAGGGAGACAGCAGCAGACCTTACACCCCTAGGGCTCATGACTATCCCTGTTGTAAATTTTCATTATCAAGGATGTATTCCTTCCCATGGAATGGGCCTCCAGTCCAATTAGAGGGAACATGGTTTCCACCATGACAGACATGCCACTATTGTACCCGTTGGCTCATTTGGCCTGGCTGACCAAATGTAAGGCTTGCAGTGTCCACTGTTGAGAATCTTCACTGGTGATTTCTCACTCTCCCATTGAACTGCATGCAGAATGGCTTCTTCCAGCTTTCTGTCAGCTGGTCTATGTGGAGGAGGTTATCAGCTCAGTTCCAGCAGAAATTCTCAGTGACCTTGCAGCCCAAGTATGTGGAGTCTTCAGCAATAGGGTCTTACCATCCATTCCTGGTGGGAAACCAAAGGCCTCGGCAATGGCCTATAATGTTTTGGGGTCATCAGGGACCTCCCTGGCCATCAGCTCACTGCAAGGTATTCCATCCCTGGAAGTGAAAAATTTCTAGGAGCAATCTACAGCTCCTGAGTGTTCCATTGTCCAAAAAAGTAGGTTTCTGTCTGATTTATTTATATCCTGTTAGATTTTGATTAGCCCTTCCTCCACCTTTCCTTTACTCAATCTCTTCCCCTGACTTCACTTTAGACCTTTTCATCCCCATTAATCTATTCTTCTACTTACATATATACAGTACCATCCTATTAAGTACCTCCTTCCCTTCCTTCCTCTTCTCTTCATATCTCTTTTCTAGCTTACTGGCTTTTGCTACTGAGTTTTCTTCTGACTCACACAGATGTCCAGTCACCTGTAGCTAGGATCTACATATGAGAACATGTGATGCTTGGCTTTCAGGTCCTGGATTACCTCACTTAGTATAATCCTTTCCAGATCCATCCATTTTCCTGCAAATTTTATAACTTCATTTTTCTTTACCATAGAACTCCATTGTATAAATGTGCCATATCTTCATTATCCACTCATCAATTGAGGGACTTCTAGGCTGGTTCCATTTCCCAGCTATTGTGAATTGAGCAGCAATAAACATGGCTGAGCAAATATCTCTAAGGTAATGAGATGAGTCCTTAGGATATATGCCTAGAAGTGCTATAGCTGGGTCATATGGTAGATCAATATTTAGCTGTTTTAGGAACCTCCATACTGATTTCCACAGTGGCTGGACCAGATTGCATTCCCACCAACAGTGTAGAATGGTTCCTTTTTTTCCACATTCTAGCCAGCATTTATGGTCATTTGTTTTCATGAGGGTAGTCAATTTGACAGGAGTGCAATGAAATCTCAATGTAGTTTTTTTAAAATTTTTTGTTCATTTTTATTTATTTATTTGAGAGAGAAAGAGAGAAAGAGGCAGATAGAGAGACAGAGAGAGAATGGATGCGCCAGGGCCTCCAGCCACTGCAAACGAACTCCAGACGTGTGTGCCCCCTTGTGCATCTGGCTAACATGGGTCCTGCCTCTCTATTTATTTTTTGCCAGGATGACCTGTCAGTTGATGAGAGTGGGGTGCTGAAATCATCCACTACAACTGTGTTTGTTATTATCTGTGACCTTAGTTCTAATAGCATTTGTTTGATGAAGTTGGGAGGGAGGCCCCATGTTAGGTGCATATATGTTTAGGATTGTAATGTCCTCCTGTTGGAGTGTACCTTTAATCAATATAAAGTGACCTTCCTTATCTTTCCTAACTAATGTTGGACTGACATTAGGATAGCAATCCCTACTTGTTTTCTAGGCCCATTTGCTTGAAACACCATTTTCCATCCTTTCACCCTAAAAAAGGTGTAGAAAGGTCAGTTTCTTGGAGGCAACAAATTGAAGGATCCTGCTGTTTAACCCAGTCTGCAAACCTATATCTTTTGGTTGGGGCATTGAGGCCACTGATATTAAGAGATATTATTGAAAGGTGTGTGTTTATTTTTGCCATTTTTTTGTAGTTCTTCTGGTTTTACCTTTGCTCTCTTGTGTTAACTAGTATTTGAATATGGGTTGTTTTGTCAAGGTTCCTTATATGTGTGCTTTTCTTTATCTTCAGCATGAAGGATTCCTTCAAGTATTTTCTGTAGAGCTGGTTTTGTCTTCAAATACTCCTTTAGCCTGCTTTTATTGTGGAATGTCCTTATTTCTCTGTCTATTTGAATGGATGGCTTTGCAGGATAAAGTAACCTTGGTGGACAGTTGTTACCTTTCAGAACTTGGAATATATCACTTCAAGCCCTTCTGGCTTTTAAAGTTTGTGTTGAGTAATCTGCTGTGATCCTGATGGGCTTGCCTTTGTGGGCAACTTGATTTTTTTCTCTAACTGCTTTCAATATCTTTTCTTTGGTTTGCATGTTTGGCAGTTTAGTTATAATATGGCGAGGAGAGGTTCTTTCCAGATTTTGTCTGTTTGGTGTTCTAAAGGATTCCTGTATCTGCATTGGCACCTCTTTCCCAATTTGGGGGAAGTTTTCTTCTATGATTTTGGTGAAAATGCTTACTATTCTTCTCCTTCTACTATACCCTGAATTCTTATGTTTGATCTTTTCATAGTGTCCCAAATATCTTGAAATTCCCATTCATACTTTCCTATTAGTTTGTCTTTCTCTTTGTTGGATTGTATTAGATCTGCTACCTGGTCTTCTAGCTTAGATATTCTGTCCTCTCCTTCATCCATTCTACTGGTGAGATTTTCTACAGAGTTTTTTATTTCATTAACTGTGTTCTTCATTGCTAGTAATTCTGACTTGTTTTTCTTTATTATTTCTATTTCCTTATTTATGACTTATATTGACCTCTTTATTTCATTAAATTGGTTTCCTGTGTCTTCTTGGATTCCTTTGATTTCCTCTTTCATTCCTTTGATTTCCTCTTTGACTTCTTTGAGCATATTTATAATCATTCTTTTGAAATCTTTCTCAGGCATTTCCTCTAACTCATTCTCACTGGAGGTCATTTCTGATGCATTAATACTTTTTGGTGGATTTATATTGTCTTGACTTTTGGTGTTTCTTGTGTTATAATGTGTATATTTTTGAATCTTGGATTAATTTAATGCTTGGATTTTCTATTTAGCTACAGTATTATCAGGTGTATCAATCAATCTGACGTTATATATCTTCAGGTAGGAGTTTAATGTGCTAGGTGTGGCTCTCAAGACTCTCAGAGTATCTGCAAAAGTGATCCTAGGTGTTGGGTTTGCTTGCTATGAGAGTATTCAAGTAAGCTGAGTGGAACAAAACACAGGCAGATTCTAAAATTTAACTAAACAATGTACACATTCAATGAAAAACAGCACAGAGTATTTATGCAAGAGTAGGTATTATGACAACCAGATCCTCTAACAAAGTCACTGTCCCTTTGGGTGTGTGGTGCCCCACACCCTTAATCCTGTCAACAAGGAGGTTAAGATTTCTGATCTGTTGAGGGTTCCAAGTCAGCTTGTGACCAAGTGAGACCCTTCCCTAATGTACAACAGAAGAGCAAACAAAGTTCTATAAATCAAGAAGGAACAAATAACAAGCCCAAAATATAGCTAATTTAAGAATGGAAAATCCGACCATCCATCAGATTTAACATATAATTTATCCTGATATGGAAGGTACAATTAGCACTTCTGGTTCAGGCCTATATACCAGGCACTGACCTAGTGTAATCCCAGTTACCTTTTGGGATGATTTTGGTCTCAGTTATGCTGTGCTCCTGCTTGGGTCCCTCTTTGTTGCACTGTGGGTTCCAGTAGGCTGGCTGGGTTGTGGGATCACTGCTGTGGTCGCCTGTGCTGGGTGCTGTGAGCTCCCTTCCCCTGGTCTCTGGTGCTTGCTGGTGCTTGTGCTGGCAGTGGGGGAGAGGAGGCTTGTGGACGGTGGTTCTAGTTCTCCCGCTGGTCCACGTGATCCTCTAACTTGTGATCTGCTCCTCCATAGTTTGCTGTGGTTCTCCCCTCGCGTTTCTTGAGTTTGCAAGGAGGAGCTCCAGTGTGAGTGGAAATTCCCCTCACCTGGCTTTTTCTGCGGCTCAAGCCAACCCTTGCAGCTGTGGCCCCACGGACCTGGTGCCAGCACGGACCTGGTACTGCTACTGCTGCACTGCTTCTGCCTGCCTATGTGGGCTCTGGATCTCTCCTACTTTTTTTTTTTTTTTTTTTTTTTTTTTTTGCAAGCCCTACAGAATGGCTTTTTTTTTTTTTTAATTTCAGGGTGTGAGCTAGGAAGAGAGAGAATTGAACTCCAGACATCTGCACCACTTTGTGCACATGTGTGACCTTGAGCACTTGCATTACTTTGTGCATATGGCTTACATGGGATCTGGCAAGACGAACATGGTTCCTTAGGCTTCACAGGCAAGTGCCTTAACTGCTAAGCCATCTCTTCAGCCCTACTTATTTTATTATTTATTTGAGGAAGAGAGAATTGGCATGCCAGGGCCTCTAGCCACTGTAAATGAACTCCAGATTCATGCTCCCCCTTGTGCATCTGGCTTTACATGGGCACTGTGGAATCAAACATGGATCTTTTGGCTTTGCCAGAAAACACCATAACTGCTAAGCCATCTCTCCAGTGCACTCCCTTTTTTGTTTTTTGACTTCTTAAAATTGTTTTGTTTATTTTTATTTATTTATTTGAGAGTGACAGACAGAGAAAGAGGCAGAGAGAGAATGGGCGCACCAGGCCCTCCAGCCACTGCAAACAAATTCCAGATGCATGTGCCACCTTGTTCATCTGGCTTATGTGGGTACTGGGAATCGAGCCTTGAACTGGGGTCCTTAGGCTTCACAGGGAAGCGCTTATCCACTAAGCCATCTCTCCAGCCCTGATTTTTTTTTTTTTTTTTTGAAGTAGGGTATAATTCTATCCAGATTGACCTGGAACTCACTCTGTAGTCCCAGGCTGGCCTTGAACTCACAGCAATCCGTCTACCTCTACCTCCCTAGTGTGGGGATTAAAGGTATGAGCCATCATGCCTAGTTCACTTACTTTAAAAAAATTATTTATTTATGACAGAGAGAGAGAGAGAGAGAGACTGAGGAGGGAGCTGGGTTTGAGGAGCACATTGGAACTCCCTCATTGTTTTGCTGCTGCTGCTTTTAAATTTAGGGATTCTAGCCAGGTGTGGTGGCACACGCTTTTTTTTTTCAATTTTTATTAACATTTTCCATGATTATAAAAAATATCCCATGGTAATACCCTCCCTCCCCCCACTTTCCCCTTTGAAATTCCATTCTCCATCATATCCCCTCCCCATCTCAATCAGTCTCTCTTTTATTTTGATGTCATGATCTTTTCCTCCTCTTATGATGGTCTTGTGTAGGTAGTGTCAGGCACTGTGAGGTCATGGATATGGCACGCTTTTAATCCCAGCACTCAGGAGGCAGAAGTAGGAGAACTGCTGAGAGTTCACGCCCACCCTGAGGCTACATAGTGAATTTCAGGTCAGCCTGGGCTAGATTGAAACCTTACCTCACAAAACCAAAAATGAATAAATAAATAAACTTAGGGATTCTCCTGGCTCTGCCTCCTTTGCTATAGGAACTTTGGGATTACAGATGCATGTGTCACTTTGCATTCTGGTAAAAGTGGATGCTGAAGAGGATCAAACTTTGGTTGTCAGCAAGCGTCTTTAATTGATTAGCTATTTCCTTGGTCTCATGACTGGCTTTAAAAAAATATTTATTTCGGGGCTGGAGAGATGGCTTAGTGGTTAAGGCATTTACCTGAGAAGCCTAAGGACACAGGTTCGATTCTCCAGGTCCCATGTAAGCCAAATGTACATAGTGGTACATGCATCTGGAGTTCATGTGCAGTGGCTAGGTATGCCCATTCTCTCTCTCTCTCTTTCTCTCTCTCTCCCTACCTGTTTCTCTGCCTCTTTCTCTCTAACAAATAAAATAATAAAATAAAATAAATTATTTAGGGCCAGAGAGATGGTTAGCAGTTAAAGTTTTGCCTGCAAAGCCAAAGGACCACGGTTCAATTCCCCAGGACCCATGTAAGCCAGATGCATAAGGTGGCACATGCATTTGGAGTTCGTTTGCAGTGGCTGGAGACCCTGATGTGCCCATTATCTCTATCTGTTTTTCTCTCTTAAATAAATAAATAAAATATTTTTAAATATTTATTTAAAGCTGGGCATGGTGGCTTATGCCTTTAATCCCTGCACTTTGGAGGCAAAGGTAGGTGAATCACTGTGAGTTCAAGGACAGCCTGAGACTACATGGTAAATTTGAGGACAGCATGGGCTAGAGCAATAGCCTAGCTCAGGGAGAGAAAAAAACTGTATATTTGCAAGCAGATAGATATAGAGAGAAGACAGACAAATATAATGGGCGCCCAGGGCCTCCAACCCCTATAAACAAACTCCAGATGCATGTGTTAGCTTGTGCCCTGGCTTTACACTGACACTGGGAAATTGAACTCTGGTCATTAGGATTTTCAGGCAGTGCCTTAACTGCTAAGCCATCTCTCCAGCCTGCATTACTGGCTTTTTTTTAATTTTTGAGAGAGAGAGAGAGAACGGACCCACCAGGACTTCCAGCCTGCTGCAAAGGAACTCCAGGCACATGCAACTCCTTGTGTACATGTGCGACACTGTGTTCTTGTGTCACTGTGTGTCTGACTTACATGGTATCTGGAGAGTCGAACATGGGTCCTTAGGCTTTGAAGGCAAGCACCTTGACTGCTAAGCCATTTCTCCAGTCTGAAGCCAGGATCTTTACCAGGTGCCTGCCTGACTATCGCTTAACTTATAGAGCTCAATAGAGCACAAGCTGATATAGGAAGTAGATAATGTTTCCAACCAGGCACAGCACACACCAGTAGGACTGGTGCACATTGTGTCCATTTTCCTCAGAATCCATGTTGAATTTCTCAGGCTACTGCTGTGTGTGGATCACTCAGCTTCCAGGATTGTGACTAGAGCAGGGCTGTAGACTCAGGATTTTATTTATTTATTTATTTGGCATCTTGAGGTAGGGTCTCACACTAGCCCAGGCTCACCTCGAATTCACTATGTAGTCTCAGGGTAGCCTTGAACTCATAGCGATCCTCCTACCTCTGCCTCCCAAGTGCTTGGATTAAAGAAATTGATGATTTCCTTGATTTATATGACATACCAAAATTAAATCAAGATGAGATAAACCATTTAAGTAGACCTATAACAAGCATGGAGATCAAAACAGTTATATAAAAAAAAAAATCTCTCAACTAAAAAAAAAAAAAAATCCAGGCCCAGATGGATTCATAAGTGAATTTTACCAGACCTTTATAGAAGAACTAACACCAGTACTTAAATTTTTCCATAAAATAGAAAGGAAGGAATTCTACCAAACTCCTTCTATGAAGCCAGCGTCACCCTGGTACCAAAACCAAACAAAGATAGATCAAAGAAAGAAAATTACAGACCAATCTCCCTCATGAACATAGATGCAAAAATTCTCAACAAAATATTGGCAAACAGAATATAAGAACATATCAGAAGCCAGGTGTGGTGGCGCACGCCTTTAATCCCAGCACTCAGGGGTCAGAAGTAGGAGGATCATTGTGAGTTCAAGGCCACCCTGAGACTACATAGTAAATTCCAGGTCAGCTTGGACTACAGTGAAACTCTACCTCAAAAAACAAAAACCAAAACAAACAAAAAAGAATATATCAGAAAGATCATTCATCCCGACCAAGTAGGCTTTATCCCTGAGATGCAGGGACGGTTCAACATATGCAAATTGATAAATGTAATACATTATATAAATGGACTGAAGGACAAAAATCACATGATCATCTCATTAGATGCAGAGAAAGCAGAAAATTGGAATAGAAGGAACATATCTCAAAATAATAAAGGTGATTTATGACAAACCTGCAACTAACATAATACTAAATGGAGAAAAACTGGAAGCTTTTCCACTAAAATCAGAAACAAGACAAGGGTGTCCACTTTCCCACTTTACTGGAAGTCTTAGAGATAGCACTAATGCAAGAGATACACATAAAAGGGATACAAATTGGAAAGGAAGAGATCAAATTACCATTATTTGCAGACGATATGATTCTATACATAAAGGACCCTAAAGACTACCAGCAAACTGTTAGAGCTGATAAACACTTATAGCCATGTAGCAAGATACAAAATAAACACTCAGAAATCAGTAGCCTTCCTATATGCTAGCAACAAACACACAGAAGATGAAATCGGAGGATCACTCCCATTCACAATTGCCTAAAAAAAAAGAAAAGTACCTTGGAATAAACCTAACCAAGGAAGTGAAGGATCTCTACAATGAAAACTTTAAGACACTCAAGAGAAAAATTGCAGAAGACACTAGGAAATGGAAAGACATCCCATGTTCTTGGATTAGAAGAGTCAATACTGTAAAAATAGCAATCTTACCAAAGGAAATCTATACACTTAAAGCAATCCCCATCAAAATTCCAGTGGCATTCTTCGTGAAAATAGAAAAAAAATTATAAAATTCATTTGGAAGCCCCTCTGCCAAAAAAAAAAAAAAAAAAAAAAAACCCTCAAATATCCAAGACAATTTTGAGCAACAAAAATAAGACTGGTTGTATCACCATACCTGATTTTAACCTATATTACAGAGCCATAGTTACAAAAACAGCATGGTACTGGCACAAAAACAGACATGTAGATCAACAGAACAGAAGAGGACCCAGATGTAAGTCCAGGTAGGACTTTTGACAAAAATGTCAAAAGTACTCATTGGAGAAAAGACAGTCTCTTCAACAAATGGTGCTGGGAAAATTGGATATGTATCTTTAGAAGAATGAAAATAGATCCTCATCTCTCTCCATGTACAAGAATTAAGTCCAAATGGACCAAAAACTTTAATATCAGACCCCAAACTCTGAAACTGATAGAGGAAAAAGTAGGGGAACACCTTCAACGTACTGGTATAGGCAAAGACTTTCTGAATATAACCCCAGTTGCTCAGGAAATAAGACCACTGATCAATCACTGTAGCCTCATGAAATTGAAAGGTTTTGTACAGCAAAGGACACTGTGAATACAGCAAAGAGGCAACCTACAGAATGGGAGAAAATCTTTGCCAGCTATACATCTGAGAGGATTAATATCTATGATACACAGAGATTCAAAGAACTAAATAATAAGAAATCAAACAACCCAATTAAAAAATGGGCTATGGAGCTAAATAGAGAGTTCTCAAAAGAAGAAATACGGATGGCGTATAAGCATCTAAAAAAATGTTCTACATCCCTGGTCATCAGGGAAATACAGATTAAAACTACATTGAGATTCCATCTCACGCCTGTCAGACTGGCTACCATCATGAAAACAAATGATCATAAATGCTGGCGGGGATGTGGAAAAAGAGGAACCCTTCTACACTGTTGGTGGGAATGCAATCTGGTCCAGCCATTGTAGAAATCAGTGTGGAGGTTCCTAAGACAGCTAAAAATTGACCTACCATATGACCCAGCTATAGCACTCCTAGGCATAAATCCTAAGGACTCATCCCATATCCTTAGAAGTACATGCTGAACCATGTTTATTGCCGCTCGATTCATAATAGGTGGGAAATGGAACCAGCCTAGATGTCCCTCAACTGATGAGTGGATAATGAAGATGTGGCACATTTATACAATGGAGTTCTACTCAGCAGTAAAGAAAAATGAAATTATGAAATTTTCAGGGAAATGGATGGATCTGGAAAGGATTATACTAAGTGAGGTAACCCAGTCCCAGAAAGCCAAGCGCCACATGTCTTCCCTCATATGTGGATCCTAGCTACAGATGACTGGGCTTCTGTGTGAGAAGGAAAAAACTCAGTAGCAGAGGCCAGTACATTAAAAGGAGATATAAAGGGAAGAGAAAGGAAGGGAGGAGGATATTTAATAGGTTGATATTGTATATATGTAAGTAGAAGAATAGATTAACGGGTGTGAAAAGGCCCAAAGTGAGGTTAGGGGAAGAGCTTGAGTAAAGGAAAGGTGGAGGGAGGGCTAATCAAAATCTAAGAGGATGCAAATAAATCATATGGAATCCTCCGGTTTTGGACAATGGAACACTCAGGAGCCATAGATCGTTGTTAGAAAATTTTCAGTGCCAGGGATGGGATACCTCCAGTGAGTTGTTGGCCAGGGAGGTCCCTGATGACCCCAAAACATTATAGGCCATTGCTGAGGCCCTTGGTTTCCCACCAGGAATAGATGGTAAGACCCTATTGCTGAAGACTCCACATACTTGGGCGGCAAAGCCACTGAGAAATCCTGATGGAACTGAGCTGATAACCTCCTCCATGTAGACCAGCTGACAGAAAGCTGGAAGAAGCCATTCTACATGTAGTTTAATGGGAGAAAGAGAAATCACCAGTGAAGATTCTCAACAGTGGACACTGCAAGCCTTATAATTGGCCAGCCAGGCCAAATGAGCCAAAGGGTGCAATAGTGGCACATCTATTATGGGAGAAACCAACTGTTCTTTAATTGGACTGGAGGCCCACTCCATGGGAGGGAATACATCCCTGATACTGAAAACCTACAACAGGGGTAGTCAGGAGCCCTAGGGGTGTAACATCTGCTGATGTCTGGATAAATGTATATACTGTGCTTATCAAACTGCCCAGTAAGCACTTCTCTTAATATTTATACCCTTATATTAACGCTACTCTCACTTTGGTAGACAATCTTCTCTTTTCAGATGGCAGTGACATTGGGATGACTCAGAAGGTATCATAGTGCTGGAAAGAAGTGACTGGAGTACTGAGTAACATCTCGATCACACCTTCCAAGGCTCAGAGTCTAATGTGGAAGAGGTGGCGGAAAGAATGTAAGAGCCAAAGGAAGGGTAGGACTCCTTACAACATGCTCCCTCCAGACATAAAATGGCCTGAATATCCATGACCTCATAGTACCTGACACTACCTACAGAAGATCATCATAAGAGGAGGAAAAGATCATGACATCAAAATAAAAGAGAGACTGATTGAGATGGGGAGGGGATATGATGGAGAATGGAGTTTCAAAGGGGAAAGTGGGGGGAGGGAGGGTATTACCATGGGATATTTTTTATAATCATGGAAAATGTTAATAAAAATTGAGAAAAAAAAATGGGCTATGGGCCTGGAAGATTGCTGTGAGTTTGAGGCTACACTGAGACTATATGGTGAATTCCAGGTCAGCCTGAGCTAGAGTAAGACCCTACCTCAAAAACAAAAACAAACAAACAAACAAAAGGCTATGGAGCTAAATAGGGAGTTATCAAAATAAGAAATACAGATGGCATATACACATCTAAAAAATATTGTACATCTTTAGCCATCAGGGAAATGCAGATTAAAACTACTTGGAGATTCCATCTCACTTCTGTCAGAATGGCTACCATCATGAAAACAAATGACTATAAGTGCTGGTGAGGAACTCCTGGAAGGGGGGGGGATGCAATCTGCTTCAACCATTGTGGAAATCAATGTGGAGGTTCCTAAGAGCTAAAAATAGATTTACCATATGATCCAGCTATACTACTCCTAGGCATATAGCCTAAGGAATTGTCTCACTCCCTTAGAGATACTGGCTCAACCACGTTTATTGCCACTCCATTCACAATAGCTAGGAAATGGAACCAGCCTAGATGTTCCTCAACTGATGAATAGATAATGAAGATGTGGTACATTTATACAATGGACTTCTACTCAGCGGTAAAGAAAAATGAAGTTGCTGGGCATGGTGGTGCATGCCTTTAATCTCAGCACTCGTGAGGCAGAGGTAGGAGGATCGCCATGAGTTTTAGGCCACCCTGAGACTCCATAGTGAATTCTAGGTCAGCCTGGGCTAGAGTGAGACCCTACCTCGAAAAAAAAAAAAAATGAAGTTATAAAATTTTCAGGAAAATGGATGGATCTGGAAAGGATTATACTTAGTGAGGTAACCCAAGCCCAGAAAACCAGACATCACATGTTCTTTCTCATATGGGGATCCTAGTGTCAAATGATTGGACTTTTATGTTAATTGGAATAAAACTCAGTAGCAGAGGCCAGTAAGGTAGAAAGGGGAAATAAAGGGAATAGAAAGGGAGGGAGGGGGACTTAAGAGGATGGTATTGCATATATGTAAGTAGAAGAACAGATTAATAGGGGTGAAAAGGCCTAAGTGAGGCCAGGGGAACCAATTGAGTAAAGGAAAGGTGGGGTAGGGCTAATCAAAATCTAAAAGGGTATGAATAATTCATATGGAAATCTACTCTTTTGGACAATGGAACACTGAGAAGCCATAGATTGTTACTAGAAAGTTTTCAGTGCCAGGGATGGGATACCTTCCAGTGAGTTGTTGGCCAGGGAGGTCCCTGATGTCCCCAAACATTACAGGTCATTGTTAAGGCTAGTGTTTTCCCACCAGGAATAGATAGATGGTAAGAACCTATTGCTGAAAACTCCACATACTTGGGCTGCTGGAGCTGAGCTGAAAAACTCCTCTGTGCAAATTAGCTGACAGAAAGCTGGAAAAAGCTACACTGCATGCAATTCCGTGGGAGAGAGAGAAATCACCAGTGGAGATAAACAACAGTGGACACTGCAATCCTTAAATTTGGCCAGCCTGGCTAAATGAGCCAATGGGTGCAATAGTGGCATGTCTGTTATGGGGGAAACCAACTTCTCTCTAATTGGACTGGAGGCCTGCTCCATGGGAGGGAATACATGCCAAATACTGAAAACCTATGATGGAGGGAGGGTCATGAGCCCTTGGGGTGTAACACCTGCTTGTGTCTGGCTAAATGTATATACTATGCTCACCAAACTACCTTGTGAGCACTTCTCTTAATGTTCATTCCCATGTATTAATGCTAGTCTCACTTTTGGTTAGAGAATCTTCTCTTTCCAGATGCTGGTGACCTGAGATGACTCAGAAGACACGATAGTGCTGAGATGAAGTGACAGAGAAGTACCCAGCACCAAAATATCTCTATCACACCTTCCAAGACTCAGGGTCCATTGCAGAAGAGGTGCCTGAAAAACTGTAAGAGCCAAAAGAAGGGTAGAACTGCTTACAATGCACTCTTCCAGAAACAAATAGGCCTGGATATCCATGACCTTGCAGTGTCTGACACTACCTACACAAGACCATCATAATAGAAGGAAAATATGATGACATCAAAATAAAAGAAAAGCTGGGCATGGTGGCACATGACTTTAATTCCAACACTCAGAAGGCAGAGGTAGGAGGATTGCCATGAGTTTGAGACCAGCCTGAGACTACATAGTGAATTCCAGATCAGCCTGGGCTAGAGAAAGACTCTACCTTGAAAATGAAAGAGAGAGAGAGAGAGAGAAAGAGAGACTAATTGAGATGGTAGGAGATATGATGGAGTGTGGAGTTGCAAAAGCAAAGTGTGTGGGGGGGGATTACCATGGTTCATTGTCTATAATTATGGAAGCTGTTAATTTTAAAAGTTGGTTGAGCTGGCCGTGGTGGTGCATATCTTTAATCCCAGCACTTGGGAAGTAGAGGTAGGAGGATCACAGAGAGTTCGAGGCCACCCTGAGACTACCTAGTGAATTCCAGGTCAGCCTGAGCTAGAGTGATACCCTACCTCAAAAAATAAAAAATTAAAAAAATTGTTTGAAAAAAAAAAAACTTTGAGGTTCCATCTCACTCCTGTAAGAATGGCTGTCATCATGAAAACAAATGACAATAAATACTGATGAGAATGTGGAAAAAGAGGAACCCTTCTATACTGTTGGGGGAAATGCAATCTGATCCAGCCATTGTGGAAATCAGTGTGGAGGTTCTTGAGACAGCTAAAAATAGATTTACCATATGACCCAGCTATACCACTCATAGGCATACATCCTAAGAACTCATTTCACTACCTTAGAGATACTTGCTGAACCATGTTTATTGCTGCTGTAGTCACAATAGCTAGGAAATGGAAACAGCCTAGATGTTCCTCAACTGATGAGTGGGTAATGAAAATATAGCATATTTGTACAATGGAGTTCTACTCAGTGGTAAAGAAAAGTGAAATTGTGAAATTTGCAGGAAAATAGATAGATCTGGAAAGGTATATACTTAGTGAGGTCACCCAGGCCCATAAAGCCAAATGTTGCATGTTCTCTCTCATACGTGGATCCTAGCTACAAATGATCCAACTTCTATGTGAATTAGAATAAAACTCAGTAGGGGCTGGAGAGATTGCCTAATGGTTAAGGCACTTGCCTATGAAGCCAAAGGACCCAGGTTCGATTCCCCAGTACCCCCATAAGCCAGATGCACAAGGGGGCACATGCATCTGGAGTTTGTTTGCAGTGGCTAGAGGCCCTGGTGTCTCTCTCTCTCTCCTCTATATCTGCTTGCAAATAAATAAATAAATTGATAAATAAATAAAATAAAATAAAAAAATTTAAAAACCTCAGTAGAAGAGGCCAGTAAGCTAGAAAGGGGATATAAAAGAAATAGAAAGGGAAGGAGGGGGAGAACTTAAGAGGATGGTCTTGTATATATGTGAGTAGAAGAACTGATTAATGGGGATGGAAAGGCCTAAGAGAGGTCAGGGGAACAGACTGAATAAAGGAAAGGTGGGGGAGGGCTAATCAAAATCTAAGAAGGTATGAATAAATCATATAGAAACCTACTTTTTTGGACAATGGCACCTGTAGCAGTCAGCTTCAGGTTCGCTGAGATGAACTTCCAGACCAGGCACAGTTATGGAGGAAGGGATTTATTGAAGCTTACAGATCCAGGGGAAGTTCCATAATGGCAGAAAAAGCTGGCCTGCCTTCACAGGACCAAGCAGAGAGAGAGAGAAGCACAAGGCAAAAAGCCACACAGCACAGCACATTTCAGGAACTCCTGCTAGGCACACTTTGCATATCTTTAGATTGATCTGAAATCTACCACCACACCTTAAGATCCACCCAATGACCTTGCCTCCAGCCAGGTGGCTAGAGATGCAAACTACAAATAAGCAACTGAATATATTGGGGGCCATCTATTCTATTCAAACCACCACAGCACCCCAGAAGCCATAGATTGTTACTAGAAAGTTTTCAGTGCCAGAGATGGGATACCTTAAAGTGAGTTGTTGGCCAGGGAGGTCCCTGATGCCCCCAAAACATTACAGGCCACTGCTGAGGCTCTTGGTTTCCCACCAGGAATAGACGGTAAGACCCTATTGCTGAAGACTCCACATACGTGGACTGCAAGGTCACTGAGAAATCCTGCTGAAGCCAAGGTGAAAACCTATGTGTAAACCAGCTGACAGAAAGCTAGAAAAAGCTATGCAGTATGCAGTTCAATGGCAGAGAGAGAAATCACCAGTAGAGATACTCAACAGTGGCCACTGCAAGCCTTAAATTTGGCCAGCCAGGCCAAATGATCCAACGGGTGCAATAGTGGCATGTCTGTTAAGGGGAAATCGACTGCTCTCCAATTGGACTGGAGGCCCACTCCATGGGAGGGACTGTACCACAGGGGTAGTCATGAGACCTGGGGGTGTAACATCTCCTGATGTCTGGCTAAATTCACCAAACTTCCCAGTAAGCATGTCTCTTAATATTCATACCCATGTATTAATGCTACTCTCACTTTTGGTCAGAGAAGCTTCTCATTTCAGATGTTGGTGACCTATGGGATGAACCAAAAGGCACCACAGTCCTGAGAAGTGGCAGAGGAGTGCTCAGCACTGCAATATCTCTATCACACCTTCCAAGCCTCAGGGTCCATTGCCGAAGAGGTGGCAGAAAGAATGTAACAGCCAAAGGAAGGGTAGAACTGTCCACAATGCACTCTTTCAGACACAAAATGGTCTGGATATCCATGACCTTGAAGTGCCTGACACTACCTACACAAGACCATCAGAATAGGAGGAAAAGATGATAACATCAAAATAAAAGACTGATTGGGAGGAGGAGGGGATACGATGGAGAGTGGAGTTGCAAAGTGGGGGCGGGGGATTACCATAGTTTATTGTCTATAATTATGGAAGCTGTCAATAAAAAAATAAAAATAAAAACAATAAAATAAAAAAACAGCTGGACATGGTGGTGCACACCTTTAATCCCAGCACTTGGGAGGCAGAGGTAGGAGGATCAACATGAGTTTGAGGCCACCCTCAGACTAGATAGTGAATTCCAGGTCAGCCCTGGACTAGAGTGAAACGCAACCTTGCCAACCCCTTCCCCCCCCAAAAAATTAAACAAGGCCAAATGTGTCAACTGGTGCAATAGTGTTATGTCTCATGTCTCTTACAGGGGATACCAACTACTCTCTGATTGGACTGGAGGCCCTCTCCATGGGAGAGAATATATACCTGGCACTAAAAACTTACTCAAAACCTATGGCTGGGGAGCTCATAACCCCTAGGGGAGTAACAACTACTATTGTCTTGCTAAATGCATATTTTATACCTACAAATGGCCCTTTAATCA
Organism: Dipus sagitta; assembly: GCA_036346955.1. Classification (NCBI taxonomy): domain Eukaryota; kingdom Metazoa; phylum Chordata; class Mammalia; order Rodentia; family Dipodidae; genus Dipus; species Dipus sagitta. Next base: position 162,298,628 of record CM070770.1, on the reverse strand, counting down.
AACAAACAGACAAATTCCTCCCTAGCTCCAGAGGGTGACTTAAAATGTAAGAGCCAAAGGTAGGGTAGGACTCCTTACAACATGCTCCCCCCAGACACAAAATGGCCTGGATATCCATGACCTCACAGTGCCTGACACTACCTACACAAGACCATCATAATAGGGGGAAAAGATCATAACATCAAAATAAAAGAGAAACCGATTGAGAAGGGGAGGGAATATGATGGAGAATGGAGTTTCAAAGAGGAAAGTGGAGGGAGGGAGGGCATTACCATTGGATGTTGTTTATAATCATGGAAGTTGTTAATAAAAATTTTGAAAAGATAAAAAAGAATTTAGAAAGATCTCAAGTAACCAACTTAATGCTTCAACTTAAGGCCTTGGGAAAAGAACAAGGCAAACAGAAAATCAGTAGATGGGAAGAAATAATAAAGATTAAGGCATAAATTAATGAAATAGAAATAAAAAATCCAAAGAATCAATAAAATAAAGAGCTGGTTCTTTGAAATGATAATATTGATAAACCCTTAGTAAATCTGACTAAAATAAAGAGAAAGGAGACACAAATTAACAAAATTAGAGATGAAAAAGGCACCATCACAACAGATACCAGAGAAATTTAAAAAATCATAGGGAAGCCAGCTATGGTGGCACACGCCTTTAATCCCAGCACTTGGGAGGCAGAGGTAGGAAGATCACCCGAGATGACACAGTGAATTCCAGGTCAGCCTGGACTAGAGTTTGACCCTACCTCAAAAAACCAAAAAAAAAAAAAAAAAACAGAAAAATCATAAGGACATACTAAAAGAACATATACTTCACTAAGTTTGAAAATCTGAAAGAAATGGATGTTTTCCTTGATTTATATGACCTACCTAAATTAAATCAAGATGAGATTAACCACTTTAATAGACCTATAACAATATGGAGAGGTAACCAGTTATCAAAAATCTCCCAACTAAAAGAAAACCCAGGCCCAGATGGAGTCACTGGTGAATTTTACTATATCTTCATGGAAGAATCAACACCAATGCTTCTTAAACTCCTCCTTAAAATAGAAAAGGAAGAAATCCTACCAAACTCCTTCTATGAAGCCAGCATCACCCTGATACAAAAACCAGACAAGGAACAAATAAAGAAAATTACAAGCCGGGCGTGGTGGCACACGCCTTTAATCCCAGCACTTGGGAGGCAGAGGTAGGAGGATCGCCTCGAGTTCGAGGCCACCCTGAGACTCCATAGTGAATTCCAGGTCAACCTGGGCTAGAGTGAGACCCTGCCTCGAAAAACCAAAAAATAAAAAATAAAAAATAAAAAATAAAGAAAATTACAGACCAATCTCCCTCATGAACATAGATGCAAAAATTCTCAACAAAATATTCGCAAACAGAATACATGAATATATCACAAAGATCATTCATCCTGACCAAGTAGGCTTTATCCCAGAGATGCAGGGATGGTTCAACATATGCAAATCGATCAACGTAATACATTATATAATGGACTGAAGGACAAAAATCACATGACCATCTCATTAGATGCAGAGAAAGCATTTGACAAAATCCAACATCTCTTCATGACAAAAGTCCTACAGAGACTGGACACAGAAGGAACATATCTCAACATAATAAAGGCTACTTATGACAAGCCTACGGCCAACATAATACTAAATGGAGAAAAACTGGAAGCTTTTCCGCTAAAATCAGGAACAAGACAAGGGTGTACACTGTCCCCACTTTTATTTAATATAGTACTGGAAGTCTCAGCCATAGCAATAAGGCAAGAGACACACATAAAAGGAATGCAAATTGGAAAGGAAGAGATCAAATTATCATTATTTGCAGATGACATAATTCTATACATAAAGGACCCTAAAGACTCTACAAGAAAACTGTTAGAGCTAATAAACACCTACAGCCATGTAGCAGGATACAAAATAAACACACAGAAATCAATAGCCTTCTTATATGCTAACAACAAACACACAGAGGATGAAACTAGAGAATCACTCCCATTCACAATTGCATAAAAAATAAATAAATAGCCGGGCGTGGTGGCGCACGCCTTTAATCCCAGCACTCGGGAGGCAGATGTAGGAGGATCGCTGTGAGTTCAAGGCCACCCTGAGACTACATAGTGAATTCCAGGTCAGCCTGGGCTAGAGTGAGACCCTACCTCGAAAAAACCAAAAAAAAAAAATAAATAAATAAAAATAAAAATAAATAAATAAATAAATAAAGTACCTTGGAATAAACCTAACCAAGGAAGTGAAGGATCTCTACAATGAAAACTTTAAAACACTCAAGCGAGAAATTGCAGAAAACACTAGGAAATATAAAGATATTCCTTGTTCTTGGATCGGAAGAATCAATATTGTGAAAATGGCAATCTTACCAAAAGCAATCTACACATTTAATGCAATTCCAATCAAAATTCTAATGGCAACATTCACAGAAATAGAAAAAACAATCCAAAAATTCATATGGAAGCACAAAAAACCCTGAATATCTAAAACAATTTTGATCAACAAAAATAAGGCTGGTGGTATCACCATACCTATTTTAACCTATATTACAGAGCCATAGGGAAAGGATTATACCAACGCATGATGCAGCCATACTAAATATGTCCATAATAAATATGCCTGGCCATTAGTGGGGCCCCTGATGCCACCAAAACATTACAGGCTATTGCCAAGGCCCTTGGTTTCCCACCAGAAATAGAATGGTAAGACCCTATTGCTGAAGACTCCACATACTTGGGCTGCAAGGTCACTGAGAAATCCTGCTGGAGCTGAGCTGAAAACCTCCTCCATGTAGACCAGCTGACAGAAAGCTGGAAAAAAGCTAGGCTGTATGTAGTTCCATGTGTGAGAGAGAAATCACCAGTGAAGATACTCAACAGTGGACACTGCAAGCTTTATATTTGACCAGCCATGCCAAATGAGTCAATGGGTGCAATGCTGGCATATCTGTTATTGGGGAAACCAACTGGTCTCTCATTGGACTGGGGGCCTGCTCCATGGGAGGGAATACATCCCTGATACTGAAAACCTATCACAGGTGTAGTCATGAGCCCTAGGAGTATAACATCTGCTGCTGTCTGGCTAAATGTATATACTATGCTCACTAAACTGCCCAGTAAGCACTTCTCTTAATGTTAATACTCATATATTAATTCTACTCTCACTTTTGGTTAGAGAACTTCTCTTTTCAGATGGCAGTGACCTTGAGATGACTCAGAAGGCACCATGGTGCTGAGAAGAAGTGATAGAGAAGAGCTCCGCACTGAAATATCTCTCTCACACCTTCTAAGGCTCAGGGCCCATTGAGGAAGAGTTAGCAGAAAGAATGTAAGAGCCAAAGGAAGGGTATGACTCCTTACAACATGCTCCCCCCAGACACAAAATGGCCTGGATATTCATGACCTCACAGTGCCTGACACAAGACCATCATAATAAGAGGGAAAGATCATGATATCAAAATAAAAGAGAGGGGCTGGAGAGATGGCTTACCATGGCTTTCCTGTGAAGCCTAAGGACCCCGGTTCGAGGCTTGATTCCCCAGGACCCATGTTAGCCAGATGCACAAGGGGCGCATGCGTCTGGAGTTCGTTTGCAGTGGCTGGAGGCCCTGGCACATCCATTCTCTCTATCTGCCTCTTTCTCTCTCTCTCTCTCTCTGTCACTCTTAAATAAATAAAAATGAACAAAAAAAATAAAATAAAATAAAAGAGAGACTTATTGAGAGGGGGAGGGGGTATGATGGAGAGTGGAGTTTCAAAGAGGAAAGTGGGGGAGGGAGGGAATTACCATGGGTTATTGTTTACAATTATGGAAGTTGTCAATAAAAAAATTTAAAAATTAAATAAAAACACCTTTTGGGGGGGGACTGGAGAGATGGCTAAGTGTTTAAGACACTTGCCTGCAAAGCCAAAGGACACAGGTTCAATTCCCCAGGACCCACATAAGCCAGATGCACAAGGTGGCATATGTATCTGGAGTTCGTCTGTAGCAGCTAGAGGCCCTGTTGTGCCCTTTCTCTATCTTCCTCATCCTCTCTCTTAAGTAAGTAATTGAAAAAAAACTTTTTTGGGAGGACTAGAGAAATGGCTCAGAGGTTAAAGCATTTCCATGCAAAGCCTAAGGACACAGGTTCAATTCCTCAGTACCCCTGTAAAGCCAGATGACAAGGTAGCCCATTCATCTGGAGTTTGTTTACAGTGGTTAAGAGGCCCTAGTGTGCCCATTTGTTCCCTCTGTCTGTCTCTCTCTGCTTGCAATTAAATGATAGATAGATAGATAGATAGATAGATAGATAGATAGATATTTAGGGCTGGAAAGATGTCTTAGCAGTTAAAGTGATTGCCTATGAAGATTAAGGACTGAGGTTCAACTCCCTAGAACCCTTGTAAGCCAGATGTACAAAGTGGTGCATGCGTGTGGAGTTTGTTTGCTGTGGCTAGAGGCCCTAGGGTGCCTATTCTCTCTTCTCCAACAAATAAATAATAAATATTTTTTTAAAAAGAAAGACATGGGCGTCGTGACACATGCCCTTAATCTCAGCACTCTAGAGGCAGAGGTAGGAGGATCATCTTGAGTTGCAGGCCAGCCTGACACTACATAGGGAACTCCAGGTTAGCCTGGGCTCAAGTGAGACGGTACCTCAAAAGACCAAAAATTTAAAAAAAAAAAAAAAAAATGAGGGTCAAAAAACACCAAGAAGCAGGTCTGGCCTCAGTTGAAGGAAAGCTTTTTTTTTTTTTTTTTTTTTTTTTTTTTTTTTTGGCTTTTCAAGGTAGGTGCTTGCTCTAGCCCATGCTGATCTGGAATTCACTATGTAGTCTCAGACTGGCCTCAAATTCACAGCAATTCTCCTACCTCAGATTCCTAAGTGTTGGGATTAAAGGCATGTGCCACCACACCTGGCTTAAGTTTTTGTTCTTTTTTTTTTTTTTTTTTTTGAGGTAGGGTCTCACTCTAACGCAGGCTGACCTCCCTGTGATCCTCCTACCTCTGCCTCCTGAATGCTGGGATTAAAGGGGTGCACTACCATGCCTGGTGAGACATTTCATTATAAGGATTCTAGAGTTTAGAGGACTTAAAAAGAAGGAAAGAATATAGAAATTTCTAGGCAGGAGCAGGGTTCTCGGAAACAAGAAAGCCCAGAATTTAAAAGAAGAAAGAAACACAAAGCCTGAGAAATGGCAAGACAGGGTTTTAGAAAATAAAAAAGCTCACTAGAGACCCAAATTGGGGCCTTTTAGAATTTATAGAGTTTAAGATAAGGAAAGAGGAAAAAGTACAGAGTTCTTGCCCAGGAGAAGGCAGGAGTGGGGATCCCAGGAATGGAAAAGCCCAGAACTTAAGGAATGCAGAGCTCTTGCCCAAGAGATGGTAAAAGGGGACTCTGGAAAATGGAAAATCCACATAGAGACCCATCTATGGTCTTTTCTAGGTTCTGGATGGGGGTGGAGCTGACCTGCCAGGATACCGCATTTCTATTAGGAGATCAGGTTTAATCCTTCCAGGAATCTTATTCCTCTAGGAAAGAACTCCTTTCTGGGGATGGACTCAGATTGACTTTAAGGAGAAACAGATCTGGGGAACCCCTTTCTAAGGAGGGACCCAGGTTAGATTTAAGGAAAAATAGCCTTTAGGCAGAAAGAGATAAGGAGAAACCAGATCCTACTCTGAACAAAGTAGAGACTGCAGGACAGGCTCAAGACATTCCTTGATTTTACTTTCAGGGCCCTACACTGTTTCAGATGCTTCATCATCAAGTCCTACTTCTAGCTAACCTACTTCCAATGTCATCTACTGTTGTGTCAAAAAACACCCAACCAGAGCTGGAGAGACAGCATAGCAGTTAAGGTCCTTGCCTGCGAAGCCTAAGCACCCAGGTTCGAATTCCCAGAACCCATGTAAGTCAGATGCACATGGTGGCACATGCGTCTGGAGTTCGTTTGCAGCAGTGGGAGGCCCTGGCATGCCCATTCTCTATCTACCTCTCTTAAATAAATAGATATGTTTAAGAAAACATTCAACCAAGAGCAGCTCATAGGAATAAAGAGTTGATTTTGGCTAATACACTTGGGGGGTGGAGTTCCATGATGGCAGGGAAAACAATGGTATAAGCAGAGTGGACATCACCTCCTGACCAACGTCAGCAGGAGATTGTGCCTCTCTACAAGGGGAAGCTGGCTGTAACATTCATAAACCCACCCCAATACACCACCTCCAGAAGGATACAATTACCAAACTACCACCAGCTGGGGAATCTAGCATTCAGAACACATAAATTCATGGAGAACACCTGAATCAAACCACCACATCTAGCACCATTTGGAGCTGAGGGGAGCTTAGGAGAGAATAACAGCTAGAATCCCAAGTAAAGGTCTTGTGATTCCTCTCTCCCATCTACAATGCTCAGCCTCCCAAGTGCTGGGATTACTGGGTAAACCACACCATGTTTCTAATTTCTTTTACACTATACCCTCCCTATTCCAGAGTGTTGAAAAGTTGGTGTAGGAGTTTATCTTTCATTTCTATTTTGGCCAAGAATAAAAACGTCTCTTCAGGCTTGCGGGACGGCTGAGCAGCTAATGGCACTTGCTTGCCCAGGTTCGATTCCCCAGTACTCACTTGTGGTTTGATCCAGGTGTCTCCCATAAACTTAGGTGTTCTGAATGCTAGGTTCCCAGCTGATGGAGATTTGTGAATTAACGCCTTCTGGAGGCAGTTGGCGATGGCTTTATGGGTATAGCCAGTTTCCCCATTACAGTGTTTGGCACACTCCTGTTCCTGTTGTCCAACTTATGTAGGCCAGGGGGTGATGTCCACCTTCTGTTCATGCCATCATTTCCCCCTGCCATCGTGGAGCTTCCCCTCAAGTCTGTAAGCCAAAATAAACCTCTTTGTCCCACATGCTGCTCTTGGTTGTGTGATTTATACCAGAAACGTGACACATGTGTCTGGAGTTAATTTGCAGCCACAAGAAGCCCTAGTGTGCCACTCTTAGCCTCCTCCATATTGTAAACCAGTAAAAATAATTTAAAAAAATTAAAGCCTCTTCACTCTTCACTTTGTTACTGGTTCCACAACTCTGAGTGGCAGGGTGGGAGTCAGTCAGGGGCAACAACTCGTAACATAATGTGACAATTTATCTTGGCAATTTTGGGAGGTACTTTTAAGCCATCACGCCTGGTTTTATTTTATATTTTTCTTTATTACTTATTTACAAGTAATCAATTTTGTGGGTTTTTTGAGGTAGAGTCTTGCTCTAGCCCAGGCTGGCCTTGAACTCTTAAAACCGGGCATGGTGATGCACGCTTTTAATTCCAGCACTTGGGAGGCAGAGGTAGGAGGATCGCTGTGAACTTGAAGCCACCCAGGGCTATGACAACCCTACCTCGAAAAGCCAAAAAAAATTGTATTTTTTTCAGAGATCTTTATTTTGCTTACTGGTGAATTCCAGGTTCCTAGAATCATGTGTGGTACATGGTAGATGCTTATTAAATATTTAAATGTTTGGTTGGGTAACGAATGCACTAGTTAAAAAAAAAATCAACTGTAAAGGGTGACCTTGTCGGAAGGAGCTGATTCCTCCCCTGAGGTTCTCTTTTCTTGGTGCTTTATTAGCAACTCTGGATATTTTTATAAAACTAGTTATATTATAAATGAATTCAAACTTGTTAAATTGACATTAGTTTTTATGTAAGAAATCTGGAAATACTCATGAGCAGTGGGCTGACTGCAGTAGACTCAGATAGGTCCCATGTAGTTGACAGTCTATTAATGGTGAGGAGTACATCCCAGTGCCTTTTTTTTTTTGTTTTGTTTTTGTTTTTCGAGGAAGGGTCTCACTCTAGCCCAGGCTGACCTGGAATTCACTATGGAGTCTCAGGGTGATCTCGAACTCACGGCAATCCTCCTATCTCTGCCTCCTGAGTGCTGGGATTAAAGGCGTGCGCCACCACGCCCGGCTATCCCAGTGCCTTTAACCTGGATTTCTAATCTTAAGGAAATGGGTGCAGCATTCCTGTAGAAGAAAAAGGCTTTTCACTTGGTAATGTGTTTTTTTCTCATTTAAGTTTTTTTTTCCAAAGTACCAACTTTCTCTTCCTTCTTGATCAGGCAATGTATTGCAAGCTATTATTCCTCTAAAATGAATTTATTACAGGTCGTCTCATGAGCACAGCCAACCGAATGTTTAATTGTGAGGACCAAAGGGGAGTATTGGGCTTTACAAAAGAAGATAGGTACATAATCGAATGTTTGAATAATCAGAAGTTAAGATATTGGCCTGGTAAATTTCTTTCTTAATGTTCTTCCAATTTCTCATTTGAATGATTATTATTAAAGTTATCTTATGTGGGTATTTTTATTTTGAAAGGTATTATACTTTTTATATTTATCAGTAAGGGGGGAAAATGTAACCAAAATTAGTATTGTTTCACTATACATATTGCTACTTGAAAATTCCTTTAAAAGCCGGGCGTGAATGGCTGATCCTTCACCAGGCCCTTACAGAGAACACCTTAACCACAAGACACTGGAGAGGGTAAGATCAAGATTAACCTTAATCTTCTAAATCTTCCCTCCCTCACTTCCTCTCTCTCTCTCTTATCTCTAACTCTTGTATATTAGTTATCTTTTTCCTCATTTTCTTAGTGGGCACTGACCTGTAACTCCCAGAACCAGCATGGGGCTATCATCCACAATGAGCTTTTGATCAGAGAGATCTACAAGGTTTCCTAAAAGACAGACAGATTTCTGTCAGAGTACTTGATGACCCACCAAAGGCTAGTGATAAGACCCTACTGCTGAAGACACCTTATGTGATTGACATGCAAATTAGAATGGCATGGCTGGAAGTTGGAAGAGAGTCAGTCCCCAGACAGTCAGCGCGCCTAGTGCCAGAAGGTGCTACATGGGCGACTGGGGGAAAATGACCAATATCTGTCGAAGCAACGCATGGTCTAACCTACTTAGCAGCAAATAACTTGTTGTGATGCCCACACAAGTGCAGTGGTGGCACACAGCCATGGTGGGGAACCAACTGCTCTCAATTCGGCTGACTGATCCCCTCACTGGTATGGGACCCATAGCTGGAGCTGGGAAACAAGTCAGAACCATATCCAAACATAAACCCACTCTCCAATATCAAGCTACCATCAATTGTGGGCTACAAGAGGGCCTACACCTATTAAATTCTCTATAAAAAAAAAAAAGGGGTTATCTCATTTGTCCTGATGCTAACTTACTCTCCGTTGGAGAATCTGCTTCTCTTTTTCAGATAGACGTAGATCCTAAGGAGAAAGCCACCCCATCATACCTCAAAAGGGCCCCGGCTGAAGCTAAGAAAAATTGGAGAAACAAGCAAGGGAGCTGTTTTCCTGATGAACCGGATACCAGCACAAGGGGGAAGGAGATCAGCACAGAGAAAAATCAACTCCTACCAAATCAGAGAGCCAGAGCCTCAGAGGCCCCCAACACCTCATCACTGAAGCAGACCCAACATGGCTCAGGGAAATTTTGCGGAAGAGGGGGCGGAAAGAATGTCAGAGCCACATGTTGGGTCATTATATGCAGAGACATTTAGCTTACCCATAACTGTGGGCTAAGTCCACAATGCATGACCCGTATACCTCAACAAGGAGGGGTCAAGGGGAGGGGGTAGGTCATGGATGAGCCTAATAATGGTACCAAACTGACTGTAAAAAAAAAAAAAAAAAAAAAAAAAAAAAAAAAAAAAAGCCGGGCGTGGTGGCCCACGCCTTTAATCCCAGCACTCAGGAGGCAGAGGTAGGAGGATCGCGGAGAGAGAGGCCACCCTGAGACAACATAGTGAATTCCAGGTCAGCCCGAGCCAGAGTGAGACCCTACCTCGAAAAACAAAAAAAACAAAAACAAAAACAAAATTCCTTTAAAAAACTCACCCATTTTAGTAGTACTTAATTCCTAGTTTTAATATAAGTGATCTAATTCAGAAACTGTTATTTTTGAGTACCATGCACGAGGGGCTAAGCTGATGTTAAAAGTTTGCAATAATAAGTTTGCAATAATAAAATGAATCAGCTTAAGTCATTTAATCATATCAAATGCATTTTGCATCCTTTAAAAGTAAGTTTGAGAGATTTAAGATAAATGTGTTTTCATTAAGTTTTGCATATCTTTTGTTATGCCATGTAAATTCCCTTTTTCCTATGATTAAAGGAAGGTTATGATAAAATTAGTTCATTTACCTTCACTTGTAGCAGTTACATGACAATTTGAATTTTGTCATGTTTGGGTTTGTTCATTCCTGTGAATGATGGTACAGTTAGGTGAGATTTTGTTGTTGTTATGGTACCCAAACTCACCATTTGGTCCTCTTTAATCTTTGAGGGTTTCAATAAAAATTGTTCACTCATAAAAAAAAATCATACACTTCATATACAAAAGAAACTTTCCTGCCTAGTATGCCTATTAAGTCCATACGCCTGAAATTCCTTTATTCCCATCCACTCCTTCAGCTTCCAAAATACCTCCACGGCTGTCTCTGTAAGCCCCCCACAGCCACTGGAGACCTCCCTCGCACTGCGGGTGGAAGCACAAACACGAGTCCCACGTGACACTGCGGCATCACGTGACAGACTCGGTTTCCCTCCAATCGCTGCGCACGTTTTCGTGATTCCACCCAAGATCCGGCCCGAAGTTTTAGAACACCCTATTCTTCCTTCAGCCAAACGGGCCGGCTCCTCGCCTCCAGCTGGCTGAGCGGCGCCTCCCAAGAATCCTCTTCTAAGGCGGCTTCGAGGGGCCCTGACCGGCGGAGCACTCGGCTCCGGAAGTGACGTCTCCCAGAGGGGCCGGAAGTGGCAGTGGAGGGAGGGAAGATGGCGGAGGTGGTGAGTCCGGTGCCCGGGGCGGGGCGGAGGGAGCCAGGGGAGGTGGGTAGAGCCCGAGGCCCCCCAGTAGCCGACCCTGGCGCCGCGCTGTCTCCCCAGGGGGAGATAATCGAGGGCTGCCGCCTACCCGTGCTGCGGCGCAACCAGGACAACGAAGATGAGTGGCGTGAGTGACGTCGGGGGGCGGGACCAAGGGACCCGAGGGCGAGGGGCGGGAGGGAGTGAAGGATTCCGTGAGAGGGGCGGGGCTTCGGGCATCCCGGGGCGGGCGCGCGGATGCTCGGGGAGGAGGGCGTGGCTATTAGCCGTACCGAGATGGACAGGGCGGGGCTTGGAGAGAGGTGTCACTTTGGTGACTGAAGGGGTCTTGAGCAAGAGCTTCTAAGTGCTGGGGCATAGAGATCCGGCGTGGGGGTGGGGCTCAGGTCATAGACGGGTGGAGTCTCTTGACCTGGCCTGTCTAAGACCCCTGTCTGCGGTGTTCCCATAGCTCTGGCTGAGATCCTGAGTGTGAAGGACATCAGTGGCCGGAAGCTTTTCTACGTCCATTACATTGACTGTGAGTTCTGGGCCCTGGTCAGGGTAGGGTGGGAGGCAGTGTCTGGCATGACCTCCTGAGCCATTTCTAATGCTGCAGTCAATAAACGTCTGGATGAATGGGTGACCCATGAGCGGCTGGATCTAAAGAAGATTCAATTTCCGAAGAAAGAGGCCAAGACCCCCACCAAGAACGGACTTCCTGGGTCCCGCCCCGGCTCTCCAGAGAGAGAGGTGGTGAGTAGGTCCCCCATTTCACCTCTCCTGCCTCTTCCTTCTCTCATCTCTTGGCCTTAGGAGCTCCTGGATGGGCAGGAGGTGGCATTCTCTCATCCTGACTTCAGCTTGCAAAGGATGGGGTCCAAATTGCAGATATAGATTACAGAGTCCAGTGGCTATTGCTGAGCCCTTGAGAAGGCAGAGGGTCGGGTTTAATCATTCCATGCTGAGGGGCCCCTGCTCCCCTTCGCCATCCCACCACCACCCCCACCCCAGAGGAAGACCCTGGACCTATCTCTACAGCCGGCCTCCGCACAGGCCAGCGGGAAGACCTTGCCAATCCCGGTCCAGATCACACTCCGCTTCAACCTGCCCAAGGAGCGGGAGGCCATTCCCGGTGGTGAGCCTGACCAGCCGCTCTCCTCCAGCTCCTGCCTGCAACCCAACCACCGCTCAACGGTACCCTCAGCAATTCCAGGGACCTTGCTTTCTTCTCAGGTCCCACCTTCTCTACCTTCTGACCCACCTTTCTTGGTTTCTCTCTGCAGAAACGAAAGGTGGAGGTGATTTCACCAGCAACTCCAGTGCCCAGCGAGACAGCCCCAGCCTCAGTTTTCCCCCAGGTGAGTCTTCCAGTTCTCTCTCCTTCCCTTCCTCTCTTCTGTCTAGCAACATCTTTCAAGCTCATCTCACAGCCACCCCTTCTATGTCCTTTGCAGAATGGATCAGCCCGTAGGGCAGTGGCAGCTCAGCCAGGACGGAAGCGGAAATCAAATTGCTTGGGCACTGATGAGGTAGGTTGTACGTGGAGGAGCTGGGGTATAGGGAAGCTGGTGAAAAGGAGGGATGTGGACAAGGGGAGTTTTACCAGTGACTAGTTTAAAAGTAAGCAAGGTGCCTCCTTGGCACAGTAGGCAGTGTGTCAGTCTCAAAGGTAAACAAGAGTAAATTGGGCAAAGTTGTGCATGCTTACAGTCCCAGCTCTCAGGAGGGACCAAAGTTCAAGGTCATATCTATCAGTGTTCAAGGCAAGTCTGGGCTAGGTGAAACCCTGTTTTAAAATAAAGAGGAAACAAGTGATGGTAGTCAGTGATGGTGTTAGGATTAAGAGGCAGCAGGGCATGAATCACATTAGTCATTCCTAAGTCATCAGTTTCTCCATTTTGGTTTATTTTGTAATGTGGGCATTAAGAGATTTTCTAGTAGTTGCTGTTAGGCTTGAAGGAAGAAACCTGTGGCAGGAGTATGAGCGAAAATGGCCTGTTGAGCTACCTCCTGTAACCTGGTATCTCCATTGGCCCGGGCAGGACTCCCAGGACAGTTCAGATGGAATACCATCAGCACCACGCATGACTGGCAGCCTGGTGTCTGACCGGAGCCACGACGACATTGTCACCCGGATGAAGAACATTGAATGCATCGAGCTGGGCCGCCACCGCCTCAAGCCGTGGTACTTCTCACCATACCCACAGGAGCTCACCACACTGCCTGTCCTCTACCTGTGCGAGTTCTGCCTCAAATATGGCCGCAGTCTCAAGTGTCTGCAGCGCCACTTGGTATGAGGGGTACTGTGAGGCTGCCCTCCCAGCATACTCACACTGGCCCTCATCCCTGATCCTCCTTTCTTCCTTAGACCAAGTGTGACCTGCGGCACCCTCCAGGCAATGAGATTTACCGCAAAGGCACCATCTCCTTCTTTGAAATCGATGGACGGAAAAATAAGGTCAGTAGCTAAGAGTAATTGGCCTAGAGCAAGTCAAATGGACAGCTTCTTCCTGCTCAGGAGATGCACAGATAAGAAGAGATTGGAGAGGTCATGGACCATGGCAGAGACACACAAGCACAGCTTCTTGGATCACACTGGGTTTTGTTAGGAAACAAAGGGTGGGTAAACAGGATTCATAGGCAGTTGTCCTCAAAGCTTTGAGGTGGTACATGGCCTGTAACCACGAGGATCTTTAGTTCCCGGCCAACACAATGAGCTCACATCTCAAAAGACCCCTACCCCCTCCAATAGCCTTAAAGGGTCAAATTGGAAGGTCAAATGTAAATTAGAGTAGAGGTAAATTTAAAAAACAGTTTAGGGGCTTTACCTTACTGCTGCCTTCTCATGGGGCAGGAGCTCTCTATTCTCATTCCTTTTCTTAAGGGTTATTTCCCCCCCACCCCTTGGTTTTTTGAGGTAGGGTCTCACTCTAGCTCAGGCTGACCTGGAATTCACTATGTAGTCTCAGGGTGGCCTCAAACTCTCGGTGATCTTCCTACCTCTGCTTCCCAAGTGCTGGGATTAAATGCATGCCCCACCACACCCTACTATTTATTTATTATTTTTTTATTTTTTTGGTTTTTTGAGGTAGGGTCTCACTCTGGCTCAGGCTGACCTGGAATTCACTATGTAGTCTCAGGGTGGCCTCGAACTCTCAGCAATCCTCCTATCTCTGCCTCCCAAGTGCTGGGATTAAAGGTATGCGCCACCAAGTCCGGCTTATTTGTTTATTTTTAATATTTCTATTTATTTGTAAGCAGAGCTAGGAGAGAGAACGGCATGCCTGCAGCCTCTGCAAACATGCATGTGCACCCTGGTCCATATAGTGTTACGTGGGTCCTGGGGAATCAAACTCTGGTCCTTAGGCTTCACAGGCAAGCACCTTAACTGCTGAGCCATCTTTCCAGTCCCTCTGGGAACTGTTAAAAAATATATTTATTAGGGCTGGAGAGATGACTCAGCAGTTAAGTGTTTGCCTGTGAAGCCTAAGAACCCAGGTTGGATTTCCCAGGACCCACGTAAGCCAGGTGCACAAGGTGATGCATGCATCTGAAGTTCGTTTGCAGTGGCTGGAGTCCCTGGCATGCCCATTCTTTCTCAATCTCTAATACAAATAAATAAAATATTTTTTTAAAAAAAAAGTTTCCAGATGACATGAAGGAAAGTGGATAAAGGAATTCCAAGCAATTGAGTTCTGAGGGGTTGGCACAGATCTACCCAGTGTAGTTTGTGGAAGGTGAAGATCACTCTTGATGAAAGAGAAGGGGCAAGACTTACAAGGGACAGAGCTGAGGTGTCAGGAATAAGGTCAGTGGGGAGGAGTTGGGGATAAGGTAGGTTTGGGTTTGTGCCAGTGGGAAGGATAAATTTTGGAGCCTATTGAGGTAGACTTTGCTATTGTTGGACCTCCAAGCTAATGAGGGAGAGGCAGGCACCTGGACTAGTGGAGGAGCCCTGGCTTGGGTATAGTGGATATGAAAAGGAAGACACTCAGCTAAGCACTGTTGCGTATTGTTAAGTGGAGACTTGGGTATCCAAATGGCTATTCTCAGCAGGTACTTAAATATCTGAGGGGCTAGGGAGATAGCTCAGTTGGCAAAGTGCCTGTCTTGCAAACCTAAGGACTTGAGTTGGATTCCCAGTACCCATGTAAAATACTGGGTGTAGTGGCATAAGCCTATAACCCCAGCACTGGAGAGGCAGATACAAAAGCATTTCTGGGGCTCACTGGCTACAGCCTAATTGGTGAGCTCTAAGCCAGTGAGAGACCCTGTCTCAAAGATAAAGTGTTCTTGGGAAGAGTTGTCTTCTGGCCTCCAAATGCACCAGCACACATATGAATACATGGGGATTAGAGATGTGGCTCAGTGGTAGAGCACTTGCCTACTATGTGCAAGGTTTTGGGTTCCATTTCCCATCACCACAAAAATAACAAACCAGACAGAATTATGTGTGGAGGCAAAGCAGCAAAGTCCCTAAATTGGTACCCCCTAAGATAGTTTACCTCCAGTTCTCAGGAAGTGTCACTGTAGGCCACAGCATCAAAGTTTTGTTTTTTTGTTTTTAATTTTAGTCGTTTTTTATTTTAGAGGGAGTGAGACAGAGAGAAGACATGGAGCGTTGGCATGACAGGGCCTCAAGCCACTTGCAGTCGATATCCAGATGCTTGTACCACCTATCGGGCATGTGTGACCTCGTGCTTGCCTCACCTTTGTGCGTCTGGCTTAAGTGGGATCTGGAGAGAGCATGGGTTGTTAGGCTTCACACGCAAGCCCCTTAACCACTAAGCCATCTCTCCAGCCCTTGTTTTTGTTTTTCAAGGTAGGGTTTCACTCTAGCCCAGGCTGACCCGGAATTCACTATATAGTCTCAGGGTAGCCTCAAACTCAGCAATTCTCCTACCTCTGCCTCTTAAGTGGGATTAAATGCATATGCAACCATGCCAGGCACAAGCATCAGGGTCTTGATAGTACAACTCACAGGGCTTTCTCAGCCTTAGTTGGAGTCTAACCTCATGGGGAAACTTGTAGCGAGGAGGTGGGTATTTACAGGAACATGGGCAACTTACCAGTGTCTGCCCCACTGAAGAAAATGTCTCTAACCCACAGCAATCTCTGAATCCTCAGGGAGGGGTGGAGCCTCATGAGCCCCTCCCTTTCTTTTGTTGACAAGGCTGGCCTCAAACTTGGAGCAACTCTTCTGCCTCTATCTCCATTTAACTCTGGGATTAAAGGCATGCACCCATCTTGGAAACATTCTTTTTTTTTTTTTTTATCATTTATATATACACATACATTTTATTTTTAATTATTTATTTGAGAGATAGAAAGAATGGACACACCAAGGCCTCCATCCACTGCAAACTCCAGACACATGCACCACCTTGTGCATCTGGCTTATGTGGGCCCTGGGGAATCAAACCTGGGTCCTTTGGCTTTGCAGACAAATGCCTTAACCACTGAGCAATCTCTCCAGCCCTAAATCTATAGTTTTATTAAGACAAAAACTGACAGTATGGTATGGTTTACTTATTTTGAGGCAAGCCCAACAGACTGGGCTTTTTATTTATTTTTTGTTGTTTATTTTTTTATTTATTTAAGAGCAACAAATAGAAAGAGGCAGAGAGAGAGAATGGGTGCACCAGGGCCTCCAGCCACTGCAAACGAACTCCAAATGCATGTGCCACCTTGTGCATCTGGTTTACGTGGGTCCTGGGGAATCAAACCTCGAACCGGGGTCCTTAGGCTTCACAGGCAAGTGCTTAACCGCTAAGCCATCTCTCCAGCCCAGGGCTTTTTATTTTTAATGTGAGAGATAAGAGAATTGGCATGCCAGGGCCTCCAGCCACTGTAATTGAACTCCTTATGTGTGTGCCACCTTATGCACATATGCAATCTTGCATCACCTTGTGCATCTGGATTATATAGGACCTGGAGAGTCAAACATGAGTCCTTAGGCTTCTCAGGAAGTGCCATAACAGCAGGCATTTGGACATCCCCATACATGAGCTTGTGGACACTGAAGTGGTTACTGGTGCTGGGAAGATGGCTCCGCGGCTGAGGGCACTTACTTGCAAAGGCTGCCAGTCTGGGGTTTAATTCCCAATTCCCAAGTCACCCACATAAAACTGGATGCAAAAATTAGCTCAGGCATCCTTGTATTTATTTGCACATGGAAATGATTGTTTTTTAATGCATGAGCGTGAATTGTTGCACCAGGGCCCCCAGCCACTGTAATCAAACTCCAGATGCATGCACCAAATGCACTTTGTGTGCATTTACAACCTTGCATCACTTTGTGAGTCTGGCTTACATGGGACCTGGAGTCAAACATGAGTCCTTAGGCTTCACAGGCAAGCGCCTTAACCACTAAGCCATCTCTCCAGTCCACAAATGATCTTTTTTTTTGAGGGGGGGGTGGTTGAGATAGGGTTTCCCTCTTGCCCTGGTTGATCTTGAATTGACTCTGTAGTCTCAGGGTGGCCTTGAATTCATACTGATCCTCCTACCTCTGCCTCCTGAGTGCTCAGGTTAAAGGCATGCACCACACCTGGCTCCAAATGATTTTTTTTTTTTAATGTGGTTGTTGTCTAAGCAGTGTTGAGACTGACTGCTAGGCAGGGTCTGGTCCCAGAGAGTGATGCTCATCATATATACACCTAGGAATAGCATAGATGCTACCCAGAGTAGTTACAGGTTTTTTTTTTCTCCTTTGCAGAGTTACTCACAGAATCTGTGTCTTTTGGCCAAGTGTTTCCTTGATCACAAAACACTGTACTATGACACAGACCCCTTCCTCTTCTATGTGATGACAGAATACGACTGCAAGGGCTTCCACATTGTGGGCTACTTCTCCAAGGTCAGTGCTTATCCAGGGATTGGGGCATAGGGCAGGTTTGGGTTTGGGTCTACCAGTAGGAAAGAGAAATGTGAAGCCCATGGAGACTGTGGAGTAAGAGGAGAGAGGGAGGCACCTTGACCTGGTCCTGACCCAGGCCTCTTCCTCTTTTCCAGGAAAAGGAGTCCACAGAAGATTACAACGTGGCTTGCATCCTGACCTTGCCTCCTTACCAGCGGCGAGGTTATGGCAAGCTGCTGATTGAGTTCAGTGAGTATGTGGCTGCCTGACCAGCATCCTGGCACACTCAGCAGAGCTTTTGGGTAGCTTTGTAAGCTCCTGTTGCTCTTCTCTGGGCCTGTGCCATAACAGAGTTCTTGGGGAAGGACCAGTGATTATGTACCCAGGTGTGCCCTGAATCTTGCAGGCAGTAGTTGACCAAAGGCTATTAACTCACTAAGCAGATGCAAGATGCCCCGCACTTCCTAAGCACCACTCCTGAGACCACATTCCATCCCCATTTTATTCACTCATCATTCTCGGAATCCTCAAAATAAGTTGTGACTGTAGAGTTGAGGGAAGGGCTTAGCTATTGGCTTGGCAGACACAAAAGCTTGATTTGTTCAAGGTCATGGCTCATTTTAGATACTTTTCTAAAATATTTGTCAGAGAGACAGACAGACAGAAAACAGAGTGAGTATGGGCGTGCCAGGGCTTCCTGCCACTGCAAATGAACACCACACTCATTCACCACCCTGTTCATCTGGCTTTATGTGAGTACTAAGGAATTGAATCTGGGCCATCAGGCTTGGCAAGCAAGTGCCTTTAACCACTGAGCCATCTTTCCAGCCCCTTTGAGATAATTTATTGGTTGAAGGAGAGCCACGTTTCTCTGGAAACTCAGTTGAGCACTTAAACTTGCTGTTGCCCAGCAGTCCAATGGGGAACCAGAAGCTCCATTCCAAGCAGCTCCAAGGGTGTGGTGGTTTCAGGCACTTAAAGCTATAGAGGCAAGTATGGCTCTCAGGGGGTTCTTTGGGACTCTAGTGGATCCAGCAGAACTGAGTAGGAACATGAGGGTGTCACCCCTTCTTTTTTGCTTCCTCTTACAAAACACCAGCCTCCTTGTCCCCCCCCCCCTCTTTTTTGGGGGGAGAGGCGGGTTTCGAGGTAGGCTCTCACTCTAGCCCAGAATGACCTGGAATTCACTACGTAGTTTCTTGCTGGCCTCAGACTCACAAGGATCCTTCTACCTCTACCTCCAGAGTGGGATTAAAGGCATGCACCACCACGCCCAGCTTCCTTGGCCCTCTTATCCCAGAATGCTTGGCTGAAGTCACATGAAACTGAGCAAGAGAACAACACTGACTAGTAGGGATATGGCAAGGGCCAAGGCCCAGTATGAGGCCAGTAAGGCAGAGGAACAGCTTCTACTAAGTACTAGGGATACCCCAGGGCCCTGACAAGAGAATGAAGCTACTCAGTTTTGCAGTGTCTCAAATCTCTTCAGGAACTGCCTAGTGTCAGTACATGCAGGAGGGAAAGGACTGCTATAGAGGTCTGCCACTTGTCTCTGAGGAATGAACTATCAGGCTTGGGAAACACCTTGGTACCCTTACCCATTGATCCTCAACTCATACTAGTCCTAGATCAACAACACTCCCAAGGTCAAAGCTAGGAAGGCTGACTTTAGATCCGAACATTCTCAGGCCCAGGCCAAAGACAAAGGGCTGTCTCAGACAAAAGCTGGAATGGCAAAGGAGAACTGGTTGCATCCCTGTGCCACCAGACTTTTCTGGCGGCCAAGCACCCCTCTCAGTGCCTTTGGCTCCCTCCTATGTTCAGCACATGCTCACTACCATGAGTGAGAATCCGAAAGAGAATGAGGCAGCCTTGCTCTGCTTGTGGACACTTTGCTTGCTTACCCAGCCTCTCCATTGCTCTAGGCTATGAACTCTCTAAAGTGGAAGGCAAGACGGGGACCCCTGAGAAGCCCCTGTCAGATCTTGGCCTTCTATCCTATCGAAGTTACTGGTCCCAGACCATCTTGGAGATCCTGATGGGGCTGAAGTCAGAAAGTGGGGAGAGGCCACAGATCACCATCAAGTGAGCCTGGCTCTGCCTACCTGGGGTGCATGGCATGGCCTGTTTCTGGGGCTCCTGGGAACAGATGAAGGCCCCCCCAGGTACCTGACTTTTACCCTTCCACAGTGAGATCAGTGAAATCACCAGCATTAAGAAAGAGGATGTCATCTCCACCCTGCAGTATCTCAACCTCATCAATTACTACAAGGTTAGGAGGCATGCTGGGGGACAAGTGAGTGGAGTGCAGGTTGCAGACCCTATGTGGCTGACCTCCTGCTGGGTCCATCTTTTTGCCCAGGGCCAGTATATCCTCACTCTGTCAGAGGACATCGTGGATGGGCATGAGCGGGCTATGCTTAAGCGGCTCCTTCGAATCGACTCCAAGTGTCTACACTTCACTCCCAAGGACTGGAGCAAGAGAGGAAAATGGTGACCAGGCACTACCCATTGCAGCGCCAAGAAAGCTAACAGAACTGGGCCTCTAATGGTCTAATCCACCCTCACTGGGGCTCCCAAGAGGCATGCCCAGGGAGACAAGGCTGAGGACAACTCCAAAAGGATGGGTCAGGCCTCTGAAAGGCCAGTCATTGGCCAATACCAAGGCTAGCTCAGGGCTAAGCCAGCTCCTAGGTCAGCTGGCTACAGGCCCAGATCTGTTCTGAACAAGGGACCAGAAGGAGGCAGGCAGCTTGAGTACAGCGACAGGGGTGGGAGCACTCTGGACAGAAGGCTGTTGGTTGTAAAAAGTTTCTTTTGTAAAGTAGGAACTGGGGGTGAAGTGGGTGCTGGCTACAAAATTCTGGCCCCTCTTGCCTCCAGCAATAAATTGTTTCTATAGACCAGATCTAACAAAGGTGCTTGTGTGGGAGTGGAAATCATGTTGGCTTTGGGGCACCAAGGTGCCCAGACTCACAGGTGCTGTGAAGACTTCGTTTATTGGGATGATAACTCATCGGCTCCAAAGTGACCTTGTTAGTGTGCTGTTGTGGCGTGATCCATGGCTTTCATTTCCATGCTTTGGTTCTCAGTCCTCAGGCACTTGTTTGTGAATCTGCAACAGGGGTCCCCTCTACTGTGAGACTTAAAAGATGCCGCAGCTTCCCAAGCTACCTAGTCTGTTCCTCCCGAGCCTTGCTTCATCGGCTCTGGTGTACCCTACCCTAAAGCCCCCCAAATCTCTAGGGATAAGACCAAGGTAGGAGACTAGCGGGATCGTGGAGGGTCCTGTATTTACTTACCTCTGCAGCAAGGCTGG
Source organism: Dipus sagitta (assembly GCA_036346955.1). Classification (NCBI taxonomy): domain Eukaryota; kingdom Metazoa; phylum Chordata; class Mammalia; order Rodentia; family Dipodidae; genus Dipus; species Dipus sagitta. The sequence continues at coordinate 162,277,539 of CM070770.1, read as the reverse complement.
GCCAAGCCAGAGCCCCATGCACTTTGGCATCCGGGCCAGGGATGGACTCCAGGCCCCACAGGGTGAAACGGCTGAAACTGCCGGTGGCTCTGATAAAGCGATCCTGTGAAAGGGGCCTGGCTCAGGATCAGGACGGCCACTACCACCCCTACCCGGCAGCCCTGTCCCTCTGCTCACGAAGTCCCGTTCTAGAGACTCCTGCTCCTCTTCGACGTTCTCCGAACGCCCTGAGGAGTTCTGCTTCCCCGTCAGCCCTTCTCCTTTCTCCGTGACCATCACGTATCCCGCGAGGCCGGGCGGCACGGCCACCTCCTCGCCCCGTAGACTGCGGCCCCGAAACGACACCTGGAGTCCTGCAGGAGGAACGCGCAGGGCCATCAGGCAAGGCCGGGCACTCAACCCCGCGGGGCCCACCTCACAGCTTCCGCGGGGATTGCCGGGAGCAGCGGTCTGGGAGGCTCACCGTCGGCACCCTGGCGGATGGCGGGCGTGAAGAAGCGCTCCACGGGGGCGGGCCTGCTCACCAGGACCTCGCAGGGCAGGAGATGCAGCGTGACGGGGGCGGCGTCCCGCAGCGAGGCTGTGCGCAGGTGAATGCGCTGCTTCTCAAGCGGCTCCTCTCCGCCGCTCTCCATCCTCCAGCTCACGCCAAAGGTGGCGGGCAGAAAGCGCGGAGCCTGTCGGGAGACGGGACAAGTCGGCGCGGAGCCTTGTGGGAAGCGTAGTCTTTCCCCGGAAGCCCGGTGCAAGCCACGCCTCCTTGCAGTCAAGGCCCTTTTTTTTTTTTTTTTTTTTTTTTTTTTTTTTTTTTTTTTGAGGCAAGGTTTCTCAATGTAGCCCAGGCGTGCCTTTCAAACTCATGGCAATACTCCTGCTTCAGCCTCCTTAATGCTGACGTAATATAACACAATTTCTTTACTCTTTATCTGTTGATGCATACCTAAACTGATTTCATGCATAATTTGACTACTATGAATAGTACCAAAATAAGCGTAAATACACAGCATGTCCACGACAGGCTGATTTAGTATCATTCCTTCTGGTGTATACCCACGAGCAATATAACTAGATCATGTGGCAGTCGTAATTTTTTTTTTTTTTTTTTTTTGAGGTAGGGTCTCACTCTAGCTCAGGCTGACCTGGAATTCACTATGGAGTCTCAGGGTGGCCTGGAACTCACAGTGATTCTCCTACCTCTGCCTGCCAAGTGCTGGGATTAAAGGCACCACCATGCCTGGCCTGGCAGTCATATTTTTAAATTAAATTTTTTTTATTTACTTGAGACAGACAAAGAGAATGGGTGCACCAGGGCCTCTAGCCACTGCAAACGAACTCCAGACGCATGCACCACCTTGTGCATCATCTGGCTTACTTGGGTACTGGGAAATCAAACCTGAGTCCTTAGACTTTACAGGCAAGCACCTGAACCACTAAGCTATCTTTTCAGTCCCTGGTAGTTGTAATTATTTTTTGTTATTTTTATTTATTTATTTATTTATTTGAGATCAACAGAGAAAGAGACAGAGAGAGAGAGAGAGAGAGAGAGAGAAAGAAGGAGCACAGCAGGGCCTCCAGCCACTGCAAACGAACTCCAGATGCATGCACCACCTTGTACATCTGGCTTACACGGGTCCTGGGGATTCGAGCCTCGAACTGGGGTCCTTAGGTTTCATAGGCAAGTTCTTAACCACTTAGCCATCTCTCCAGCCCTAGTAATTGTATTTTTTATTTTACTTTCTCTTGTCCCGCCTCCCCCTCATCCCCTTTCCATTTAATCCCTTCTTTCCAACTAGTTCTTCCTCTGCTTTGAAGTATTAGCTATGGAGTTCAAAAAAAAAAATTACGACTGCCATATGATCTAGTTATATTGCTCATGGGTGTATACCAGCTATGGAATTAAGCTATGGATGGCCATGGTAGAATATTGATGGGCCTAATATTGTGCAGGCAAAGAAAGCTACTGTGAGGTCATGAATACAAGGGCAACTTTATCTCTGAAAGACAGGAGTCCAAAGCACTTCTTCCCATCATCTATCTGGCTCTTACATTCTTTATGTCCACTCTTGTGCACTGTCCCATGAGGCTCGGAGGTGATGATATAGATGTGTCATTTAGCCCTGAGCACTCAACACTTATTCCCAGCACTTTAACGGGTTTTGAGTCTTTTCAGTAGCCGCCAGCTGCAAAAAGAAACCTTACCAGGTGTGGTGGCGGACACCTTTAATCCCAGCACTCCAGGAGAGGTAGGAGGATCACTGAGTTCAAGGCCAGCCTGATACTACATAGTGAATTCCAGGTCAGCCTGGGCTAGAGCAAGACCCTACCTCAAAAAAAAAAAATCAATTTTTAAGCCCTCTAAATATTTGTTTATGCCTATTAATGCTGCTCTCACCCTCACTTTTGGTTAGATAAGTTTCTTTTTCTTTTTCTTTTTTTTAAATTTTGTTTTTATTTATTAATTGAGAGAGAGAAAGAATGGGCACACCAGGGCCTCTAGCCACTGCAAATGAACTCCAGATGTGTACGCCCTCTAATGCATATGACTTACATGGGTCCTGGGGAGTCGAACCTGGGTCCTTTGGCTTTGCAGGCAAGCGCCGTAACTGCTAAGCCATCTCTCCAGCTCCCTTCTTTTTCTTTGTTTGGTTTTTTGAGGTAGGGTCTTGCTCTAGCCCAGGCTGACCTGGAATTCACTATGTAGTCTCAGGCTGGCCTTGAACTCATAGTGATTCTCCTACCTCTGCCTCTGGAGTGCTAATATTAAAGGCTTGCATCACCACACCCAGCCAGATGTTCTTTTTTTTTTGTAATATTTATTTATGAGAGGGAGCAAGCAAATTCCAGATGCATGTGCCACTTTGTGTATCTGGCTTTATGTGAGTACTAGGGAATCAAACCTGGGTCATTAGGCTCTGCAGGCAAGCACTTTTTTTCTCTTTTTTATTTTATTTTATATTATTTTATTTTTTATTTAAATACTTTTTATTGACAACTTCCATAATTGTAAACAATATCTCATGGTAATTCCCTCCCCCCACCACTTTACCCTTTGAAACTCCACTCTCCATCATACCTCCTTCCCCTCTCAATCAGTCTCTTTTATTTTGATGTCATGATCTTTTCTTCCTACTATGATGGTCTTGTGTAGGTAGTGTCAGGCACTGTGAGGTCATGGATATCCAGGCCAGTTTGTGTCTGGGGGAGCACGTAGTAAGGAGTCCTACCCTTCCTTTGGCTCTTACATTCTTTCTGCCACCTCTTCCGCAATGGACCCTGAGCCTTGGAAGGTGTGATAGAGATATTTCAGTGCTAAGCATTCCTCTGACACTTCTTCTCAGCACCATGGTATCTTCTGAGTCATCCCAAGGTCACTGCCATCTGAAAAGAGAGAGTTCTCTAGAAAATGTGAGAGTAGCATTAATATATGGGTATGAACATTAAGAAAAGTGCTTACTGGGCAGTTTGGTGAGCATAGTATATATACACTTTTAGCCAGACAGCAGCAGATGTTACACTCCTAGGGCTTATGACTACCCCTGCGGTAGGTTTTCAGTATCATCTGCAGACAGGCACTTTGACCACTGAGCCATCTCTCCAGCTCTGATTTTTTTTAGTTTTTTGAGGTAGGGTCTCACTCTAGCCCAGGCTGACCTGGGATTCACTATGGAGTCTCAGGGTGACCTCAAACTCATAGCGATCCTCCTACCTCTGCCTCCCGAGTGCTGGAATTAAAGGCGTGCGCCACCACACCCAGCGGCTCTGAATTTTTTATTTTTATTTATTTGTTTATTTGAGACAGAGAAAGAGTGAGAGAGAGAATGAGAATGGGCATGCCAGGGCCTCTAGGCACTGCAAATGAACTCCAGACACATGTGCCACCTTATGCCTCTTGCTTACATGGATCCTGGGGAATTGAACCTGGGTCCTTTGGCTTTGCAGGTAAGTGCCTTAACCACTAAGCCATCTCTCGAGCCCTGAATGTTTGTTGTTGTTGTTATTGTTGTTGTTGTTTTGTTTTTCAAGGTAGGGTTTCACTCTAGCCCAGGCTGACCTGGAATTCACTATGGAGTCTCAGGGTGGCCTTGAACTCACAGCAGCACCCTACCTCTGCCTCCTGAGTGCTGGGGTTAAAGGTGTGCACCATCATGCCCAGATAACCTTGAATCTTTTTTTTTTATCATGAATGAATGTTGGATTTTGTTAAATTTCTTTTCTAAACGTATTGATATGATCATGCTGCATTTCTTCTGTAGCTTGTTGTCAGAAAAAAACTTTTTCCCTGGGGAAATGTGAACACACTTTCACCCTAAATAGGGCTCAGATGGCAGACCAAAGTACCATTGCATCAATACCAGTTTGGTGAACCAATGTGTTTACTGGGGTTACTTTTGGAGCCAAGAAAGGGGTTGTTTACAGTAATGTGGAGCCCCCAAAGCAACAGCTTTGATGGGACTCTCAGTATCAAGATTACTCCTTGGATGCTCCTCCCTCAGCCTCAGGATGAAGGCTTACTTACAGAGCATCAGCACCCCAGAGCAGGTGCACCATGAAGTCTCATCCCACCCTGAATGACAACTTCCCTGTAACAGCCGCTTCAAGGAGCTCTTTCTCTCTGTCCAGGAGTATGGAACCCCAGAGCAACACTTCAGTGGGGCTCACTGTATCGAGATTACCTCCCTCATGCTCCTCCCTCAGTCACAGGGTGAGGGCTTACTTACAGAGGATGGAGACCCCAAAGAAGCCACTTCAATGAAGCTCATTGTCCCTCAATCTTTTACTCTCTATATACTCTATCTCCCCAGGAGGCCAAGAGACCTCATCCATCATTACATATAGCTAACACAGGGGGTGCTGAGATCTCAAGTGGGGTCTGATGACTCTCCCCACACCTTCTCTCCTGAGTTGTCCCAGCTGCTTTTTTTCCCCCCTTTTTCTTTTTTGTTGTTTTTTATTTTATTTATTAGTTTTTTGGGGTAGAGTTTTACTCTAGCTCAGGCTGACCTAGGATTCACTATGTAGTCTCAGGGTGGCTTTGAACTCATGTCGATCCTCCTACCTCTGCCTCCTGAGTACTGGGATTAAAGAATTAAAGGTGTACACCACCATGTCTGGCTTGTTGATGCCTTTAAAGCCTAGGAGATAATTTCCTTTTTGAATTTTTTGTTTTCTACTTGACATAAAATAACCTTTAAAGTACAACATAAATCTGAAAATTACTACATGGTAATATGTAGCTATAGAAAATCTATAGCTAGGGCTGGAGAGATGACTTAGCAGTTAAGCACTTGCCTGTGAAGCCTAAGGACCCGGGTTCACGGCTCTATTCCCCAGGACCCATGTTAGCCAGATGCACAAGGGGGCGCACGCGTCTGGAGTTGGTTTGCAGTGGCTGGAGGCCCTGGCGCGCCCATTCTCTCTGTCTCTCTCTTTCTCTCTCCCTCTGTCGCTCTCAAATAAATAAGTAAAAATAAACAACAAAAAAGTTAAAAAAGAAAATCTATAGCTATATCTATATCTATGGTAAGTGTAGTATAATATTCATTGCTTAATTCTCCCAATATAGGGCAAGGTAATTTGTTTCATGAACTTTTTAAAAAAATAATTATTTATTTGAGAGAGAGAGGAAGAGGCAGATAGAGAGAATGGGCACACCAGGACCTCTAGCCACTGCAAACCAACTCCAGACACATGTGCCCCCCATAGCTTACGTGGTTCCTGGGGAATTGAACCGGGGTCCTTAGGCTTTGCAGGCAAATGCCATTTCCCCAGCTTTTTTTTTTTTTTTCCTTTGAGGTAGGGTCTCACTCTAGCCCAGGCTGACCTGGAATTCACTCTGTAGTCTCAGGCTGGCCTCAAACTCACTGAGATCAGCCTACCTCTGCCTCCCAAGTGCTGGGATTAAAGGAGTGTACCACCACGCCCAGCTTCATAAACACATTTTGTTGTTGTCGTTTTTGTTTTGAAATTCATCTTTTACTTACAAATAAAAAATTTTAATAAAAAAAATTAGTAAATGTCCCTTATCAAGTCTAAAGCAATGTAAGAAAACCACTGGCTCTACAGTGATGTATGTGTGGAAGGAGTTCATGCCACTGTTTCTTCAAAGTAGGAAATTGGTGTGGTAACACACACCAGTAATCCCAGTGCTTGGGAGGCAGAGGCAGGATCATGGCAAGAAGTCCAGCCTGGTCTACAGAGTTGAGTTCCAGGCCAGATAGGGTTACATAGAGAGACTATTTTGAAAACAGGAATAAAAACAAAATCTATAATGATTTTGTTTAAAAAAGAAAAAAAAATCCCAAGATTTTGTGCAAGAATTAAAATATGTACAAGAATTAAAAAATAAAAATAGCTTTCAACTTCAGTCTCTGGCCAAATGTATGAGATGAAAAGGATGTCACTTCCATTCAGTAACAGTCCTCCCCAAGACAAGAGCATTTGAGCAAAGGACTCAGTAGGCATTTAGAGTATCTGCTCCAGGAATAGAAAGACCCATATCTTTTTCTTTTTCTTTCTTTCTTTCTTTTTCTTTCTTTCTTTCTTTCTTTTTTTTGGAGAGAGAGAAAATAGGCAGGGAGAGAGAGAATGGGTGCACCAGAACCTCCAGCCACTTCAAAGGAACTCCAGAGGCTGCGCCCCCTTGTGCATCTGGCGAACCTGGGTTCTGGGAAATTGAACCTGGATCTTTTGGATTTGCAGGCAAGCGCCTTAACCACTAAGCCATTTCTCCAGCCTGAGACCCCAATATTTAAGGGCCAAACTTTCAGCTGCTCTACTTAGTTTGGTCTGCTGTTCCACCCTTTGTTCTTCTAGGATTCCTTCAATAAACACTTGCTGGAGGGGCGTGTCATCCTCCTTTTCCAAGTCTATTTCTCCTACTAGGACCACATTTTCTTCCCACAAAGATCCCTCAAGAAGCCCCTCGTGGTGGCACACGCCTTTAATCCCAGCATTCGGGAGGCAGAGGTAGGAGGATTGCAGAGAGTTCAAAGCCACCCTCAGACTACATAGTGAATTCCAGGTCAGCCTGGGCTAGAGTGAGACCCTACCTCGGAAAAAAAGAAAAAAAAAAAAAATCCCTCGAGGAAGCCGGGCATGGTGACGCATGCCTTTAATCCCAGCACTGGGGAGGCAGAGGTAGGAGGATCGCCTTGAGTTCAAGGCCACCCTGAGACTATATGGTGAATTCCGGGTCACCCTGAGCTAGAGTAGGACCCTACTTCGAAAAACCAACCAAACAAACAAACAAACAAAAAAAATCCCTCAAGGAATATCGCTATACTTTTTGCCCACGTGAATACACTCCACAGTCTGATGTAGCACTGTTAGCAAACTGATCAATGCTTCTTAAAAAGGCTATAAATGGGGCTGAGGGATGGCTTAGCGGTTAAGGCATTTGCCTGCAAAGCCAAATGACACAGATTCAGTTCTCCAGGACCCACGTTAGCCAAATGCACAAGGGTGCGCACGCGTCTGGAGTTTGTTTGCAGTGGCTGGAGGCCCTGGCGCACCCATTCTCCCTCTTTCTCTGTCAAATAAATAAAAAGATAGCCCATCCACCCCCCGCAGTCGCCACCTCGGTAGGGCTGGAAAGGAACCGGGCCCCTCTTCACCTGCACGTCCGCACTGGCATCCGGCCGCCTGGGCCTGCCCTTTGTTTTTTGGTTTTTCGATGTTCATGAACTCTTTGTGGAATGGGCAATTCCATCAGACAATGTTCATGTTATTTAAAGTTGGTTTACCACTCTGTACCTTTATGTGGAGACTTGACTACTTTACCAGTAATATGTATACTCATGGCGATCCTCTGATCCTTCTACCTCTGTCTCCTAAATGGTCCGACTAAAGGAGTGCGCCACCACACCGGCTGATCAGAGAGCTCAACATCCGGATGGCCGCATGCCCCAGAGAGGGCAGGGATGCTACCCTCTGTACCACCTCTCATATGCTTTGCCCATGTGTCTGTTCATCCATACCCTCTGTTTGTTGTTTGAGATAGAGTCTCACTATGTAGCTCTGCCAGGCAATCGTCCTGCTTCCAGCTCTGCAGTGTTGGGATTACAGGCATGAACCACTATGCCTGGTGATATAATATCCTTTTTATTTATTTATTTTTTGAGGCAAGCCCAACACACTGACCTTTTTTCAATATCTTTTTATTTATTTATCTGATATGAGGAAGAGAGAGAGAGAGAAGGAAAGAGAGAGAGAGAATGGGTATGGCAGGGCCTCAAGCCACTACAAATAAACCGTAGATGCATGTGCCACCTTGTGCATCTGGCCTACATGGGCCCTGGGGAATCGAACCTTGGTTCTTTGGCTTTGCAGGCAAGTGTCTTAACTGCTAAACCATCTCTCAAGGTCAATATCTTTTTTTTTGTAGTACAATATTTTTACACATTTTATACATATATATTTTATAAGGGAGCTGCTGAAAATACTATATGTTAACACTGACAATATGATACACAAGGGGGAGGGTGTCAGGGAATGGCCAGGGTCACAGGCTTAGAACAAGAACCTTTCAATAGACTGCTGAATGGACTGGGTCCACTGCTTGAGCTGAGAGCCTTCTTTGATGGTGACAGAACAGGCAGTGACAGACCTCGAGACCCCACAGGCTTGGCACAGGGCCTGCTTGGAACGCACAAACACATAGGGGACATTCTTGTCTTCACACAGCAGTGGGAGGTGCAGGATGATCTCCAAGGGCTCAGCATCTGCTGCCATCATGATGAACCCGCAGATGCCCTTGCTCAGTGTTTTGGTGGCCTCATTGGCTCCTTTCCGAAGCTGTTTATAGTTACGCAGTTGCTAAACAAGGTTCAGTATTTTTTTTCTTTTTTCGTTTCTTTTCTTTTTTTTTTTTTTTTTCTTTAGTTTTCTGAGGTAGGGTCTCACTCTAGCCCAGGCTGACCTGGAATTCACTATGTAGTCTCAGGGTGGCCTCGAACTCTCAGCAATCCTCCTCTCCTCTGCCTCCCAAGTGCTGAGATTAAAGGTGTGCGCCACCATGCCCAGCTAAAGTCCAGTACTTTCTTGGCAAGGTGGCATCTGTGAGCAGATAGTCCTTTGGATTAAGATCAGCCTCTATCAGGGCTGCAGTCGCCGGCCTCGCCACCTCACCCTCAATATCGTTTTTTATTTTTAAGATAAAGCAGAGCAAATTTTATTCAAAAGCAGAAGTGAGCCGGGCATGGTGGCGCACACCTTTGATCCCAGCACTCGGGAGGCAGAGGTAGGAGGATTGCTGAGAGTTCAAGGCCACCCTGAGACTACATAGTGAATTCCAGGTCAGCCTGGGCTACAGCAAGACCCTACCTTGAAAAACCAAAAATAAATAAATAAATAAATAAATAAATAAATAAATAAAAACCAGAAGTGAAACAGCAGAGAGAAATAGACTTTTTATTTTGTTTTGTTTTTGTTTTTGTTTTTGAAGTAGGGTCTCACACTAGCCCAGGCTGACCTGGAAGTCTCAGGGTGACCTCAAACTCCCAGCGATCTTCCTACTTCTGCCTCCTGAGTGCTGGGATTAAAGGCGTGTGCCACCACACCCAGCTTTTGAAACAGGCTGTTTTTGAGAGAGGATCTGGAAACCACAATGCCAATTTGTTTCCTTGAGTTCTGTAACTATCCTAGAAATGATCAAACCCAGAGAAGCATTGTGGAAACCCTGCCTTATAGCCTGTTGGTCAGAATCAGGTCACAACCTGGTACTTACTGTAGGTCTAAATTGCGGGACAGAACACTTAGGCCTGTTTTGGTGAGGGAAGTTGAAAGTCATCTGGTGTCTAGCACTGTAATAGTGAATGGACAAAGTGGATAGGTACATGGATGGATAGAAAGATGGGCATACACGATGGTCAGTCCTTACCTGGGCCAATTATCTTATTCTAAGACTAAGGATTAACATCACTTTTTGCATCTGTGTGAAAATAACTGCATGTGAATTTCCTTACCACCAGTAATCTGTTGGGCTTGCCTCAAAAAAAAAAAAAAAAAAAAAAAAAAAGGAAAGAAAGAAAAGAACAGAACAGAAAACGAAAAAAGCAGGAAAGAGAATGCCCCCCCCCCCCCCCACACACACCTGCCAGCAATGCTGGGAGGGGAGAGGAAAACACCAGGGAAGAATTTCCCTCTCACAGGGAATAGCAGTCTCTGGAGGAAGGGGCTCACCCACATGGCTCAAGCCCATCCACATGAATCAGGCATGCAACTAGAATGAGCCTCATCAATCATCACCTGATCGATTGGTGGGCCCAGGAAGAACACTGACTCAGGAAGGACCCACCCGAGGGTAGGGAGGGAGTGCTAAACCACAAAAATTGAGGAAGAAACAGGAAGGTGTTTCTGAGGAGGGATTAGGAAATTGCTGCTTATAGCCATTTTGGATGAGACTGAATCAGATGTGGGTTCTAGTCTTGCCAGGGCTTAGCATCCATGTTTCTGTGGGTCAGTCCCTAGGTAACTACCTATCAGAAAAAAGCTGTCTTGCTCCTAATCAGTATAAGTGAGAGGGGCTGGACTGCAGGCAGGGAATTCAACAGCTCCAGTGGTGGCTTTTCTGAGACCTACTTTTTCAGTCTTGCCAGAGACTGTTTAAGGACCTGACATTGTGTTTTACATTCTTTCTCTATTGAAAGCAGCTAGACAAGTTTCTGTTTCTTAGAACTAACACCTTCCTGGTTTGGCAAAGGTTTACAAGGAGCCAGGCATGGTAGCACAAGCCTTTAATCCCAGCACTCTAGAGGCAGAGGTAGGATTGCTGTGAGTTCAAGGACACCCTAAGACTACATAGAGAATTCCCTGAGATTACATAGAGAATTCCAGGTCAGCCTGGGCTAGAGTGAGACCCTACCTTGAAAAAATAAAAACAAAAAAAGTTATTATTATTTTTGAGCTTGTGGGCAGGGGAAATGACTCAGCCATTAAAGGTGCTTGCTTGCAAAGTCTGATGGCCCATGTCCGAATCCCCAGTACCCACGTAAAGCCAGATGCACAGAGTGGTATATTCATCTGAGTTCATATGCAGTAGCAAGAGGATCCCTGGCATACCCATTCTCCAATCTCTCTCTCCCTCCCTCCCTCTCTCTCTCTCTCTCTCTGTCTCGTCTATGGACGTAACCCAGCTTCTTCTGCGATTAATGCTGTTCTCCTGGAATTTGTAAGTTTGAAATAAATCCTTTCCTCCTGTAAGAAGCTTTTGGGTGGTTCTTATTTTATTTATATTTATTATTTTTATTCATTTTTTTGGGGGGGGTGTTTCAAGGTAGGGTCTCCCTCTAGTCCAGGCTGACCTGGAATTCACTATGCAGTCTCAGGGTGACCTCTTGAACTAACAGTGGTCCTCCTACCTCTGTCTCCCAAGTGCTGGATTAAAGGCAGTGCGCCACCATGCCCGGCTTTTTTTTTTTTTTTTTTTATTTTGATTAACCTGTCCACCACACTTCCTTTATTCAGTCTCTTCCTCTGACCTCACTTAGGCCATTCCACCCCAAGTAATCTGTTCATCTATTTACATATAATCAACACCATCCCCTTAAGTCTTCCCCTGTCCTCCCTCCGTTCTAGCTTACTGGCCTTTGCTACTGATTTTTACCCCAACTCATACACAAGTCTGAACATTTGTAGCTAGGACCTACATATGAGAGAGAACATGTGGCGTTTGGCTTTCTGGGCCTGTGTTACCTCATTTAGTATAATCCTTTCCAGATCAATCCATTTCCCTGAAAATTTCATAATTTCATTTTTCTTTGCTGCTGAACAGAACTCCATTGTATAAATGTACCACATCTTCATTATTCACTCATTAGTCAAGGGATATCCAGACTGGTTCCATTTCTTAGGTATTGTGAATAGAGTGACAATTAACATAGATGTGCAAGTATCTCTAAAGTAGAGAGACGGAGTCCTTAGGATTTATCCCTAGGAGTGCTATAGCTAGGTCATATGGTAAATCTATTTTTAGCTGTCTCAAGAACCTCCACACTGATTTCTACAATGGCTGTACCAGTTTACATTTCCACCAATAGTGTAGAAAGGTTCCTCTTTTACTGCATTCTTGCCAGCATTTATATTGTCTCCCCCTGCCCCCAAGATAGGGTCTCACTCTAGTACAGGCTGTCCTGGAACTGACTATGTAGTCTCAGGCCTCAAACTCATAGTGATCCTCCTACCTCTGCCTCTCAAGTGCTGGGATTAAAGGTGTGAGCCACCATGCCTTGGCCTATTCCAGGTTTTCTTTTTGTTCCTTCCAAATGAATTTTAGGATTTTTTTTTTAATTTCCATGAAGAATGCCATTGAAATTTTGATGTGGATTGCATTGAATGTGTAGATTGCTTTCGGTAAGATTGACAATTTCACAATATTGATTCTTCCAATCCAAGAACATGGGATGTCTTTCCATTTCCTAGTGTCTTCTGCAATTTCTCTTTCGTTTTTTATTTTTATTTTCTTTTTAAAATTATTTATTTTATCTATTTGAGAGAAAGAGAAAGAGGTAGATAGAAAATGAGCACACCAGGGCCTTCAGCCACTGCAAATGAACTCCAGACACATATGCCACCTTGTGCATCTGGCTTATGTGGGTTCTGGGGAATCGAACCTAGGTACTTTGGACTTCACAGGCAAACACCTTAACCACTTAGCCATCTCTCCATTCCAGTTTCTCTCTTGAGTTTTTTAAAGTTTTCATTTAGGGCTGGAGAGATGGCTTAGTGGTTAAGGCACTTGCCTACAAAGCCAAAGGACCCAGGTTCAATTCCCCAGAACCCTGTAAGCCAAATGCACAAGGTGGCTCACTGTAGTAGGCAGTTTCAGGTTCGCTGAGATGAACTTCCAGACCAGGCACAGTTAAGGAAGCTTACATTTACTGAAGTTTACAGATCCAGGGGAAATTCCATAATGGCAGAAGAAGCTGGTCTTGCCTTCACAGGACCAAACACACAGAGAGAAGCACAAGCCCAAGAGTCGCACAGCACAGCACCCTTCAGGAATTCCAACTGGGCACACTTTGCATATCTTTAGTTTGAAATCCCACACCCACCACCACATCTTAGGGCTGGACCCTAAGATCCACCCAATGACACCACCTCCAGCCAGTTGGCTACAGATGCAAACTACAAACTAATAAAATAGTGAATATATTGGGGGCCATCTATTCAAACTACCACACTCATGTATCTGTATTGGAGGCCCTGGCATGCCCATTCTCTCTCTCAAGTAAATAAATAAATTTAAAACATATTTTTTTTAAAAAAGTTTTCATTTAGAGGTTCCTCACTTCCTTGGTTAGGCTTATTCCAAGGTACATTATTATTATTATTATTATTATTATTATTATTATTACTTTGTGGCCATTGTGAATGGGAGTGATTCCCTGATTTCATCCTCTGCATGTTTGTTGTTAGTGTATAGGAAGGATACTGATTTCTGTGTATTTATTTTGTACTCTGCTATGTTGCTAAAAGTGTTTATCAGGTCTAACAGTTTGCTGGTAGAGTCTTTAGGGTCCTTTATGTATATAGAATCACATCACCTGCAAATGATAATTTGATCTCTTCCTTTCCAATTTGTATCCCTTTTATGTGTGTCTCAGCCTGCCAAATGCTGGGATTAAAGGCGTGTGCCACCACGCCTGGCTGATCTTTTTGATATGTTCTTGTATTCTGTTTGTCAGTATTTTAAAACTTTTATTTTTATTTATTTATTAGAGAGAGAGAGAAATAGGCAGAGAGAGAGAGAGAGAAAGAAAGAAAATGGGCCTACCAGGACCTTCAGCCACTGCAAACAAAGTCAAGACTCATGAACCACCTTGTGCATCTGGCTTACGTGGGTACTAGGGAATTGAACCTAGGTCCTTAGGCTTCACAGGCAAGCCCCTTAACCACTAGGCCATCTCTCCAGCCTGTTTGCCAGTATTTTGTAGAGAATTTTTGCATCAATTTTCATGAGAGAGATTGATGTGTAATTTTTTTTTCTTTTTTCTTTTTGGTTTTTCGAGGTAGGGTCTCACTCTGGTCCAGGCTGACCTGGAATTAACTCTGTAGTCTCAGGGTGGCCTCGAACTCACGGGGATCCTCCTACCTCCACCTCCTGAGTGCTAGGATTAAAGGCGTGCGCCACCACGCCCAGCTAATTTTCTTCCTTTCTTTTTTTTTTTTTTTTTTGTTCTGTCTTTGTTTGGTTTTGGTATCGGGGTGATGCTGGCTTCATAGAAGGAGCTTGTTAGAATTACTTCCTTTTCTCTTTGATGGAAAAGTTTAAGAAGCATTGTTGTTAGTTCTTCTGTGAAGGTCTGGTAAAATTCACTTATGAAGCCATCTGTGCCTGAACTTTACTTGGGAGATTTTTTATAATTGTTTTGATATCCATGCTTGTTATAGGTATGTTTAAATGGTTTATCTCATCTTGACTTAATTTTGGTAGGTCATATAAATCAAGGAAATCATCCATTTCTTTCAGATTTTCAAACAATGGAGTATATGTTCTTAAAATATGTCCTCATGATTATCTGAATTTCTTTGGTATCTGTGCAGTGGTGCCTTTTTCATTTCTAATTTTATTGTGTCTCTTCTCTATTTCTTTTGGTCAGATTTGCTAAGGGTTAAGGGTTTATCAATCTTGTTTATCCTTTCAAAGAACCAACTCTTTGTTTCATTAATTCTTTCTTTTGTTGTTTCTATTTCATTAATTTCTGCCCTAATCTTTTTCTTCCCATCTACTGATTTTTGGTTTGCCTTGTTCTTCTTTTTCCAAGGCCTTAAGGTGAAGCATTAAGTTGTTTACTTGTGACCTTTCTAATTTTTTAATATAGGCATTTAAAGGTACAAATTTCCCTATTAGAGCTGCTGCCTTCATTGTGTCCCAAAGGTTTTGGTATGCTGTGTTCTCATTATCATTTGATTGTATGAATTTTTTGATTTCCTTCTTGATTTATTCATTCCATCATTTAGTAGTATACTGTTTAGTTTCCATGATTTTGTGCATGCTGTATAGCTTTTCTTGCTGTTGATTTGTAATTTAATCCCATTGTGATCAGATGGAATGCAAGGAATTCTTTCAATTTTCCTGTATTTGTTAAGATTTGCTTTGTGTCTTAATATATGGTCTATTTGAGAATGTTCCATATGCTGCTGAAAAGAATGTGTATTATTCAGCATTTGGATGGATGTAGATATCTGTTAGGTCCATTTGTTGTATGAACTCATTCAATCTAGATGCTTGTTTACTTTTTTGCTGGGATGACCTGTCAGTTAATAAGAGTGGGATATTGAAGGCATCCACTACAATTGTGCTTGATGTTCTCTGTGACTTTAAGTCTAATAGTTTGATGAAATTCTGAGCCCCCAAATTAGGTACGTATATATGTCCCACCACCTAGAGCCTTTTGTGGTGGTGGCTCAGCCCCCAACCAGCTACCACATAGCTATCTGCCTGCCCCGACTCCATGCTGTTGCTGTGGCTAGAGGCAGCCCAGGTAGATGGAGTGCCAGTGGTCCTAAGGACCAATGATTGGGACTTGCTGCCTCTGGCAGGGGACTATATCCGTGGGCTTGCAGCCTGCTAAATAAAACCTACAAGACCAAATGGGACAGGACTGTGGCTCTTGGGACTGCACGTCAGCCTATTCTGTTCATATACGCACCTTCTCTTCCTCTCTCCATTTCTTTATCCCTCGGCTTAGCACTATGGTAAGCACTTTTCCCTGGTTCCTTGCCCTCCACTCCTAAACCATCCCTCTCTGCTCCACCACCCACAAACATCCCAGCGTGTGTGCCAATAGCATGCACCTGCAGCTAGCGGCAGGTTCCCTCTCCCAACCGCTTCCTTCAAACTAAGCAGCTCTAAGCCACACTCCCTCTCATTTCTCACTTCTCTGTTGGCTCAAACCAGCTCCCCCTTCCTCTGCTGACCCACTAGTGCTGTCACTTCTGGCCTGGCAGTTTGCATCCCATCACTGGTTCTCCAGCTCCTTGTCCCTCCCCCTTTCTCCCTTTGTCTAAAGTCCACCCTCCCCCCAGATATTAATAAACTCCGTTTCCCAAAAATGTGTGGTCTCAGTCCTCTTACTTGAACCCTCTTTCACTATGGAGGTCTACAATGTTAGGATTTAGTCTGGAACTTGTGTGTGTGTGCGTGTGTGTGTAGTACATGCATGTGTGTAAGCACACATATGCAGGAGCGTGTGCACGTAGGTGGGAGCCAGAGGTTGATGTCTTCCCTTACACTCTCCACTTCACTCATTAAGTCTCTTACTTGAAACTAGAGCTCATGGATTTGGCTACTCCAGCTAGCCAGTTCCCCCATCTCCACTTCGAGGCTGGGATTACAGGCAGGCCACACACCCTGTGGATACTGCAGATCCAAATTCCAGTCCTCATACTTGTGTAGCGAGCACTTTATCCACCACGCCATCTCCCCAGCCCCAGTCTGGAACTCTTTATATATCTAAGTATTTATTTATTTGAGAGGGAGAAAGAATGGGCACATCAGGGCCTCCTGCCACTGCAAACGAATTCCAGACATATGCACAACCTTGTGCATCTGGTTTATGTGGGTACTGATAGTTGAACATGGGTCCTTGGGCTTCAAGGACAAATGCCTCAACTGCTAAGCCATCTCTCCAGTCCCTGGAACTTTTTTTTTTTTTTTTTTTCCCAAGGTAGGGCCTCACTCTAGCCCAGGCTGACCTGGAATTCACTATGGAGTCTCAGGGTGGCCTCGAACTTATGGCAATCCTCCTACCTCTGCCTCCCGAGTGCTGGGATTAAAGGCGTGCACCACCACGCCCGGTCCCTGGAATTTTCTTGAGGCTTATGACCCACATCAGAATGCCTATAGACTATGCCTAGTCTAGGTCCAAAAGAAAACAAGACAGGGCTGAAGAGATGGTTCAGTGATTAAAGGTGCTTGCATGCAAAGCCTGACAGGCTGGATTCAATTCCCAAATACCCACATAAAGCCAGATGTACAAAGTAGTACATGCATCTGGAGTTCTTTGCGGTGGCAAGAGGCCCTGGCAAGCCCATTATCTCCCCCACCCCCCCGCACCTGCAAATAAATCTAAACAAAAATAAAAAATAAAAAAAAAACCAAGCCAGTGAAAGTGGATGAACATTGCTTTTTTCTTTTCCTCTTGGGGAAGAAGTTACAGGAGTATTTATGCCCTTAGCAGTCCCTTGGGATAGTCCCAAGAGCCATAGTCCTGTCCCATTTGATCTTGTAGGTTTTATTTAGCAGGGTGCAAGCCCACGGATATAGTCCCCTGCCAGAGGTAGCAAGTCCCAATCATTGGTCCTTAGGACCACTGGCACTCCATCTACCTGGGCTGCCTCTAGCCGGAGCAACAGCATGGAGTCGGGTGGCAGGCAGATAGCTATGTGGTAGCTGGTTGGGGGCTGAGCCACCACCACAAAAGGCTCTAGGTGGTGGGACACCAAGGCCTCCAGGCCCTGTGGCCCAAGGGGGCACCACACACAACTTTCCACACCCTTTGGGAGGCAAGAGTCCCACAACCTCTCAAAGAAGTCCCTCTCAGAACCCTTGGGGATCTGGGGGAAAGGCAAAAAGAGGTTAGCAAAGTTCACAGTCAGGGGTGGCAGGTGGGCATGGCATGTGAGGCCAGTGGGGGTGGTGTAAAGGGCCTGTACGTGCAGCTGAGCAGGGGCTGGACGTTGGGGCTGTAAGGGCAGGTACAGAGGGTGGGCAGGCCGGCCTGGACACAGGCAGGGTATGTGGATGGCCTTCAAAGGTGCATAGAGTTGTCCTTGCACGCAGAAGCGCAGCTCCAAGGAGTAGGCAGGGTCCAGCACCTCCACCTGCAGCTGCAGCACGGGGAGTGGGCCTTTGGCCCTGTGAGGCTCCACACTTAACCGAATTGGAGGCGGGGTCTCCTGCACCATCAGTGTTGCAACAAAGCCCTGGTTTTCAGCCACCAGTGATGAGGCCAGTGCAGGTGTAGCAAGTGAAGGGCCCAGGGCAACTCCCAACTTGGGCCCTGCCAGGTGGGCCAAGAGACTGTAGTAGAGGCGGGCATGATCCCGCCCATCAGGGTCCTCTAGCTGCCTGGCTAGTCCCTGAAGCAAGTCTGCTAGGCCGTGCCCCCCACCTGTCCGCAGCAGGGCCTGGCAGACCCGAAGCAAGGCCTGCTGTCGACCCCAGTCGGTGCAATGGATGGCTGCAGCCTGCAGAAAGTTGAGGGTGGCCCTGTGAGCACCTCCCTCTGCCACTTTTTCTAGCATTTGCAGGTGACAGCGAAGAGCTTCACCCTTGCATGGTCTGGTGACCACCTCCTGCCAGAGCAGCTCCTTGAGAGGTCTCCCGAGCTCAGGACCCACCCGATCCAAGAGGTCCACAAAGCGGGGAGCCAGCAAAGGCTGAGCTCGGTACAGCTGGGACAGTCCCTGAATCAAGGGCTTTAGAACTGAGGGTTGCATGGCCAGGCAGCTGGCCACCAGGTATGAGGCCTGGAAACACAGAGTGGCCAAGTCCTGAGGACTACCATCCAGGGCTGCCCTCTGCCGCAGGCCAGCCAGCAGCTCCAACAGGTACTGCCGTGGACTTGGAACCTGACCTTTCTCCTCTTCCTCATCCTCAGCACAGAGCAGACACAGCAAATGCAGGCGGGCCAGGAAGGCCATCGGGTCATTCAGGAGATCAGGCATGAGGCTGCGGCATAGCTGGTGCCCCAGCAGTAGCGGGGCAGCCTCCTCCCCTTCCAAACCCAGTGGTGAATTCTCAGGGAAGCTTAGGAGACAGTGCAGGTAAAAGAGGTGCATAGGTGAGGGCAAGGCTGGGTGCTGGGCAGCCAAGGTGAGCCTGCGGAGCAGTAGAGCCTCATCCTGGGCAGTGAACAGGGCCTCACCAAAGGCCGCCTTCAGAGCAAGAACAGAGTGCAGCAGGGTCACTTGAGCTGTGCCGAGCAGCCGAGCCAGCTGGGGCTTAAAGATCACAGGCGATTGTCCCCGAAGACCCCGCAGGGCCCAGCCCAGCAGCCACAGAAGTTGGGCTTGGGCCACAGTAGTGAGCAGGTAGGAAGTATCCAAAAGCTGGGCCACAGCAGCTCTCAGCTCCCTGGCTTCCTCAGGGCTGGCCTCTAGCCCTGCAAGGCCAGGCTCCTTCTCAGCTGCAGGCCAGCTGGGTGTCTGGGGCTGAAGCTGGTCATCCGCCTCTTCAGCTAATGTCCAGTCCCAGGAGCCACCCCCAGGGGAGGAGACCCCAGCCACAAGCAAATCCTGCAGGCCAGCTCCAGACCTGGACTGTACCACCAAGGTATTGCGCAGGACGAGTGCCAGAAGCATGCTGAGTGGCTGAATGGGACCCGCCTGCCCCGGGAGGCTCCGTAGCAGCCCCAGAGAGCCTCTCAGGAGCCCAGGCTTGCAGCTTTCCAGCTCTCGAAGGCACTCACACGCCGTGGCCTGTAGAAGTCGCTGTTCCGAGGTGGGTCCAAAGCCTCTCCCCACATCACGACCTAAAGCCAAGCCAAGCAGCAAGGGTAGAAGCCGGCAGGAGGCTCCTGAAGTGGGGCTCAGGGCACCTCCGGTCAGCAGGGTTGTGGTGGCTGCTAACAGCAGGGGTCGTCGGAGAGCTGAGGGCCTTGGGGGTAGAAGGAGGAGAGTGTCCAATAGGAAGGTGGCAGCAGCCTCCGCAGCAAGAGCATCAGGCCACAGTTTGTCGGGGTACTCCAAGCTCAGTGCCAGCAAGGAAACCTGGGATGAGGGATTTAGGGTTCATGATTCGGTTGGCTGGGTGGACCACGTGGGCTATGGCAGGAGACAGGGGCAGCTCAGAGGGCCTACCTTGGTTGGCTCGCTCAGCTTTTCATTCCTCAGGTCACTCAGCAGGTCGCGACCCAAATCCTCACTCTCGGCGCCGGCCATGAATGTAGATGGGCTCATCCGGAAAGCAGCCAGGCGCTGGGCCCATGCTTCCCGGCTCAAGGGCCCCATGGCCGGGCAGGTCACGCAGTTCTCTGCAGAGGAGAAGGAACGTCAATGCTTTCCCACGGCCGCCAGAGGGCGCCCCGGTGCTCTGCCACCCGTGCCGGGGCAGCTGTCACCCCAGGGTCGTACTGCAGGAACCCCGTGTCTGGGTCCTCTGCTGAAGCTAGAGGCTTCGGAGCTGATTCCGGGAGCGGCGGCCATGGCCCCTACGGGACAGGACGCCAGCGACCAGGGCGGGGGCGCTTGGGAGGTGCGTGCCGAGAGCTCATTAGGCAGGCCGCCCGCCCGCCCGCCTACGGCCGGCACCGAAACCACGGCGTCTCCCGGGCCCCTGGCGCCCGTGGTAACGGGCCGGCTGCTCTCACCGCCTGAGTCAGCCGCCGCGGGCGCTCGGTCGGCTCCTTCCGGGCGGGGTGCGCGGCGCGTGGGCGGCCGGGACCTGGCGGGCCTCGGGGGCGGGGCGTAACGGGGCACCGCCTGGCCGGCAGGTGCCGACTCGCCGGTTTCGCTGGGGCTGAGTAACTGTCCCGCCGCGCAGGCCCCCTTCCCCGAAACCGCCGCAGGCACGGACTGAGGTCGAGTCGGGTGGGCCGGGCTCCCGGCGCCCGCTTCCCAGGGCGGCGGTGTTCCCAGCAGGTCCGCCAGCGCGCCCCCTACCGGCGCCCGCGCGCCCGCCCGCCCGGGCCTCTGCGCGCCGCCCGGGGCTGCTGCGGGCTGCAGGTCCTCCGGCGGCCGCTGGGGGGAGCGCGCGGAGCGGTCCCGGGGCGCTTCAGGAAGAGCGTGCTTGTGGGCCGCGGGCGAACCGGTCCAACCGGCGCCGCAGGGCTTGGCTTGGCGTCCCCAACGCTGGCCCGGGCCCCCCCCCCCCACACCACCCGTTCGGCTTGGGGGCGAGGAGCAGGCGCCAGGGTCGCAGCCGGGCGGCATCTGCTCAGCTGTGCCCGAGACCTTGCCGATCGCTGACCGGGGTCGGGTGGGAGCTGGGGCGGGGGTGGGGGGGGAGTAAACGGGCGGGGCGGGGCGGGGCCAGAAGCCGGAAAACAACGGAATCCCGGGACGTACGGGTTGCCGGGGCCTTACAGAGTCACTGGGCTGTCAGTGCGTTTGCAGCGCTTCTAGCACAGAGTCAAGGCTTTGGTAGAGGGAGGTCCAGCCTTCCCAGTCCTGGGGCCACGCACTCAGTGGAGTCCGGGGGCCTGGATCCCTGCTATTCCAGGGTACTAGGGGCCTGAGCCTTAGACTCTTTGAGAAGCTTCAACTAACTATGCCAGAGGCCCAGGATGTGGATGCCCTACTGACCGCTGGGTTCCAGGGCACAGAACTGCGGGCATCCAAACCTTGCCGCCCACCTTCATAAGGCCTCGGGCTCTAATGAGCCGCTTTGAAGATTAAAAGCCTGAGCCCCTATGCCAGTCGCTGCCAACTCTCCTCTCCCTTTTTCCTCCAGGCAGCCCAAACTCCTCCCTACCCCACCCTGCCCCCGCTCTAGATTGGAGTGATGCATTAGGGAGCTGAAAAGAAAGGTGCCAGGGTGCCCAGGGCTGGTGGGGAGGAATGGTGATGGAGACAGGGTGCCACCAGAGGAGCTGGTCCAGCTAGAAGGCCTGGTCCTGGCTCCTCTGGGCTCTGGCTCCACAGCTGACTCACAGGCGGCAACCCCAAACCACTTCCCTCTAGGTGCCTCAGTTTCCCCATCTATAAATTGGGAGTGATGACTCCTGCCCAAGGGGCTGTAGGGTGGGGCGCCTGGCTAATTAAGCCTAAGATGAAAGAGGCCAGGATGAGAGCAGCCCTGGGCAGGGAAGGCAGCTTGGAGGAGCCTGTCTGGTTTCCCTGTCTGAGGCCCAGAGGGCGCTGATAACTGCAGGTCCTGTCTCACCGCTCTCCAGGAGCCTGGAAGGATTATTAAACCCGTGTTACAAGGAGAGAGGCTTCCAGGGGTCAGGGAGTCCGACTCTGGCTCTGCCCCAAGCCTCTGATGGTGTGGCCTCTGCCAACCTCCAGCCTTCCTGGGCCTTGGCCCTTTGATGTCCCTTGTGTGGTTTCCAGAGCTATGATGGATGCATCTGAGTGGACTCACTGGGGCCGACAGAAGCCCTGGGGTAGCCTTCACTGATAGAACTAAGAGAGGTGCAGTTATTGGCACAAAATTCCAGAGCTCCTCATAGGGGAAACTGGACTTTTGCAAGCAACCCCTCTCTGCCTGCCTCCCAACGCGTTCGTACACACACACACACACACACACACACTACTATTTTTAGCTCTCTTGGCTGTCCAAGTTCCTGTATGGATCCTGCTCTCACCTGCCTTCCCAAGTGTCTGCTTTCCCCCCAACGCCCCCCCCCCTTTTTTTTTTGAGGTAGAGTCTCACTCTAGTTCAGGCTGACCTGGAATTCACTATGTAGTCTCAGGATGGCCTTGAACTCATGGCGATACTCCTACCTCTGCTTCCCGAGAGCTGGGATTAAAAACGTGCGCCACCACACCTGGCTCTGCTCCCCTATTGGAAGTGATTCTGGCTCTATCCTTGCCACAAGCTGGGCATACAGAAGTGACCTCAACCCACTATCAGGTCCTCCTGAGAAAGCAGCATGCCTGCTACAAAGGCCCAGGTAAGAACCACAGCCAGAGCAAGCAGTTCCTACTCATGCCCTTCTCTCACCCCTCTACCCTGCCGAGTTTCCTTCCTCCCCATGCAGCTGAGTTCTGGGGAGACCTAAGCTATAAAGCTGGGGAAAGGAAAATCCATTTTCTAAAGGGTTCTAAGCCTCAGTTTTCTCATCTGTAAAAAAAAAAAAAAAAAAAAAAAGAGGGATACTGGGCACTGAGATACAGGGATGCTTTACAAAACAAGCCCATGGCCACAAAACAGTGATATGTGCCAGGGTAGGGAGTGGAGGGGTGTTAACTAAGGAAAACAAAGTTTTATTTTGGAGTGATGAACATCTGGACTTAGTAGTCATGCCACTCCAAGAAGACTAACAA
This sequence comes from Dipus sagitta, assembly GCA_036346955.1. Taxonomy (NCBI): domain Eukaryota; kingdom Metazoa; phylum Chordata; class Mammalia; order Rodentia; family Dipodidae; genus Dipus; species Dipus sagitta. Next base: position 162,254,607 of record CM070770.1, on the reverse strand, counting down.
CACTGAACTGTACACTTTATAAGAAGACAAACTTCAGGCTGGAGGGATTGCTTAGTGGTTAAGGCATTTGCCTGTAAAGCCAAAGGACCCAGGTTTGATTCCCCAGGACCCATGTAAGCCAGATGTACAAGGTGGCACATGCATCTGGAGTTCATTTGCAGCAGCTGGAGGTCCTGGAGTGCCCATTTCTCTCTATCAAGTAAATTTTTAAAAATTAAAAAAAGATAAACTTCATGGTATGTAAGTTATACCGAAACCTATTAAAAATGTTAATGTCAGCCTGGTAAGACATTCCCTTGGCCAGGTGTGGTGGAGCATGCCTTTAATCCCAGAACCCAGAGGCAGAGGTAGGAGGATCACTTTGAGGACAGCCTGGGACTACAGAGAACTCCAAGTCAGCCTGGGTTAGAGCAAGACCCTACCTTGAACAAAAGAAAGAAAAAAAAACAAAGAATGGAGGTGACAGTGTGGATAGGAGTTTAGTTGGGTCACCAGAGGCTTCTAGGAAGTGAGGACACTTGACTGAAATCGAAATAAACAGAGGTAGCTGGTTACCAGGTGAAGTGTCCCAGCACGAGGAGGCTGGGCTGGGAAGAAGCTGCAGTCAGCTCAGGGGATGGAGGAGGCCCGGGTATTAGGCACACAGGCAAGTACCAGCTAGGGAGGTGGAGGTCTATAGGGCCAGGACACTCCAGGCCTGGGGATGTTCTTTCTATCAAAGAAAGATGGAGTGGGAGGACATGGCTGGCTATGGGGCTGGTGGGGAGCCAGTGGCAGGTGAGTTATGGCTTGGCCCAAGTGACAACTGAGGAAAGTGAGGTTTGGGAGAGAGGTTGTGGCTCAGAGCTGCAGTCCTGAAGCACATAGAGGATGATGGCTCCAATATCTGAGGCAGGAAAGCTGTGGGAACTGTGAGTTTGGCCAGAAGGCTGGCAGGTAGTACCTGTGGCCACTCTGGGAGAGCCGCACCCCACTTCTTGGCACCTGCCAACAGCAATCAGCTCCACTGTACAGGTCTTGATGGCCAAAAGACAGTTCCTCTGTGGCTCCCAGCCTTCTGTCATATGGTTAGGGGATGGCCTGGCACCTCCAACAGGCTCCAGGGGTCCTGCCCCCTTCCCTACCTTCCTCCGCGCTGAGTTGGGAGGCCAGAGGCAGGAATTCACCAAGATAGAGGAGTTAGTGTCACCCACAGCACTGAATACCTTATCAGGGACTTTGCAGCCTCCATGGCCGACTGCCAAACAGGGCTGGAAAAACTGCTGCTTGCAGGGTGTGGTGGCACATGTCTGTAATCCTGGCACTTGGGAGGTAGAGGCTAGGAGGACCAGAAGTCCACCTGCCACCATTACACTGCCCTAGTTAATCCTTCCATATTGCACTACTTCCTGTTTCTTTGCTTTACAGTACAGAATCCCCAGTGTCTAGCACATGGTGAGCACTGGAGAAATACCTGTTGACTGAATTAAGGGATGGATAAATGATAGTATTTAGCTGACCCTAAGTAGAGTAAACAATGGCAATGAGGCAGAGGTGTCTCCTCATGGCACTCAGAGCTTAGCTTCACCTGAGTTCATATACCTTGTCCAGCTCTAAAGTGGCTTGTGACCCACAGATCACACACTGGCACTCTGTGAATCAAATTTAATCTGCAAAGGCGTTTTGTTTGATTTGGTCTATGAGCTAACATTTAAAAAATAAGTTTAAGACTGAGGAGATAGCTCAGTTGGTAAAGTGTTTGCCTTGTTAGCATGAGGACCTGAACTCAATCCCTACAACCCAAGTTTTAAAATCTCAGGCATAGGCCGGGGGTGGTGGTGCACTGACGAGGCAGAGGTAGAAGGATCGCCGTTTGAGGCCACCCTGAGACTACACAGTGAATTCCAGGTCGGCCTGGGCTGGAGCGAGACTCTACCTAGAAAAACAAAAAAAATAAATAAATAAATAAAAATAAAAAGATAGGGGCTGGAGAGATTGCTCAGTGGTTAAGGCTATTGCCTGCAAAGCATAATAGTCCAGGTTTGACCCCCCACCCATTGCCCACATAAAGCCAGATACACAAAGTGCTGCATGCATCTGGAGTTCATTTGCAGTGGCTAGAGGTCCTGGAGTGCCCATTCTGTCCCTCTCTCTGTCTCTATCTCTGTCCCTCTCTGCTTAAAAATCAATAAAAATTTTTTTTTTAAAAAAAAGCACTGGACGTGGTGGTGCACACCTTTAATTCCAACACTTGGGAGGCAGAGATAGGAGAATTACCAAGAATTTGAGGCCACCCTGAGACTACATAGTGAATTCCAGGTTAGCCTGGGCTACAGTGAGACCCTACCTTGGGGAAAAAAAAGGGCTAGAAAGATAGTTTAGCAGTCAAGATGCTTGCCTGTAAAGCCTAATGACCTGGGTACAATTTTTCCACTACCAAGTAAAGTCAGATGCATGATGTAGCAAATGCATCTGGAGTTCATTTGCAGTGGCTGGAGGCCCTGATGCATGCACCCATTCTCTGTCTTTCTCTGTGGTTGCAAACAAATAAATAAAACATTTAAAAACAAATTTTACAAAAAGAAAAAAAAAAAAAAAAAAAAGGAAAGCCAGGCATGGTGGCACACACCTTTAATCCCAGCATTTGGGAAGCCAAGTAGGAGGGCTGCCCTGAGTTTAGACTGAGGATGTAGTTTAGTTGGTAGAGTACTTGCTTAGCATGCACAAAGCCCTGTGTTTAAGCCCTGGTACAACATAAGCTGGATGTGACGGCACATGCTTGACGATGGAGGTAGGAGGATCACATGTTCAAAGTCACACCAGCCTGAACAACATGAGACCCTGTCTCAACAAAAACTAAAACTGAAGCCGGGTGTGGTGGCACACGCCTTTAATCCCAGCACTCGGGAGGCAGAGGTAGGAGGATCACCATGAGTTTGAGGCCACCCTGAGACTACATAGTGAGTTCTAGGTCAGCCTGGCCAGAGTGAGACCCTACCTCAAAAAAAAAAAAAAAAAAAAAAAAAAAAAAACTAAAACTGGGGGCTGGAGAGATGGCTTAGCAGTTAAACGTTTGCCTGTGAAGCCTAAGGACCCCTGTTCAAGGCTCAATTCCCCAGGACCCACGTTAGCCAGATGCACAAGGGGGTGCATGTGTCTGGAGTTCGTTTGCAGTGGCTGGAGGCCCTGGTGCGCCCATTCTCTCTCTATCTGCCTCTTTCTCTGTCATTTTCAAATAAGTAAAAATAAACAAAAAAATTTAAAAAAGAAAATCTAAAACTGGGAAGCTGGGCATGGTGGTGCACGCCTTTAATCCCAACATTTGGTAGGCATAGGTAAGAGGATCGCCATTGAGTTCAAGGCCACCCTGAGACTACATAGTGAATTCCAGATCAGCCTGGGCTCGAGCGAAACCCTACCACGAAAACAAAACAAAAGAAACCTGGGATATTCATTCATCTTACAAATATTTACTGACAATTTGCATTGTGTCAGGCACAGCTGTGGATGCTACAGCAGCAGACAGACAGCATGGACAAAGGGCCTGTTCTCCTGGCCTTGCTCTGTTCATGGTGACTCTGTACCAGTGAAAATGCTGCAGTGGCTGGCTCCACACAGTTTAACTCTGTACCTGGCCTTCTGGACATTTAGGTTGCTCTCCCAATGAGCAAACCTGCCTTTGTGTCCATGGACATTGTGAAGACTTCACCACAGACTACTGGGCACCCACTGGGTACTAGCCTGTCAGGGGTTTGATGAAGAAATAAATATGGTAAACCAGGCGTGGTGGCACATGCCTTTAATCCCAGCACTTGGGAGACAGAGGTAGGAGGATCACCGTGAGTTCAAGGCCACCCTGAGACTACATAGTGAATTCTGGGTCAGACTGTGCTACAGTGAAACCCTACCTTGAAAAGAAAGAAAGAGAGAGAGAAAGAAGAAATAAATGTGGTGGGGCTGGAGAGATGGCTCAGCAGTTAAAGGCACTTGCTTGCAAAGCCTGATGGCTTGGGTTGGATTCCCCAGTACCTATGTAAAGCCAGACGTACAAAGTGGTACATACATCTGGAGTTCCTGTGCAGCAGCAGAAGGCCCTGGTGTGCCCATTCTCTTTCTCTCTCTCCTCTCTCTCTTCTATCTCAAATAAAGTGAATGTTTTAAAAATAAATATAGTGGTATGAGTAAGCCAAGTTCACCCATCTCCTAGGCAGACTGCCAATAATGTTGCTCCAGGATTTACTCCTGAAGATAAGCATACAGTAGGTGCTCACTTAATATTAGTTGAAGGACAAGGTCCAAGATCAGAGTGGAAGGTGGACAAGGGAAGTGTGGAATGTAATAGGCAGAGCTCTAAGAAAGGAAGGGGAAGGGGCACACCTTAATGCCTCCTGACAAGGTTTATATCACCATTCCAGAAACCCTAAGAAGTAGGTGATAGGATGGAAACGGAGAGGAAAGACCCTTGGCCAAACTCAGGCTACTTCTCCCTCAGTGAGGAGGAGGCTGATGTCTACTGATCAGCCTCAAAATTCTTTTTCTTTACCCAGGGGGCTTCATAGAAGTCCTGGGGAAGTATATGGAGTTTCTATAAGTCCCCCTACTTCTGAAAGTGTCCCCTGAAACTGGATAACTGAGAGTCCACATTAGCTAGTTCTCTTTTGACTCCTGACCCCTCGGTTTTTTGTTTTTTGGGTTTTTTTGTTTTTTTTGTTTTGTTTTGTTTTTTTTGAAGTAGGGTCACGATCTAGTCCAGGGCAACCTGGAATTCACTATGTAGTCTCAGGCTGCCTCCTGAGTGCTGGAATTAAAGGCATAAGCCACCATGCATGGCTGCAACTTGACTCTTATTTGAGAGAAAGAAAGAGACTCAGAGACACAGAGGTTGACTGACTGAATATGGTTGTGGTAGGACCCCTTGCCACTGCACATGAACTCCAGATGTATGTGCCATTTTGTATGACTGGCTTTATGTTGGCACTGAGGAATAGAACCCAGGCTGACAGGCTTTGCAAGCAAGGACCTTTATTGCTGAACCATCTCTCCAGTCCCCTTTCTTTTCTTCAAGACAAGGTCTCATTCTCATTATCTAGTTCAGATTGGTCTTTCTCAGTTTTCCTACCTCAATCTCCCACGTGCTGGGATTACAGGACTGCCATTTCCACCTGAGACTCCTGACTTTTGAACTGAGTGAATTCATTTATCAGACTTATTTCCATACAATCTGTTCTACCAAACATTTAATGCTATGTGAGAAAAAATACACGGTGTTCAGGACTCTAAAATTTTAATGTAATAGGGATTGGATCTGGCATATTTCCCAATGATCCAATCCCTGTTACATTGGATCTGTAGATCTAATCCCTACCCTTAATAAGTCAACCAGTACAGGAAGCCGAGCCATGGTCAAAATGACACAGTGAAGTGGCTCATGGAGGCCACCAAGCTCTCCTGGTAGGGTAGTGGAGATGGGACATCCGTCCAGCGGGGTCTGCTGAAAGGCAGGATACATGGGGAGTGATTCCAAGCTGAACTCCCACTCGGGATGTATAGTGGCTGCAGCAGGCAAAAGAAGGTTTGGCAAGATGCTAGCTGGGGTCCTTGCTCTCGCAAGTCTCTTCTCCACTCGCAGCACCTAAAATCCGGCTATTTGAGTGGAAGGAGTTTGGGTGACGATGTCTGCACGCTGGCCAAGGCGCTGGGGTCTCCGCGTGATCTACGTGGACTCAGCGCACTTTAAACCCGGCAGGCGTCCGAGCCTCCCCGCCCACCGGCTCGCGTGTTCCCGCCGCCCCGCGAAGCCGGCTCCCAGCAAATACTTCTGGCTTGAACCACAAATTTCTTGGCCCAGCCTTCGGGATCCCGGGCCGCCGAGGTGCGGACCCGGTTCAACAAGTGAGTCCCGGGCCGCCCGTTCCCGCCCGGCGGCTCTGCGTCTCTGCAGACACCCGGGGCGCGCCAGGCTGAGCCAGGTCCAGTCGGGCGAGTTTCATCTCATCACCCGCGGAGCGTGCCAGCGCCGGTGCAAATAACGTTGCCCTTCCCCTCCCTCCCGGTGCCTGGCTGTCTCTCCGAAACTCCCGTTTGCAAACGCCAGCACGCCCGGCAGGGAGGTCCCGGGTGGGGTCGGGGCCGGCTGGGCAGCTGGAGCTCCTGGGTGCTGGTGACTGCGCCCGCCTCCTCCCCGCCCCCGTCGGGCCGCCCCGCCCCGGCCGCGAGGCCACCTCACCCGCAGCGGAATGGAAACCGGTTCGACAGGTAACAAATAGGTGGGTTGTCACCGTTATTTCCCAACGCATGCGCCCTCGCTCTCCCGGCCACTCCAAGCTAATTAGATCACATCAACACCCCCCACCCCGCCCGAGCCACCGACACACACCGCCGCGAGCCAATAAAGCGTGAACCCGTCCGTCCAGCTCACACTTTAAGACGTGCCGAGCGGCCGCGGGGACGCCAGAGGAGCCGAGCGACGCTCACCTGCCGCTTCGCCGGCCCGGCGCACCTTGGCTGCGGGGCTCTCCTTCTCCTCCGTGGGCTTGGAACGGGGAAGCGCCGTCCCAGCACCGTCTTCTCCCGGGACGTGACCGGGTCGGGGCGTGGGGGAGTGAACTCGACGACTCCTTTCTTGAACTGTCCCTATTCCCGCGCCCCCAGCCCAGCTCGGGGAAAAGTTGAGACCGCCCCGACTTAGTTACGGAAGCCCATCACGCCGAGCCGGGCGCGTTTGCAAAATGCCCCGGGCGTTCCTGGTGAAGAAGCCATGCGTCTCCACGTGCAAGAGGAACTGGAGCGAGCTCCCGGACGAGGAGCGCGGCGAGATCTACGTGCCAGGTGAGGCGCCCGAGCCCGCGGCGGGACGGACGGACGGACGGAGGGCGGGGCGCTGGAAGGCAGGCTTCGGCGGCTGCAGCCCCGTTACCCGCGGCGCTGGGAGACGAGCTCCAGCCGGCCCGGGGAGCGCAGGGTAGGGGCGGGGGCCCGAGGTAGAAGCCCCGCCGCCCCTCCCCCGGCGCAGGAGGGGCAGCCCGGTGTCACCGCTCAGGCGACCCCCCTCCCCGGCTTTCTCGTCGTAAATCCGGAAAGCCAGGACTTTCATGAAGCAAGCGAGGGGCACTGGAGCGATGCCACTTCAGCGGGGCGTGGGGGGCAGGGAGCCGGAGTTTAGGCCGAGAGTTGGGCTTCATCGTAAGGGAACACTCCGAGCTTAAGCCATCTCCGTGGGTCTGTTTCCCCCTCACCCACAACACTGGTGACCTAGTCAGGGCGAGAGTTGAAGTGCAGAGCCCTCGACTTTTCTTGGGGCTCCAACCCCGCGGTCCAGCAGCAGATGGGGAGGACGCCCGCTATACCTTACTTGCCCTTGGGACAAAAGTTACAAGAGTAGGGTTGGATCCCTCGGTTAGAAATGGAATCCTTCATCCTTGCCGAGGACATACTGAGCAAAGAGTGGTTCTAAGGAGCCCACCCCACAGCCAGGGGACACGCTCCAGGAAGCTAGTGCACCCAGTTTATTTTGGGAAGACGCCTTGACAGCGTCAACTTTGAATGAGTAACCCTAGCTCTTCCTCCGGCGGCAGCATCCTCCGCAGCCCTGAAGACGCTTCTGCTCCTTCCGGCCTTTCCCACCATCTACAAAATCCTTGGTCAAGAGGCTCAGTGCCTTCACAACTCCCCCTCCCCGGACTTAGGGGTGGGGCAGGGGCGCACTGCCCAGCGCCTCTAAGGGGGAGAGGTGGTAATTAACCAACCGACTTTGACCCTTGATCTGCACGCTCTCTCGCACCGCCCAGGTCTTTAAGAAAGTCCGGAAAATAAGCGGTGGGTGAGGGGCCCTGGGAAAGCTTTTGCCTCAGTTTCCCTCTTGAATAAGCTGTTGGAGACTAGGGTGCGGTGCCAAATCTGCCAAGATCCAGTGACTTAAAGCACTGGTAGCATGTTTCATAGGTTGGACTGACCCTAGGACGTGTCCTTAGACAAGGGAATGGACCAGAAGGCCCTGGTGACCTCAGGGGGAAAAAAGAAGGCAAAAAGGAAAGTGAATGCCTCCTCACCTGAGGTGTGGGCTTAGGACCCTGTAGTTTCTGCCTGGCCTAGCGGGCTGGCCAACAGGGCTCCACCTCTCCGGAAGGCACACAGCCCCTTTCTTGCCTGCCTCCTCCTCAACCTGTGTTTGACTTGCTGCTTAGCTGCTCCTTGGGATCTGATAAACTGAACTTGGACTGTGTTAAAGGTGAGCTGAGCCTTAGGCCAGGCTCAGTGTGCTGTTATTTTTAGTTTTATTTCACATCCCAGGCAGTAACAGATCATGTGTTGACTTTTACAAAGGACAAAGCCATTCTGCTTGCTCAAACCATTGTCTTTCTTGGGTCCTAGTGATTCCCCACTATAGACCTAACTACTTCTGAGGGAGTAGTGGCAGAAACCTACACCCCAGAGGCTGTCCCATCAGCTAGCTGTAGGGGAGGCCTCTGGGTGGTCAGTGCTATCCACTACTGATGTCCTGGTGAGGGGGCTTGCAGTCAGGAGCTCCCTCTCAGGATGGTCTAACGCTGGGGATAGGCACCTCTAAGAATCTGCCTTAGTGGCTAGCGTGAGAGGAAAAGTCCTATGGTTGGAACAAAAAGGTGGAAGTTACAGAACTTAAATTTTCTCTTTAAAAACCATGTGGCCACTGGAGAGGTTTCCCACAGTTTTTAGAAATGAAAAAGGGAATGTCTTCGGTGTAACGCTTGAGTGCCTTAGATGGCTGGAGAACAAGGGGTGTGTTTTGTGGTGGCCTGTCTCCTGGCTGGGCCATTCTATCACCAGCCAACCATGACCCCCGGAGCCGGCTGGGCACGTTTCAGTCACCCCACCTCACAGACTCCCAGCACATTGTGACCAGCTAAGCATTGACCCCGTTCCTACTGAGAGGGCTGGAGAACATGGGAGAGTGTGAGTTCTGACCTTCCCGCCAAGGCTCTCTGAGGCTCTGAAAGTGTAATGGAGACTACCTGGAGCTTGAAGGTTTTACCATAGGCTGAAGAAGCGGGGCTGCCTGGCAGCCATGTCTCAGTTATGCTAGCCTTTCTCCCTGAACAAAATTCTAGAGATTCTCCTCCCAGGACAGACTCAGTCCCTCAGCCCCGCAGTTCTCCCAAAGTTCAGAGGACAGCCAAAGGCTAGGCATCTCACAATAGAAGGCAGGCTTACATAAAGGAAATGGCCCCATCCCCCCTGGGGTTTGGTTGACTCCTCTCCCTATGTGGGATTCTCTCCTTTATCATGTCAATATTGACTGTGGAGTAAAGGGAGGTATGCTGGTTTCTTGATGAGGAAGCAGGCATCTGTTGTAGTCAGGTATAAATTCCACTTCTGGACTGGGGAAGGGCTCTAAGAGCTATGGTAGAGCAGTTCTGAACCAGCCTGAAGGTTGGAACTCCAGGGGCATCTCAGGTGCCTCCTCCAGGGTTCCAGTCCCCAACCTCCAAGCCTCCCTTCTAGCAGCCGGTCTGGTCCTGTGGGTCGGCTCTGGAAGTGCATGTCCAAGCTGAGGAGGTCAGCTCCACTGAGCTGCAGGAGTTTTGGGGTGTCTTCAGAAAATGTGGCCCAGCCCAGGAACAGAGAAGGAAGTCAGCTGTGGGCCCCTGGTTCATGTGGGGTGGGTAGAAAGGCTAGGCTTTCTCTGAGTATTTCAGCAAGTACTAGAAATGCTGAGCAGTGGGCTGGGGAAATGGCCTTAGTGGTTAAGGCGTTTGCCTGCGAAGCCTAAGGACCCTGGTTTGATTCCCCAGCACCCACGTAAGCTAGATGCAAAAGCATGCATCTGGAGTTTGCAGTGGCTGGAGGCCCTGGCGTGCCCATTCTCTCTTTCTCTCTGCATCTTCCACTGTCTCTCTCTCTCAAGTAAGTAAATAAAATGTTAAAAAGAAAGAAAGAAATGCTGAGCAGGAGGGGTTTGGTAAGGTGCAAGACTGGGAGAGGAATAGCTAGCCAGTACATGGGGACAGAAGAGCAACTAGGGCCCCCAGTAGTAGGCTAGAATGGGACTCCCAACTGACCCATGGGGCAGTCACCTAACCTGCTAAGATGTTTGTCCAAATTTGGATGTCCTGAGGCAGAAGCTGCTGGACAGTTTGTCCCAGAAAGAGAGCAGGTGAGGGCAAGTGCCTTAAGCATGGGGAGAATGTGGAGTGATGGTTAGCTATTGCTGGTGTTTGTAGCATTGTTCACTTTCTGGAGGTGCTGTATGGCCCCTATGGAAGCACCCAGGTCTGTACTGAGTGAGAGGGTGAAAGGTGCCACAGGAAGCACAGTTCCCACCTGTTCAGGGTCAAGTACCCTGGTGTGAGGGATAAGCGTATGGTCGAACTTCAGCATGGACACTCAATGAAGAGCGTTTGGGAAAGAGGACAGATCTTGTCCTGGAGAATTCTGGTATTCAACAGAAGGGTAACAGACAGCTAGGAGACATTGCCTGTTGTGTTCCTTGCGCTGCTGCCTCTGCCAACTGTCTGGTGCTGCGCCTTTCAGGAGATGGCTAGCTCTCTTGGACTGGGGGAGCTGTGCCCAGGGACTGGGCCCTTCCTCAGAAGAGTGTAAGTTGCTTAAAGCCATACTGACCCATACAGAGACCCAGGTTCAGAACCTACTTCCCAACCCAGCACGTGGATGGTCAGCTGGAGACCCAGGAGGCTGGGCATTGCCACATTAGCTTCACTTGCTCTCCCTAGAAAACTGGGGACTAGGTCTTGTACCCATCCCTGACCTAAGGCCTAAGATGGGGTAGTAGCATTCTGCCCACTATTTGGGCCAGCAGCTTCAATCCAGAGCAGGCAGACTTGCAGCAGGAAAGACAGGAGACAGTCTTTGGATAGGGAGCCTTTTAATGTTCAGTCCGCTGCTTTGCGCCAGGCCCACAACATCATCCAAGTAAAGGCACATGGGGCAAACAGGAGGGAACCCACCAGCCCCTGAGGGAGGGAGCGGGCCAACTAGTTTGGCCTTGCCACACTTCACAGCTGTGGGCGGGCAATGAGTGGTGGCCACAGCAGCCTCCACCTTGCCGGAAACATCTAATTAGGGGACAGAGAGCAGCACCAGCAAGGCCCAACCAGTTTTGTTTCCTGCCTCCTGCTACTAGTGACACTCAGGATGGGTGGGTAATATGCCGGATGCACATTCCCTGTGTGTGTGGCCCTGGCAGGGGCACGTTTGTGGGGGTGGCAGGGAGACAGGTTTGGTGGGACGGGTGAGCAGCAGCAAACATCCCCACCCTGGTATCCTCACTAGCCCCTTGCTCAGGGTAGAAGTGGCATGGACAGCCCACCAGGCAGGCTCTGTCTTGTCCATGTTCTTAGGACCAGCCTTTCTGGGTTTATATGGAAGGACAGAGGCAAGCAGAGAGGCTCCAACTGGTTGTAATCCTCACCCCCCCCCCCCCAGTTTTGAGCCTCCCTCCCCACCATGGATCCAGGGTGTCATATGTGCTGAGTTCAGAGCAGCTCACCTCACAGGCTGTCATTCCACCCTCTGCTGCTCCTGTACACAGGTGGTGTGGCCCTGCTCACTTTGAGAAGCCTCACTCATGCCATCCCATAGTGACAGACGGAAGATAATAGAGGTGTTCATCGGTTTCCACCTGTGTTGAGCAATGAAAATTGTTGTCTAGTTCCGGACTTTCAGCCAGGGTCCAGTGAGTGGGCATCAGAGCCACCACCACTCTGCCCCTGCTCTCCCACACCCAGTTCTGGGTACACAGAGATCCCACCACAGGCAGACAGGTCTGTGAGAGCCTGATACAGAGCTTGGGCCTGAAACCAGCCTGCATGGCTCAGAAAAATGTGGGATGCCAGCTCAGGGGCCAGGCCAGGGCCAAGCACTGGTGAATCAACTCTTGGAATGAGGTGGCTCATTAAAGTCCCCCGGACAGACGGACGCCAGCGCTAGCAGAACGGGTTCTGGGCGGCAGGCAGGCACATTCTTCCCCTGTCAGACCTTTGTTGTGTTTTGAGGGGGCGAGAGCAGGGCCTCTCCCGAAACTCAGGTGCTTTCATACTCACCTTCCAACAGTATTACTTTCTATAGCCCTGCTGTCCCCAGAGAGGAGGTGGGAGCAGTGGCCTGACCCTGAGTCCTTGCCCTCTCTGTTGACATCCCCAGTTTATAGTAGGTTAACATCTCCAGTTTATAGTAGAGAGGGTATAGAGCCATGCTTGGGGGTACCAGGCCCCCCCCCTCTTGATTTTGTCCTTCTGAAACTTGGAAACTATTCCTGTAGATTTTAAGAATGGAGCTTAGGCTATACTGACTAATAAAAACTGTAATTGGAAAATTAGACCATTTGCTTCAGCTCTGTTTGCCCTGAGACTTATTCTGTGCTGCTTTTTCTCTTATGTCATGACTGGGGATCAGGGTCTCAGGCCCATCCTCCTGGCCCGTTTAGTTGAAGGTATCTGCCGAGGGGAGTGGCCTTGTCAAAAGGCTGCCAGGTATCGATGATGCCACAGCCTCAGGGAGCCCAACCTGACTGCCACAGCGAGCGGTCCCACTGTAGGGGAGGGTTGCATAAGCAATGGGCAGGGCGCCCGGAGACTGTTACGAGCATCCACCTGCTGCTCCCTGACCTCCTCCCTCTCCGCCCACCTGGCCTGTTTGCTGACTGGGTCTAGGCTAAGCCTGGAGTTCTGATGAGCTGCAACAGCAGGGACTGGTCAGGCCAGGGGAGGAAAGGCTAGATCCACCTGAAGCCCAGAGGCCAGCAGCTAAATTTGCCTTGAGGAGAGACCCAAAAGGACCCAGACCTTCAGAGACCCTTCTGGAGCTAGGATGAATCTCAAAGAGCTTTTCCTGACCAAGGCCTCTAGTGGTGCCCTTTGTCCCCACAGGAGTGAGGACAGGACTGGAATCCAGAGGGACTGGCCCAGGTGGGGCAGGCGGACACTGTGCAGGCATAATTGGCAAGGCAGTTTAGTCCTTCCAGTTCCGCTAAGACACAGATTACTCAGCGGGCAGTGGTGCTTGGCTGGCGTCACCTGTAATTACCTTAATGGGGCAGAGGGAGGTGCAGCTTGTGATAGGCTGGGGGCAGCCCTGCTCTCCTGCATGCCTGCAAGGGGAGGGAGTCCCCCCCACCGCCAGGGTTCCAGACATCTGCTTGCTGGGAGACCTTCCTGAAACCCCGCTGGACACTCTTTTCCCCACCTGCCCTCACCTGGATATTCTGCTTTTTCCAGTCAGCCTGGGCTTCTGCCCACCACAGCCCTACAGGGAGCCGGAGCCATCAGTGGCCGAACCTCCTTCCTGTCCTCTGGCTTTGGACATGAGCCTTCGGGATTCCAGCTACAGTGTAGTCCCGGGACCCTGCGTGGTTGCACAGCTGCCCTCTGAGGACGTGGGCCGCCTGCCAGATCCCCAGAGCAGAGACCAAGGCTTCCTGCGCACCAAGATGAAGGTAATGACTCATACTGTCTTCAGAACCACGAGCATATGTGGAGACCTCTGTCCAGCCCATGGGATGAGGCACACATGTGATGCAGGGGACACTAACTAATCTGAGTCCTGGGCTGAGGCTTCTGCAGAGACAAACTTGACTAGAGCAGATAGGGAAGAAAAGTGGGTCTGAAGTGAGAACATCTAATCCTTTGCAGTCCACACTAGCAAGTACTCCAGTTTCATTTCTGGCCACAAGAGCTCTAGAGAGCTGTAGGAAGAGCCAGCCCTTTACAAATGCAGCAGTAAGGCTGGTGCCAAGCCCAGTGGCATCCTCTAGGGTTAGGGTCCTGTATGGCCTACATCAAGCAGGAGCTGTGGGTCAGGAGGATAGTTGCTCCTTAAGACAAAAGGCAGTGACCAGGTTGTGCACAGAGTGGTCAACCCCTACCCTACCTCCATGCAGATGCCCTGCTCCCAAGGAGCACAAGCAGCAGGCACTTCCAAAAGCCCTAGGACCTAGGATCATCTGTCAGCAGATCCCGTGGAAGGGTTCTTCTATCCAGTACGACCCCATGTGCCCAAACCACTGAAGACAGCACTGTCCCTTCCCCACCTATCTGCAAAGGCCAGGTATAGGTTGTAAGGGCTCCCATGACCATCCACAGCACCCCTCATGCCCCATTCCAACAGCCCCCCTGTTCCTCAGACCCCTGAGGGGAGAGCAGAGGAGGCAGAGGGGTTCAGTCCTAAACCAAGGGAGGGGGGATTTTCCCTGGTTGCCAAAATCAGGACAGAGGGAAAGGTGCTGAATGGGAGGTTTGGTGCTGTAGATGCCCTAGGTCTCAGGAGGAGTGGCTAGTGACAGGGTCCTCAGAAGAGCACAAGCAATCCCTGGATGGTGACGAGTGAAGGAGGAGACCTGACCATTCAACCACATCCATGTGATCACACCTGGAGAGCTGCCAAAGCTACTCTGACTAGCATAGTTTCCAAGGTAGTGGGTGCCCTGGGATTGCTTCAGATGACCCCAGGCAAGAGGGAAGGAGGGTGACTGAGATGGAGTAAGATCTGCAATGAGCAACCGGTAGGGGCTCACGACATTAGTCTTTCCAGTGTTGTATAAATTTGAAATTTTCCATAGTTTAAAAAAATTAAAATGATTTCTAGAGATGATTATGTAGCTCACTCAGTAGAGTGCTTACCTAGCATGTACAAGGCCCTGGGTTGGATCCCAACACTACATAAACCAGACATTGTGATCCATACTCTGGAGGTTGAGGCAGGGGGATCAGAAACTCAAAGCTGACGCACACCTTTAATCCCAACACTCAGGAGGCAGAGGTAGGAGGATCGCCATGAGTTCAATGCCACCCTGAGATTACATAGTGAATTTCAGGTCAGCCTGGGCTAGAGTGAGACCCTACCTTGAAAAAAAAAAAATTCAAGGCATCACTGGGTGTGGTGGCACACGCCTTTAATCCCAACACTCAGGAGGCAAAGATAGGAGGATCACTGTGAGTTCAAGACCACCCTGAGACTACATACTGAATTCCAGGTCAGCCTGAGCTAGGGTGAGATCCTACCTCAGAAAACAAACAAACAAACAAACAAAACAAAACAAAAAAAAAGGAAAGTCAAGACATACTTAGCTATAACGAGTTTAAGGCCAGCCTGGAGTACAGGAGACCCTGTGTGTAGGGCAGGGGATACTAAGCCAGAGGATGGTAAAGGCCTATAAACCATACTACATCAGGCCTGGCTGAAGTAAAACCAGGAGCTACACTGGCCTGTGTGGGGACTCTAGGCTTAAAATAGCCTCAGACTGCCAGAGGCCATGGTGTGACCATCTTCCATGTCCAAAAGAACAGAACAAGAATGAGAGTCAGCCAGGCATGGGTGGCACATGCCTTTAATCCTAGCACTTGGGAGGCAGAGGTAGGAGGATTGCTGCAGGTTTGAGGCCACCCTGAGACTATATAGTGAATTCCTGGTCAGCCTGGGCTAGAGCAAGACCCTACCTCAAAAAAAAAAAAAAAAAAAAAATGGGGCTGGATAGATGGCTTAGCGGTTAAGCACTTGCCTGTGAAGCCTGAGGACCCCGGTTCGAGGCTCAATTCCTCAGGACCCACATTATCCAGATGCACAAGGGGGCGCACGCATCTGGAGTTCATTTGCAGTGGCTGGAGGCCCTGGTGCGCATATTCTCTCTCTCTCTTTGCCTCTTTCTCTGTCTGTCACTCTCAAATAAATAAATAAAAATAAACAACAAAAAAAACCAAAAATGGAAAAAAAAAAAAAAGGCATGTTCCATCACACATGGCTGAAGGAGAACTTTCTAGCAGATAGAGTTCCCTCACTGCGATAGCTGCTTCTATAGGTACACAAGCCATCCATCTTGGGAAGGTTGAGGGCCTGGGTGAGCTTTGAATAGGGCTTCAGGGACTCAAAAGGAGGCTGGACCAATATGCAGAAGTTTCTGGTAGCCCTACACTGCCCCTCTCTTAGCAGCATGTTACAGGCTATGGCTCTGGAAGGTGGGCTTGCTTTCCTAGAAAGACCTTGTTGTAGGGCTGGCATGCCATCCTGAAGTCCTGACTTCTGGACATTTGTTACAAATACTGTCTTTACCCACAGGTGACCCTTGGGGATAGTCCAAATGGAGAACTTTTTACCTGTCACATATGCCAGAAGACCTTCACCTACCAGCGTATGCTGAATCGTCACATGAAGTGTCACAATGATGTTAAGAGGCACCTCTGCACATACTGTGGGAAGGGCTTCAATGACACCTTTGACCTCAAAAGACACGTCCGAACTCACACTGGTAAGTGGAAGCCTGTACCAGGAGAGAACATCCCAGACCTGCCTGCCTGAGGCCAGGTGGGACCTGGGTGGGGCATCTTGGGGCTCAGGGCAGAGTCCTCCTGAGTTCACCGATGAGGACTTCTGATTTGAGAGTCACTCTGGAAATTGGTATTAGTCAGGCCCTTGTTGAGTCCTCTGCAGTCAGATGTCCTGATGCTTCTGGTTGTGAGTGCTGCTGACAGGCTCTAAGGTTCCAATCAGATCTTCATGCTGGCCCCTGTCATCTGCAGGTGTACGGCCCTACAAGTGCAGCCTGTGTGACAAGGCCTTCACCCAGCGCTGTTCTCTGGAGTCTCACCTCAAGAAGATCCACGGGGTACAGCAGAAGTATGCATACAAGGAGCGTCGGGCCAAGCTTTATGTGTGTGAGGAGTGTGGCTGCACATCTGAGAGCCAAGAGGGCCATGTCCTACACCTTAAGGAGCATCATCCTGACAGCCCATTGCTGCGTAAGACCTCCAAGAAAGTGGCTGTGGCCCTGCAGAACACTGTCACTTCCCTGCTGCAGAGCAGCTCACACCTCTGAACAACAGTACAGGTCCCAGGGAAGGACCAGGTTTGCGTCCCTGCTGCCCAGCTGGCTTAACTTCCTGTGGCCTCTTGCCAGAACACCAGTAATCAAGGCCAGAGCCCTCATGCCTCAGTCTCCCTTGGGGCACATCTGCTCACTCAGGTCTAGCACTGACCTCTGCTCATTTTTAGAAATTTGTCTGAGAGGCAGAGGTCACTCTGAGCCCAGGGTAACTTATGTGTGACAAAGTGATTTAAAAAGCAGCTGCCTGTTTCCCCACAGCAGGACTTTGGAGATGTGACAAGAGGGGATCCTGAGCACAAGACGGATTGTGGATCTCCATGAACAGCAAATAACTGTACTGGGGGTCTGGCAACAATAAACACGCCTGCAGGGCTTCTAATGCTCAGGATTCTGGAGGGATCTGCCCTTCTCACAGTGGCCCATGTATGTACAGATATGTATCTGCATATCTATGTGTCACATGGCTCTGTGTGTATGTAGCTGTGAGTGGGTGTACACACGATGACCTTTCCACATATCACCTCATTCTTAAGAAACCAACCACGAGGTGCCAGGGAGGTTTTATTTCTTTTTTTTTTTTTTTAAGATGACAAATGTACAGATATTAATATATTTTTGGTGCCCATGGTGATACTGTTTTTAAGACAGGGATGGAGCTGGCTTTTCTCCACCCCCATATGGTTCTATTTATCCTGGACATTTCAAACCTCCTCTTGTGCCTTGGCTGTGAGGGTGGCTGTGGCAGACCCACCCCGGCCCCCCAGTTGTTCCACTGAAGACTTTCCTTCAGCCACACCAAGGGTGAACTGCTCCTTCTGTCCTTCTGCTGGACAGTACCTCACTTCCGCTTTTCTCTCCCCAGGCTAGACCTCTATCTACATCCTTCTTCCAGGCCCCTGGTTCCCTGGTGAACCTAATAGGTATGACCCAAGGCCGAGGGTAGATGCCACTGAGGCTTTTCAACCAGGCGGGATAGCAAGTCTTCGACACTGAGTCCAAGTTTGCTGCCTGAAGTAGAAAGGCAAGTGCAGGGCCAGGCTAGGTGAGTCAAAAATCTTAGCATAGCAGCAAAATGTAAGACAAAATAACATACCAGAAACCTTCAGAGGGAAGAGAGGATTAGATGGTTAGTAAAATTTCTCTGTCGTCTTTTCTCCTGTTTTTCAAATGGCTTGGCTGAGGTTTTGAGTGCCTGTGGACTAGCTGGCTCCTCTGAGGGAGTGGGTCTTTGTCCACTGGTATGGCTGTGTGTCCTGCTGAGACTGAGAAAAGGGTTGTAGGTCAAAAGGGTGTATGTCTTGTGGGCCAAAAGAGACAGGCAGTGGTTACACCTAGCCTGCAAAGAAGGAGAGAGGCAGACCCACAAGACAGCCCCAGAACATGGCAGGCTAGGAAGTTCCTGGATGCAAATCCCATTAAAGGAAGTGTGGTCTCCCCTGCCTGGGGGTCCTGATCTGGCCCCAGCCTTGGGCTGACCTGAGAAGAAGGAATATTCTTAGACTCTCTGAACTGTGTAGAGACCAACTCTGAAGATTTTTTTTTCATATTATTTTAGTGTGTATGAGGAGCTGCTGTGTTCTGGAAGTTCTAGAATGGAAAATCATGTTATCTGGAAGATCTGTTTGTGTTTACATTTCTGTATCCCTGGACTCATTGCCAATCTAAAGTAGTCATTAGGCTCTGTGTTGTCTGTCTTATTTTGTAACTTTCTCTTCAATTATTAAAGTGAGAAAACTAATGTTTTCTTCTATATTTCTGAGGGGGGGGGGATTGTTGCTTTTATTTTTCTCTTATGTCTCTTTTTCCCCTGTGCAGAGACATTAATGAAAATAATTGTTTCCATCCAAACCTTGCCCCTTCATAGTTACCAGAGCTCAAGTCAAGACAAGAACTTGACCCAAGTCAGGTGTGGTGGCACACATTTGTAATCCCAGCACTTGGGAGGGGGAGGCAGAGGATCAGAGAAGTTCAAGGCCAGTCTCTGCTACCCAGTGAGTTGTAGGCAAATACGGACTACATTAGACCCATCTAAAATAAAATAAAATAAAATAAAATAAAATAAAATAAAATAAAATAAAATAGAATAGAATAGAATAGAATAGAATAGAATAGAATAGAATAGAATAAAATAAAATAATAAAATAAAAATCGCCAGGTGCTGTGGTGCACACCTTTAATCCCAGCACTCAGGGGGCAGAGGTAGGAGAATCACTGAGAGTTTGAGGCCACCCTGAGACTACATAGTGAATTCCAGGTCAGCCTGAGCTAGAGTGAGGCCTACCTCAAAAAACAAAAACAACAACAAAAAATTAAAATCCTGGGGCTGGAGAGATAACTTAGTGGTTAAGGTGCTTGCCTATGAAGCCTAAGGACCCACGTTAGACTCTCCAGATACCATGTAAGTCAGACACACAAGGTGAACTAAGCGTACAAGGTCGCACATGCACATAAGGTGGTGTACCCATCTGGAGTTCGACTGCAGTGGCCGGCCCTAGCACACCAATTTTTTCTTTCTCTTTCCCTCTCTCTCATGAAAGAAAAGCCTAAAAATCCTGCCCCAGCCTGCTCTGCTCTGTGAGTCCTGTGGACTCGCTGCATTTGCCCAGTGCTCAGGCATTCCAGTAAAGGCCTCCACAGGCTGGGACCCCACAACCACTGTGGGTATGTCCTAGCCTCTTCACAGCACCTGACTGAGATTGGACCAAAGGGAAATGGACCATGTCCCATGTAATGGGGCACAAAGTTGGTGTCATTTCCAGTTAAGCCCCTACAGATGGCCACACTCAAATAGTGCTTGTTGTCCCCAGGTGCACTCAGAAGTGTTTTGGAAAACCAAAAAAAAAAAAAAAAGTGCTTTCTGCAGACTGGCTTGCTCAATCTTCCAGCTACCCTGGGTAGGTGCTGTGCTCACCCTCAAGCCCAGCAGAGGGAAGCCTGAAGTCTCACAGCTAACGGAGTGAAGCGGGGACAGCTCAGGGTCTGCCCAACAGTATGGTGCATGCTACCAGCACAGAACTGGAAGAGGACATAGTGGGACATCTCTAGGTATTCAAACTAGAAAGATATTTGGAGATTACCTGGTTTTGCCCACCACCTACCCAGGATTGTTCTAGGAGATGGTTTGTTCTGGGGACCCTGGTCTCTGAGTCACAGGTTCAGTGTTCTGCCCTCATGCTGGGGCTACACAGAGGAGGAGGAGAACTTCAAGGCTGATGTCACCGGCATATGTCCTGGGAGGCATAGAAAGCTAGTGATGAGCATTGTGAGGAAAAAGGAAAACAGTCATCTAATTCAACCAACTCTGTTTTATATATCTGAGTAAAGAGGATCCCATTGCTAGAGCTATGTCAACTTCAGAGTGAGAAAGGACAGCTTCCAGGGAGCTGGGGCAGGGCGGGGCGGAGGGGGGGGTGGCGTTGGTTGGTTCCTGAGCCTCCTTTGAGCCTCTGCCCTCCCACTGATTCTTTGAGTGAACTCAGGGTGTCCTCAGAAAAGCCCTTCTACAGCAATGTTGGGCCATCAGCATGCATTCAGGTTTTCCAGACTGAAGGGTTGCCGGTACCAACAGGAAACAGGAAAAGTATATGGTGGAAGGGTCCTCTACTGACTGGCCAGCAAAGAGAGGAGATGAAGTGAGGGTCAGTATATAACCAAGGGAGCTGACAGTGAGGTGCATGCTGAAATCACAGCGCTCACAAGGTAGAGGTAGGAGGAATGCCACAAATTGGAGGCCAGCCTGGTCTATGTAGTGAGTTCCAGGCCAACCAGGGCTACAAAGTGAGAATCTGCATTTAAAAGACAAAAAAATGCTGAGCATAGTAATTCAGGTCTATAATCCACACTCTGGAGGCTAAGGTAGGAGTATTAGCATGTGTTCAAGGTTAGGCTGTGAATTCCAGGTCAGACTAAGCTAGAGTGAAACTTTGCTTCAAAGCAAACAAGAAAAGGACAAAACAAAATGTAACTTAAAGATAAACTTAAGAATAAGAGAACTCTAAACACAAAGCCTTCTTGGAGAGGATACAGGAGGACAACAGGGCAAAAGAGGGTACAGAGTGGTCCTAGAGCACAAGGGTGGGGTGAAAAAACTGAAGGACAGGATTGTGGCCATCAGGGAGACCTACCATCAATCCCCAGCCTGCTCAGTTCTGTCAGCCACCGGCAATCTGGGAGTCCTGCCTAGGGGTGAATAAGGACTTGTAACAAAACAAGCTCTAGAGTTCCAGGAGGGGTGGGGCCTGATCCAGAAGGAAGGCAGAGCCCTATTGTTGTTCCCAAAACAGAGCGCCCAGAGCTGGGGTAAACTGAAACTGTTACTCAGATTATACTCCAGAATTTGAGTCTGTTTTTTCCCTCTAATTTGTGAGGGTATTTATTTATTTTTTATTTATATGAAAGAGAGAAAGAGGCTGAGAGAGAGAGAGAGAGAGAATGGGCACACCAGGGCCTCTAGCCACTGCAAATGAACTCATGAACTCCAGATGTTGCACCACCTTGTGCATCTGCTTATGTGGGTCTTGGGAAATCAAACCAAGGTCCTTTAGCTTTGCAGGCAAGTGCCTTAACCGCTAGAGGCTATTTTTTTTTTCAAGGTAGGGTCTCTCTCTAGCCCAGGTTGACCTAGAACTCACTCTGTAGTCCCTGGCTGGCCTTGAACTCATGGCAATCCCCCTACCTCAGTCTCCTGAGTGCTGAGACTAAAAGCATGTACCACCACACCTGCCCTTTTTTCTTTATATTTTTTAATATATTTTATTTTATTTTATTTTTTTGTTTGTTTTGTTTTTCGAGGTAGGGTCTCACTCTGGTCCAGGCTGACCTGGAATTAACTATGTAGTCTCAGGGTGGCCTCAAAATCACGCAATCCTCCTACCTCTGCCTCCCGAGTGCTGGGATTAAAGGCGTGCGCCACCACACCCAGCTTATTTATTTATGTGAGAGAGAATGGGCACATCAGGGCCTCCAGCCACACAAACGAACTCCAGATGCATGCACCCCCTTGTACATCTGGCTTACATGGGTCCTGGAGAATCGAACCGGGATCCTTTGGCTTTGCAGGCAAATGCCTTAACCACTAAGCCATCTCTCCAGCCTTTTCTAATATTTTTATAGTGAGCTTATGTTCTTTTTACAACTGGAACAAAATAAAGTTAGAGAACAATTTAGGGGCTTCAGTTGAAGTTCAACACGTCAAAGACGATGTGGCTGGCCTCCTTCCTCTAAAAAGGAACAAGCATGAGCCTGGTGTGGTGGCACACACCTTTAGTCCCAGCACTCTGGAGGCAGAGGTAGGAGGATTGCTGTGAGTCCAAGGCCAGCCCGGAACTACAGAGTGAATTCCAGGTCAGCTTAACCCAGAGTGAGACCCTACCTGGAAACAAGCAAAAAGAAGAAACGTCCAATTAAAAAAAAAACAAACACAAAGGTGTGGTGGCGTATGCCTTTAATCCCAGCACTCGGTCGGGAGGCAGAGGTAGGAGGATCACCATGAGTTTGAGGTCACCCTGAGACTCCATAGTCAATTCCAGGTCAGACTGGACTAGAGTGAAACCCTACCTTGAAAAACCAAAAAAAAAAAAAAAAAAAAAAAAATAAATAAATAAATAAGCAGGACATGGTGTTGCACGCCTTTAACTTGGGAGGCAGAGGTAGGAAGATCGCCAAAAGTTCAAGGCTACTTTGAGACTACAGAGTGAATTCCAGGTCAGCCTGGGCTAGAATGAGACCCTACCTCGAAAAACCAAAATAAATAAATAAATAACAAAAACAAACAAAAGGACTGGAGAGATGGCTTAGTGGTTAAGGCGTTTACCTGCAAAGCCAAAGGATCCCAGTTTGATTCTCCAGGACCCAGGACCCATGTTGGCCAGATGCACAAGGGGAGGCATGTATCTGGAGTTGGTTTGCAGTGGCTGGAGGCTCTGGCGTGCCCATTCTCTCTCTCTCTCTCTCATAAATAAAATAAATATACTAAAACAAAATTAAAACAACAACAACAAAAAAAAGAGCAAACATGATTTTGAAGCCTGGTCTCAGCTCATCTGGACAGAGTAGTACATACCTGTAGTGTCAACATTCCAAGGCTGAGGCAGGAGGATCTCAAGTTGGAGGCCAGCCTGGACAGAGAGACCATCTCAAAAAGAAAAATCTCCAGGGGCTGAAGAGATATCTCAGTGGTTAAGGCACTTGCCTGTAGAGCCTAAGGACCCGAGTTTGATTCCCCAGTACTCAAATAAAGCCAGATGCACAGGGTGGTACACACATCTGGAGTTCATTTGCAGTGGCTAGAGGCCCTGGTGTGCCCATTCTCTCTCTCCCTCTATCTGCCTCTTTCTCTCAAATAAATAAATAAATAGAAAAGAAGGGCTGGAGAGATGGCTTAGCGGTTAAGGCATTTGCCTGCGAAGCCAAAGGACACAGGTTCAATTCCCCAGAACCCACGTAAGCCAGGGGTACATGCGTCTGGAGTTCGTGTGCAGTGGCTGGAGGCTCTGGTGTGCCCATTCTATCTCTGTCTGTCTGTCTGTCTCTCTCTCTCTCTCTGCTTGCAAATAAATAAATAAAAATTAAAGAGAGAAGAAAATGCTTGGACTGGAGAAATGGCTTAGCAGTTAAGGCGCTTGCCTGCAAAACCAAAGGACCCTGGTTCGGTTTTCCCAAGGACCCACATAAACCAGATGCACAAGGGGGTGCGTGCATATGGAGTTCAATTACAGTGGCTAGAGACCCTAGTATACTCATTCTCTCTCTCCCTCTCTTGAATAAATAAATTAAAGAAATAAAATATTTAGGAAAAGAAAAAACTCCAAACAAACAAGATGAAGAAGTGTTGCCTCCACAACTATGATGTCCTCTCTTCCCTTTCAGCTGGTTCTCAGGGTGGGTGGCAGAGAAAGAGTATGGCCTGAATCCAGCGACTGGGTCTGTGGCCAGCCCTCACCCAGTATGTGTGAAAATCTCCCAGTTTCCTCATCCATAAAATGAGGTAGGTCCTAAGTTCAAAAGTCCCTTTCTGCTCTGCTCTAAACAATATGTAGGCTCCACCTTAGAAAAGCCCCAGAAGGGCTGGAGAGATGGCTTAGTGGTTAAGGTGCTTGCCTCTGAAGCCTAAGGACCCAGGTTTGATTTTCCAGGTCCCACGTAAGCCAGATGCACATGGTGGCACATTTGTCAGGAGCTCGTTTGCAGTGGCTAGAGGCCATGGCATGCCCATTATCACTCTCTCCTTCTCCCTGTCTCTAATAAATAAAAATAAACCAGAAAGAGAAAGAAAAGCCCCCAGACAAACCTCCGTGGAGATGAGGACTCCTGAGGCTCAGGAGGTACCTCTTGAGGAGGGAAGACAGAGCCATGGCTGGAGAAGGAGGGAGTTTTTCTAGCCAGTTCCCACAACAGAACTAGGCCCAAAAGAAACAAGGGTTAGAGGGACACTGGCACAACTTTTTCTGTTTTTGTTTTTTCCAGGTAGAGTTTCATTCTATTCCAGGATAACCTGGAACTCACTCTGTAGTCCTAGGCTGGCCTGGAGCTCATGGTGATCCTCCTACTTCAGCCTCTCAAGTGCTGGGATTAAGAATGTGCCACCATGCCCAGCTTTGTTGTTTTGTTTTTTCAAGGTAGGGTCTTGCTCTAGCCCAGCCCAGCCCAGCCATGCCTGGCTGTGCATGGGCTTTTATGAGGGTACTAGGGAATCCAACCCAGGTTGTCAGGCTTTGCAAGCAAGTGCCCTTAACCACTGAGCAATCTCCCCAGCACCCCCATTAGTACTCTTTTTTTTTTTTTTTTCTTTTCAAGGTAGGTCCCACTCTAGCTCAGGCTGACCTGGAATTCACTATGTAGTCTCAGGGTGGCCTCAAACTCACAGCAATTCTACCTCTGCCTCCCAAGTGCTGGGATTAAAGGCATGCACCACCATGCCTGGCTAGCCATCAGTGCTCTTTTTTTTTTTTTTTTTTTTTTTTGAGGTAGGGACTCACTCTAGCTCAGGCTGACCTGGAATTCACTCTGTATTCTCAGGGTGGCCTTGAACTCACGGCGATCCTCCTACCTCTACCTCCCAAGTGCTGGGATTAAAGGCATGCACCACCATGCCTGGCTCCATCAGTGCTCTTGACTGCCTTGTGTGTCCCCCATCACCAGCAGCTTCCTGGGGGCACCAGGCTAGAGGCAAGCAGGAGCCATAATAGGACAAGCACTAGAGGGTTAGCTGACTCAGGTGTGGAAACACTGACCAGGGAAGGTGAGTGCATTGGACCTTCCAGGCTCTTTGTGGTCATAAGAGCTGGGAGGCAAGTGGCTTATTTCCTTTATTCCTCAGTTTTTCTAAGTAGTCATCCCCCTTTATCCTTAGGGATATGGCTTAGAGCCATAGAAAGTATTGAGCCCTGTATATTCCATTTTTTCCCTATAATATATATCTATGATGGACTTTATAAATTAGGTACCATAAGAGATTAACAAAGCTGGGCACAGTGGCACACGCCTTTAATCCCAGCACTCTGGAAGCAGAGGTAGGAGCATCACCTTGAGTGTGATGCCAGCCTGAAACTACATAGTGAATTCCAGGTCAGCCTGAGCTAGAGCAAGATCCTACTTAAAAAAAAAAAAAAAAAGCCAGGCCTGGTGGTGCATACCTTTAATACCAGCACTCAGGAGGCAGAGGTAGGAGGATCGCTGTGAGTTTGAGGCCAGCCTGAGATTATATAGTAAATTCCAGGCCATCTTGGGCCAGAGTGAGACCCTAGACCCTACAAAAAAAAAAAAAAAAAAAGAAAAAGAAAAAAAAGAAAGAAAGAAAAAAGGAGCTTCTGCAGAGATGGCTTAGCTGTTAAGGCACTTGCCTGCAAAGCCAAAGAGCTCACGTCCAAATCTCCAGGTCCCATGTAAGCCAGACTCACAGTGATGCAAGCACACAAAGTCGCACATGCACACAAGGGGGTACATACATCTGGAGTTCATTCACAGTGGCTGAAGGCCCTGGCATGCCTATTCTCTTTCTCTCTCTCTCTCAAAAAAAAAAAACAAAACTATATCAGCATATCAGGAAGGAATCTGAAATTGTGGTTAAGAATTGTGAGTGGTGGGAAGCAAGTCACTGTGTAATCTGCCTTGCCCCAGACATGGGGCCCTGTGCCCAGACTCCACTCTCAATTGCTGCTAGCTGATATGGCCCCTTACATTTCTACCTCAACCCTTGCCACCCAAAGAGGGGAAACCTAGTCAGGGCTGCCCAGAGCAGACAACAGTTGAGTGCCATTGAGTGTCCACACTGTTGGGTTGGCATCACAGCTGTATGTCCCATTCCACAGATCAGAGGGACCCTAGCATTCTTGTATGACACCAAACCAAGGCAGGTTCCTGGGTCACTGAGAGAGGCAGCGTGTCATTTGCTATGAACACAAGAGTTCTTGGAGCAAGACTACTTTAGGCACACATGTAAACAGTCCTGAAACCACAGCTAATCACTGCTTCCATTTATTGAGCTCCTACTATGTGCTGGGCAGCGTGCTGGGCTTGTCTCTGACATCATCCCTAATCCCTACAACAATCTTAGAGGTAGCTATTATTATAGCTATTTTTAGACACAGAATTGAGGCTCCGGAAGATGAACCATCTTGCTCTAGGTCACACGACTTGGAAGTGATGAGGCCAGGCTCTGAGCTGAGTCTGCTGTGCTTAAAAGTTTGGCTTGTTGTCCCTAAAACCCTCATTGCGTATGAAACAAGAGTTCTTTTCTGTTTCCTTCTATATAGTTCTGTGGACAATGAGTGCTTACTCTGTGCTGGGTGTGGTGGGAAGGTTTTAGACGAATGAAGCTAACTAAGATCACCTCTCTAGAAACTTACTGCTGGTGGGAGAAACAACCCACAGGCCCTTCACGTCATGGAAGGGATGGGCTCAACTACATGAAAGCAGACCACAGGTGGGGCAGCTATCCAGGGCATGGAGTCTGTTCCTCTATGGACTCGAGTCCCAGCCTCTCCAAGTCCCTAATGTCACCTCACTGACAGAGAGAAAGGGAGAAAAAGACAGGGTATGACTGAGCGCCACCTCACATCGGTGTCTTGTATTGTTCACTGAGCCCTCCAACCCTGTGATAGGGACAGATGGACCTACAGATGTTAAAAAGCAGCCCAGGTCACCGAGTAGAATATGTGTGCTCTGTCTTCCCCAGGAGATGTGCAGACACAAGACAGGAATGTGAGCCTGCTGCAAGGAAAAAGCCAAAGCCCTCAAAGGGAGACCAAGGGTGCCCAGGAGCAGCTAGGTGTCCTAAAATGGTCCGCACTGGAACTGGAGGGGAAAGTATGAAGAGGCTGCTCAGTGGATCCAGAGTTGGTCAGAATGTTCCAAAGCTGCTGCGCGTGGTGGCACACACCTTCAATCCCAGTTCTAGGTAGGCTGAGGTAGGAGGGTAGCTATGAGTTCAAGGCCAGCCTGAGACTAATTCCAGGTCAGCCTGGGCTAGAACAAGATCCTACCTAGAAAAACCAAAATAATAAAATAAAATAAAATGCCACGAAGGGCTCTTACATGAACTCCCAGCATCCACCCCCAATATACCCTGACCTCCCTCCCAGAGTCCCAGTTTTCCACAGTCATGTAAGAAACTCATCCTATCCTCAGCTTGGCCAGTCCAGCCGGCTCCAGCCCCCTCCCTGCCTCCTCCACCCCTGGGGACTCCAGGTAACAGGTCCAGGCACCTCCCCCTCCCGATTCGAGCAGCAACAACGGATGAGTTGCTGGAGACCTGGAGAACTGGAAGGACTTGCATCCCATCTGCCAGCGGCACAAACAATCTTCCAGTGGTAATAACAGGGCAAAGGAGCGGACCCACCTGGAACTCTAGGAGGAGGAGGAGGACAAGCTGGCCACCCCTAGCCAGGGCCAGTGAAATCCTGCCATTTAGGGCCTTGTCCAGAAGCAAGAGGGGCCCTCATAGGTGGAGCAGGGCAGGGGTCTCTGTTTCTGCCAAATCCCAACTAGAAAACTTCCAACAAAAACTAACAGCCCTACATTCCCACCTTCCCCCAGGGAATTAAAAGAAGTTCATGTCAGGGATCAACATAAAGGCCAAATGGACTGGGCATCGTGGCGCACGCCTTTAATCCCAGCACTTGGGAGGCAGAGGTAGGAGGATCTCTGGGAGTTTGAGGCCACCCTGAGACTACCTACGGAATTCCAGGTCAGCCTGAGCTAGAGTGAGACCCTACCTTGAAAAGCCAAAAAGAAAAAAAGAAAAAAAGAAAAAAAAAAAAAAAAAAGGCCAAATGGGTCACTAAATTGTGCTGTGAGCATGTATCTCTAGCAGCTAACTTTTTGTTGTTGTTGTTGTTTTGTTTTTTCAAGGTAGGTTAAAGGCTCTTGCTTACAAAGTCTGACAGCCCAGGTTCAATTCCCCAGCCATTCACTTAAATCTAGATGTTTGTAGCAGTAAGAGACCAAGGCACACCTATACACACACACACTACACAGACATACACACATGAAAAGTAAATAAAAAATTTAAAAACTGCCGGGTGTGGTGGCGCCCACCTTTAATCCCAGCACTCGAGAGGTAGAGGTAGGATCGCTGTGAGTTGGAGGCCACCCTGAGACTACATAGTGAATTCCAGGTCAGCCTAGACTAGAGTGAAACCTTACCTTGAAAAACCAAAAATAAATAAATAAATAAAATAAAATAAAATTTTAAAAACTGACCTTGGCATGGTGGCGTACGAGCTCTCGAGGTAGGAGGATCATCATGAGTTTGAGCCAGCCTGGGACCACAGAGTAAGTTCCAGGTCAGCTTGGTTTACAGTGAGACCCTTCCTTAGGAAAAAAAAAAAAAAAAAAAAAAAAAAGGCTGGGTTTGGGGAGGCTTGAGGTAAGAGTTGGGCTACATAGTGAGACCCTATCACAAGAAAAACAAACAAAAAACCTATTTAAATTATAATACTTGATAGAAGGATCAGGAATTCAAGATCATCCTCAGGTATATAGGGAGTTCAAGGCCAACCTGGGCCAAGATCCTGTTGAAACAATAACATAATACTAGGAATGGGGCTGGACAGATGGCTCAGCCATTAAAGGTACTTGCTTGCAAAGCCTGATGGCCTGAGTTTGATTCCCCAGTACCCACGTAAAGCCAGATGCACAAAGTAGCACATGCATCTGGAGTTTGCTTGCAGTGGCTAGAGGTCCTGGAGCACCCATACTCACTATGTCTGCCTCTTTGTTTGTATCTCTCTCAAATAAATTAAATGTTTTTTAAAAAATATTGCTGGAGGGATTGCTTAGTGGTTGGTTAAGGCATTTGCCTGCAAAGCCAGAGAACCCAGGTTCGATTCCCCAGGACCCATGTTAGCCAGATGCACAAGGGGGCGCATGTCTCTGGAGTTCGTTTGCAGTGGCAGGAGGCCCTGGCGTGCCCATTCTCTCTCTCTCTCCCCCTCTTTCTCTGTCAAATAAATAAATAAATAAAATATTTAAAAAATATATTGGGAATGGTGGCCCACATCTCTAATCCCAGCACCGGAAAGCTAAGGGAGAAGGAGTGTCATGGGTTGGGGCCAGCCTGGGCTACAAAGTCTCAAACAAATAAACAAATACTAGGGGACTCTAAGCTACACCCACCACGCCAAGGTCCACCAGGTGATGCTGAAGACGCTTTACCTTTCTGAGACTGTCTATGAAGTGGAATAATAATAATTCAGGATTACTGTGTGGATTAATAAAATGGGTAAAATATAAACCTAACCAAACATTGAATATAGTAGTTAATGACATTCCATTTTGTTTAACTCTGACAAGTTAACACTCATAAGTCTGTGCTGGCTGTTGAAATAATTTTTAGGCACACTTTCAGATTTCCAGATCCATAGTGATATGAGATAAAAATAGACCTTCTCTGAGCCCAGAGGATAATATCTGGCAAATTTCTGACTACTCTTTTAGGAAAGAATATGAAGTCCCTGATGAGATATCCTGCCTAGTCACATGCTAGGCACTAGGAAGGAGGAGAAAACAGCCCAAAATGCAGAGACCTGTGACCTCCCTCACCTATACTTGTTTACTGATGCTTTGGCAAAATGCTTAGGGGCTGAGTTGGGTGGACCAAGGATGCCACAGCTTGTCATCTAAAGAGACTGGGAGAGGCTGGGCGGTGATTCCGGTTAGATGGGTCTCCACCCTGCACGAGGCAGGTAAGCATGCTCATGAATCATAAGCCCCTCTTGTTCATAGACGCTCAGCAAGTTCTTACAGACCTACTCTGGGCTTTCACACTGTATGGTCCCAAATGCCCTCAGAGAGCACAGCTTTCTTCAGCTCACCCAGTTGAAATGGGTTTATCATGATAAGCTCTGTAAGAATCATGTTTGAAGACTCGACTGGAGCACTCCAAGTCCTTCAAATGAGAAACATGATCCTGGGGGAGGGGGTTATTCTCAACCTAATCTTTTTTTTCTTGGGGGGGGGGATTTTGAGGTAGGGTCTCACTCTAGCCCAGGTTGGCCTTGAACCCACAGCAATCCTCTGCCTCCCAAGTGCTGGAATTAAAGACAGACATTTACATGGGTGCTGGGGATCCAAACTCCATCCCTCAAGCTTGCATGGCTTTTTTTTTTCACCTCAAAGAGAATAAGAGATAATTTATTCTGAAGGCAAATATGAGTGACAGTGACCCAGAAACACAGCTTCAGGTTGCTTCAAATATGTTCCAATGTGTTAACAGGTGTTTTTTTTTATATCTATTTTACTGTACTGAACCATTTCTCAAGCACCTATCATTTATTTATGTACTTTATTCATTAAAAAAAATGTAGAGCCAGGCATGGTGGTGCACGCCTTTAATCCCAGCACTCAGGAGGCAGAGGTAGGAGGACCTCCATGAGTTCGAGGTCACCCTGAAACTACAGAGTGAATTCCAGGTCAGCCTGAGCTAGAGAGAGACCCTATCTTGAAAAACAAAACAAAACAAAAAAATTAGCTGGGCATGGTGTTGTACACCTTTAATACCAGCTCTTGGGAGGCAGAGGTAAGAGGATCTTCGCCAGTGCAAGGCCACTCTCAGACCACAGAGGGAATTCCAGGTCAGCCTAGGCTAGAGTGAGAGCCTACCTTTTTTTTTTTTTTTAATTTTTTTTGTTTGTTTATTATTTATTGGAGAGCGACAGACAGAGAGAGAAAGAGGCAGAGAGATAGAGAGAGAGAGAATGGGCGCGCCAGGGCCTCCAGCCACTGCAAATGAACTCCAGACGCGTGCGCCCCCTTGTGCATCTGGCTAACGTGGGTCCTGGAGAATCGAGCCTCGAACCAGGGTCCTTAGGCTTCACAGGCAAGCGCTTAACTGCTAAGCCATCTCTCCAGCCCCTACCTTGAAAAACCAAAACCAACCACACAAAAAAGTTTAGCCACATGCCTTTAATCCCAGCACTCAGAGGCAGAGGTAGGAGGATTGACATGAGTTCAAGGCCACCCTGAGACTACATAGTAAATTCCAGTTCTTCCTGGGCTTAGAGTGAGGCCCTACCTCAAAAAATCAAAAAAAAAAAAAAAAATCATTTTTGTTTGAGGGCTGGAGAAATTGCTTAGTGGTTAAGGCCAAAGGACCCAGGTTCAATTTCCCAGGACCTATGTAAGCCAGATGCACAAAGTGGTGCATGGGTCTGGAGTTTGTTTGCAGCAGCTGAAGGTCCTGGCATGCCCATTCTCTCCCTCTCTCTCTCTCTCACAAATAAATAAATGAAATTAAAAGTTTAAAAAGTTTTGCGATCCAGGCATGGTGGCACACACCTTTAATCACAGCACTTGAGAGGCAGAGGTAGGAGGATTGCTGAGAGTCTGAGGCCACCCTGAAACTGCATAGTGAATCCCAGGTCAGCCTGAGCTAGAATGAGACCCTACCTCAAAACAACAACAACAACAAATTGAGACAGTGTCTCATGTATTCCAAGCTGGCCTCAAATTTGCTATGTAGCTGAGGATGTCCTGAACTCCTGATCCTCATTGCCTCTGCCTCCCAACTGCTGGGATTACATGTATGTCACGCTGAGTACAGTGGTTTTTGTTTGTTTGTTTGTTTTGTTTTGTTTTAATGCAAATGAGAGAAAGAGAGTACTGGCACTCCAGGGTCTCCAGCCACTGCAATCAAACTCCAGACGCATACGCCCCCTTGTGCGTACGTGTAACCACTTGTGTCACAGCATCTGGTATACATAGGACGTGGAGAGTAAAACATGAGTCCTTAGGCTTCACAGGCAAGAGCCTTAACCGCTAAGCCATCTCTCCAGCCCTGGTTTTGTTTTTTGAAACAGTCTCACTAGATAGCCTAGGCTGGCCAGTGACTCATTATGTAGAACAGGCAGGCTAGCCTTGAATTTGTGGCAATGCTTCTGGTGCTGCCTCCTAAGATTATAAGTATGCACCACCATGCCAAGCCTAAACCTGGTTTCCCCCTTTTTTGTTCCTTCTATAATAGTCCTCCTTTTCCTTCTGTTTTGTCTCCTTTTGAGGGAAGGGACAGTCTTTAATTATTCTTCCTCTCTTACCTCTTCATTTCCCCCCACCTCATGTCTGTCTCTCTTTCTACCTCTAGATTCAGCTGACATCTTCCTTCTTGCTCTTCACGTCACAGGTACCTGCCACCTGGAGCCACCCCTACCATACCAGATGTCCTGAGCTCAAGTACAGGGAAGACCATGTGATAATGGGTGCAGTGAGCAGCTAGTCAGGAGAGTGGAGAGCTGCCCCTTCCCACCAGGGCCACCAAGGCTCTGGGCATACAAGCTTCCTTACTCCTCACTTCATCTCTAGCCCCATCTCTGAATTAACAGCGTAGCCACAATTTTCTCCCAGTATGCCCGCCAACTCTCCCCCTGCTCCCCTGCCACTCCCTCTCCTGTGGGAGCCCTTGGGTTTATCTACCCCTTGCTGGTGCCGACATGCCCTAGACCGAAAGCAAGCACAGTGGCAGGTGTGCTTGTCTGTTGAACTGAGAGGCACAAGGTGCTGCTTGTCAAGGGTGGGGACAGGCAGCTAGGAACAGCCTTGCACTTACTGGGGTTCTGCTGTCTCAGCCACTACCCTTCTGTTCCAGGTTCTTGTGTTTATCCCCGCTATCCAGCGGAGTGTCAGGGACAGGAGTTCTTCCTGTCTCCCTCATTCTTTAGAACCCCACCCACTATGTTTTTTTTCTAATCAGAATCTCATTTCGAAATCTCCTGCCCAAGGGGTTTCATAGCACCACCCAGTTTTGAATCAACCTGCTGATTATAGCACTCCTGAATGAGGAATAGAGACGTTAGGTGGGACTGGCCTGGCACTGGGCCCTGAGGACACTCCTGTATGCAACAGTCATCCAACTAGTGGCATTTGGACAAACAACCATACTCCCTGCCTCATCTAACACCGATGTCTGGCCAGATGGCAGATAACCCAGCCACATTCCTTCCTTGGGGCAGTAGCTATAGGTCCACCTACACTGGGGGTCTTCTCCAGGCAACCCATCAAATCCTTTCCCCCTTGGTGTCTTAGTGAAGCCAATGCCTCCTGGGAAACTTTTTAGTTCCCACCTTTGGCTTAGCAGAGTAAACTTCTAGAACCTTGCCTCATGAGCAGCCTGTAGAGCAAACAGATACCTCGGTCCTCCACTTGTCCTACTGATGCTAGGGGCCATGATTATTCTCTAGAAGACAAAGTTGAGAGCCATTAAGAGTTAGAATATTTTTTTTTAAAAAAAGAGTTAGAATATTATCCTTGTGTCATGTTTAGCCAACAAAAACATTTAAGTTAGATTTTCAAATGCTATTCAAAGCCTCATTTTTTTTGTTGGTTTTGAAACAGGGTCTCTTGTAACCTAGGCTGACCTTAAGATCTTGATCCTCCTGCCTCCACTTCCCAAGTGGTAGCATTGCAGGTGTCTGCATGGGCCAGGCTCCAAGCCTCACTTCTGCATCCCATTCTCAGACAGCCAGCTCCTTCACGCCAATAAGAGCACTATAGACATGGACATAAGATGGACACTCTGTAGTTCTCCCTCTCTTGAGGTAAATGCTGCTGACTGGAAACTAAGCCTGTCTCCCTGCTCCTATAAACCAATAGCAAAGACACCTGATGATACAGACAAACTCTTGTTCTGGCACGAGATGTCATTCTTGCCTCACTTTGGCTAGACCCAAAGCCTTTGATTGATCAGTAGCAGTCACCACAGAAGAGCAGAATTCTACCCCTCCACCATGCACATTCACACATGCTTGCACATAATCCTCAGAGCAAGAGCCTGGCTCTCTAGAAAGAAGGGAAAGTGTGGAACTGAAGGGATGGGTGAGTGGCCAAGGCACTTGCCTGCAAAACCTAACAACTGGGTTTGGTTCCCCAGTACCTACGTAAAGCCAGATGCACAAAATGGCACATGCATCTGGAGTTCGTTTGCAGTGGCTAGAGGCCCTGGTATGCCTATTCTCACCCCCATCTCTACTTACAAATAAATAAATAAAATTTAGGAAGAGAAGGGAAAGTGTCCAGGCAGAAGGATGAAACCCATTCTGCGGTGAGTGTTACATGGAAAATGGGAGGAAGGACCACACAGAAAAGCAAGGATGAGGCTGGGTGGCTCTCATCTTCCTGGACAGGGTCTAGGTGGAACCTAGGTTCCTGCTGGTTATTGGCTTTGTCAACAGATTCTTTTTTAATTATTTGCTTTTTGTTTGTTTGTTTTGTTTTTCGAGGTAGGGTCTCACTCTAGTCCAGGTTGACCTGGAATTCACTGTGTAGTCTCAGGGTGGCCTCAAACTCACGGTGGTCCTCCTACCTCTGCCTCCCAAGTGCTGGGATTAAAGGGTTGAGCCATTACACCTGGCTTTTTTTTGTTTTGTTTTGAGACTGGGTCTTACATAGCCAAGGCTGGCAGTGAATTTCTACCCCTTTTGTCTTCACCTTATGGACATGCATGCCACCATATCTGTTAACATTCTTTTTCCTAAGAGCATCTTTTGGCACCTAAATAGATGTTTTAATCCCATATAATTAATAATTAATAATTAAGATGTTTTAATCCATATAATTAAACCCCTCCTGGGCTCCAGAGCTACTGTGCCATCTTCACAAGCTGTCCTGGTCAGTGCTGCAAGAGCACTTCCAAGCTTCTCTCAACAGATACAATGAGCTCCCTCAGACTTCTGGGTTTCCCAGTCTCCTGAGAACATTGCCCCCCCGCCCAACCTCTCTAGACCTCTTTGTTCTTAAGCTCTGCTGTGGGCAAATGACCCTCATGGGGACAGTGGCTCCTCCTCCAGGGCACTGAGCCATCATATACTTTTCATAGAAATCTATCACTAGGGGCTGGAGAAATGGCTTAGCAGTTAAGGTGTTTGTCTATAAACCCAAAGGACCCAGGTTCAACTCCCCAGGACCCATGTAAGCCAGATGCACAAGGTAGTGCATGCATCTAGAATTCATTTACAGCAGCCAGCAGCCCTGATGTGCCCACTCTCTCCCTCTCTCTCTCCCTTTTTCTCTCTCTCCCTCTCTCTCTCTCACTCAAATAAATAAAAATAAAATAGAGCTGGGCGTGGTGGCGCACACTTTCAATCCCAGCACCTGGGAGGCAGAGGCAGAAGGATCGCTGTGAGTTCAAGGCCACCCTGAGACTACATAGTGAATTCCAGGTCAGCCTGGGCTACAGTGAGACCCTACCTAGAAAAACCAAAAGAAGAAAAATATAGAGCTGTAGAGATGGCTTAGCTGTTAAGGCACTTGCCTGTGAAGCCTAGGGATCCAAGTTCAATCCCCAGGATCCATGTAAACCAGATACACAAGGTAGCACATTTTTTGCAGTGGCTAGAGGCCCTGGCATGCCCATTCTCTATCTATCTGCCCCCCCTCAAATAAATAAATAAAATATATTTTTAAATAAAATAAAAAATTTAAAAGACAAGAAATTTAGCTCTAGCTAGGCATGCTGGTGCATGGCTTTAATCCTAACACTCAGGAGGCTGAGGGAGGACTGCCATGAGTTCCAGGCCAGACTGGGCTACAAAGTAAGTACCTGAGCTACAGTGAGACTCTGCCTCAAAAAAGCAAAAAGAGGCCGGGCATGGTGGCGCACGCCTTTAATCCCAGCACTTGGGAGGCAGAGGTAGGAGGATCACTGTGAGTTCGAGGCCACCCTGAGACTCCATAGTGAATTCCAGGTCAGTCTGAGCTACAGTGAGACCCTACCTCGGAAAACCGGAAAAAAAAAAAAAAAGCAAAAGGAGGGTCGGAGGGATGGCTCAGTGGTTTTAAGGCATTTGCTTACAAAGCCAAAGGACCCAGTTTCTATTCCCCAGGACCCAGGTAAGCCAGATGCACAAGGAGGCACACGTATCTGGAGTTTGTTTGCAGTGTCTCTCTCTACCCTTTCTCTGCCAAGTGAATAAAAATTAAGAAAAAAATCAAAAAGAGAGAGAAAGGAAGAAGAAAGAAATCCAGCCAGCTCCATGCCAGGCCTGGTGGCTCAAATTTGTAATCCCAGCTCCTTGGGAGGCTGAGGCAGAGGATCACAAGTTCAACTCCTGTCTGAGCTATATAGTAAGTTCAAGGATATCCCCAGTAACTTGGTGAGATTCTGTCTCAAACTCTAAAAAATAAAAAAAAATTTTTTTTTAAAGTAGAAAGCCAAACCTTAAAAAAATATTGTTTACAATCATGGACATTATCAATCAATCAATCAATAAATAAATAAAGACTGGGGGGATGTAGATCAGTGGGAGAGTGCTTGGTTTCATGTGCAAGGCCCTGGGTTCAATCCCCAGTAAAGAAAAAAAAAAAATGCTGTAGAGGCCAGTAAGCTAGAAAGGAGATATAAAGGGAATAGAAAGGGAAGGAGGAGGGACTTGATAGGATGGTACTGTATATATGTAAGTAGAATAACAGATTAATGGGGGTGAAAAGGCCTAAGGTCAGGGGAAGAGATTGAGTACAGGAAAGGTGGAGGGAGGGCTAATCAAAATCTAAGAGAAAATAAATAAATCATATGGAAACCTACTTTTTTGGACAATGGAACACTCAGAAGCCATAGATTGTTACTAGAAAATTTTCAGTGCTAGGGATGGGATACCTTCCAGTGAGTTGTTGGCCGGGGAGGTCCCTGATGCCCCCAAAGCATTACAGGCCATTGCCGAGGCTTTTGGTTTCCCACCAGGAATAGATGGTAAGACCCTATTGCTGAAGACTCCACATACTTGGGCTGCAAGGTCACTGAGAAATCCTGCTGGAACTGAGCTGATAACCTCCTTCACGTAGACCAGCTGACAGAAAGCTGGAAAAAACTATGCTGCATGCAGTTCAATGGGAGAGAGAGAAATCACCAGTAGAGATACAAAACAATGGACACTACAAGCCTTATATTTGGCCAGCCAGGCCAAATAAGCCAAAGGGTACAATAGTGGAATGTCTGTTATGGGGGAAACCAACTGCTCTCTAATTGCACTGGAGGCCCTCTCTGTGGGAGGGAATACATCCTTGATACTGAAAACCTACAACAGGGGTAGTCATGAGCCCTAGGGGAGTAACATCTGCTGGTGTCTGGCTAAATGTATATACTATGCTCACCAAATTGCTCAGTAAGCACTTCTTTTAATGTCCATACCCTTATATTAATGCTACTCTCACTTTTGGTTAGAGAAGCTTCTCTTTTCAGATGGCAGTGACCTTGGGATGACTCAGAAGGCACCATGGTGTTGGGAAGAAGTGACAGAGGAGTGTTCAGCACTGAAATATCTCTATCACATTTTCCAAGGCTCAGGGTCCATTGCAGAAGAGGTGATGGAAAGAATGTAAGAGCCAAAGGAAGGGTAGGACTCCTTGCAAGGTGCTCCTCCAGACACAAAATGGCCTGGATATCCATGACTTCACAGTGTCTGACACTACCTATCACAAGACCATCATAATAGGAGGAAAAGATGAGGACACCAAAATAAAAGAGAGACTGATTAAGGGGGGGGGGAGATATGATGGAGAGTGGAGTTTCAAAGGGGAAAGTGGAGGGAGGGGGGAATTACCATAGGTTATTGTTTACAATTATGAAAGTTGCCAATAAAAAATAATAAATTTAAAAATAAATTTTAAAAATGGGCTGGAGAGATGGCTTAGCGGTTAAGCGCTTGCCTGTGAAGCCTCAGGATCCAGGTTCGAGGCTTGATTCTCCAGGACCCACGTTAGCCAGATGCACAAGGGGGCGCACGCGTCTGGAGTTCATTTGCAGTGGCTGGAAGCCCTGGCGCGCCCATTCTCTCTCTTTTTCTCTATCTGCCTCTTCCTCTCTCAAATAAATAAATAAAAATGAACAAAAAAAAATTTTTAAAAATGCTGAGTGTGATGGCACTGGGAGGCAGAGGTAGGATAGTCATGAGTTTGGGCCCACCCTGAGAGACTACATAGTGAATTCCAGGTCAACCTGGGCAAGAGGAGACCCTACCCTGAAAACACACACACACACACACACACACACAAACAAACAAACAAACAAACAACAACAAAAAAAAACACTCCTTTACAATCAATGAGAAGTGCATAGGTGAAAGATTTCTGACAGGTTATAAAAGTCATATTACACAAGAAGAGCTGGTGTGCAAGAGTTGCCTGTCCAAGCCTCAGTGCCCTATGATGTCCATCAGACAGCATCACCCACAAAGCCCAATGATATGGAGGTTACAAGGTTTCCAGCTACCTTGATGTTCACAGGCTTCTATCTAAGGACTAGGCTGTTCTGCATAGGAGCTCTCCTGAAAGATGGAATTTTCCTATCACTGGGATGCCTTAGTGCACAAGTGATAGGCTAACGCTTTCCCTGAAACTTCACCTTTGAAACATCTTGTAATGGTGCATCAGAGGAAACAGGCTCTTCATCCTTATATAAAGGACCCTAAAGACTACCAGCAAACTGTTAGAGCTGATAAACACCTATAGCCATGTAGCAGGATACAAAATAAATATACAGAAATCAGTAGCCTTATATGCTAACAACAAACACACAGAGGATGAATCAGAGAATCACTCCCATTCACAATTGCATCAAAGAAAATAAAGTACCTTGGAATAAGCCTAACCAAGGAAGTAAAGGATCTCTACAATGAAAACTTTAAAACACTCAAGTGAGAAGTTGCATTAGACACTAAGAAATGGAGAAACATCCCTTGGGGCTGGAGAGATGGTTTAGCGGTTAAGCGCTTGCCTGTGAAGCCTAAGGACCCCGGTTCGAGGCTCGATTCCCCGGGACCCATGTTAGCCAGATGCACAAGGGGGCGCATGTGTCTGGAGTTCGTTTGCAGTAGCTGGAAGCCCAGGCGTGCCCATTCTCTCTGTCTACCTGCCTATTTCTGTATATCTCTCTCTCAAATAAATAAATAAAAATAAAATATTTTTAAAAAGTTTTTAAAAATCCCTTGTTCCTGGATTGGAAGAATCAATATTGTGAAAATGTCAATCTCACCAAAAGCAACCTACACATTTAATGCAATCCCCATCAAAATTCCAATGGCATTCTTCACAGAAATAAAAAAAAAAAAACAATCCAAAAATTCATTTGGAATCACAAAAAACCTCGAATATCTAAAATAATACTGAGCAACAAAAATAAGGCTGGTGGTATCACCATACCTGATTTTAACCTACACTACAGAGCCATGGTAACAAAAACAGCATGGTACTGGCACAAAAGCAGACATGTAGATCAATGGAACAGAATAGAGGACCCAGATGTAAGTCCAGGTAGCTATAGCCACCTGATATTTGATAAAAATGCCAAAAATACTCATTGGAGAAAAGACAGCCTCTTCAGCAAATGGTGCTGGGAAAACTGGGTATGTATCTGTAGAAGGATGAAAATAGATTCTTCTCTCTCTCCATGCACAAGAATTAAGTCCAAATGGATTAAAGACCTTAACATCAGACCTGAAACTCTGAAACCACTAGAAGAAAAAGTAGGGGGAACCCTTCAATATATTGGTCTTGGCAAAGACTTTCTGAATATAACTCCAATTGCTCAGGCAATAAAACCACAGATTAGCCACTGGGACCTCATGAAATTACAAAGATTTTGTACTACAAAGGACACTGTGAATAAAGCAAAGAGGCAACCTACAGAATGGGAAAAAAAAAAATCTTTGCCAGCTATACATCTGATAGAGGATTAATATCTAAGATATACAAAGAACTCAAAAAATTAAATAATAAGAAATCAAACAAGCCAATTAAAAAATGGGCTATGGAACTAAATAGAGTTCTCAAAAGAAGAAATACAGATGGCGTATAAGCATCTAAAAAAATGTTCTACATCCTTAGTCATTAGGGAAATGCAGATTAAAACTACATTGAGAGTCCATCTCACTCTTGTCAGATTGGCTACCATCATGAAAACAAATGACCATAAATGCTGGCAAGGATGTGGAAAAAGAGGAACTCTTCTACACTGTTGGTGGGAATGCAATCTGGTCCAGCCATTGTGGAAATCAGTGTGGAGGTTCCTAAAACAGCTAAATATTGATCTACCATATGACCCAGCTATAGCACTTCTAGGTATATATCCTAAGGACTCATCTCATTACCTTAGAGATACTTGCTCAACCATGTTTATTGCCGCTCAATTCACAATAGCTGGGAAATGGAACCAGCCTAGAAGTCCCTCGATTGATGAGTAAATAATGAAGATATGGCACATTTATACAATGGAGTTCTATGGTTAAAAAAAAAAATGAAGTTATAAAATTTGCAGGAAAATGGATGGATCTGGAAAGGATTATACTAAGTGAGGTAACCCAGGCCCAGAAAGCCAAGCATCGCATGTTCTCTCTCATATGTGGATCCTAGCTACAGATGATTGGGCTTCTGTGTGAGAAGGAAAAAACTCAGTAGCAGAGGCCAGTAAGCTAGAAAAGAGATATAAAAGGAAGAGGAAGGAAGGGGGGGGGTACTTAATAGGATGGTTTTGTATATATGTAAGTAGAAGAATAGATTAATGGGGGTGAAAAGTCCCAAATGAGGTCAGGGGAAGAGATTGAATAAAGGAAAGGTGGAGGGAGGGCTAATCAAAATCTAAGAGGATATAAATAAATCATATGGAATCCTACTTTTTTGGACAATGGAACACTCAGGAGCCATAGATTGTTCCTAGAAAATTTTCAGTGCCAGGGATGGGATACCTTCCAGTGAGTTGTTGGCCGGGGAGGTCCCTGATGCCCCCAAAACATCCCATCTACTATTAGCTCCAGGAGCAGGGGCTGGAATATGCATTCACCCTGGACATGATGAGGAGCCCAAGTGGCAGAACTACCACTTAGCCTATTTTTGGAGATAAGGCTGTTAATATTAAGATCAGGAAGAACTAATTCCTACCAATAGAATCATCGTAGGCCAGTAGATGGAAAATCTAGTCAGTGAGGATTTGTGAGCAGACAGGTGTAATAATGGGCATGACTATAGTCTTGCTGGAGAGATGGCTCAGCAGTTGAAGGTGCTTGCTTGCAAAGTCTGAAGGCCTGGGTTCAGTTCCCCACTTCCAGATG
The DNA here is from genome assembly GCA_036346955.1 of Dipus sagitta. NCBI lineage: Eukaryota > Metazoa > Chordata > Mammalia > Rodentia > Dipodidae > Dipus > Dipus sagitta. The sequence continues at coordinate 162,213,294 of CM070770.1, read as the reverse complement.
TGACGGCAATCTGGCTGTGACATCTGTCACCCCACTGATCACCAGGGTTGACTGGGCTGACCTGGCTAGCTAGGCTGGTGTCCCCTTCCTCCCCCACTGCTTCAAGTGTGTCCCTCCCAAAGCTGTGCTTTTCCCGAAATAGAGGAGGATGGGTCCTCCGTCAAGAGTATAGGGGCTGGAAAGATGGCTTAGTGGTTAAGGCATTTGCTGGCAAAGCCAAGGGACCCAGGTTCGATTCCCCAGTACCCACATAAAGCCAGATGCACAAGGTGGCACATGCATCTGGAGTTCGTTTGCAATGGCAGGAAGCCCTTGTATGCTCTCTCCCTCTCTCTGTTAAATAAATAAAAATGTTTAAAAAAAAAAAAAAGAGTATACACGTAGCTGTGCACCCCTGCTAGAACCTCCAAACAAGCCAGATACACAAAGTGGCACATGCATCTGGAGTTCCTTTGCGGTGGCAAGAGGCCCTGATGTGCCCATTCTCTCTCTCTCTCTGCCTATAAACAAATAAAAATTTTAAAGAAGTGAATGGGGCTGGATGTGGTGGCTCATCAATTAATCACAGCACATGGAAGGCTGAGGCAGGAGGACCTGCCTAGAATTCAAGGCCAACCTGGGCTACATAGTGAGTTCCAAGTTAAATCCTCAGTATTGCATAAGCTGGGCATGGTAACACGTCTGTAATCTTAGTACTGGAAGGTAGAGGCAGGAGAGCCAAAAGTTCAAGGTCATCCATTGCTACATAGGGAAACAAAAAAGGGAGCTGGCAGCAGTTAAGGCACTTGCCTTAACCCAGGTTTGATTCCCCAGTACCCATGTAAAGCTGGATGCACAAAGTGGCACATGTAACTGGAGTTCATTTGCAGCAGCTATAGGCCTTGGCATGGTGTGGCCATTCTCTCTCTTTTTGATTGCAAATAAATAATTTTCTTAAAGGAGCTGGAGTCAAACGTGGTGGTACATGCCTTTAATCCCAGCACTCAGGAGGCAGAGGTAGGAGGATCTCCATGAGTTTGCTGCCGCCCTGAGACTACAGAGTGAATTCCAGGTCAGCCTGAGCTACAGTGAAACCCTACCTCGAAAAACCAAAATAAATAAATAAATAAGTAAAGATTTTTAAAAAAGGGTGTGGGGAAACCAGGCATGGTGACACACGCCTTTAATCCCAGTACTCAGGAAACTGAGGTGGGAGGATTGCTGTGAGTTTGAGGCCAGCTGAGTTACAGAATGATTTCCAGGTCAGCCTGGGCTAAAGTGAGAACCTGCCTCAAAAAAAAAAAAAAAAAAAAAAAAAGTGTGGTCTCTTTCTAAGCCGGCACGCCTCAAGGACAAAGTCATATTCCAAGATCATGAAGCTGAATGGTGAGAAGCTGGATGAGCTCGAGTCAGGCATCTCCCAGGCACTGCTTAAACTGCAGATAAACTCATGGGACCTCAAGGCTCAGCTGCAGGAGCTCAACATCATTGTGGCCAAGGAAATCGAAGTGGGTGATGGTCGGAAAGCTATCATAATTTTTGTTCCAATTCTTCAACTGAAATCTTTCCAGAAAATCAAGTTTAGCTAGTGGGTGAATTAGATAAAAAGTTCAGTGGGAAACATCCTTATAGTCTTAATTGCTCAGAGAATTCTGCCTAAGCCAACAAGAAAAAGCCACACGGTGGAGAGATGGCTTAGCGGTTAAGCACTTGCCTGTGAAGCCTAAGAACCCCGGTTCGAGGCTAGATTCCCCAGGACCTATGTAAGCCAGATGCACAAGGAGGCTCAGGCATCTGGAGTTCGTTTGCTGTGGCTGGAGGCCCTGGTGCGCCCATTCTCTCTATATATATATCTGCCTCTTTCTCTCTGTCTGTTGCTCTCAAATAAATAAATAAGTAAAAGTAAACAAAAAATTTATTTAAAAAAAGTAAGAAAAAGCCACACAGAAAATAAGTAAAAGCGCCCCAGAAGCCGTACTCTGCTGTGCACGATGCGCCATCCTCGAGGACTTAGTCTTCCCAAGTGAAATTGTGGGCAAGAGGATCCCTGTGAAAATGACGGCGGAGGGCTCATAAAGGACAAAGCCCAGCAGAACAGCGTGGAGCACAAGGTCGGATCTTTTTCTGGTGTCTATAAGAAGCTCACAGGCAAAGATGTTAATTTTGAATTCCCAGAGTTCAGTTGTAAACAGATGACTAAGTACAGTATTCACAATTAAAAAAAAAAAAAATGGATGGGAGGGGAGACCTTTTAGGTGAACCAGCTACCTGTTACCTATAAAGTTGGGGAAGAAGTACAAATGACTCAAAGCCCTTTCCCTGGTCCCCTGGCAGGGCAAATCAAACAGACATCTGATTTAGGGGCAGCAGGGGTGGGTTGATTATCATCTCTAGAATTCTGGTAGCCTGAATGAGCTCAGACTCATGTCAAGAGATGGGCTGGAGGTAGGGCAAAAGGATACCTGTGACATGAAGGAGGATATGAGACTAACAGGGGGCACACAGAGGAGAAGGGGAATGCAAAGAAGAGGGGATAAAGGAAACAAAAAATAAACTTTGAAAAAATGCCATAATGAAGCCTAATTGTACACTAATAAAATTTTTAAATAAAATTTAAACCAAAACGGGTGGGCTGAACTTGACCCCTCCCCACTTTACATATGGTACCAAACCATAAATCTCTCTTGTCCTGCCTTCCACAAAAGTTGTGAATAACAGAGATATTCAATTAAATGATTAGAGAAAAAAAAACTGAAAAAAAAAACCCTTAAGTGCTTTGAGATGTGTATTTTCTCTAAGCCAAACATGAAGACAGTAAAAAATACTAGTAGTTTAATGAGCTTATAAATTTGGAGTGACTCTTCACATCTTACATCAAGGTCTGGGGTTCAACCATTTCACCATCACAGACTGCCACAGGGTATTTATCCTTGACCACTTCTTCCAGAGCTGCACATGGGCTTCTCCCTCAGTTATTCTGTCTAGTTAACTCACCCAGACAATTCAACCTCCCATGTTTTATGGAGGAGAAAATAACTCGGTATTAGATGTTTTCTGATGTCTGCTCTTTCCTTCCTGCCTTCATCAGCCTAAAACTTCTCACATGGAGCTGGTATTCCTTTTCAATTTTAATTTTTATTTATTTGAGGGAGACAGAAAAACAGAGACAGAGAGAATGGGCCCACCAGGTCCTCTAGCCACTACAAATGAACTCTAGATGCATGTGCCACTTTGTGCATCTGGCTTACGTGTGTCCTGGGCAATCAAACCTGGGTCCTTTAGCTTTGCCGGCAAGTGTCTTAACCCCTAAGCCATCTCTCCTCCAGCCCTGGTTTTTTTGTCTGTTTAGTTGGTTGGGCTTTTTGTTTGTTTGTTTGTTTGTTTTCTTAGGTAGGGTCTCACTCTGGCCCAGGCTGACTTGGAATTCACTATGTAGTTTCAGGATGGCTTCGAACTCATGGCAATTCTCCTATCTCTGCCTCCCAAGTGCTGGGATTAAAAGTGTGCACCACCATGCCTGGCAGAGCTAGTGTTCTTTACTAGCTTGTCTACTTATAAGAGATTGGTGAACAACCTGGCTAATTCAACAAAATTCACAAGGTCCTCTAATGCTCAAGTTCAAAGTACTCTAACCTTAATAATCATGGTTTGTTATAGCACTTTTGTAGCTTTGCATATCTACAATATTTCTAAGCACTAATTGAACTTAACAGAGATTTGCATACTATGCCACAACTGGGCAAACATATGATGTACACAGTGTCTTGCTGACAGGGTAATTCTAGTGCAGAAAACACCCCATCAGCAACACTGTCTCACAGGTGTCTGCAAGGTTGTCACAGCCTCCAGGGCCCTTCAGGCACCAGTAGGTGAGCTAAGCCATCTGTAGCTTCGTTTAGCCATAGATACTTGCTTTCCCCAGTCCATTGATTTTCCAGAACTAAAACTGGGGGCTATTTTACTATTTCTTCCATTTCTGATCCTTGTCTTCCTGGAGTCCAAGACAGAACAAGCCTTCAGCTGAACACTTCCTCACCACTTTTTCCAGAGCCCCAGGACAGTGTTGCTAATATTCAGGGCTCTGTGTAACCTTGCTGCCCCACACTATAGAATTATCTGTTAATTAAATAGACAGACAACCTTGTAATTAGGTCAACTACAAATACTCTGACTTAAGCTTTTGGTTCCATTCCTTTCTCTCCAGGATTAGAGTATTTTGAATGAATATCTCAATGACACAATACGGAAACATTCACCTCACACCCCAGGTGGATTCCTTAGTCTACAGATACCTTTGATTTTCCATGACTTTTGGCATCTGCTCCAATAACCCAAGGTTGATGTGAGTTTCTGCTTTGCAGACTTTATTCTCACTGGTTTTCCTGTACTTTCAAGAACAGAACCTAGGGGCTGGAGAGATGGCTCAGCAGTTAAGGCACTTTCTTGCAAAGCCTAAATACCTGAGTTCAATTCCCCAGTATCCACATAAAGCCAGATGACCAAAATGGTCCATACATTTGGAGTTCATTTGCAGTGGCTAGAGGCCCTGGCACACCCATTCATATTCTTTCTCTCCCCCTTGCAAATAAATACATTTTAAATATTTATTTATTTAAGAGAGAGAAGGAAAGAGGGAGAATGGGCACACAGGGTCTCTAGCCACTGCAAATGAACTCCAGACACATGTGCTACCTTGTGCATCTGGCTCATGTGGGTACTGGGGAATTAAACCTGGGTTCATAGGCTTCATAGGCAAGTGACTTAACCACTGAGCAATCTTTCCAGCCCTATTTTTATTTTTAAATTTTACTTATTTATTTATTTGAGAGAGAGAGAAAGACAAAGGGGCAGATAGATAGAAAGAGAATGGATGCGCCACCCTATGCATCTGGCTTTGCATAAGTACTGGGGAATCAAACTCGGGTCCTTAGGCTTTATAGGCAAGTGCCTTAACCGCTAAGCCATCTCTCCAGGCCCCCTTATTTATTTATTTATTTATGAAAGCGAGAAAGAAAGAGGGAGAGAGAGAGAGAGAAAGAGAGAGAGAGAGAGAGAGAATGGGTGCACCAGGGCCTCCAGCCACTGCAAACGAACTCCAGATGCATGTGCCACCTTGTGCATCTGGTTTGTGTGGGTCCTGGGGAATCAAACTGAGTTCTTTTGGCTTTGCAGGCAAATACCTTAACCACTAAGCCATCTCTCCAGCCCTACTTTTTGTTTTTGTTTTTGTTTTTTTTTTTTGTTTTTTTGAGGTAGGGTCTCACTCTGGCCCAGGCTGACCTGGAATTCACTATGGAGTCTCAGGGTGGCCTCGAACTCACAGCGATCCTCCTACCTCTGCCTCCCGAGTGCTGGGATTAAAGGCGTGCGCCACCATGCCCGGCTCCAGCCCTAGTTTTAAATTTTATTTACTTATTTGAGAGAGAAAGACAAAGAGGCGGATAGATAGAAAGAGAATGGGTGTGCCAAGGCCTCTAGCCACTGCAGATGAACTCCAGACACATGCGTCACATTGTGCATCTGGTTTATGTGGGTACTGGGGAATTGAACCTGGGTTCACAAGCTTTGTCGGCAAATGCCTTAACTGCTAAGCGATCTCTCCAACCCCCGTTTTAAAAAACATATTTATGGGCTGGAGAGATGGCTTAGCGGTTAAGGCACTTGCCTGCAAACCCAAAGGACCTAGGTTCAATTCCCTAGGACCCATGTAAGCCAGATACACATGGTGACACATGTGTCTAGAGTTCATTTGTGGCGACTAGAGGTCCTGGTTCACCCATTCTCTCTCTCTCAAATAAATAAATTATATACAAAATATTTATTTGCATGTGTGTGCCAGGATCTCTTGCCATTGCAATCAGAATGCCAGACTCTTGCACTACTTTTTGTTTCAGGCTTTATGTGGGTGGCGGGGAATTGAACTCAAGCTGGCAGGCTTTGCAAGTAAGTGCTTTTAACCACCAAGGCATCTTCCCAGCCCTTGTATTTTGTTCTTTTAAGACAGGTTACAAATAGCTCAGGCCAGCCTCAAACTTGTAGCCAATGATGGCTACAAGAACTCTGGATCCTCTTGTCTCTAGGATCACATGCCACTGATAACAGCCTCTGACTATTATTCTCTGGATTTCTGTCCTTCTTACTCATATGCTCCAGAAGAGTTTTATATATATGAAAGTAAGCTGAAGCATGAATCTATGGCAAAGTAAAGACTTTCTACAAAATGAAGTCTTCCCAAACTGGTTTGCCTCAGCCAAGACAAGCATAAGTAATTTTTCCTAGAATTAGTCTCCATCATACATATCCTCAAGTACAAAAAGACAATTTCTGCCTGGATACAACAAAAATCTTTTACAGTTTTACAAGTGCATACCATTATCACAAAGGGCTTGGGATAAGGGAAGAAGTAGAATCAGAAGTATTCCCACCAGTTCAGGGAACTCTGGGAACCCCACCTCTGCCTGCCTGCCTGTGATAGGCCTCTTATGTGATCATTTTTAGTCTGATGGGTAATCTCATAAAGGCCAAGCGTATCTTTTGTACAAGAAATGGAGATCGTGGCCGGGCATGTCAGAGGTAGGAGGACTGCTGTGAGTTCAAGGCCAGCCTGAGACTCTGTAGTGAATTCCAAGTCAGCCTAGGCTACGGTGAAACCCTACCTTGAAAAAACAAAAAAAGCCAGGTGTGGTGGCACACGCCTTTAATCCCAGCCCTTGGGAGGCAGAGGTGGGAGGATCGCTGAGTTCCAGGTCAGCCTGGGCTAGAGTAAAACTCTACCTCGAAAAACCAAAAAACCAAAACCAAAACCAAATTTTAAAAAATATATCTGGTGCATGATGGCTCAGGCCTTTAATCCCAGCACTTGGGAGGCAGAGGTAGGAGGATTGCCATGAGTTCAAGGCCACCTTGAGACCACGTAGTGAATTCCAGGTCAGCCTGAGCTACAGTGAAACCCTACCTCAGGAAAAAAATATATATATATAAATAATATAATTTCATTACTAACTGTAAACAGGAGGTTTTTATGGCCTTGTATCAAACTGGCTTTTTCCAGATTAAAAAGTAATTATTCCGAAAGAAGGCTTTATGGTTAAAATTAAACTAGCTGAAAGCTATTAGAACCTGGACTTTGGACAAATGCCAAAGAGGGTAGTTCTGGGCATCTCATAAGGGAGCAGGAAGAGAGTCACAAGAAAGAAGAAATCTTAAACAAATCAGCATATAAAAAATTAAGTAAAATGTTGAAACCTGTTCCACCACCCTCCTTCAGTTAGAAGCACTTTTAACATTAGGAAAGCGAAACCAGCTGTGGGTGGGGTGCAGATGCTGCCAGGTCATCCTCCCTGAAGAAACTCCACATTGCGCCTACATGAGGGACGTGAGGCCATGGCGCAGTGTCCACAACTAGGTGGAAGCTTGTGTGGCTGCTTGCCAGAAGATGGAAAGAGCGTGACAGGGCAGGTGCCGTGCCCATGTTTGTGGCTTCTGGTTCATTGCTTGAAGTGACTTGAATGCTTGAATGACTTTCCTTGATTTGTTAGTGAAGTTTGATTAAGAAACAAGCATCTAGGAAAATACAAACAGGCACTGGTGTGCAATAAAAGCCCGAGGGCGTCAAGTGCTTGCTGGGTCAGGAGTTCCAGAGTCCTAGTGTGTGTGTGGGGGGGGGGGGGGTGCAGGGCCGAGCAATACCCGGAGGAGTTGCTAAAACGGCTCCCCAGTGCCCTCTGCTGGAACACCCTGAGCATAGGCGCGCTGCCAGATGTTGGGCTGATTTCCGAGCGCCTGCAGGTCTTCCTTCTCTCAGCCTGCCCTCTGTTGGACAAAACGCTTTTCAGCCTTTGGCCACAGCAGAATTAGGCTCTGCTAGGTGGCATTAGGCAAGATCATTTCCACATTATAAAACAGGAATGAATAGTGTTCTTAGTATCTGTTCTTGCTTGCTGTTCTTAGCAGTAAATGAAAGAACCACTGCTGTCTTACCAGGACCTCTCTATGTCTGCCGCACATGATCCAGCTCAGTCTCCTAGGATCCCAAGGTCCCTAAACTAGAAATACAATTCCAAAAAACCAGTCATGTCATTTTAAGAATGGCAATTCTCTGCCCAGTGTGGTGGCGCACGCCTTTAATCCCAGCACTCGGGAGGCAGAGGTAGGAGAACTGCCATGATTTCAAGGCCACCCTGAGACTACATAGTGAATTCCAGGTCAGCCTGAGCTAGAGTGAAACCCTACCTCAGGAAGAAAAAAAAAAAAAAAGAAAAGAAAAGAAAAGAAAAAAAAGAATGGCAATTCTCTTATTCTCTTTTAGTAGCTTTAACAACTTAAAAACAAAACTCTCCAGTGCTGGTAAGTGAATCCAGGGCCTACACACATATTAGATAAGTGCTCTACCTCTCAGCAACATCCCAGCCTTCTTTCTGCTCTTTGAGACAGAGACTCACTCTGTAGCCCAGACAGATCTTGAACTTGCTATCATTCTGCCTCATTGTCCCCAGTACCTGGGATTATAGGCCTACATCACCATACCCTGTTCACAAATATTTCTTTCTCTTTAAAAATATTTTATTTTTATTTACTTATTTATTTGACAGAGAAAGAGGGGGACAGAGAGAGAGAATGGGTGCACCAGGGCCTCCAGCCACTACAAATGAACTCCAGATGCATGCACCCCCTTGTGCATATGGCTAACCTGGGTCCTGGGGAATAGAGACTCGGTCCTTTGGCTTTGCAGGCAAATGCCTTAACTGCTAAGCCATCCCTCCAGCCCAAAATTTATTTATTTGAGAGAGAAAGAGACACAGAGAGAAAGAATGGCCACACCAGGGGCTCCAGCCACTACAAACAAACTCCAGACATGCACTACCATGTGCATCTGGCTTATGTGGCTCCTGGGGAATTGAACCATTGAACCAAGGTCCTTTGGCTTTGCAGGCAAACGCCTTAACCGCTAAGCCGCTAAGCCCCTCCAGCCCCTCCCCCTTTTTTAAAAACCAACTTTTTTTTTTGAGGTAGGGTTTCACTCTAGTCCAGGCTGACCTGGAATTCACTATGAAGCCTCAGGGTGGCCCCAAACTCACGGCAATCCTCCTACCTCTGTTTCCCGAGTGCTCGGATTAAAGGCGTGCACCACTACGCCTGGCCCAACATTTCGTTTTTAAGATATATTTATTATTTATTTATGAGAAAAACTGAGAAAAGGACAGATACAGAAAATGGGCACACCAGGGTCTCCAGCCACTGCAAATGAAGTCCAGGTGCATGTGCCCCCTTGTGCATCCTGCTTACATGGGTACTGGGGAATCAAACCCAGGTCCTTAGGTTTCGAAGGCAAGCGCTTAATGGCTAAGCCATCTCTCCAGCCCCACAAATATTTCTTAACACAATTTCAGGCTGGCCTGGAATTTGCTATGTAGCCAAGGATGACCTTGAAGTCCTGATCCAAGTACTGGCATTACAGGTTTAGATCACCTTGCCCCACTTATGTGGTGCCAGGGATCAAGTCTAGGTCCTTGTACATGCTAGGCAGACATTCTACAAACAGAGCTACAGCCCAAGCCCCAAAGCATCTTTTTTCCTATAATTGTGCATTATAATTTAATTTTTTAAATTTGTTTTTCAAGGTAGGTTCTCACTCTGGCCCAGGCTGACCTGGAATTCACTATGTAGTCTCAGGGTGGTCTCTAACTCATGGTGATCCTCCTACCTCTGCCTCCCGAGTGCTGGGATTAAAGGCATGAGCCACCACGCTGGCTAATTTTCTGTCAATTATTCAGTGTCTAAATCCCCTACTAGATTGAGTTCCTTGGATGTAGGGTCCTACTTGTTATTGGCTCTGTTGTATCCTTAATATGGTATCTACTTAACATACTTTCTACTGTTGGGGAGAGGTATGTGATAAATCCCTGTTGAGTAAGTACATAGATGGGGTATGAGAACTCACACACACAGCCCAAATAGAAAGAACGACTAGTCATATATGAGGGAGTTCTATTTCAGGAGTGGTATCATATGTTTCTATTGAAAAAGATGGGAGTTGGGACAGTAACTCAGGGGTAGGGCCCCTGCCTAGCATGTGTGAAGTCTTGGATTAGATCCCCAACACCACAAAACAAATAATGAAAAACAAAACAGAAGAGCAGAAGTTTAGTTTTGAGCTAGTTCTTTTGTTTGTTTTGTTTTCTGAGATAGGGTCTCACACTAGCTCAGGCTGACCTGGAATTCACAATGTAGTCTCAGGGTGGCCTTGAACTCTCAGCAATCCGCCTACCTCTGCCTCCCAAGTGTTGGGATTAAAGATGTGCATCACAACGCTTGGCTTGAACTAATTTTTAAATTTTATTTTTATTTATTTATTTATTTATTTATTTATTTATTTATTTATGAAAGAGAGAGAGAATGGGCACACCAGGGCCTCCAGCCGCTGCAAATGAACTCCAGATGCATGCGCTGCCATGTGCATCTGGCTTACGTGGGATATGGCAAATTGAAACTGGGTCCTTAGGCTTCACAGGCAAGTGTCTTAAACACTAAACCATCTCTCTCTCTCTTTTTTTGGTTTTCTGAGGTAGGGTCTCACTCTGGTCCAGGCTGGCCTGGAATTAGCTATGTAGTCTCAGGGTAGCCTTGAACTCTCGGCAATCCTCCTACCTCTGCCTCCTGAGTGCTGGGATTAAAGGCATGCGCCACCACACCCAGCTCCTAAACCATCTCTCTAGCCCTTGAACTAGTAACTAGAATTTGAAACAAGTTTTGAAACTGGAGAGATGATGCTTTCACATTATGAATCCATTAAATGCCACTGAATTGTAACTTTAAAATTGCTAATTATATGGTATGTGAATTTCACCTCAACAGTAAAAAAATGAAAGGGCGCCAGGCGTGGTGGCACACGCCTTTAATCCCAACACTCAGGAAGCAGAGGTAGGAGGATCGCCATGAGTTCGAGGCCACCCTGGGACTACATAGTGAATTCCAGGTCAGCCTGGAGTAGAGTGAGACCTTACCTCAGAAAAAAAAAAAAAGAAAGGGCAGAACTATAATATAATACTTATGTTCCTTGATGATTTAGACACTACAAATACTCAATGAAGTCAACATAAAGAAATAGCTTTGATACAGTGCTTAATAGTTTACAGAAATGTCTGCACAGAAGTGATTTCACTGGTTCCTCCAGACTCACAGATGTGCAGGCTATGAAAAGTGAGAACTGGGCTGAGAGATGGCTCAGTGGTTAAGGTGTTTGCCTGCAAAGCCAAAGGATCCTGGTTCTATTCTCCAGGACCCACGTAAGCCAGATGCACAAGGGGGTACATGCATCTGGAGTTCCTTTGCAGTGGTTGGAAGCCCTGGCATGTGCCCATTCTTTCTTTCTCTCTCTCTCAAATAAATAAATTAATTAAATATATTTTAAAAAGAAAATAAAAGCTGGGCATTGTAACACACGCCTTTAATCCCAGCACTTGGGAGGCAGAAGTAGGAAGATCACCATGAGTTCAAGGCCACCCTGAGACTACATAGTGAATTCCAGGTCAGCCTGAGCTAGAGTGAGACCCTGCCTCGGAAAACCAAAAATTAAAAATTAAAAATTAAAAAAAAGAGAGAGAACTGCAGATAAATCCATGACTTCCTTGTCCTGGTTGGGCAAGGCACACAGTCCCCACTGTGAGGATCAATCTTTGTCTGTTTCCTGCCTGGAAGCAAATTACTCCAAACAGCCCCTAGGTTGCCACTCACCTCTTTTTCTCTTTTTCATTCTGTTTTGTGCTTTTTCTCATCAGAAAGGTCAGGCGGAGGGGAAAAAAAATAGCAGGGGCTGGGGAGATGGCTTAGCGGTTATGGCATTTGCCTGCAAAGCCAAAGGATCACGGTTTGACTCTCCAGGACCCACATTAGCCAGATGCACAAGGTGGTGCATGCATCCGGAGTCCGTTTGCAGTGGCTGGAGGCCCTGGCATGCTCATTCTCTCTCTCTCAAATAAATAAATAAAATATATATTTTTTAAAAAAGGCAGCCAGGATGGCCTAGTGGACTAAGGCGTGTTCAGAAAGGTCAGACCACCTCACCAATGTCATTCTCTCTCCTCATTTTTCTTCAAAACTCTTGGAACATATCATAGGTTGACAGTTTGGTTTTTTTTTAATTTTTTATTTTTTGGTTTTCTAACATAGGGTCTCACTCTAGCTCAGGCTAACCTGGACTGGAATTCACTATGTAGTTTCAGGGTGGCCTCGAACTCATGGCAATCCTACCTCGGCCTCCCAAGAGCTTGGATTAAAGGCATGCACCACCACGCCTGGCTGACAGGTTTTTTTGTTTATGATAATACTGATGTACAGAATGATACCTGACAAAGGGGCCAGGGCAATTACTCAGTGGCTAAAGGAGCTTGCTTGCAAAGCCTGCTGACCTGTTCAATTCCCTTTCAGACGATGAAAAGCTGCATTCATTTGCGGCAGCAAGAGATCCCAGCCCACCCATGCGTGCACATACATACAACACACACACACACACAAATAAACAAGTTAATTAAAAAAAAAAAAAAAAAAAGGAGCCAGGGATGTGGTGACGCATGCCTTTAATCCCAGCACTTGGGAGGCAGAGGTAAGAGGATCACTGTTCAAGGCCAGCCTGGGACGACAGTGAGTTCCAGGTCAGCCTGGGCTACAGAGAGAGACTCTACCCCGAAACAAACACACAAAGGATAGAACCTGACCAAAAAATAAGTGCTTGGGCTGGAGAGATGGCTCAGCAGCTAAAGATGCTGGCAAAGCCTGCTATCCTGGGTTAAATTCCCTGGTACCCACATAAAACCTCATGTACAAATTGGCACATACAATTGGAGTTCATTTGGAATAGCAAGAGTGCCTTGCATGTCCATACTCTGTCAAAAAAAAAAAAAAATTAAGGGGTGGAGAGATGGCTCAGTGTTTAAGGCGCTTGCCTGAAAAGCTAACAACCTGGGCAACCTGGGTTCAGTTCCTTAGTGCCCACATAAAGCCAGATGCACAAAGTGTATATGCATATGGAGTTCGTTTGCAGTGGCTGGAGGACCTGCTGCACCCACTGTCTCTGTCTCTTTGCTTGTAAATAAATTTTTTAAAATTTTTGTTGTTTTAATATTTTATTTTTATTTGAGAGAGAGAGAAAATAGGCAGAGAGAAAGACAAAGGGAGAGAATGGACGTGCCAGGGTCTCCAGCCACTGCAAACTCCAGATGCGTGTACCCCCTTGTGCATCTGGTTTAAGTGGGCCCTAGGGAATTGAACCTGGGTCCTTTGGCTTTGCAGGCAAGTGCCTTAATGGCTAAGACATCTCTCCAGCCCCAATTTTTTTTTTAATTAACTAAGGGCTGGAGAGATGGCTTAAAAGTTAAAGCACTTGCCTGGAAAGCCTAAGGGCCCAGGTTTGATTCCCCAGGACTCATGTAAGCAAGTTGCACAAGGGGGTATATGCATCTGGAGTTCATTTGCAATGACTAGAGGCCCTGGTGTGACTATTCTCTCTATATATCTGCCTCTTTCTCTCTGAAATAAATAAAAATTTAAAGCCAGGTATGGTAGCACATGCCTTTAATCCCAGCACTCAGGAGGCAGAGGTAGGTGGATAGCCATGAGTTCAAGGCAAGCCTCAGATGACATAGTGAATTCTAGGTCAGCCTGGGCCAGAGTGAGACCCTACCTTGAAAATCCAAACCAAAAAAAAAAAAAAAAAAAAAGTTAAAAATTAGCCTGGGGGGCTGAAGAGATGGCTTAGTGGTTAAGGTGCTTGCCTGCAAACCCTAAGAACCTAGGTTCGATTCCTCAGTACCCCTGTAAGCCAGATGCACATGGTGGTGCATGTGTCTGGAGTGTTTGCAGTGGCTAGATGCCCTAACATGCTGATTCTCTCTTTCATATATATATATTAAATTAACCTGGGCTAGAGAAATGCCCTACTTCCAGAAAATCAAAAAAAAAAATTAATTAAAACATTTTGGGGAGGGCTGGAGAGATGGCTTAGTGGTTAAGCGCTTGCCTGTGAAGCCTAAGGACCCCAGTTCGAGGCTCAATTCCCCAGGACCCACGTTAGCCAGATGCACAAGTGTGCGCATGCATCTGGAGTTCATTTGCAGTGTTTGGAGGCCCTGACGCGCCCATTCTCTCTCTCTGCCTCTCTCTCTCTGTCTGTCTCTCTAAAATTAAGTAAAAAATAAACAAAAAAATTAAAAAAAAACATTTTGGGGGTGCTGGAGAGATGGTTTAGCAGTTAAGGCACTTGCTTGCAAAGCCTAAGGATCCGGGTTTGACTAAGCACAATCCACATAAGCCACATGCACATGGTGGTGCCTGCATCTGGAGTTCAATTACAGCATCTAGAGGCCCTAGTGTGCCCATTTTCTCTCTCTCTTTCTCAAATAAATAAATAGTAAATAGAAATTGAGGGACTAGAGAAGTGGCTCAGCAATTAAAGGCACTTGCTTACAAAGCCTGATAGCCCAGGTTCAATTCCCCAGCACCACCTAAAGCCAGATGTGCATGTATCTGGCATTCATTTTCAGTGGCAGGAGGCCCTGACACACACACACACACTCTTTCTATCAAATAAATAAGTGTTAAAATAAATAAAATAGGGCTGGAGAGATGGCATAATGGTTAAGGCACTTGTCTGCAAAACCAAAGGACCCAGGTTCAATTCCCCAGAACCCACATAAGCCAAATACAAAAGGTAGTGCAAATATCAGGAGACCCTGGTGCACTCATTCTCTTTCTCTCCCTCTTTGCAAATATATATATATATATATATATATATATATATATATATATATATATATATATATAGTTGTTTGTTTGTTTTGGTTTTTTGAGGTAGCGTCTCACTCTAGCCCAGGCTGACCTGGAATTCACTAAGTAATCTTAGGGTGGCCTCAAACTCATGGTGATCCTACCTCTGCCTCCCGAGGGCTGGGATTAAAGGTGTGCGCCACCACACCCGGCTCACTGAGATTTTGTTGTCTGTTTTTTGTTTTGTCTTGTTTTAAATATTTTATTTATTTATTTTACACTGAGAGACACAGAGAAAGAGGCAGACACAGAAAGAGGATGGATGCGCCAGAGCCTCCAGCCAAATGAACTCCAGACACGTGAACCACCTTGTGCATCTGGCTTATGTGGGTACTGGGGAATTGAACTTGGGTCCTTAGGTTTTGTAGACAAGTGCCTTAACCGCTAAGCCATTTTTCCAGCCCCTGTTGTCTATTTTTTTAACATATATTTTTATTATTTATTTGGGAGAGAGAAAGAAGCAGAGAGAGAGAAATGGGCATGCCAGGGCCTCCAGCCATTGCAAACGAACTCTAGATGCATGTGCCACCTTGTGCATCTGACTTACATGGGTCCTGGGGAATCGAACCTGGGTCCTTCAGCTTCACAGCCAAATGCCTTAACCCCTAATGCATCTCTCCAGCCCTGGTCTGGTACTTTGAGACAGGGTCTCAATATATAGCTCAAGCTGACCTTGAACTCACAGTGATCTTCCTGCTTCCACATCTTGAAGGCTAGGATTACAAGTACTATACCTGGCATTTTAATCTGTGCTGGTTGCAGAAACTATGACCATTCACCTTTGTTCTGCAGTAACTGCATGTAACCCTCCTCCTCTTGGGCACTCAAGCATGAATGGGTTTAGAATTTTTCTCAATTCCCACAGCATGAAGAAAAACAGCAAACAAAGCATAACACATAGTTGTGTGCTTGTTTTTTAATAATAGGTTCGTTCAAACTCAAAAAGGGCATTTAGCCATCCAGGGAGACCTGGGCCTGACAAGGACTAAAGAACAACCTGACATCTAAGCTAAACTGAGTGGCATTCCTCGTGGTGAAACAGCAAAGCCCTGTGGGGGTGTGCAGGAATCCCAGGCAAGCTAATGGCACTCTAGCTAACAAAGACATACAGGACCCAGCTGAAAGAATCAGCCTGATGGCTCTTGTTGCAGTATGGGCCCAGTATAGCCAGATTTGCTTTTTTTTCCAAGAAAATCCAGAAACCTAGACTTTCATGTGACTCTCTGGATTTTTGTTTGGTTTTCAAGGTAGAGTCTCACTTCCAGCCCAGGCTGACCTGGAACTCACTCTGTAGTTCCAGGCTGGCCTTGAACTCACAGCAATCCTCCTACCTCTGCCTCCCCAGTGTTGGGATTATACCAGGCTCATACCAAGTTTTTGTTAACTACTTCCAAGGGAGGTCACTTCATCCTCCAGTCACTTGCTACAGTAATACAGTCACCTGGTGAAGAAGATTCCCTTGGATTCAAATCCTACCTCCACTACTTACTACCATCACCAACTAGCAAAGCCACTTATGTTGACCCTCTGGCTTCAATTTCATTACCTACAAAATAACAGAATCCCTCCTGTAAGGCTGTTCCAGGGCTAGGTGAGGTGATAAGTGCAAAGCACCTATTACAGAGGAGTCACCTGAGGTGCACATCAGCCCTTGGTATCTGAGTGCAATGCCTCTTTCCTCAGTACTAATTCATAATTAATTGGCCAGTCTTGCTGAATATGACTTCCAAAACCATCTCAAAACTACCCTCTTTTCATTCCCCCCTTCTGCCTTAGTTCATAGCCTTACTCTCTCTACTCTGCACTATTATATGATCAGACAATTGCACCTCTTGCTTGATGAGCCCCCTCCCCTATGCCCAGGTGATTCCATCTCTTGGCTTAGTAACTTACCCAAGTGAAATACAGATCTGATGGTGCCATTCTCCTGTCACCTACAGAAGTCGAAGTTCTTTAATCAAGGCTCTTCCAATGCTCACATCCAACTAGTCTCTATAGCATTCTTTGTCTGGCCATAACACCTCCTGTCCTTGCCTTTTCCTGAAAGCCATGAAGTTTCCTGTCACTGGAAGTTGGCAATACTCCATTTAGATAGTTTGTCCTCCATGTTTGCCTGCTTGATCCCCTCTCACCCTTCTAAGCCCAGCTTCAATGGTCTTCTCCACTATGGAGCCTTCTCTATTTAACTAGCCAGCCCCTGCAGTCTGGCCCTCCCTCCTCTGCAGATCCCACATTTAGTAGCCAGTGCTCTTGAAGCCTGGTTTGTGAGGCCTTCCTTGTAGTATACTTACTGAGACATCTGTCTCAACATGAGAAAGGAAGTGAGCATGGACCTCGTCTCACCTTTTTTTTTTTCCCAGCATTTTCAGCTGGCATATATAATAAGGGCTTAGTTATTTGTTGAATAAATGAAGTCATTGAAACAAAAGCCAAACTATATTACTTTTAACATTCTGTTGTAAGAAACAGGGATCTGTGGGAAGATACAAAGAAAGAAAAGAGTAACAGACACACAAAGCCATCCAGAAGCCCTCAACTATGTGAATCTTGGTTTATTTTATTTTTTTAATTATTTTTATTTATTTATTAGAGAGAGAAAGGAGAGAGAATGGGCACACTAGACCTCCAGCTGCTGTAAACCAACTCTAGACTCATGCACCATCTTGTGCATCGGGATTACATGGGTCCTGGGGAATTGATCCTGGGTCCTTTGGTTTTACAGGTAAGTGCCTTAACTGTTAAGCCATCTCTCCAGCCCCTATTTTATTTATTTATTTTTTTGAGGTATCATCTCACTCTAGCCCATGCTGACCTGGAACTCACTCTGTAAACCTAGGCTGGTCCAACTCATGGCTATCCTCCTACCTCTGCCTCTCTCTTGAATGCTGGAATTTAAGGCATGTGCCACCATACCCACCCATCTTGGTAATTTTAGCAGAAAAGAGAACTATGGCTGGGTGTGGTAGCACACAACTTTAATCCCAGCACTCGGGAAAGGCAGAGGTAGGAGGATTGCTGTGAGTTCAAGGTCATCCTGGAATTACAGAGTGAGTTCCAGGTCAGCCTGTGCTAGAGTAAGATCCTCCTGGAAAAAATGAAAAATAAAGAAAAGAAAAGGGTACATGTACATAAACTTTAGGCAGGTGCAATTATCTGGGCATGCTGTTCCAGTTATTTGGGAGCCTGAGGGCAGAAAAATCACAAGTTTGAGGATAACCTAGGCAAGAGCCTTAAAAAAAAAAAAAAAAAAAAAAAAAACCCTTGTAGTTCTCTAGATAGTTGAAATATCTGCACTTACGAGTAGCTGGCATTTGTCAGTGTCTTGATCTTGTCTTTCTGTGGTCCTTGTGGAATGTATCTAATATTCCAGATAAAAATGTCATCTATCCAAAGGACATAAGTCTAATGATTTGGTCATGATTTGTACACTGTGTAGTGCATGCAGCCTGTTTCCCACAAAATGGAACATGCTGAGTCTTCACCTTGTGCCCATGCAGGTCTCTAACAGATGGTAACTCCTCAGTAAACAAAAAATTATCAGAGAAAGCTGCGACTGATGATCTCAGGAAGGCTCACATCTGAGAAAGAAAATAAATATCACTGTTGTTTTTTTTGAAGTTCTTTGTTTTTTGGTTTTGGTTTGTTTGTTTTTCAAGGTAGGGTTTCAAGGCTGACCTGAAACTCACTCTGTAGTCCCAAGCTAACCTGGAACTCAGCAATCCTCCTACCTTTGTCTTCCAAATGCTGGCATTAAATGTGTGTACCATTATGCCCAGCTGCATTTATGATCTTTTTTTGTTAAATACTTTTATTTATTTAATAGAGAAAGAGGGAGAGAGAGGAGAGAGAGAGGGCGGGAAAGAATGGGCACACCAGGGCCTCGAGAGAGAGAGAGGGAGGGAGAAAATGGGCACACCAGGGCCTCCAGCCACTGCAAACGAACTCTAGATGCATGCGCCCCTTTGTGCATCTGGCTAACATGGATCCTGGGGAATCGAACCTGGGTCCTTTCGCTTTGCAGGTAAACGCCTTAACTACTAAGCCATCCCTCCAGCCCTGCATTTATGTTCTTTAAAAATATGACTAGACAAGCTTGGTGGCATGTGCCTTTAATCCCAGAACTTGGGGGGCAGATGTAGAAGGATCACTGTGAGTTTGAGGCCACCTTGAGACTACATACAAATTCCAGGTCAGCCTGGGAAAGAGAAAGACCCTGCCTCAAAAAAAAAAAAAAACAAAATTAAAGGGCTGGAGAGATGGCTTAGCAGTTAAGGTGTTTGCCTGCAAAGCCAAAGGACCCAGGTTTGATTCCCTAATACCCACATAACCCAGATACGCAAGTTGGCACATGCATCTGGAGTTTGTTTGCAGTGGCTGCAGGCCCTGGCATGCCCATTCTCTCTATCTGCCTCTCTCACACACACACATAAAAATGAAAAAACTTTAAAAAAACAAAATTTTTAAAAATACCATTAAAACAATCTTTCTGCAAGCCCTCCTGAATGAATGGAAGGCCTGATACCTCGCTTCAAGCCTACCTTGGACAAAGCTTACTTTGGCTAGCTAGGAAACTAAGTCAGCTGGTCTAGAAAGGAAGAGGCTGTACAGCACAGTGGTTTACAGTGTGGCTCTGGGGTCAGTCTGTCTGCTTATGGACTGGCCCTGGTAGTTTCTAACTGATGGAATTAATATAAATTCCTGCCAGGTGTGGTGGAGCATGCCTTTAATTCCAGCATTTGGGAGACAGAGGTATGAGGATTGCTGAGAGTTTGAAGCCACCCTGAAACTACACAGTGAATTCCAGGTCAGCCTGGGCTAGAGTGAGACCCTACCTCAAAAATAAATAAATAAAGAATGAATAAATAAATAGTGTGAAGCCTAGGGACCCAGGTTCAATTACCCAGTACACACATAAGGCAGATTCACATAGTAATGCATGCATCTGGGTTAATTTTCAGTGGCATGCCCATTCTCTCTCTCTCTCTAATAAATAAATTTAATTTTAAAAAATAAAATAAAATAAACCTAGTAGGCCTGAGTTCTCTGGAGCATATCTTTACAACTCTGCCTACTCCCAATACTCTTTATTGTCCAACTATGGGATCAGAATTCCTAGAGAATGGAGGACAGAGCAAGGAATCAGTTTCTGTCCAAGGAAGAAGCAGAAATAGCAGGGAAAGGAAAACAGGCCACATCCACAGAATTTCTTGCTATGCAATCAGCTCCAGCACAAAAATAGATCTGGACTCCCAGTGGCCATGCTGGAGAGAAGAAAACAAAAGCACACATTCAAACCCCTAAGAGTACACCCTGTGCCTACAGAATGTACTTCAGTAATGTATCGAACAAAGACATGTTCGGCCTTTTGAGACTTCAGAGTATAAGATATTCTAAGAAACTGGTAAATTATCCAAACTATTTCTCCCTTGATATTAAGAAGTATTGAGATAGGTAAAGTCATTGAATGTGATGGACTGATTCCATGAATATACGCTTAGTGTCTACTATGTGCTGATTACTGGGCCAGAGCAGGTCCTCCCCCCCACACACACACACATTTCTGCCCCCATGGAGCTTACATTCTAGTGGGGACAGATACTAGACACAGGCATAGTGATACCTGCTTACAATCCTGGCACTCTAGGCTGAGACAGGAAGATGGAGACTTTGAGACCAGCCTGAGCTATATATAGTGAAATTCTATCTCAAAAAGAATAGAGAAGCCAGATGTGGTGGTGATGGTGGCACATGCCTTTAATACCAGCACTTGGAAGGCAGAGGTAGGAGGATCATTGTGAGTTCAAGGCCACCCTAAGACTACATAGTAAATTCCAGGACAGCCTGGGCTAAAGTGAGACCCTACCTCAAAAACAAAACGGGGGGGGGGGGAGGAAAAATATGTCACTCTCTGTTAGCTGATATGACACAATTGAACAAAATAAAGGAGAGAAAGGAGAAATTATATTGGGCTTGACTATATATACAAAACTACAAGGGATTTATGGATTTCTTTTGAGCTTTGGTGGGTGGGTGGGGACAACCTAGGAGTATGAAGAAAATTTAACAGTTAAAAAAAAACAAGGCAGCGGCCAGGGAGGTAGTTCAGCAGTTAAAGTCAAGCTTGTTTGCAAAGCCCATTGGCCTGGGTTCAACTCCCCAACCACTCATGTAAAACCAGACAGGCATTTGTTTGTGCAGAAGAGACCCTAGTGCATGAACACACACACACATGTATACATACAAATCAATAATAAGTAAAAACATAAGCTAAATGTGGTGGCTCAGGCCTATAAACTCATCACTTGTGTTCAGGGCCAATCTGGCTACAAAAGTGAGTTCCAGGTCATCCTGGGCTAAGTAAGATTGCACCTCAAAACAAAGCAAAAAAAAAAAAAAAAAAAAAAAAAACCACCATGGGGCAGGAAGGATGCTGAGAGTTTGAAGCCAGCCAGGTTACAGAGTGAGACACTGTCTCAAAAAAGGTCTAAGTGAGATCGGGGAAGAGATTGCGTAAAAGAAAGATAGGGATTAATTAAAATCTAAGAGAATATGAATAAATCATATGGAAACCTACTTTTTTTGAACAATAGCACACCCAGAAGCCATAGGTTATTACTAGAAATTTTTCAGTGCCAAGGATGGGATACCTTCTGAGTTGTCGGCCAGGGAGGTCCCTGTTGCCCCACCCCACCCCCAAACATTACAGGCCATTGTCATGGCTCTTGGTTTCCCACGAGGAATAGATGGTAAGACCCTATTGCTGAAGACCCACATGCTTGGGCTGCAAGGACACTGAGAAATCTTGCTGTAGCTGAGCTGAAAACCTCCCTGGTGTAGACCAGCTGACAGAAAGCTGGGGAAAACAAAAAAAACAAACAACAACAACAAAAAAAAACCAACTATGTTGCATGTAGCTAGCTCTATGGGTGAGAGAGAAGTCACCAGTGGAGATAAACAATGGTGGACACTGCAAGTGAAATTTGGCCAGCCACGCCAAATGAGCCAACAACTACAATAGAGGCATGTCTGTTATGGGGGAAATGAACCACTCTAATTGGATTGGAGGCCTGCTCCACAGAGGGAATACATGCCTGCTACTGAAAAGCTATGACAAGGGGAAGTCATGAGCCCTAATGGTGTAATGTCTACTGGTGTCTGGCTAAATGTATATACCATGCTCACCAAACTGCCCGGTTGTTAAGCACTTCTCTTAATGTTCATACCCATATATTAATGCTACTCTCACTTTTGGTTAGAGAACCTTCTCTTTTCAGATGGCAGTGACCTTGCTATGACTCAGAAGGCACCACAGTGCTGAGAAGTGACAGAGTGCTCAGCACTGAAATATCTCGATCACACCTTCCAAGGCTTATAGTCCATTGCAGAAGAGGTGGCAGAAAGAATGTAAGAGCCAAAAGGGTAGGACTCCTTACAACACGCTCCTCCAGACACAAAATGGCCTGGATGTCCATGACCTCACAGTACCTGACACTACATACACAAGACCATCATAATAGGAGGAAAAGATGATGATATCAAAACAAAAGAGAACTGGCACACACCTTTAATCTCAGCTCTCGGGAGGCAGACGTAGGAGGATTGCCAAGAGTTCTAGGCCACCCTGAGAACACAGAATGAATTTCAGGTTAGCCTGAGCTAGTGTGAGACCCTACCTCAAAAAACCAAATAATAATAATAATAATAATAATTAATAAATAAATAAAAGAGAGACTGAGAGGGGAAGAGAATACGCTGGAGAGTGGAGTTATGAAGGGGAATCTGGGGGGAGGGAATTACCATATTTATTGTCTATAATTATGGAAGTTGTCAATAAGAAAGTAAATAAATAAATAACAAGGGGCCAGGCATGGTGGCACACGCCTTTAATTCCAGCACTTGGGAGGCAGAGTTAGGAGGATTGCCATGAGTTTGAGGCTACCCTGAGACTACATAGTGAATTCCAGGTCAGCCTGGGTTAAAGTGAGACCCTACCTCAAAAAAACAAAATAGAAAAACAAACAAACAAGGGAAGCCAGGAATGGTGGCTCACACCTTTAATCCCAGCACTCGGGAGGCAGAGTTAGGAGGATGGTTGTGAGTTTCAGGTCACCCTAAAACTACATAGTGAACTCCGGGTCAGCCTGAGCTAAATCAAGACCCTACCTCAAAAAAAAAAAAAAAAAAAAAAAAAAACTTGGAGCTGGAGAGATGGCTTTTTGGTTAAGGTGCTTAGCAAAGCCTAAAGACCCAGGTTCAATTCCCCAGTTCCCAAGTAAGCAGATGCACAAAGTGGCACATGAGTCTGAATTCTGTTCGCAGTGGCTAGAGGCCCTGGCATGCCCATCCTCTCTCTCTACCTGCATCTTTCTCTTTCTCTCTCAAATAAAAAAATGAATAAAACTTTTAAAAATTAGGGGCTGGGCCATGTGTGGTGGCACCCGCCTTTAATCCTAGCACTCAGGAGGCAGAGGTAGGAGGATCGCCATGAGTTCAAGGCCACCCTGAGACTACATAGTGAATTCCAGGTCAGCCTGGGCTATTGTGCACCCAGGTTCAATTTCCCCGGTACCCATGTAAAGCCAGGTGCACAGAGTAGCATATGCATCTGGAGTTCGTGTGCAGAGGCAGGAGGCCCTGACACCCCCATTCTCTCTCTCTCTGTTTGAAAATAAATAAATAAAAATATTTTCAAAGAACTTAAAGCCGGGCATGGTGGCACCTGCCTTTAACCCCAGAATTTTAGAGGCAGAGGTAGGAGGATTGTTGTGAGTTTGAGGCCAGCCTGAAACTACACAGTGAATCCCAGGTCAGCATGGGCTAGAGTGAGACCTTGCCACAGAATTAAAAAAAAAAAAAAAAAACTTAAACCAGAGCTAGGCGTGGCACACACCTTTAATCCCAGCATTAGGGAGGTAGAGGTAGATCACCATGAGTTCAAGGCCAACCTGAGACTACATAGTGAATTCCAGATCAACCTGGGCTAGATCAAGATCCTACCTCAAACCCGCTCCCCACACACACACAAAAAAAAGACAGATAACTTCACATCTAGCATAGGCGACCCAAATTTGAGGTAGGGGTGAAGAGAACTTGTAGAACTCCACTGTGGTGAAGTGACTAAAACCCACCAAACATCCAGGGTTTTTTTCAGGGGTGCGGCATGTTGAAGCAGGGTCTCACTGGAGCCCAGCCTAACACGTCACTCAACTCTATAGCCCAGGCTGGCTTCAAACTCATAAATACCCTCCTACCTCAGTCCCCTAAATGCTGGGATTAAAGGCATGAGCCACCACACTTGGCTTCCAATAATTATTCTGGTTATAATTTGGGGGTTACCATTGAGAATGAGTTTGGTCTAGATACACAGGCTTAGGTAAAAGGCCTATCATATTAGATGGTAAAGTTAGTTGAGTGGGAGAGGAGAGTGCAGAAGTAGTGAAGGAAATAAATTCAAGGGCTGGAGGGATGGCTTAGTGGTTAAGGCACTTGCCTGTGAAGGCAAAGGACCCAGGTTCAATTCCCTAGTACCCACATAAAACCAGATGCACAGGGTGACACATGCATCTGGAGTTGGTTTGCAGTGGCTGAAGGCCCTGGTGCACCCATTCTACCTATCTACCTCTCTCTCTCTAATAAAAATGTTAAAAATAAATTTAAAAACCAACCAACCTAATTGTCATCCTGAACTCCAGCTTCCTTCACTTTTGAATTTGCTCATCTCTTCTCTTGTCTTGCTGGAACTCTTCATTCTTCTCAATCTGCTTTCAGACACCTTGTTCACTTGTCTACTGCTCCAACGAGCCTCATTTATCCTGCTAGTCTTTGTAAAAGACATTCTCTTACATCTCAGACCCTCCACATGTCAAGTCAAAATCCTCCCAATCCACCCTAAATATATTTCTCAAACAGTTCTCAAGATCTCAATACCCAATTTTCATCTACCTATCAACTCATCCCCAAGTCATTTCTTTCTCCTTAAAATGTTCCCTTTTCCTTCTTTCCCATTCACCACCTCACTGGTGGCTCTATCTTCATGCGCAGCAGCTCTGCTTCATTTCCACACTCTTCCACTAGATCTAGACTCTTTCTCACCTGTCTTTACCCCTTCAACAATATTCTTCTTGGCTCTAACTTCCCTTTGGCTTTCAATACTTTCCCACCTGTGTGTCTCTCCTTCAGCTTCAATACTTCATCCACTTCATTCACTGGAACCATCTCCTGTGTTCTTCTCTTCCATAAAACCAGATTCACCAGTAGTATCTTCTGTTTCCAAGGCATTCCTGTCAATTGTTACCCCTCTCTCCATCCCCTGTAGTTCATCACTGTCATTTTCAAAAGACTTTCTTTCAAAAGAAATTTCTCTTTCCTCATTCACAAGTTCTATCATATTTCTATCACCAGTAATTTTCATTACTTTTTCACTTTCCCTTTCAGTGATGCTCCCCATTCTTGGGTGTTCCTCTGCCTCCTTCCCATTGGATTCCACTTTCTCAGCATTTGACTCTCGTTCATCTCCGATTTCAGATTCAATGGATCCAATGGATCTCAAATCCATTCCACCAGTCCTCCCCTTCTCTCCGCTGTCCACCACCTTCTCTCTACTAGACCCCTGACTTCCTCCACTGTCTACTACCTTCTCTTTACTGGAATCCTTCCTCTCTCCTTTATCTATCACCTTCTCTCTTTTGGATTCCCGCCTCCCTCCACTGTGTACCAATTTTTGTTTATTGGACCCATGCCTCTCTTCCTGTCCATTTTCTCAATGGACCCCAATCTCCCTTCACTGTCTACCACCTTTTGTCTACTGGACCCCCGCCTCTCTTCCCTGCCCACCACCTTCTCTGCTGTGGATCCACGCCTCTCTTCTTTGTCCACCACTTGCTCTGCTCTCCCATGCCTCTCTTCCCTGGATCCATGCCTCTCTTCCCTGGATCCATGCCTCTCTTTTCTGTCCACCCCCCTTCTCTTCTCTGTCCACCACTTTCTCTGCTCTGGACCCACGCCTCTCTTCTCTGCCCACCACCTTCTTTCCTCTGGATCCATGCTTCTCTTCTATGTCCACCACTTTCTCTTCTCTTTCCACTATCTTCTCTCCTCTAGATCCATGCCTCTCTTCTCTGTCCACTACCTTCTCTGCTCTGGAACCCCGCCTCTCTCCTCTGGATCCATGCCTCTCTTCTATGTCCACCACCTTCTCTTCTCTGGACCCCCCGCCTCTCTCCTCTGGATCCATGCCTCTCTTCTCTATCCACCACCTTCTTTCCTCTGGATTCATGCCTCTCTTCTATGTCTACCACCTTCCCTTCTCTGTCCACTACCTTCTCTGCTCTGGACCCCCGCCTCTCTCCTCTGGATCCATGCCTCTCTTCCCTGTCCACCACTTTCTCTACTCTGGATCCACGCCTCTCTTTTCTGTCCACCACCTTCTCTGCCCTGGATCCCCGCCTCTCTCCTCTGGATTCACGCCTCTCTTCTCTGTCCACCTCTTCTCTGTCCACCTCTTCTCTGTCCACCTCTTCTATGTCCACCACCTTCTCTGCCCTGGATCCCTGCCTCTCTCCTCTGGATTCACGCCTCTCTTCTCTGTCCACCACCTTCTCTGCCCTGGATCCCCGCCTCTCTCTTCTGGATTCACGCCTCTCTTCTCTGTCCACCACCTTCTCTGCTCTGGACCCACGCCTCTCTTCCTTGGATCCTCGCCTCTCTTCCCTGGATCCCCGCCTCTCTTCTCTGTCCACCACTTTCTCTCCTCTGGACCCACGCCTCTCTTCCCTGGATCCACGCCTCTCTTCTCTGTCCACCACTTTCTCTACTCTGGATCCACGCCTCTCTTCTCCGTCCACCACTTTCTCTCCTCTGGATCCACGCCTCTCTTCTCTGTCCACCACCTTCTCTGCTCTGGACCCACGCCTCTCTTCTCTGTCCACCACTTTCTCTCCTCTGGATCCATGCCTCTCTTCCCTGTCCACCACTTTCTCTCCTCTGGACCCACGCCTCTCTTCTCTGTCCACCACCTTCTCTGCCCTGGATCCCCGCCTCTCTCCTCTGGATTCACGCCTCTCTTCTCTGTCCACCACTTTCTCTCCTCTGGATCCATGCCTCTCTTCCCTGGATCCACGCCTCTCTTCTCTGTCCACCTCTTCTATGTCCACCACCTTCTCTGCTCTGGACCCACGCCTCTCTTCCCTGGATCCATGCCTCTCTTCCCTGTCCACCACTTTCTCTCCTCTGGACCCACGCCTCTCTTCTCTGTCCACCACCTTCTCTGCTCTGGACCCACGCCTCTCTTCCCTGGATCCACGCCTCTCTTCTCTGTCCACCACCTTCTCTGCTCTGGAACCCCGCCTCTCTCCTCTGGATTCACGCCTCTCTTCTCTGTCCACCACCTTCTCTTCTCTGTCCACTACCTTCTCTGCTCTGGACCCCCGCCTCTCTCCTCTGGATCCATGCCTCTCTTCCCTGGATCCATGCCTCTCTTTTCTGTCCACCACCTTCTCTGCCCTGGATCCCCGCCTCTCTTCTCTGTCCACCACCTTCTCTGCCCTGGATCCCCGCCTCTCTCCTCTGGATCCACGCCTCTCTTCTCTGTCCACTACCTTCTCTGCTCTGGAACCCCGCCTCTCTCCTCTGGATCCACGCCTCTCTTCTCTGTCCACCTCTTCTCTGTCCACCACCTTCTCTGCTCTGGACCCACGCCTCTCTTCCCTGGATCCACGCCTCTCTTCTCTGTCCACCACCTTCTCTGCCCTGGATCCCCGCCTCTCTTCTCTGTCCACCTCTTCTATGTCCACCACCTTCTCTGCTCTGGACCCACGCCTCTCTTCTCTGTCCACCACCTTCTCTGCCCTGGATCCCCGCCTCTCTTCTCTGTCCACCACCTTCTCTGCTCTGGACCCCCGCCTCTCTCCTCTGGATCCATGCCTCTCTTCCCTGGATCCATGCCTCTCTTCCCTGTCCACCACTTTCTCTCCTCTGGATCCATGCCTCTCTTCCCTGGATCCACGCCTCTCTTCTCTGTCCACTACCTTCTCTGCTCTGGACCCACGCCTCTCTTCCCTGGATCCACGCCTCTCTTCTCTGTCCACCACCTTCTCTGCCCTGGATCCCCGCCTCTCTCCTCTGGATCCATGCCTCTCTTCCCTGGATCCACGCCTCTCTTCTCTGTCCACTACCTTCTCTGCTCTGGAACCCCGCCTCTCTCCTCTGGATCCATGCCTCTCTTCCCTGGATCCATGCCTCTCTTCCCTGGATCCATGCCTCTCTTCCCTGGATCCATGCCTCTCTTCCCTGGATCCATGCCTCTCTTCCCTGTCCACCACTTTCTCTCCTCTGGATCCATGCCTCTCTTCCCTGTCCACCACTTTCTCTCCTCTGGACCCACGCCTCTCTTCCCTGGATCCATGCCTCTCTTCCCTGTCCACCACTTTCTCTCCTCTGGATCCATGCTTCTCTTCTATGTCCACCACCTTCTCTGCCCTGGATCCCCGCCTCTCTTCTCTGTCCACCTCTTCTATGTCCACCACCTTCTCTGCTCTGGACCCACGCCTCTCTTCTCTGTCCACCACTTTCTCTCCTCTGGACCCACGCCTCTCTTCCCTGGATCCATGCCTCTCTTCCCTGGATCCATGCCTCTCTTCCCTGGATCCACGCCTCTCTTCTCTGTCCACTACCTTCTCTGCTCTGGACCCACGCCTCTCTTCCCTGGATCCATGCCTCTCTTTTCTGTCCACCACCTTCTCTGCTCTGGAACCCCGCCTCTCTCCTCTGGATCCATGCCTCTCTTCCCTGGATCCATGCCTCTCTTCCCTGTCCACCACTTTCTCTCCTCTGGATCCATGCCTCTCTTCCCTGGATCCATGCCTCTCTTCCCTGGATCCATGCCTCTCTTCCCTGGATCCATGCCTCTCTTTTCTGTCCACCACTTTCTCTCCTCTGGATCCATGCCTCTCTTCTCTGTCCACCACTTTCTCTCCTCTGGATCCATGCCTCTCTTCCCTGGATCCATGCCTCTCTTCCCTGGATCCATGCCTCTCTTCCCTGGATCCATGCCTCTCTTCCCTGGATCCATGCCTCTCTTCCCTGGATCCATGCCTCTCTTCCCTGGATCCATGCCTCTCTTCCCTGGATCCATGCCTCTCTTCCCTGGATCCACGCCTCTCTTCTCTGTCCACTACCTTCTCTGCTCTGGAACCCCGCCTCTCTCCTCTGGATTCACGCCTCTCTTCTCTGTCCACCACCTTCTCTGCTCTGGACCCACGCCTCTCTTCTCTGTCCACCTCTTCTCTGTCCACTACCTTCTCTGCTCTGGACCCACGCCTCTCTTCCCTGGATCCATGCCTCTCTTCCCTGTCCACCACTTTCTCTCCTCTGGATCCATGCTTCTCTTCTATGTCCACCACTTTCTCTCCTCTGGATCCATGCTTCTCTTCTATGTCCACCACTTTCTCTCCTCTGGACCCACGCCTCTCTTCCCTGGATCCACGCCTCTCTTCTCTGTCCACCACTTTCTCTCCTCTGGATCCATGCCTCTCTTCCCTGTCCACCACTTTCTCTCCTCTGGATCCATGCCTCTCTTCCCTGGATCCATGCCTCTCTTTTCTGTCCACCACCTTCTCTGCCCTGGATCCCCGCCTCTCTTCTCTGTCCACCTCTTCTATGTCCACCACCTTCTCTGCCCTGGATCCCCGCCTCTCTCCTCTGGATTCACGCCTCTCTTCTCTGTCCACTACCTTCTCTGCTCTGGAACCCCGCCTCTCTCCTCTGGATCCATGCTTCTCTTCTATGTCCACCACCTTCTCTGCCCTGGATCCCCGCCTCTCTTCCCTGGATCCACGCCTCTCTTCTCTGTCCACTACCTTCTCTGCTCTGGACCCACGCCTCTCTTCCCTGGATCCATGCCTCTCTTCCCTGGATCCATGCCTCTCTTCCCTGGATCCATGCCTCTCTTCTCTGTCCACCACCTTCTCTTCTCTGTCCACTACCTTCTCTGCTCTGGAACCCCGCCTCTCTCCTCTGGATTCACGCCTCTCTTCTCTGTCCACCACCTTCTCTTCTCTGTCCACTACCTTCTCTGCTCTGGAACCCCGCCTCTCTCCTCTGGATTCACGCCTCTCTTCTCTGTCCACCACTTTCTCTCCTCTGGATCCATGCTTCTCTTCTATGTCCACCACTTTCTCTCCTCTGGATCCATGCCTCTCTTCCCTGGATCCATGCCTCTCTTTTCTGTCCACCACCTTCTCTGCTCTGGACCCACGCCTCTCTTCCCTGGATCCACGCCTCTCTTCTCTGTCCACCTCTTCTATGTCCACCACTTTCTCTCCTCTGGACCCACGCCTCTCTTCTCTGTCCACCACTTTCTCTCCTCTGGATCCATGCCTCTCTTTTCTGTCCACCACCTTCTCTTCTCTGTCCACCTCTTCTATGTCCACCACTTTCTCTCCTCTGGATCCACGCCTCTCTTCTCTGTCCACCACTTTCTCTCCTCTGGACCCACGCCTCTCTTCTCTGTCCACCTCTTCTATGTCCACCACTTTCTCTCCTCTGGACCCACGCCTCTCTTCTCTGTCCACCACCTTCTCTGCTCTGGAACCCCGCCTCTCTCCTCTGGATCCATGCTTCTCTTCTATGTCCACCACCTTCTCTGCTCTGGACCCACGCCTCTCTTCCCTGGATCCATGCCTCTCTTCCCTGGATCCACGCCTCTCTTCTCTGTCCACCACCTTCTCTTCTCTGTCCACCTCTTCTCTGTCCACTACCTTCTCTGCTCTGGAACCCCGCCTCTCTCCTCTGGATTCACGCCTCTCTTCTCTGTCCACCACTTTCTCTCCTCTGGATCCATGCTTCTCTTCTATGTCCACCACTTTCTCTCCTCTGGATCCATGCTTCTCTTCTATGTCCACCACCTTCTCTGCTCTGGACCCACGCCTCTCTTCTCTGTCCACCACCTTCTCTGCCCTGGATCCCCGCCTCTCTTCTCTGTCCACTACCTTCTCTGCTCTGGACCCACGCCTCTCTTCCCTGGATCCATGCCTCTCTTCCCTGGATCCACGCCTCTCTTCTCTGTCCACTACCTTCTCTGCTCTGGAACCCCGCCTCTCTCCTCTGGATCCATGCTTCTCTTCTATGTCCACCACTTTCTCTCCTCTGGATCCATGCTTCTCTTCTATGTCCACCACCTTCTCTTCTCTGTCCACCTCTTCTATGTCCACCACCTTCTCTGCTCTGGACCCACGCCTCTCTTCCCTGGATCCATGCCTCTCTTCCCTGGATCCATGCCTCTCTTCCCTGTCCACCACTTTCTCTCCTCTGGATCCATGCTTCTCTTCTATGTCCACCACCTTCTCTGCTCTGGACCACGCCTCTCTTCCCTGGATCCATGCCTCTCTTCCCTGGATCCATGCCTCTCTTCCCTGGATCCATGCCTCTCTTCCCTGGATCCATGCCTCTCTTCCCTGGATCCACGCCTCTCTTCTCTGTCCACCTCTTCTATGTCCACCACCTTCTCTTCTCTGTCCACCTCTTCTATGTCCACCACTTTCTCTCCTCTGGATCCATGCTTCTCTTCTATGTCCACCACCTTCTCTGCTCTGGAACCCCGCCTCTCTCCTCTGGATTCACGCCTCTCTTCTCTGTCCACCTCTTCTCTGTCCACCTCTTCTATGTCCACCACCTTCTCTGCTCTGGAACCCCGCCTCTCTCCTCTGGATCCATGCCTCTCTTCCCTGGATCCATGCCTCTCTTCCCTGGATCCATGCCTCTCTTCCCTGGATCCATGCCTCTCTTCCCTGGATCCATGCCTCTCTTCCCTGGATCCATGCCTCTCTTTTCTGTCCACCACTTTCTCTCCTCTGGATCCATGCTTCTCTTCTATGTCCACCACCTTCTCTGCCCTGGATCCCCGCCTCTCTTCTCTGTCCACCTCTTCTCTGTCCACCACCTTCTCTTCTCTGTCCACTACCTTCTCTGCTCTGGACCCACGCCTCTCTTCCCTGGATCCATGCCTCTCTTCTCTGTCCACCTCTTCTCTGTCCACTACCTTCTCTGCTCTGGAACCCCGCCTCTCTCCTCTGGATTCACGCCTCTCTTCTCTGTCCACCACCTTCTCTGCTCTGGACCCACGCCTCTCTTCTCTGTCCACTACCTTCTCTGCTCTGGAACCCCGCCTCTCTCCTCTGGATCCATGCCTCTCTTCCCTGGATCCACGCCTCTCTTCTCTGTCCACCTCTTCTATGTCCACCACTTTCTCTCCTCTGGATCCATGCCTCTCTTCCCTGGATCCATGCCTCTCTTCCCTGGATCCATGCCTCTCTTCCCTGGATCCATGCCTCTCTTCCCTGGATCCATGCCTCTCTTCCCTGGATCCATGCCTCTCTTTTCTGTCCACCACCTTCTCTGCCCTGGATCCCCGCCTCTCTTCTCTGTCCACCTCTTCTATGTCCACCACCTTCTCTTCTCTGTCCACCTCTTCTATGTCCACCACCTTCTCTTCTCTGTCCACTACCTTCTCTGCTCTGGACCACGCCTCTCTTCTCTGTCCACCACTTTCTCTCCTCTGGATCCACGCCTCTCTTCTCTGTCCACCTCTTCTATGTCCACCACCTTCTCTGCTCTGGAACCCCGCCTCTCTCCTCTGGATCCATGCCTCTCTTCCCTGGATCCATGCCTCTCTTCCCTGGATCCACGCCTCTCTTCTCTGTCCACCTCTTCTATGTCCACCACCTTCTCTGCTCTGGAACCCCGCCTCTCTCCTCTGGATTCACGCCTCTCTTCTCTGTCCACCACTTTCTCTCCTCTGGACCCACGCCTCTCTTCCCTGGATCCATGCCTCTCTTCCCTGTCCACCACTTTCTCTCCTCTGGATCCATGCCTCTCTTCCCTGGATCCACGCCTCTCTTCTCTGTCCACCACCTTCTCTTCTCTGTCCACTACCTTCTCTGCTCTGGAACCCCGCCTCTCTCCTCTGGATCCATGCTTCTCTTCTATGTCCACCACTTTCTCTCCTCTGGATCCATGCTTCTCTTCTATGTCCACCACCTTCTCTGCTCTGGACCCACGCCTCTCTTCTCTGTCCACCACTTTCTCTCCTCTGGATCCATGCCTCTCTTCCCTGGATCCATGCCTCTCTTCCCTGGATCCATGCCTCTCTTCCCTGGATCCATGCCTCTCTTCCCTGTCCACCACTTTCTCTCCTCTGGACCCACGCCTCTCTTCCCTGGATCCATGCCTCTCTTTTCTGTCCACCACTTTCTCTCCTCTGGATCCATGCTTCTCTTCTATGTCCACCACCTTCTCTGCTCTGGAACCCCGCCTCTCTCCTCTGGATCCATGCCTCTCTTCCCTGGATCCATGCCTCTCTTTTCTGTCCACCACCTTCTCTGCTCTGGACCCACGCCTCTCTTCCCTGGATCCATGCCTCTCTTCCCTGGATCCATGCCTCTCTTCCCTGGATCCATGCCTCTCTTCTCTGTCCACCACCTTCTCTGCTCTGGAACCCCGCCTCTCTCCTCTGGATCCATGCCTCTCTTCCCTGGATCCACGCCTCTCTTCTCTGTCAAATAAAAAAATGAATAAAACTTTTAAAAATTAGGGGCTGGGCCATGTGTGGTGGCACCCGCCTTTAATCCTAGCACTCAGGAGGCAGAGGTAGGAGGATCGCCATGAGTTCAAGGCCACCCTGAGACTACATAGTGAATTCCAGGTCAGCCTGGGCTATTGTGCACCCAGGTTCAATTTCCCCGGTACCCATGTAAAGCCAGGTGCACAGAGTAGCATATGCATCTGGAGTTCGTGTGCAGAGGCAGGAGGCCCTGACACCCCCATTCTCTCTCTCTCTGTTTGAAAATAAATAAATAAAAATATTTTCAAAGAACTTAAAGCCGGGCATGGTGGCACCTGCCTTTAACCCAGAATTTTAGAGGCAGAGGTAGGAGGATTGTTGTGAGTTTGAGGCCAGCCTGAAACTACACAGTGAATCCCAGGTCAGCATGGGCTAGAGTGAGACCTTGCCACAGAATAAAAAAAAAAAAAAAAAAAAAACTTAAACCAGAGCTAGGCGTGGCACACACCTTTAATCCCAGCATTAGGGAGGTAGAGGTAGATCACCATGAGTTCAAGGCCAACCTGAGACTACATAGTGAATTCCAGATCAACCTGGGCTAGATCAAGATCCTACCTCAAACCCGCTCCCCACACACACAAAAAAAAAAGACAGAAAACTTCACATCTAGCATAGGCGACCCAAATTTGAGGTAGGGGTGAAGAGAACTTGTAGAACTCCACTGTGGTGAAGTGACTAAAACCCACCAAACATCCAGGGTTTTTTTCAGGGGTGCGGCATGTTGAAGCAGGGTCTCACTGGAGCCCAGCCTAACACGTAACTCAACTCTATAGCCCAGGCTGGCTTCAAACTCATAAATACCCTCCTACCTCAGTCCCCTAAATGCTGGGATTAAAGGCATGAGCCACCACACTTGGCTTCCAATAATTATTCTGGTTATAATTTGGGGGTTACCATTGAGAATGAGTTTGGTCTAGATACACAGGCTTAGGTAAAAGGCCTATCATATTAGATGGTAAAGTTAGTTGAGTGGGAGAGGAGAGTGCAGAAGTAGTGAAGGAAATAAATTCAAGGGCTGGAGGGATGGCTTAGTGGTTAAGGCACTTGCCTGTGAAGGCAAAGGACCCAGGTTCAATTCCCTAGTACCCACATAAAACCAGATGCAAAGGGTGACACATGCATCTGGAGTTGGTTTGCAGTGGCTGAAGGCCCTGGTGCACCCATTCTACCTATCTACCTCTCTCTCTCTAATAAAAATGTTAAAAATAAATTTAAAAACCAACCAACCTAATTGTCATCCTGAACTCCAGCTTCCTTCACTTTTGAATTTGCTCATCTCGTCTCTTGTCTTGCTGGAACTCTTCATTCTTCTCAATCTGCTTTCAGACACCTTGTTCACTTGTCTACTGCTCCAACGAGCCTCATTTATCCTGCTAGTCTTTGTAAAAGACATTCTCTTACATCTCAGACCCTCCACATGTCAAGTCAAAATCCTCCCAATCCACCCTAAATATATTTCTCAAACAGTTCTCAAGATCTCAATACCCAATTTTCATCTACCTATCAACTCATCCCCAAGTCATTTCTTTCTCCTTAAAATGTTCCCTTTTCCTTCTTTCCCATTCACCACCTCACTGGTAGCTCTATCTTCATGCGCAGCAGCTCTGCTTCATTTCCACACTCTTCCACTAGATCTAGACTCTTTCTCACCTGTCTTTACCCCTTCAACAATATTCTTCTTGGCTCTAACTTCCCTTTGGCTTTCAATACTTTCCCACCTGTGTGTCTCTCCTTCAGCTTCAATACTTCATCCACTTCATTCACTGGAACCATCTCCTGTGTTCTTCTCTTCCATAAAACCAGATTCACCAGTAGTATCTTCTGTTTCCAAGGCATTCCTGTCAATTGTTACCCCTCTCTCCATCCCCTGTAGTTCATCACTGTCATTTTCAAAAGACTTTCTTTCAAAAGAAATTTCTCTTTCCTCATTCACAAGTTCTATCATATTTCTATCACCAGTAATTTTCATTACTTTTTCACTTTCCCTTTCAGTGATGCTCCCCATTCTTGGGTGTTCCTCTGCCTCCTTCCCATTGGATTCCACTTTCTCAGCATTTGACTCTCGTTCATCTCCGATTTCAGATTCAATGGATCCAATGGATCTCAAATCCATTCCACCAGTCCTCCCCTTCTCTCCGCTGTCCACCACCTTCTCTCTACTAGACCCCTGACTTCCTCCACTGTCTACTACCTTCTCTTTACTGGAATCCTTCCTCTCTCCTTTATCTATCACCTTCTCTCTTTTGGATTCCCGCCTCCCTCCACTGTGTACCAATTTTTGTTTATTGGACCCATGCCTCTCTTCCCTGTCCATTTTCTCAATGGACCCCAATCTCCCTTCACTGTCTACCACCTTTTGTCTACTGGACCCCCGCCTCTCTTCCCTGCCCACCACCTTCTCTGCTGTGGATCCACGCCTCTCTTCTTTGTCCACCACTTGCTCTGCTCTCCCATGCCTCTCTTCCCTGGATCCATGCCTCTCTTCCCTGGATCCATGCCTCTCTTTTCTGTCCACCCCCTTCTCTTCTCTGTCCACCACTTTCTCTGCTCTGGACCCACGCCTCTCTTCTCTGCCCACCACCTTCTTTCCTCTGGATCCATGCTTCTCTTCTATGTCCACCACTTTCTCTTCTCTTTCCACTATCTTCTCTCCTCTAGATCCATGCCTCTCTTCTCTGTCCACTACCTTCTCTGCTCTGGAACCCCGCCTCTCTCCTCTGGATCCATGCCTCTCTTCTATGTCCACCACCTTCTCTTCTCTGGACCCCCGCCTCTCTCCTCTGGATCCATGCCTCTCTTCTCTATCCACCACCTTCTTTCCTCTGGATTCATGCCTCTCTTCTATGTCTACCACCTTCCCTTCTCTGTCCACTACCTTCTCTGCTCTGGACCCCCGCCTCTCTCCTCTGGATCCATGCCTCTCTTCCCTGTCCACCACTTTCTCTACTCTGGATCCACGCCTCTCTTTTCTGTCCACCACCTTCTCTGCCCTGGATCCCCGCCTCTCTCCTCTGGATTCACGCCTCTCTTCTCTGTCCACCTCTTCTCTGTCCACCTCTTCTCTGTCCACCTCTTCTATGTCCACCACCTTCTCTGCCCTGGATCCCTGCCTCTCTCCTCTGGATTCACGCCTCTCTTCTCTGTCCACCACCTTCTCTGCCCTGGATCCCCGCCTCTCTCTTCTGGATTCACGCCTCTCTTCTCTGTCCACCACCTTCTCTGCTCTGGACCCACGCCTCTCTTCCTTGGATCCCGCCTCTCTTCCCTGGATCCACGCCTCTCTTCTCTGTCCACCACTTTCTCTCCTCTGGACCCACGCCTCTCTTCCCTGGATCCACGCCTCTCTTCTCTGTCCACCACTTTCTCTCCTCTGGATCCACGCCTCTCTTCTCCGTCCACCACTTTCTCTCCTCTGGATCCACGCCTCTCTTCTCTGTCCACCACCTTCTCTGCTCTGGATCCACGCCTCTCCTCCCTGTCCACCACTCTCTCTCCAGCCGTCCCTCGCTTCCCTGTCTTGTCCATCAGCTTCTCTCCACTCCACCTCAGCTCTTCATTCTGCCTCAGTTGATCCCCTTTGGGTTTCAAGTCGCCTCCACTGGTCTTCACTTTGTTTCTAGTAGTCTTGCGCCTTTCTTCAAACATGGAATCCCCCTTGAGCTCTGCTGTCGACCCTGTAGTCCTCGGCTCGGCTCGGGATTTGCCGGTCATCATCTCCCGCTTTCCCCAAGTCTCCGTGGGTCTGCCCGGCCACGCGCCCGCCGCTGCAAGGGAGGCCCGGAGCTTCCCAACCAGCCTGTCACCATACAGACCCAGGCTCTTCTCTCCGTCCTCTAGTCTCCAGTGTTCAGACTCAAGCTTCGGGTCCCACACTTTACACTTCTGCGAGGTTCTCTCTAGGAGCGCCACTCTCCTGCCGATCACCATGAGCCCGTTCCAGGGCGTCCATGTTTTCTCCCGCTGCCCCGGCGGCCAATAACCACGGGCCGCCCGTCCCCGAGCCTCGCTGCGTCCCCTCGGCCCCTCACACGGTTTAGTCCGCCGTCTCTTCAGGCCCGGGTGTGTAAAACGTAACGGAAGCCCTCTCTCCACAAGCATGGCCTCCGGTCCTCCGGATCCCCCATCCCACCCCCCAACTCCACCCGCCCTCCCCAACCACCCACCCCCTCCCTCCCTGGCCCTTCCTCAGCCGCCCGGCCCACCACGAGGCTGGCTAGTGCGCGCGAGCAAGGCCGCGCGCGACCGTTAGAAGGCAGGGCCCAGAACGCCTGCGCCGGAGAGACGCGCCTAACCTCTGTGACCCTCGGGTTGACCCCCGACCTCCAGCCTGCAGATGCCCTAGCCCATCCCCCGGGCCTTCTCTCTGGCTTCTCGCTGCCGCTTAAAAGCCACCGGACTGACAGGCGTTACAACCAATAGCGTCACGCATGGTAAGGCCTGGTACCCAATCAGAAGGCGCAGCTGCGGACAACCCTCCCGCTCGGTCCTCTCGCGCGCGCGAGGTGCGGGTGCCCCAGCTCTGAAAACTCCCAGGCAGTGGCCCTCCGGGGGATGCCCCTGTACTGCAGCGTAGGAGCGGTGATGGAGGAGCATCGGGAGTCTGGGAAGGAGAGTAAGGTAAAAGGAAGGATGCAGATTGGCATCTCACTCCATCATACCTTAACACCCAAACAAGAAGAGAAGTGTCCTCAGCCCGGGGAATGCGGCGCCTCCA
The DNA here is from genome assembly GCA_036346955.1 of Dipus sagitta. Taxonomy (NCBI): domain Eukaryota; kingdom Metazoa; phylum Chordata; class Mammalia; order Rodentia; family Dipodidae; genus Dipus; species Dipus sagitta. The sequence continues at coordinate 162,175,165 of CM070770.1, read as the reverse complement.
CAGCACCTGCGCAGGGAGGATGGCAAGAGAGATAGGGTTTGACCTCTGCCCGCACACACGGAAAAAGACCTGTCACTGTCACTCCTGTCTTTCCCCAAGACCTGACTCAACACTGACTTGATAGAGAACAAGGCGGGATGTTAAGGATTAAGAAGCTACCTACCAGTTTAAGGCCAGCCTGGGATACAAAACATAAAGACTACTTAAGACCTTGGTCTAAACAAACAAACAAACAAACAAAAAAGCCGGGCGTGGTGGCGCACGCCTTTAATCCCAGCACTTGGGAGGCACAGGTAGGAGAATTGCCGTGAGTTCGAGGCCACCCTGAGACTACATAGTGAATTCCAGGTGAGCCTGGGTTAGAGTGAGACCCTACCTCATAAAACAACACACACACACCCGAGCGTGGTAGCGTATACCTTTAATCCTAGCACTCGGGAGGCAGAGGTAGGAAGATCATTACGAGTTCGAAGCCAGCCTGGACTACAGAGTGAGTTCCAGGTCAGTCTGGGCTAAAGTGAGATCCTGTCTTGAAACGAACAAAATTTAAGAGGACAGCTTTTTTAAAATTATTATTTATTTACCTGCCAACATGGGTGACATTCACACTATGACAGTGAAGAAAGCAGCCCAGGTCATTATTGAGATGTACTATACACGTCTGGGCAATGACTTCCACACCAACAAGCAGGTGTGCGTATTCCCTGCAACAAAACAAGGCTGCTGTGTGAGTGCAAGCGGCTGCCCACTAACAAGACTCCACAAGCAAGGCCCACCCTGAGCTGAAGAAATTTATGGACAAGAAATTATCACTGAAATTAAATGGCTGCAGACATGTCCAAGGAATACAGTGGGAATTTGATCCCTTCATGAATCTTGTGATGAATGAATGTGTGGAAATGGCAACTAGTGTGCAGCAGAATGATATTGGGATGCTGGTCATACGAGGAAATAGCATCATCATGTTGGAAGCCTTGGAACCAGTTTAAACAATGGCTTGGCTTTTCAGAGAAATTCATACCCTCTTCTCAAAGAGCCTATTTTACTACTGATATGAAATCAGGTCATGTACTTTTTTTTTTTTTGGTTTTTCGAGGTAGAGTCTCTAGCCCAGGCTGACCTGGAATTCACTATGTAGTCTCAGGGTGGCCTCAAACTCACAGTAATCCTCCTACCTCTGCCTCCCAAGTGCTGGGATGAAAGGCGTGCACGCGCCACCACACCCAGCAGGTCATGTACATTTTCATATTAAACTGTTTGCTAAATATAATAGTCAAAAATGTTCTTTCATGGCCAGGCGTGGTGGCACGTGCCTTTAATCCCAGCACTGGGATGCAGAGGTAGGAGATTCGCTGTGAGTTCAAGGCCACCCTGAGACTCAATAGTGAATTCCAGGTCAGCCTGGGCTAGAGACCCTACCTCGAAAAACCAAAAAAATGCTCTTTCAGAAGATGGGCATGGTGGCACATGCCTTTAATCCCAGCACTTGGGAGGCAGAGGTAGGAGGATTGCCATGAGTTTGAGGCCACCCTGAGACTACATAGTGAATTCCAGGTCAGTCTGGGCTAGAGTGAGACCCTACCTTGAGAAACCGGGGAAAAAAAAAAAAAAAAAAAAAAAAAAAGTTCTTTCAGGGCTAGAGAGATGACTCAGCAGTTAGGATGCTTGCCTGAAAAGCCTAAGGACCCAAGTTCATTTCCCTAGTACCCACATTAAGCCAGATGCACAAGGTGGTGTTTGCAAGTGTCTATAGGCCCTGGTGCACCCATTCTGTGTGTGTGTGTGTGTGTGTGTGTGTGTGTGTGTCTATCTACTTTTCACTCTCTCAAAATAATAAAATAGTAAACTCTTTTTTAAAACATGCTCTTTCTTGGGCTGGAGAAATAGCTTAGCAGTTAAGGCGTTTGCCTGCAAAGGACCTCGGTTCTATTCCCCAGGACCCATGTAAGCCAGATGCACAAGGCGGCACATGCATCTGGAGTTCGTTTGCAGTGGCTAGAAGCCCTGGCACGGCCATTCTCTCTCTCTCTCCCCCTCTTTCTCACTCTCTTAAATAAATAAATAAATAAATTTTTTAAAATGCTCTTTCTGAGCTCACTGAAGTAGACTTAAAATACACCCATCATAGCTCAGAATTTTGCAGAAAAGGGGGCAGAAACATTGTAAGAGCCATAGGTTGGGATATCATGCCCAAAGGTATTGCCTCCCCCCCGCAACAACTGACTGTTGCTCTCATCACAATGCATAACTCACAACTTCATGGGTAATACTTGCATCCCACTGAGGAAGGCCCCCAACGGAATGGCAGCAGGGATGAGGGGAAGGATGGTACCAAAACATGATGCAGCCATACTAAATATGTTCTTTTTTTTTTAATAAAACAATCAAAACATTTACTTAATATACATTGCAAGGGCTCAAGTAGACTTAATTTAAAAGAAACAACAAAAATAACACCACAGATGAAGATACAGAGTTCATACAGAAATCAAGGAAAAGGACAGACCACCTAAAAATACAAAGACGACACAAAGAGAGGCTGGACAGCTGGGGTCAGGGCTCTTGGCTGGAAACCTGCTTTGAATAGGTTGCTTGCAGGTACTTCTTAAAAGCTGTGGGGTTTTTCCAGAGCTCGGCAGCATGTGTGTTCAAAGGGCTGTCAATGTTGGGTTCTCCTAGCAGGCTCTGGATGGACAGCAAGATGGTCCTGACGTCATACAGGGCTGACCACTTATCCTTGAGGATGTCCAAGCAGATGTTACCCTGGGTGTCCACGTTGGGGTGGTAACAGGGCGTGAGGAACTTCACTGTGGTGCGTTGTAAGGGTAACCACTGGGGAACTCTAGGGAGAGTTTATACCTCAGATCTTCATACACTGTGCCAGCTGCTCCATGGATGGTCCCTATCCATTTGAAAAGGTTGTCTGACTCAGGGAAGGCAGAAATTCCTTGTCACCAGACATCATGAGGGTCATCAGCTCCTGCTGTAGCCTCTTGCCCACAGGGCCCCGGGCGGCGCCCCCGCTGGGCTCGGCTCCTTTCCGGGTGGTGGTGACGCTGGCAGTGGCTGGGTTGCGGTTCTCCTAAATATGTTCTTAATAAATATGACCGACTGTAATAATTTTTTAAAAAATGCTTTTCGCCGGGCGTGGTGGCACACGCCTTTAATCCCAGCACTCTGGAGGAAGCAGAGGTAGGAGGATCGCCGTGAGTTCGAGGCCATCCTGAGACTCCATAGTGAATTCCAGGTCAGCCTGGGCTAGAGTGAGACCCTACCTCGGAAAACCAAAATAAAAAATAAAAAATAAAAAATAAAAATGCTTTTCCAGTGAACTGGGCACGGTGGTGCACACCTTTAATCCCAGCAATCCGGAGGCAGAGGTAGAAGGCTTGCTGTGAGTTCGAGGCTATCCTGGGATTAAAGAGTGAGTTCCAGGTCAGCCTGGATTAGAGTGTGACCCTACCTTGAAAAAACAAAAACAAACAAACAAACAAAAAAACTCTTTCAGATGTGAATATAAAAGTAGAATGGGAGCCGGGATTGGTAGCACACACCTTTTGTCCCAGCACTTGGGAGGCAGAGGTAGGAGGACCACCTTGAGTTCGAGGCCACCCTGAAAGTCATAGTGAATCCCAGGTCAGCCTGAGCTAGAGTGAGACCCTAACTTGAAAAACCAAAAAAATAAAAGTAAACACACACACACACATATATGATAATATAATGGGGTTTTTATTTTCTAGCATGAGTTTCCTAAGTTGAGACTGTTTTCAAGTTCTATGCATTAAAATAGACGGTTCTTACTGGGCCATGGTGGCATACACTTTTAATCCCAGCACTTGGGAGGCAGAGGTAGGAGGATTGCCAGGAGTTCAAAGCCAGCCTGAGTGAATAGTGAATTCATGTATTCAGCCTGAGTGCATACATAGTGAATTCCATGTCAGCCTGGGCTAAAGCAAGACCCTATCTCAAAAAAAACAAAGCAAACAAACACAATAAACAAATATGATGGCACATTCCTATAATCCCAGCACTGGAGAGATAGAGACATGTGCACTCACATATGAACACACACAAACTAAAACAATAAAAATAGGTTTTAAAATATATATGAGCTGAGTGTGATGGCACACAGGATTGCTGTGAGTTTAAGGCCAGCCAGGAACTATAGAGTGAATTCCAGGTTAGCCTGGGCCTACAGCAAGACCCTACCCTGGAAAAACAGAACAAAATAAGTATTACTAGAAATAAAAAGGACATTTTTGAGCTGGAGAGATGGCTTAGCGGTTAAGGTGTTTGCCTGCAAAGCCAAAAGACCTTGGTTCAATTCCCTAGGACCCACGTAAACCAGATGCACAAGGTGGTGCATGCATCAAATGGAGTTCGTTTGTAGTGGCTGGAGGCCCTGATATGCCCATTCTCTCTCTTTTTCAAATAAATAAAAAAATAAAATTTTAAAAACTGGAGCTTAAAAATATATTTAAAAAATGACTTTTCTTGTTTGTTTGTTTTTGTTTTTCAAGGTAGGGTCTCACTCTGGTCCAGGCTGACCTGGAATTCACTATGTAGTCTCAGGGTGGCCTCAAACTCACAGAGATCCTCCTACCTCTGCCTCCCGAGTGCTGGGATTAAAAGCATGTGGTTCCACACCCACCTACAAGAGGACATTTTATAATAATAGAGCTGATTCAAGAGAAAGAAAATAGTTCTAAATTTACATATATCTGTGAATATCACTTAAAATATTGCAAAGTGAACAGGGCATGGTGACACACTCCTTTATCCCTGCACTCGGGAGGCAGAGGTAGGAGGATCTCTGTGAGTTTGAGACCACCCTGAGACTACATAGTGAATTCCAGGTCAGCCTTGGTTAGAGTGATGATTCCCTACCTCAAAAAAATAAAAATAATAATAAATAAGTATGTAAAGTAAAAGATGACAGAACTAAAAGGAGAAATAGATAAACCCACAATTACAGGTAGATTTTAGTTTAATACTTTTGTATGTGCTTGTATGTGTGGTATGCATGCATGTGTGTATGTGATTTTTTTTTTTCAAGGTAGGATTTCACTCTATCCCAGGCCAACCTGGAATTCACTATGTAGTCTCGGGATGGGATTAAAGGCTGGGATTAAAAGCGTGCGCCACCACGCCTGGCAGTATGTGATTTTATATGTGTGTGGGTACATGTGTGCAAATAGGTATGTGCACGTATAGGTCAAAGGTCATTATTAGTTATCTGCCTCAATAGTTTTTCTCCCTACAGTTAGAGATTTTTTAATATTTTATTTATTTGCAAGCAAAGAGGGAGAGACAGAGAGAGAATGGGTGCGCCAGGACCTCCAGCTGCTGTAAATGAACTCCAGATACATGCACCACCTTGTGCATCTGGCTTACATGGGTTGTGGGGAATCAAACCTGGGTCCTTTGGCTTTTTCAGTCAAATCCCTTAATTGCTGAGCCATTTCTCCAGCCCCAGTTAGAGATTTTTTTTATTTTTATTTTTCAAGGTAGGGTTTCACTCTGGCCCAAGCTGACCTGGAATTCACTGTGTACTCTCAGGCTGGCCTTGAACTCTCGGCAATCTCCTACCTCTGCCTCCCGAGTGCTGGGATTAAAGGCGTGAGCCACCATGTCCTGCTCCCAGTTAGAGATTTTAACCCAACTGTCGCAATGACAGAAGAAGCAGACCAAAAAAAAAAAAAAAATCAGTAAGGAATTTAATCAGTAAGGATTTAAAGAGCATGGTTAATTAATTTGATCTAACTGGCTTATATAGAACTCAATTACCCAGCACCTGCAAAACACAGTTTCTCAAGTGCACATGAAATAATTGTTTTAGGCTATAACATATAAACTTTCAAAAATATTTTATTTATTTATTTAAGAGAGTAGGGAGAGACAGACAGAGAGAATGGGCATGCCGGGGCCTCTAGCCACTACAAATGAACTCCAGATGTATGTGCCATGTTGTGCATCTGGCTTTACATGGGTACTGGAGAATTGAACCCAGGTCCTTAGGCTTTGGAGACAAGCACTTTAATCATTGAGTCTTCTCTCCAGCACTAAACTTCTATTTTAAGTAGAAATTTATATGGACACATCATGTGTTGGTACCATCATTTCCCTTCTCCCTGCCCCCTTTTCATTGAGGGCCCTCTTCAGTGGGATTTTGGGTATTCACTATAGGGTTGTGGGTTATGAGTTGTGAGAGCAACAGTCAGTTATGGCGGCGGGGGAAGGCTGACAATACCTCTGGATGTTTCCTTCCACCCTGTGGCTCTTACAATCTTTCCTCCCCCATCTTCTGCAAAATTCTCTAAGCCATGCTGGGTGTTTTTTTTTTTTTTTAGGGCAAAGGAGATTTATTGAGAAAAAGGTAGAAAAGTCCCAAAGTGTCAAGGCAGCCATGCTTAGGATTTTGGCTGGCATCCAAAGAGAAAGAAAGGGAGGGGTGGGGAGGAGTCAGTGAAGATGTGCAAAGAAGTAGAGCTTCCAGCGGTTCAAGTACATTATCTCACTAAGAGGATATCATGCTTCTAGCTCTTTTGCACCTCTTTGGGTGAGAGATTGGTAGGTTCCATTGGATTAATTCCTAAGGAACTTCCTTTAATGGGCCTAAGTAAAAGCTGTGGTGCTTCCATCCTTCTCCCTTCCATGGTATTTTAAATCCTAAAGAGGAGCTATGTGCTGTCTTCCTGGTCAACGTTATGGGGGAAGACAGGACTTGGGGGTTTCTCTTTCAGTGGTCTCCGAGCCTAATGTCTGCCTGCCTACAACACCATGTGCTCAAGGCTAGGCTGGGCTACAAAGCCAGTTCTAGGCCAGTCAAGGCTACATTACTAAACTCTGTCTCAAAAAAAAAAAAAAAAAAGGCAGGCTCACTAAATATTTCATATTAAATTACCATCAGGCTATGTCTATAAAAGTGTGTTTAAACATAAATTAACTTCACATTTGACTTTGAATCCCATTTCCAAAATTTCTCATGTATGTGCAAATATTCCAAAATCTGGAAACATCTGGAATCCAAAATACTTACTGGGACAGGCATGATGGTGCAAGCCTTTAATCCCAGCACTGAGAAGGAAGAGGTAGGAGGATCGTAGTGAGTCTGAGGCCAACCTGGGACTACGGAGTGTTTTCTAGGTCAGCCTGGGCTAGAGCAAGACCCTACCTCAAAGTAATTTAAAAAGTTCATGGATTCAATCTATAGCACTGTCAAAACAAAATACTTACTGGATTCAGACATTTCAGGTAAAGAACGAGTGTTCGCCCTAAATGATACATGCTACAACATGAGTGGACCTTGGAAATGTTAGATTTTGGGTTCACAGTGGAGGTCCAAAGCAGACAGCTTCTTGGATCTAAGACTATTGTAACAGGGGAGAGAGAAAAAAAGAGGGGGAGAAAAGGGGTGTGCATACCTGAGAAGCAGAAGATCCATGAAGAGGGCAAACCAGGGAGTAGGTTTGTGAGAAGAGGTGAGAAGCTGCTCTGTGAGGGATGGCCCTTGGGAGGTGTGCAGAGATGTGAGTTGGGAGAAGGTGACTTTCCTTCCTCTGAACCCAGAGGCATACTCAATTATCATACCAGAGACAATCCCCGAGTTCCAGGGTTAGCATAGCCAGGTTGATATGGAAGTGCAGGGATGGAACAGGATCATGCTGGGTGTGTTTTAAGTGTACTTTAGTGTTGTCCTCTCAGCAACTTCTGAATTTCTGCTTTGAAATGTTTTGAGTATCCCCAGTGTCTGTCTCCATCACTCGGTGCAGGTTGTCAGGCGCTCTGTTGAAAATTCCTCTGGTTTCACTTGGGCCCTAGCTGATGTACAAGGGGTGGTTCATCTCTTGATAGGAAGTTAGCTATATTTTCTTGTCTTGTTAGATTTTGGTCTTCAGTCCTTGCTGCCCTCTGATTTCACCCCCAGACCTCTAACATGACTAGGAGTCCACCATCTTGACCAGAAGTCCACATCATCAATATAAACATTTATCTTTTTTTTTTTTTTTTTGAGGTAGGGTCTCATTCATGTCCAGGCAGACCTGGAATTCACTATGTAGTCTCAGGGTGGCCTCAAACTCATGGCTATCACCTACATCTGCCTCCCAAGTGCTGGGATTAAAGGTGTGTGCCACCACACCCAGCAACATTTATCTTTTTAGGTAAGGTCTCACTCAGGCCCAGGCTGACCTGGAACTCATTATGTAGTCTCAGGCTGGCCTCAAACTCAAAACGATCCTCCCAAGTGCTGGGATTAAAGACATGTGACATCACGCTCAACAAATATAAACTTAAAGAAATATCTTTATTGTCAAGCAGAAAGAGATACAGAGAAGAGAGACAGAGAAAATGGGTGCACCAGAGCCTCTAGCCACAGCAAATGAACTCCAGATGTATGTGTCACTTTATGCATCTGGCTTTAAGTGGGTACTGGGGAGTCGAACACTAGTTGTTGGGCTTTGCAGGCAAGCACCTTAACTGTCTCTCCAGCCCCAAATGTAAACATTTTTAAAGACTGAAATAATGTAGTACATTCTGACCCAGAATTAACTAGGAATCAAAGCAACAATATACTGGTTCCCAAAAGATAGGAAACAGGACTAGGGAGATGGTTAAGTTGGTAAAATGCTAGCTGTGCAAACATGAGGAGACCTGAGTTTAAGTTCCCAGCATCCACATAAAATGCCAGGTGTAGTGGCATGCATCTGTAATCTCAGCACCAGAGGGGTGCAGGCAGGATTCTCCAGGTTTGCTGCTTAGCTTCTCTAGTCAAATAAGTGAATTCCAGATAGAGTAAGAGACCCTGTCTCAAAAAATAAGCAGAAAAAAAAATAGCTAAGCATGGTGGTGCACACCTTTAATCCCAGCATTTGAGAGGTAGAGGTAGGATGATCATTGTACATTCGAGGCCTGCCTGGGACTATAGAGTGAATTCCAGGTCTAAAGCGAGACCCTACCTCAAAAAAAAAAAAAAAAAAAAAAAAAAGGCAGCAATAAAGGAAGACACCCAATATCAACCTCCTCTACATGCACACATATACATTCACACCTGCACACATATGCGTGTCCCCCACGTGCATAAAATGAAAATATTCCTTCTAAAGAACTCATAATTTGAGGCTGGAGAAATGGCTTAGTGATTAAGGTGTTTGCCTGCAAAGCCAAAGGATCTGGGTTGGATTCCCAAGGACCCACGTTAGCCAGATACACAAGGAGGCGCATGCATCTGGAGTTCATTTGCAGTGGCTGGAGGCCCTGGCGTGCCCATTCTCTCTCTCTCTCTCTCTCAAATAAAATAGCTCATAATTTAAAGATGAAATTAACTGGGCGTGGTAGGGCACACCTTTAATCCCAGCACTCAGGAGGCAGAGGTAGGAGGATCGCTGAGAGTTCGAGGCCACCCTGAGACTACATAGTTAATTCCAGGTGAGCCTGGACCAGCGTGAGACCCTACCTTGAAAAACCAAAATAAAAAATAAAAAATAAAATAAAAGATGAAATTATAATGGAAAATTTAAAATATTCAATTTTTGTACATCAGGGTTTTTTTTTTTTTTGAAAATGGAACGCTTCACAAATTTGCATGTCATCCTTGCGCAGGGGCCATGCTAATCTCTGTATCGTTCCAAGTTTAGTATATCTGCTGCCGAAGTGAGCACCAGTTTGTTGTTTTATACTGTATCTTCCAGGAAAATTGTTGCCCCACAAGGATAGGTCAGGCATGATAAATATATATATATATATATATATATATATATATATATATATATATATATTTTTAAAGGATAGTGTAGCCAGGCGTGGTGGTGCACGCCTTTAATTCCAGCACTTGGGAGGCAGAGGTAGGAGGATCGCTGAGTTGGAGGCCACCCTGAGACTATGTAGTGAATTCCAGGTCAGCTTGAACTATAGTGAGACCCTACCTCAAAAAACAAACAACAAAAAGAAAAAGTGGCAGACAAAAAGATAGTAATCAAGGCTGTAGGGATGGCTCAACACTTAAAGACGCTTGCTTGCATATCCTGACTGGCCCAGGTTTCATTCCCCAGTACCCACATGGAGCCAGATGCACAAAGTGGCACATGTGTCTGGAGCGCAGTGGCAGCCCATTCTCTTTCTGTCTCTCTCTCTCTGCTTATAAATAGATAATAAAAAATTTTTAAAAAAATAAGCCGGGCGTGGTGGCACACGCCTTTAATCCCAGCACTCGGGAGGTAGAGGTAGGAGGATCACCGAGAGTTCGAGGCCACCCTGAGACTACATAGTGAATTCCAGGTCAGCCTGAACCAAAGTGAGACCCTATCTCGAAAAAACTAAAAAAATAAAATAAAATAAAAATAAAAATAAATAAATAAATAAATAAAAGGAAGCCGGGCTAGAGTGAAACCCTACCTCGAAAAACAAACAAAGGTAGGGAGGGTTGAGGAAGTAGTAGAAGTAAGTCAGTGCTAGATAAGCAAGGCCCTTGGTTCCATAGCCAGCACTGAAAAAGAAAAGAAAATGACATAGCAATAATCTTCGTGAGCATAGATGCAAATCATAAAATATCAAGTTAAATAAATACAATTTTAAGAAAAGGATGATGCTTTGTTAGCAAGACCATCTTTCAGGAATGAAAAGGTGGTTGACATTTGAAGATCAGCCAATGAAACTCAGCACCACACCACCCCCCCCCCCACACACACACACACACAAAACAGTAACCAGAAGGTGAGGCGCCGCCTGCAGCCCTGCCCTCCCTGGGCGCTCAGCGTCGCCTCAATCGCGCGGCTCTTGCCCGTTATGGCAGCGAGCGTTTCCCTGACTGCTGGAGTCGGTGCCGGCTGCCCGGTCACATGTTGCAAAAACCGAGGAACGGAGGCTGCGCCAGCTCCCAGGCCCACAGCAGCAGGGATTTGGGTACTGGGGGAGACACCGGGGTCCCGAGCGTGTCCAGCGGCCCGGGCAGCTCGAAGGAGACCCTGAACACCTCATCGCAGGGCTCCCACTTGTCCCAGACCGCCACCTACCCGGGGCTCCGTACCCAGAAGCAGCTGGAGCTGAAGGTGGCCGAGCTGGTGCAGTTCTTGCTGATTAAGGACCAGAAGAAGATGCCCATCAAGCGGACCGGCATCTTGAAGCATGTCATTCGAGACTACAAGGACATCTTCCCAGACCTCCTCAAGCTGGCTGTAGAGCGACTCGAGTACGTTTTTGGGTACAAGCTGGTGGAACTTGAACCCAAGAGGAACACCTACATCTTGGTCAACGCCCTGGAACCCTTGGAGGAGGATGCCTCGGTGAGGGGGGATCAGGGAACGCCCACCACGGGCCTCCTGATGATTATCTTAGGACTCATCTTTATGAACGGCAACGGCATCGCAGAATCCGAAGTCTGGGATTTTCTGCAGCGGTTGGGCGTGTACCCCACCAGGAAGCATTTCATTTTCGGTGATCCAAAGAAACTCATTACTGAAGATTTTGTAAGACAGCGTTACCTGGAGTACCAGCGAATACCCCACACGGATCCTGTAGAGTACCAGTTCCAGTGGGGCCCGCGAACCACCCTGGAAACCAGCAAGATGAAAGTTCTTAAGTTTGTGGCCAAAGTCCACAATCAAGACCCCAAGGACTGGCCAGCGCAGTACTGCGAAGCTTTGGTAGATGAGGAGAATAGGGCCAGACCTGAGTCGAGTGGTCCGATCCTGTCCTCTTGATATCTGAGGGACTCTGCGACAAGTGCCTGGGACCCAAAAACATAAGTTAAAAAGAATAGGGAAAGTGGGGCCAGAGGGAGTATATTTCTGCAACAATAAAATGTGTGAATCTTAGGGTGTGTTGTGAAGTTTTGTTTTTTTAAATATTGTGTTGTTTAATTCCAAAGTTTTATTTTATTTTATTTTTTGGTTTTTTGAGGTAGGGTCTCACTCGCTGTCTAGCCCAGGCTGACCTGGACTCACTATGTAGTCTCAGGCTGGCCTCAAACTCACAGTAATCCACCTACCTCTGCCTCCTGAATGCTGGGATTAAAGGCATGTGCCACCACACCCAATTTTTTAAATATTGTTTTTATTTATTTTTTATTAGAGAGAGGGAGAGAATGGGCACACCAGAGTCTCTAGCCATGCAAGTGAACTCCAGATACATGTGCTTCCATGTGCATCTGGCTTACATGGGTTCTGTGGAATCGAATCTGGGTCCTTAGGTTTTGTAGGCAAGTACTTTAGCAGCTAAGCTCTCTCTCCAGTCCTGATTACTTTCTTTTGTACCCCTTCCATTGAATCCTCTCTTCTTTCTAACTACTCTTTGTATTTTATTTCTTTTTAATTTTTCTATTTGCTATTTTTATTTTATTTACTTATTTTGGTTTTTCGAGGTAGGGTCTCACTCTAGCCCAGACTGACCTAGAATTCACTATGTAGTCTCAGGGTGGCCTTGAACTCATGGCGATCCTCCTACCTCTGCCTCCTGTGTGCTGGGATTAAAGGCATGTGCCACCATGCCCGGCAACTTTTTTTTTGTATTTTTAGGTTTTTTTTTTAATAAAAATAATTGTATTTACTTAGAAGCATTCAGAATGTCAACAAAACAACTGCAATTTTTTTTTTTTTTTTGCAATTACAGAGTGGTATTCAGTTACAGAGACAAATGAGGATAAAAAAAATACTGTCCCCATATATAACTAAATTGTACTGTGCACCCACAAGAACCTGCTTTAAATTTCCATGCCAATTTACATCCCCCATACTGTACCAGGCAAGGTTAGAGGCTATTGAAAATACAACCAGCTGAGCCGGGCGTGGTGGCGCATGCCTTTAATCCCAGCACTCGGGAGGCAGAGGTAGGAGGATCGCCGTGAGTTCGAGGCCACTCTGAGACTCCATAGTGAATTCCAGGTCAGCCTGGGCTAGAGCAAGACCCTACCCCCCCCCCAAAAAAAAAAAAAAAGAAAATACAACCAGGGCTGGAGAGATGGCGACACCTTCAGTAGTGTGTTAACTATACCAAAAGACCCTGTACAGTTTAAAAACAAATCTTATATAGCCTCACATTTCAATTTTTTCTTTAAAACAAGTGAGTTGTGGCCAGGCATAATGGTGCATGTCTTTAATCCCAGCAGATTGGGAGGCAGAGGTACCAGGATCGCCATAAATTCGAGCCCACCCTGAGGCTACTTCCAGGTCAGCCTGGGCTAGAGACCCTACCTTGAAAAACAAAAAAAAAGAAGCGAGTTGTGTACAGGGGGGTTAAATGCTTTATAGACAAGAAAAAAAAAACTGCAGTACAACCAACTTATTCATCATCATCTTCTTCATCATCATCTTTCTCCTCTTCCTTCTTTTTCTTGCTCTTTTTTAGGCTTGACAACTCTTTTTTTTTTCTTTCTCTCTGCATCAGGTTTTCCTTTAGCTCTGTAGGCAGCAATATCCTATTCATACTTTTCCCTCAGCTTTCTTTTAGTAAGGCTGCTTGTCATCCGTAGCAGTGTTCCACATCTCTCCCAGTTTCCTTACAACATCACCAATGGATAGGCTGGGGTGTTCTCCTTTAATTTGGGGGCAGTATTCAGAACAGAACAAGAGGGCCGAAGGAGGTCTCTTGTGTGAATTGGAGTCCGTGAACTTCTTTTTTGTTTCCCCTTTAGGAGGGATATAGGTTTTTATTTCTCATGATGACATGCCTTGGCCACGTCTTCAAATTTTCCTTCTTTAGCAGTCATGGTCTTCCACCTCTCTGAGCACTTCTTAGAGAATTCTGAGAGTTGACAGAAGCATCTGGATGCTTCTTGTGTTCCTCCCAGCAGGTTTGCACAAAGAATACCTAGGATAACATTTTGTCTCTTGGCTTCTTAAAGTCTCCTTTGCCCATATTTAGTTGACTATTTTCTTCAAGGAGGCACAAGAATCTCCCAGTTGCTGGTCAGCCTCTCACTTGCCCTAGTGCTGTCTCTATGGAGCTCAATGTACTGCAATGGTTATGGAGAGCGGGACACAGATGCAGCCTCCTCACTCTCTCTACTCTATAACATATTTTTTTTTAGGTAGGGTCTCACTCTAGCTGAGGCTGACCTAGAATTCACTATGTAGTCTCAGGGTGGACTCAAATTCATGGCAATTCTCTTACCTCTGCTTCCCAAGTTCTGGGATTAAAGGCGTGTGCCACCATGCACAACATTTTTTTATTTTCTTATTTTTATCTTTTTTTTGAGGTAGAGTCTTGCTCTAGCCCAGGCTGACCTGGAATTCACTATGTAGCCTCAGGCTGGGGGTGCTGACAAATGCCTTTTATATATATATATATATTTATTTATTTATTTATTTAATTTATTTATTGACAACTTCCATAATTGGAGACAATAGCCCATGGTAATTCCCTCCCTCCCCTTACTTGCCCCTTTGAAACTCCACTCTCCATCATATCTCCTCCCCCTCTCAATCAGTCTCTCTTTTATTTTGATGTCACCATCTTTTCCTTCTATTATGATGGTCTTGTGTAGGTAACATCAGGCACTGTATGGTCACAGATATCCAGGCCATTTTGTGTCTGGAGGAACACATTGTAAGGAGTCCTACCTTTCCTTTGGCATTTACATTCTTTCCACCACCTATTCTGCAATTGACCCTGAGCCTTGGAGGATGTGATAGAGATATTTCAGTGCTGAGCACTCCTCTGTCACTTCTCAGCACCATGATGCCTTCTGAGTCATTCCAAGGTCACTGCCATCTGAAAAGAGAAGCTTCTCTAACCAAAAGTGAGAGTAGCATTAATATAAGGGTATGGACATTAAAAGAAGTGCTTACTGAGCAATTTGGTGAGCATAGTATATACATTTAGCCAGACACCAGCAGATGTTACTCCCCTAGGGCTCATGACTACCTCTGTTGTAGGTTTTCAGTGTCAGGGATGTATTCCCTCCCATGGAGAGGGCCTCAAGTCCCTTTAGAGAGCAGTTGGTTTCCCCCATAACAGACATGCCACTATTGCACCCATTGGCTCATTTGCCCAGGCTGGCCAAATTTAAGGCTTGTAGTGTCCACTGTTGAGTATCTTCACTGGTCATTTTTCTCTCTCCCATTGAACTGCATGCAGAATGGCTTCTTCCAGCTTTCTGTCAGCTGGTCTACATGGAGGAGGTTTTCAGCTCAGCTCCACCAGGATTTCTCAGTGACATTGCAGCCCAAGTATGCGGAGTCTTCAGCAACAGGGTCTTACCAACTATTCCTGGTAGGAAATCAAGAGCCTCAGCAATGGCCTGTAATGTTTTGGGGGCATCAGGGACCTCCCTGGCCTACAACTCACTGGAAGGTATCCCATCCTGGCACTGAAAATTTTCTAGTAACAATCTATGGCTTCTAAGTGTTCCATTGTCCAACAAAGGTTTCCATATGGCTTATTTATATCCTCTTAGATTTTGATTAGTCCTCCCTCCACCTTTCCTTTACTCAATCTCTTCTGCTGACCTCACTTAGGCCTTTTCATCCCCATTAATCTGTTCTTCTACTTATATATATATATAATACCATCCTGTTAAGTCCCCCCTCCCTTTCTATTCCCTTTATATCTCCTTTCTAGCTTACTGGCCTCTGACACTGAGTTTTCTTCCTACTCACGTAGAAGTCCAATCATTTATAGCTAGGATCCACATATGAGAGATAACATGTGACATTTGGCTTTCTGGGCCTGGGTTACCTCACTAAGTATAATCCTTTCCAGATCCATCCATTTTCCTGCAAATTTCATAATTTCATTTTTCTTTACCATTGAATAGAACTCCATTGTGTAAATGTACCACATCTTCATTATCCACTCATCAGTTGAGGTACATCTAGGCTGGTTCCATTTCTTAGCTATTGTGAATAGAGCAGCAACAAACATGGTTGAGCAAGTATCTCTAAGGTAGTGGGACAAGTCCTTAGGATATATGCCTAGGAATGGTATAACTGGGTCATATGGTAGATCTATTTTTAGCTGTCTCAGAAGCCTCCACACTGATTTCCACAATAACCGGACTAGATTGCATTCCCACCAACAGTGTAGAAGGGTTCCTCTTTTTCTGTATCCTCGCCAGCATTTACAGTCATTTGTTTTCATGATGGTAGCCAATCTGATAGGAGTGAGGTAGAATCTCAACATAGTTTATTTATTTACTTAGGTTTTTTTTTTTTGTTTTTTTTTTTTTTGGTTTTTGTTTTTCAAGGTAGGGTCTCACTCTAGCTCAGGCTGACCTGGAATTCACTATGGAGTCTCAGGGTGGCCTTGAACTCACGGCAATCCTCCTACCTCTGCCTCCCAAGTGCTGGGATTAAAGGCATGAGCCACCACACCTGGCTCTTATTTAGGTTTTTCAAATTTACTTATGAAGCCATCTGGGCCTGGATCATTTTCAGTTGGGAGATTTTGATAACTGATTGGATCTCCATACTTGTTATAGGTCTATTTAAGTGGTTAATCTCATCTTGATTTAATTTAGGTAGGTCATATAAATCACGGAAATCATCCATTTCTTTCAGATTTTCAAACTTAGTGGAGTACATGTTCTTATAGTATGTTCCTATGATTTTAAATTTCTCTGATATCTGTTGTGATGGTGCCTTTTTCATGTCTAGTTTTATTAATTTGTGTCTCTTCTCTTTCTTTTGGTCAGATTTGATAAGGGTTTATCAATTTTTTTTATCCTTTCAAAAAAACAACTCTTTAATTGATTCTTTGGATTTTTTTTTTTTTTTTTGGTTTCTATCTCATTAATTTCTGCCCTTATCTTTATTATTTTTTCCCATCTACTGATTTTCAGTTTGCCTTGTTCTTCTTTTCCAAGGCCTTAAGGTAGAGCATTAAGTTGTTTACTTGTGACCTTTCTAATTTCTTTTTTATTTATTTGAGAGAGAGAGAGAGAGAGAGAGCGAGCGAGCGCATGGGTATGCCAGGGCCTTCAGCCACTGCAAATGAACTCCAAATGTGTGCACTCCTTTGTGCATCTGGCTTATGTGGGTCCTAAAGAATCAAACCAGGATGCTGCAGGCAAATGCCTTAACCACTAAGCCATCTCTCCAGCCCTCTAATTTCTTAATATAGGCACTTAAAACTATAAATTTCCCTCTTAGGACTGCCTTCATTGTGTCCCAAAGGTTTTGGTATGTTGTGTTCTCATTATCATTTGCTTCTACAATTTTTTTTTTATTTCCTTCTTGATTTATTCATTGAACCATTCATTATTTAGTGGTGTTCATTGTTTAGTTTCCATAACTTTGTGTATGCTCTATAGCTTTTCTTGCAATGATTTGTAGTTTGATACCACTGTAATCAGATAGAGTGCATGGAATTGTTTCAATTTTCCTGTATTTGTTAAGATTTGCTTTGTGTCAGCTGGGTGTGGTGGTGCATGCCTTTAATCCCAAAATTTAGGAGGCAGTGGTAGGAGAATCTCTGTGAGTTCAAGGCCACCCTGAGACTACATAGTGAATTCTAGGTCCGCCTGGGCCTGAGTGAGACCTTACCTCAAAAAAACAAAAAAAAGGGGCTAGGAGTGGTGGCACATGCCTTTAATTACAGCACTTAGGAGGCAGTGGTAGGAGGATCGCTGAGAGTTTGAGGCTACCTTGAGACTACATAGTGAATTCCAGGTCAGCCTGAACTAAAGTGAGACCCTACCTTGAAAAACAAAACAAAACAAACAAACAAATAAACAAAAAGATTTGCTTTGTGTCCTAATGTATGGTGTATTTTAGAATGTTCCATGTGCTGCTGAAAAGAGTGTGCATTCTGCAGCATTTGGATGAAATGTCCTGTATATATCTGTTAGGTCCATTTGTTCTATGACCTCAGTTAATACAGATGCATCTCTATTTATTTTTTGCCAGGATGACCTGTCAATTGAAGAGAGTGGGGTGTTGAAGTCACCCAGTAAAACTGTGTTTGGTGTTATCTGTGACCTTAGCTGTAATAGTGTTTGATGAATTGGGCGCTCCCATGTTAGGTGCATATATGTTTAGGTTTGTAATGTGCTCCTGTTGGAGTGTTCCTTTAATCAATATAAAGTGACCTTCCTTATCTTTCCTAACTAATGTTGGTCTAAAGCCAACCCTGTCAGAAATTAGGCTAGCTACCCTTGCTTGTTTTCTAGGCCCATTTGCTTGAAACACCATTTTCCAACCTTTCACCCTAAGATAGTGTCCATCCTTTGTAGAAAGGTGAATTTGTTGGAGGAAACAAATTGAAGGATCCTGCTTTTTAACCCAGTCTGCAAACCTATATCTTTTGGTTGGGGCATTGAGGCCATTGATATCAAGAGTTCTTTTTGAGCCAGGCATGGTGGTACACACCTTTAATCCCAGCACTCCAGAGGCAGAGGTAGGAGGATCACCATGAGTTGAAGGGCAGCCTGAGACTACGTAGTGAATTCCAGGTCAGCCTGAGCTATAGTGAAACCTTACCTCAAAAAAAAAAAAAAAAAAAAAAAAAAAAAAGAGTTATTATTGAAAGGTGTGTATTTATTTTTCTTGTTTTGTAGTTCTTCCAGTTTTACCTTTGCTCTCTTGTATTAACTAGTATTTGAGTATGTTTCCCCCCCCCCCAGGTTCCTTATATGTGTGCTTTTTTGTCTCCTCAGCATGGAGGATCCTTTCAAGTATTTTCTGTAGAGCTGGTTTTGTCTTCAAATATTCCTTTAGCCTGCTTTTGTTGTGGAATGTCCTTATTTTTATTTATTATTATTATTATTTTGGGTTTTTTTTTTTGTTTTGTTTTTTGAGGTAGGATTTCACTCTAGCTCAGGCTGACCTGGAATTCACTATGTAGTCTCAGGGTAGCCTAGAACTTGTGGCCATCTTCCTACCTGTCTCCTGAGTGCTGGGATTAAAGTTGTGTGCCACATCTGGCGAATGTCCCTATTTCTCCATCTATTTGAATGGATAGCTTTGCAGGATAAAGTAACCTTGGTTGACAGTTGTTATGGTTCAGAACTTGGAATACATCATTCCAAGACCTTCTGGCTTTTAAAGTATGTGTTGAGTAATCTGCTTTGATCCTGATGGGCTTGTCTTTGTATGTGACTTGATTTTTCTCTTTAACTGTTTTCAATATATTTTCTTTGGTTTGTTAATTATATGGTAGTTTAATTATAATATGGCGAGGAGAGATTCTTTCCAGGTTTTATCTGTTTGGTGTTCTAAAGGCTTCCTGTATCTGTATTCCCAATTTGGGTATAGTTTTCTTCTATAATTTTGTTGAAAATGCCTACTATGCCTTTGGAGTGAAATTCTTCTCCTTCTACTATAACCTGAATTCTTATGTTTGATCACTTCATAGTGTCCTGAATATCTTGAAATTCCCATTCATACCTTCCTATTAGTTTGTGTTTCTCTTAATTGGACTGTATTAAATCTTCCACCCAGTCTTCTAGTTTAGGTATTCTGTTCTTCCCTTCATCCATTCTACTAGTGAGATTTTCTACAGAGTTTATTTCACTGACTGTGTTCTTCATTGTGTCACCACACCCAGCCTTTATTTTTTTTAATTTATGAGAGAGGGCAGGGCATGTAGAGGGAGAGAGAAGGGGTACACCAGGACCTCTAGCCATTGTAAATGAACTCCAGATGCATGTGCCACCTTGTGCATCTTGCATACATGGATACTGGTGAATTGAACTTGGGTCCTTAGGCTTCACAGGCAAGTACCTTAACCACTAAGTTATTTTTCCAGCCTGTTTTGTTTTGTTTTGATTTTTTTTTTTTTAGAAGTAGAGTCTCACTCTAGCCCTGAAATTGACTATGTAGTTTCAGGGTGGCCTCAAACTCACAGTGATCCTCCTACCTCTGCCTCCAAAATTCTGGGATTAAAGGTGTAAGACCAGGGCTGGAGACATGGCTTAGTAGTTAAGGCGCTTGCCTGCAAAGGCAAAGGACCTTGGTTAGATTCCCCAGGACCCATGTAATCCAGATGCACAAGGTGGTGCATGCATCTGGAGTTTGTTTGCAGTGGCTGGAAGTCCTGATGCACCCATTCTCTCTCTCAAATAAAATAAAATAATAAAAATAAAAATATTTTTTAAAATATTTTTTAAAAAGGTTTAAGACCAGCCTGAGATTACATAGTGAATTCTAGGTCAGCCTGGGCTACAGTGAGACCCTACCTCAAAAAATCAACATAAAGAAAGAAGGAAAGGAAAGGAAAGGAAAGGAAAGGAAAGGAAAGGAAAATGTACAGATCCGGGTATGGTGGTGCATGCCTTTAATCCCAGAACTGGGGAGGCAGAGGTAGGAGGATCTCTGTGAATCGAAAGCCAGCCTGAGACTACATAATGAATTCCAGGTTGGCCTTTACTAGAGCAAGATCCTACCTCAAAAGAAAACAACAAAAAATTAAAGCCGGGTGTGGTGGTGCACGCCTTTAATCCCAGCACTAGGGAGGCACAGGTAGGAGGATTGCCATGAGTTCAAGGCCATCCTGAGACTCCATAGTGAATTCCAGGTCATCCTGGGCTAGACTGAGACCCTACCTCGAAAAACCAAAAAAAAAAAAAATTGTGGGGCTGGAGAGATGGGTTAGCCATTAAGGCACTTGCACACAAAGCCAAAGGACCCAGGTTTGATTCCCTAGTACCCATGTGAAGCCAGATATACAAGGTGGTGCATGCATCTGGAGTTCATTTGCAGTGGCTAGCGGCTCTGGTGCACCCATTCTCTCTCTCTCAAATAAAAAAATACATAAATAAATAAAATTTTAAATGAAATATAGCAAGGCATGGTGGCACATACCTTTAATTTTAGCACTCAGGAGGCAGAGGTAGGAGGATCGCTGTGAGTTTGAGGCCAGCCTGAGACTAGATAGTGGGTTCCTGGTCAGCCTGGGCTAAAGTGGCACCCTACCGTAAATAAAGAAAAGAAAAAGAAAAAAGAAATAACCAAGAGTGTTAGTAAGCAATTTTATTTCAGACAGCCAAAAACTTGAAATGACTCACACGATTATCCACAGTAGAAGTGGATAACAAAATGATGATATGAAAGCTAGGGAGGGATATAGCTCAGTTGATTGAGTACCTGCCTAGCATGTTCATGAAGCCTTGGGTTCAAACCTAGCTCCACATATCCCAGCCTTCAGGAGGTAGAGGACCAGGAGTTCAAGGTCTCTCTCTCTCTCTCTCTCACACACACACACAAACACACACACAAAAGAAAAAAATGAGTTCAAGGCCAACCTGGGCATGGTGGCACACTCCAGTTATCCCAGCATTTGGGAGGTAGAAGCAGGTGAATTGCCACAAATGTTATGCTACCCTGGGATATACCAAGTGAGTTCCAGGCTAGCCAGGTCTACGTAGCAAGACCCTATCTCAAAAATTGAAAATAAAATAAAAAGTTAAGTGGGCTGGAGAGATGGTACAGAAGTTAAGAGCTCTTGCTGTGCAAGTGTGAGGGGTCTGAGAGACCTCTGGAGTTCAAATCTCCAGAACCACATAAAGAGCTGGGTGTGGTCATGTGCATCTGTAACCACAGTCTAGCCAGGGAGCAGAGACCCGAGAATCACCAGAGCTCATGAAAAAAATGTTAAGCTCATTCTCCCCCCTCCCCACTCTTTCTCTCAAATAAATAAATAAATTATTTTTTTAAATTGGGCATGGTGGCACATGCCTTTAATCCCAACATTCAGTAGATAGAGGTAGAGGTAGGATTGCTGAGTTTGAGGTCACCTTGAAACTACATAGTCAATTTCAGGTCAGCCTGGACTTAGAGCAAGACCTTACCTCAACCCCCCTCCAAAAAAAAAATATGGGCTGGAGAGATGGCTTAGTGGTTAATGTACTTGCCTGTAAAGCCTAAGGACTCAGGTTTGATTCCCCAGCACCCATGTAAGACAGATGCACAAGGTGACACATGTGTCTGTAGTTCGTTTGCAGTGGCTAGAGGCTCTAGTGTGCCCATTTTCTCCCTCTCTCTTAAATAAATTAATAAATAAAATATTTTGCAGTTGGGCGTGGTGCCACACACCTTTAATCCCAGCACTCAGGAGGCAGAGGTAGGAGGATCACCAGGAGTTTGAGGCCACCCTGAGACTACATAGTGAATTCCAGGTCAGCCTAGACCAGAGTGAGACCCTACCTCAAAAAAGCAAAAAACAACAAAAAAAATTTTTGCCAGACATGGTGGCGCATGTTTTTAATCACGGCACTTGGTAGGCAGAGGTAGGAGGATCACCATGAGTTCAAGGCCACCCTGAGACTACATAGTGAATTCCAGGTCAGCCTACACCAGAGTGAGACCCTACCTCAAAAAAACAAAAAACATTTTTTTTTTGGCCAGGCATGGCACATCCTTAATCACGGCACTTGGTAGGCAGAGGTAGGATCGCCATGAGTTTGAGGCCACCCTGAGACTATATAGTGAATTCCAGGTCAGCCTGGGCTAGAGTGAGACCCTACCTTGAAAAAATATATAAAGTGGTAAGCTCTGGGATCAGAGTCTCTGGTAAGAAACTCTGGCTCAAGTAAGAATGGGTGGAAGAGTGATGGAGCCAAACACCCAGCATTCCTCACTACCTACCACTGACAAGCACATCCTGCTGCAGGTGAGTGCACACACATGCACACACAAGATCTCAAGGCCAGCCTGAGCTACATAATGAATTAGTGAATTTAGGGCTAGCCTGGGATACCTAACAAAACCTTGTTTCAGGAAACAAAAGTGGGGGAGATGGCTCAGTAGTAAAAGGTGATTGCTTATAAAGCTTGCTCATCTGGGTTTGATCCCCCAGTGCCAGGTGTATAAAGCCAGGTGTGGTGGTGCACGCCTTTAATCCCAGCACTCGGGAGGCAGAGGTAGGAGGATCACCATGAGTTCGAGGCCACCCTGAGACTACATAGTGAATTCCAGGTCAGCCTGGGCTGCAGTGAGACCCTACCTCAAAAAAAAAAAAAAAAAAAAAAGCCAGATATAAAGTGGTGTATATATCTGCTATTCACTGGCAGCAACAATAGGCCCTGGCACAGCCATTCTCTCTTCTCTCTCTCTCCTTGCAAATAAAAGAAGCTGGATATGGTGGGGCATGCCTTTAGTCCCAGTACTAAAGGATTCTGAAGTAGGAATTGCTGTACCAGGTTACCCTGGGGCTATACAGTAAGTTCCCTGTTATCCTGGGCTAGAGTGAGACACTGCTTCAAAACAAACAAAAACACTGAAGAGATGGCTCAATAGTTAAAGGTGCTTCCTTGCAATGCCTGCTGGCCTTGGTTTTGATTCCTCAGTATCTGCCCCTCTCAGGTAAAGCCATATTCACAAAGTGGCACATGTATCTAGAGGTTGTTCGCAGGGGCAAGAGACCCTGCTGTGCCAATTCTCTCTCTCTCCCATAAAAAAGAAAAATACAAAAAGAAAAAAAGCCAGGGGGCTGAGAAGATGGCTTAGAGGTTAAGATGTTTGCCTGTGAAGACTAAGTACCCAGGTTTGATTCTCCTGTACCTACATAAGCCAGATGCACAAGGTGACACGTATCTGGAGTTTGTTTGCAGTGGCTGGAGGCCCTGGCATACCCATTCTTTCTTTCTCTATGCCTTTTTGTTTCTTTTTTTTTTAAGAATATGTATTTAAAAAAAAATTTTTTTTTGTTCATTTTTATTTATTTGAGAGTAACAGAGACAGAAAGAGGCAGATGGAAAGACAGAGAGAGAATGAGCGTGCCAGGGCCTCCAGCCACTGCAAATGAACTCCAGACGCGTGCGCCCCCTTGTGCATCTGGCTAACGTGGGACCTGGAGAATCAAGCCTCGAACCGGGGTCCGTCCTTAGGCTTCACAGGCAAGCGTTTAACCGCTAAGCCATCTCTCCAGCCCCCTTTTCTTTTCTTTCTTCCTCTCTCTTTCAAATAAATAAATAAATAAATAAAATATGTATTTTAAAAGCCAGGCCTATAATCCCAGCAATCAGAAGGATGAGGTAGGAGGATTACTAGTTGAAGTTTAAGGCCAGCATGAGCTACATAGTGAATTAATATTTGTCTCACAGAATTAGTGAGAAATAAGAAACTTGTATGTCAGAGGCAGAGTGTTTTCTAGCTCTGGGATGTCTAGTCCCTGGTACTACAAAACAAAAATTAGTTTCTAGTCTTACTCAGTCACTTTGCAAATGTGACTTTAGACAAGTTACTTCACCTCTATGGTAGTCTCAGCTTTGACATCAGGGTTCAAGTCCCAAGTCTTCCATGTAAGCTGCAGAAAAGCGACAAAGTGTCTGGCATCCCTTTGCAACAGTAAGAAGCCCTGGTGTATCCTCCTACACACACACACACACACACACACACACACACACACACACACACACAGTTTAGCACTTGCTTGCAAAGCTTGCTGGCCCAGGTTTAATTCCCTAGCCACCCACATAAAGCTTGACAGGTATTTAATTGAAGCAGCAAGAGATCATGGTGCACACACTAACACACATGCAAATAAATACTAAAAAAGAAAAGAAAAAAGTCGGGCGTGGTGGCACATGCCTTTAACCCCAGCACTCGGGAGGCAGAGGTAGGAGGATCACTGTGAGTTCAAGGCCACCCTGAGACCACAGAGTGAGTTTCCTGGTCAGCCTGGGCTAGAGTGAGACCCTACCTTGCAAAAAAGAAAGAGACCCAGGCATGATGGCACATACCTTCAATCCTAGCACTTGGGAGGCAGAAGTAGGAGGTTCACTGTGAGTTTGAGGCCACCCTGAGACTCCATAATGAATTCCAGGTCAGTCTGAGCTAGAGTAAGACCCTATCTTGAAAAACCCAGAAAAAAGAAAGATCGAAAGAAGAAGGTAGGACTGGAGAGATGTCTCAGTGGCTAAAGGTACTTCCTTGCAAAGACTGAAGGCCCAGGTTCAATTTCCTAGTACCCATGTAAAGCCAGATGCACATAGGGCAGCATTCATTCAAAGTTCATTTGCAGTGGCAAGAGGCCCTGGTGTGCCCATACTGTCTCTCTCAAATAAATAAATTAAAATATTTAAAGGGCTGGAGAGATGGCTCAGCAGTTAAAGGCACTTTTTGCAAAGCCTGATGGCCCAGGTTTGATTCCCCAGTACCTATGTAAAGCCATCTATGACAGTTTAGGCCCTGGTGCACCCATACTCTCTGTTTCTCTCTCCCTCTCTTGAATAAACAAAAATATTCTTTAAAATATATTTTTTTAGTTGGGTGTGGTGGCGCACACCTTTAATCCCAGCACTTGGGAGGTAGAGGTAGGAGGATCGCAGTGAGTTTGAGACCACCCTGAGACTACATAGTTAATTCCAGGTCAGTCTGAGCCAGAGTGAGACCCTACCTCAGAAAAATAAAATAAATAAAATAAAATTATATATATATATATTTAAAGGGCTGGAGATGGCTTAGTGGTTAAGGCATTTGCCTACAAAGCTAAAGGATCCTAGTTTGACTCTCCAGGACCCACGTAAGCTAGATGCACAAGGGGGCGCATGAGTCTGAAGTTCGTCTGCAGTAGCTGGAGGCCCTGGCACACCATTCTCTCAAATAAATAAATAAATATATATGGGTATATTTTCCAGGCAGAATGGTTAAGTTATTAGCAAATCTTGAAGCTGGAAAGACAGAAAATGAATGCCAGAGTAGCACATTAATATATATATAAAAGATAGGGGCATCCCTATCTTAGGATGGAAGGGTGGGAATTTGAGGAATGTTTTCCTAACTGTAATGCTTTAAGCAGTGATTTATTAGGGTCTCTAGAAAAGGTAGACAAAGCAGCAGTGCTCAGCCGTGTCAGAAGTCCCCCTCCCTCCCCACAGTCTTCCTCCATGTCAGTGAATCTGCAGGGAGACAGTTCCTTAAAGGTGGAGATCTCAGATGCAGTGGATGAATGGAACAGGGTAAAATTCACAGTTCAAACCAAAGCAAGGTGGCCTGTTGGTGAGAGGGAGGTCAGATGGTTGCCTATAGGAGGTTTCTCTGTTCCTCCCCCTAGCTGTCCTCAAAATCATAGCAATCCTCCTACCTGTCTCCCAAGTGCTGCAATTAAAGGGGTGCACCACCACACCCGGCTGTTTCCTCTTTTTTGAGACAGGGTCTCTAGCCCAGGCTGACCTGGCACTCACGCTGTAGCCCCAGGCTGGCCTCCAACTCACAGTGATCATCCTCCGTCAGCCTCCTGAGTGCTGAAATTTAAGGTGTGACCCACCATGTCTGATTGCCTTTGATTGGGTGAGACCTAACCATCTCCCTGTCCACCATCATGAGTGAAATCATGAGCGTCAGCTGGAGTGGAGGATGGAGAAGCTCAAAAATAGGTGCTTAGGAGGCTTGGTGAGACAGGGTCTACCTCATAATAGGTTTCTTGGCTTCCAAGAAACTTCCAAGCTGTTTCCCTCATGTCACCCAGCCTGAGTTCTCAATTGTGTGGCTGCATGAGGAGTTCATCTGGCTACATGATGCCTATGTAGAAGATGACTACACTGGCTTCATCACAAGAAAGGGCCCGGCTAGGCTGTGAGGGCAGGCTGGGCATGTGGGTGAGGACAGAAGCTGTCATGGTTTCCTTGGTAATGTGTTCCTTTGAGTGGATTCCCCCAGGCCCTCCCAGGCCAGACTGTGAAGTTTCCAGGGAAAAGCTACAACAGAAGTTGGGTGAGGGTGACAACAGTTCTATCACCCAGGAAGAGTTTGCCAAGATCAAATAGGAACTAGAATCTTGAGTACACAAGCCCTAGTCCTACCTTTCCCCAGAGCTCCAGAATTTCTTCCCCAACTGTGCCAAATGTTCAGGAACCCTGGTTGTCTAGCTCCAGGACTGCTAAGAGGGGACAGCTGTAGCTGTAGCCCAGCATGCTGCCCATACTCTCGCAGAGAGTACCTGGCCATCTTTAAGAAAACAGTTGCCATTCAGGCAATCTTTCTGCAGTGCCTGGCATCCCATTCCACCCTGGATCAAGACCTTAACTTATCTATGGAATAGAGCTAGAATGTGAGCTGAGCAAGAATTGGGGGGGGGGGGAAGGGGGAGAGGGGGGTCAGCCCTAGATGGGGCTCTCTGACTAGGGCAGAGACATCTGGCTTAGAAGTGTTCCCAGTGGCCTTAACCCATGTCTTTTGAGTTCTGTGAGTAGCATGTGATGGGTGTCAGGTGCAAACACCCCACCTGACATCTCATCCTTCCTCTTGTGTTGCTCAACTAAGTGTCAAGGGAAGAACAGGAAGGAGCCTGGTGGGGGGGGGGGGAGGTTGGTTCTGAGGAACACGATGAGGTCTGTAGATGAAGTCCTCATCACTAGAGTGTTGGACCCGAGGTGATTCCTGGGGCCTCTCTGAATTCAAGGTCACTGAAAAGCTGAGAGGTTCAAGCTAACCATAGGAGGGAAGCCACTAGAAGAACCTAGCCTGTGTCTCAAGAGGACTGTGCCGAACCGGGTACCAGCACTTCCATGCTTCTGATGGCTGGGTAAGAAGACTAGAAGACTTCTGTCCCATTCCCTTGGGAAGTAGAGGACTTCTTTGAGCATGTAAAGACCCTTGTGCTGGAATACCAAACCTGCATCCTATCCGATACCTGCCTGAGAGTGAACTGTCCCATGAGCTCATGTATGAGGGTTGAAGGGCCCTGGACCCTTGCATCTTTCCAAGGCATTCTGCTCTGCCCTGGTCACAAACACCATGCATGGTGCTCAACATGCAGACTTAAAGGCTCCGATGGGGGTTGTCCAACAGGCCTGGTGGATGACTATATTCTTACCTCTGCCGCATTAATCAGCTTAGAAAACCAAGAAGTCAAACAGCTAAAGCTGGGAGGACTCCCTCTTACCTGCCTCGTCCTCTGGGCCTGTAATACTGTTGTAGAAGTTCCCTGCCTGCTCCAGATGGGAGGTGCAGAAGGTGGGGTGAACAAGGAGAGGATTCGGAAGAGCAGCTGAGGGCAGGGAGAGCTTGAGCTGCCCCAGACTGTCTCCACCTCCCAGGAGCTTCCTCAAATTGGAAGAGCTCTCTGACCGACTTAGGGTGAGTACTACCTTCCACAGTGAGGGTCTTTTGCAGAGAGCCTTTGTCGGGAGATGGATCCTGGGAGAAGGCAGAGCTGAGCTGCAGAACTGTTTTAGAATGTTCAGTGATAGGTGGGGCCGGTGGCACACTGGACTCCAGCTGCAGGCTGGCTTAGGAAGAGATAGAAAGGAAATAAGGGTACAGCTCCAAGAGTGTGTAATGGGTGAGAAGAAATGGACTCAGAAGCACAAGGATATACCTCATGCCTCAGGGAGGCTGCCTTAAGCTTCCAACATCCTGCTGAGACCCACACCTCCCAGACTTCCTACTGTGTTAACCCTCCTGAAAAGTGAACACAAGGACCGGCTCCTCCCAGAACCTACCCAAGCCAGAAAACCAAAACCCAGAGCTCTCAGCTTATCCTGTGATCTGGCCACTGGTACCCTCCCCTGCTTTGCCCACATGCCTTCACTGAACATATAGTTGCCAGACACACACTAGTCTGGCACACCTGTTAAGTATTTGCCTCTGTCTGGCTAAGACATGTTTAACTGCCAAGACCCTCTTTGAAGCCTTCCCAGGACTGCCCCTGAAGCTGAGCCTGATCTGCAGGAGTTACCAAGTGAACCTTCCCTGGATATGTATTAGAGGGGCCTCCAACCACTTAGCTGTCCCTTTCTCAAGCTCCCTCCTCGATCTTCACCTTCCTGATACAGAAGCTAGAGGGCCAGGTGGCCTCTGAGGAGGACCTGAGCTGCCAGACATAACTGAGCTACTACACAAGCAGCCAAGGTGAGAAGAGGACCCCAGCACCCTCGCTGTGGCTCGTGAAGGGCAAGTATGGAAGGAAGTCTATGGTAATCCTATGCTGGTGGCCCTAAGAACTGCTGTACAGGTAGCTGCAGACATCAGCCAACTAAGAGAATGCCAACAAGGCTTGCACCAGGAATCAGGAGGTGCAACCAGTAGAGTGGCACCAGCAGCTGTGGTACCAGCATTTTGAGCACCTCTTGGAGTCTGTCAAGCAAGGTGAACCCCAAAATCTGGCAGCCCTTGCCCCCAGTGGAACATCCATCCTGCCTGTCTTTCCTCTTCACCTTTTTCCCCAGAGCTCGTGGACTTCAAGTTCTACAGGGTGGGTCTCCTCTTTTGGTAGTAACCTCATTGAGTTGGCAGAGCTGGAGCTCAAACATGCCAAGGTGAACACTTCCTCCTGAGCCTGTGCTGCTTCCACTTCCCTTCCTAGGTGCAGGAATGGGGGTGAGATGGCATAGAACAGCTCTGCTGGGTCAGTCACCCCTCCACCTAGGGTCAGTACTGACCTTTATTTTTGCCTCCTCTACTTTGATGGTAGCCAGCCAGGGCAGTGAGGGAAAGGCAACCTCAAGACTGAGGTGTGCAAATAGTGCATACCCTCATGGGGCAGGGACTGCAATCACTTCTCTGCAGGGTACCACCCTGCTTCTCCACAACACCCTTGTTCCCCTAAAGGATGAGGGCTTCAGTGTGGTGACAACCCACCCCTAACTGCAAGCTATCTCCTTCCCTAAACACATCCTAACTCTAGAGCTCATTCTCCCCAAGCCACACCTCCCAAGGGCAGCTGGCCCTGCAAGAAAGCATGAGCACCTCAGCTGGCCACACCTCAAGGACCCTGACCTACCACCCAGCAGGATGGATGCATTTCTACCCTACTCCACTGGCTCCCACCCTGACTTGTCCTTCAAAAATAAAGACCAGAAGCTAGGCGTGGTGGCGCCTGCCTTTAATCCCAGCACTGCTGTGAGTTCAAGGCCACTGAGACACTGTAGTGAATTCCAGGTCAGCCTGGTCTACAGTGAAACCCTACCTCAAAAAAACCAAAACAAAACAAAACAACCAAATAAAGACCAGATACTCTTTCTGGCTACCATCCCAGAGCAGGGGAGCTATGGAAGGAACCAGTTAACTTCAAGGACCTTCTTCCTTTTCAGGTCAATCATACCACTCCAATGTACCTGTCCTAGGGCAGGGTTTCTTCACTGCCTGTGATGGTTGGGCAGTTAAAGTACATACAGGCTGGAGTCCACAGAAATCCTGACTAGCTAGGCATGGTGGTGCATGCCTTTAATCCCAGCACTTGGAAGGCAGATGTAGAAGGATCACTGTTCGAGACCATCCTGAGACTACATAGTGAATTCCAGGTTAGCCTGGGCTAGAATGAGACACTACCTCAAAAAACAAAAAACAAAAACAAAAAAAAATACTAAAAGCTAAAAACACTGCCAACACCTCTTGGCTACAGAGAGGTGGGGCTCTAGACACCTGGGTCTGAAGTCCTGGGCTCCACCTGGCTAGTCCCACCCTGAATGGACTCCAGACACATGTACCCAAGGCCAAAGGTTCAACTTGGCCTCTAATAGCAGCCACTGAACCTAGCCCTCATAAATGTGAGTCAGCCATCCCAGGAAGAGGCAGATGATATCCAACTGGACCTTTAAAAGTAGCTCAAAAGGTCACCTAAGCAACCTGCATTCAGCTTATACCTTGTCGGGACTGAACAGGGACTCAGTGGAACGGACCACACCAATGAGGATCTAGGGGCAAGTTCAGACCTAAACCCCAGGGGTACAGCCACCTTACTCAACAGTCTGTCTGGTGCTAACTACAGCATCCCAAATCTGAACTCAGCCAGTCACTTGGAGCTAGGCGTCTAGTCTGTCCCCCAGATCCCAGCCTTGGGGGGAAAAAAAAACACCACCTTGTTAATAAGCCTTTTTATTGTGTCTTTTTTTTGTTTTGTTTTAATTGAAGGTCCCCTCACTGGTCTTACTTTCCATGAGTGGCCAAGACCAAGGGAAAAGGAAAGGGGAGCCAGCTGGCGCAGGGAAGGGTCATTTCCACAACATTCCATTTACACACAGAACTAAACAGACAAGCACAGAGTCACTATTGTGGTTAGAAGTTGGCAGCATGGGATTGGGGAGGTATAGGTGGGGAGTAGGGGTGTCGTTAAAAAAAATACAGCCCCCCCTCAAACTGGGTGCCTGGGGGAGAACTTGGTCTGCTTCAACCCAAGAGGAATAAGATCAAAAGCGGTTTGGGAAGGCCAGAACCGTCAGGGATGGAGGGAAAAGGAAGATCCAGGGGGTAGGGGGACTGTTTGGCAACTGGGGTGAAGGGATTGCCCTCCCCCTGCTGGGATCCCCCCAGCCCCTCCGGTCTGGCAGGAAGGGGGCAACCTGCAACCCCCAAGGGCAGGTCTGGGGCTGCTAGAAGCTCCAGGCAGGGGGCTGGAGGCGGCTCACAAAGGCTTGCCTTCCAGGGAGATGACCGCACTACCGCCTAGCTTCTCTGCCAAGGTGCAGCGGTCCTTGACTTCTTCATAGCAGTTCGCTTGTAATTCATGCTTGATCCCTGTCAGGGAGAAGAAAAAGCATCTATGAGCAGGAAGCACTGGAGTGAGAAGTTTCTGTATCTGAGAAGCAGCCATCAAACCAGATGGAAAAGAAAGCACCACCCAGCAAGCAATAGGAAAAGATGGGAGAAGGGGAGACCCCTTCTGCCACTATCATTCACTCCACCATGCAACCAGAGCTTCTGAGAAGGGTACCACGTACTACCACTAAGGGTCCTTACCTGTCAGCTTCTTCTTGATGGCGTCCTTGGAGCTGGCATAGATCATTTTGCTCTTAAGGGGTGCACACTCAGGGGCCCTGGAGACAAAGTCAGGAAACTGTTGTAATTGCCATCGGGCAATAGATGACTTGAAAAACCCCTTGGGTTTCTCCAAGTTCCTCACTGATTTGTTACACCCCCATCCTCAAAAACATCTCTGGACTAACCAGGGCAACTATTGTCAAACTCCCCTCCTGAGAAAGGAACAGGTGACAGGCACAAGTGCCTGAATAAGGAGCTCACCAGAAGATGAACACCAGGTCCTCTTTCTTGCTCTCCTTGGTCTCGTAGGTAGCATCATAGAGGGCATAGCGGCAGTCCTTGTCTGGCAGCATCTTGACAAAGGTGGCATAGGGGTCGTCCACTGTTTGGCCTACATCGCCAACCAGGATCTCCTTACCCTCTTCCAGGATGATGTTCTTCTTGTCCTCACTCAGGCAGAAGAGCACCGCCTTCTTGCGTTTCTTCACTTCCTCTGGTGTTGATGACTTGCGCACCTTCATGTCATTGAACACCTTGATGACACCATCAGAGACAGCCACACCGGAGGCCTGAGAGAAGCCGAATACACCTCATAAGGAAAAGAATTCTGGGACCTTTCCCCTGAAATCTCTCCTTGCCAATCTCAGGAGATCCATTCTGGATTCTAAAGTTATACCCTATAGGCCCACACCCCCAAGAGACTACTAAAATCCCCGTGCAAAGCCAAGACACCATCAAAGACTACACTAGACACAACTCTTGTGTAGAAAACCTCTTTAAGCTCAACATCCCAAATTTACAGTTAGAAACAAGATTTGTGCAAAGAAAATTATTTGCTGAGTTTTGAACCCAGAATGAGAAGAGTATACAGGATACTCCTTGCTTCCTAAAGTACTCAGCCTCAGGATAAGTGTCACAGATACAAGAGGAACGAAAAAAAAAAAAATACCTAGGCCAGTCTCTTCTTCAGGAAAGAGGCAACCAAAAAAAAAAAAAAAAAAAACCACCACAACGATACGAGGGGACACCAGCAGCTGCTTAACAGTTCATTAAGTCCATCAGAGCCCTCAATGAAGTTATTACACAAACGACACTTCACTGTCAGGAACCTTCCCAAACAAGACGTTACAACCCCTAATTAGGCCCTGCTGGACAACTTCCTACCAGAGAACCGTGAAAAGTTCTGAAGTTTGCTAACAGGTCAAACTGTAATGCCCAGAATCTTTAACAATTCTTTAAGCTTCTACTTTCTATGGCCCCGATGGACGCCCCAGCAAAAAGAAATCTGCCCCAGCCCCCATAGACGTGCAGAGGAAGCTGGCCACGTGATTCCCCCCGCTTCCGGAGTGGGCGGGGAAAATGGGTTAGGTATGGCCCCTGCCCAAGAGACACCCGGTACCCCAAAGGCAGCGGTACCTCCGCAGCCTTTTAAGACTGGCATAAGCCTGTAAGCAAAAAGCCATAGCCTTGGCAAGTCACACAAGCATCAGTTTTCCAGGCCCTAAGGCTGAACATAAGAGCTGGTGGTTTCCGGGCGGTACCCGCCTGGGTCACTTCCCTAAACGCAGCTCCACCCTCGGGCTCCATCCGGCTAGCCTAAGACCTAGCTTATCCACAGCTGCAGGATGGCAGGGTCTGAGCGTGTGCGCACGCGCTGGTCGACAACGCCGTTCCAGTCCTGGACTGCAATACTCGCGAGGAGACCCTAGACTGCCGTGTGCACGAGCTCGTTTAGGGCACAATGGCTTCTGCAGGGTTCGCTCCATACTTTGCAGTGAAATCTCTTCGTCGTAGAAACCAGTGCCCCAATCCGATTCCTGGCATCCCAGAGTCTCCCTACAGGCTCACCACTCCCGCCCCTCCCCAAGTACCGCATCCCTGCCACCTGCTCTCAAGACAAACCCATCCGCGGAGGGAGGGTGATGCGGAGAAAGGAACAGCCCTTGGGTGGGGCGCGCGCAGAAATCTCTCGCGCGCTTTTCCCTGGCCACCCCCAGGAGCAGCGTTTGGATCCCGCGTGCTCTAGTCCAGTGCGCGCCATCGTGAAGCGACGCGCGACGCCGGCTGCTCCGCGAGGGGCGCGCACCCGCGCCCTGGACCCCTCCCCCACGCCCGGTGTCCGCGCGGGCGCAACAGAGGGACGGGGGAGGGGAAGAGCCCAGGGGGCGCGCAAGCGACGTCCGAGCCAGCTATTCCCCGCGCCCACGGGCGCGCACGCGCGGCCGGCTGGACCAAGAGAGACCCTCATCTCGCTCGGGGCGTTGGGGGAGGGGATGCTGATAGCGCTACCCTGCAGCCCCCAGATGCGCGAGCGAGAGACCCGCAGCCGCCTCCCTCAGGCACAGTGGCCCGCCGCTCACCATGTTTCCTGTAGCGAAAGGGAAAAGAGAAGGAGAGCCACACGAAGAACTGAGCGGCCGCAGCAGCTGCCGGGATCCGACTGAACGCGGCCTCTCCCGGCCCCTTCCGTTTAGTAGGTGCCGCACAATGAGGGGCGGGGCGGGCTTCCGGCGCTCCCCGCGAGGGCCGTCGGGAAATGG
Organism: Dipus sagitta; assembly: GCA_036346955.1. Classification (NCBI taxonomy): domain Eukaryota; kingdom Metazoa; phylum Chordata; class Mammalia; order Rodentia; family Dipodidae; genus Dipus; species Dipus sagitta. The sequence goes on along the minus strand of CM070770.1, from coordinate 162,141,057 downwards.
AGTCCGTAGAGCTTGCACTGCCGGCTTGCGAGTGGAGTAACTGTCTTGCCTGCTTGTCAGTCCCGCAGTGCCTGCGAAGGGAAATGTAGGTGAAGGCCGCCGAGAGGGCGCGGCTATGGTGCGGAGACTGAGCCTATTGGTGCGATTTACCAGGAAACGTTCTGAGCTGAGCAAATGTTACTTAGGGCTGGGTAAAATGACCTGAAGACGGCCCACTCTGGACCGGCTATTTATCCCGAAGTAAAACGGTTGAAGTCTCATCTTTCTGGATCCCTGGTCTGAAATCTTCAGGATTTTCCTTTTCTGACTCGAAGCAAGTGCTCATTAGCTTGGAATCTCGTCCAAAAGCAAGGACTATAAAGGCGCCTTTAAGGCAATAAACATTCATCGACTACCTGTCATGTGCAAAGCCACTCTGGTTTTCTAAGAAAATGTCATATGCAACTTGACAAATAAGACTAAGATTTAAAGAAAAAAAAATAACACGAGAGGCTACAATAAAAATTTCTAAAGCTGGGCATGGTGGCGCACACCTTTAATCCCAGCACTCATCGCTTCTTGGCCTTTTGGCTAAAATCAAGTGTAATCCCAGCACTCGAGAGGCATAGGTAGGAGGATCGCCAGGAGGGTAACTGTGAGTTCGAGGCCAGCCTGGGACTACATAGTGAATTCCAGGTCAGCCCTGGGCTACAGCGAAACCCTACCTCGGGGGAAAAAAAAAAATCTAGTGTTGATTTTGTTTAAAGACATTTGGTAAATTTATGGGGCAGTAAACACTTTATGCATCTTTTACCAGGCAGTGAGAATATCAATCCTCCTTGAACCTAGTTGCCAAGTTTATATTTTAATACAAAAACTCAATCTATGGGAACATGCGCCTAAAATAAACTTGGGTGGGGAGACTCCAGGAAGAGTTTGTTGGCCTAGAATAATAACCGTGGCCTCACACTCCAAAGGAAGAGAAGGCAAGGTCGCGAACCAGTAAGAGGCTAATGGAACTGGGGCCCTTGATTCCATCAACATAACTAAAGTGTAAGTGGTGAGCTCTGCTGGAGTACTTCGCGGAGCATGCCGGGGGTTGTAGTAGGGGGAGATCTTGCAGCACTGTCCACGGGGCCCACTTCCTGGAGCTCCAGGTGGAGGCCTCAGCTTGATCCCCTCTCTCGAGCACCGCCCGGGTCTGAAAAAAAAGCTAGCTCCACCTTTTTCGAGTCGCGCGGTTTCCCAGAGCAACGAGGAGGGGGAGGGGGGCTGCTCAGTTACCCTGGAGACCGGCTCCTTCCGCCCCCGGCCTCAGGATGCCCTAGATGTCCTTATTAGGACATGAGCCACCAGGGGGCGTGGCCAGCTCGAACGCCAGCTTCAGGCTCCTTATAAGGCTGCGTGAGGAAGGAGGCGGGCACAGAGAGACAGATTGGGATGGGGGGCTACGACCTAGGCGGAGTCTGAAGGGGCGGCCTTGGAGTGGAGATCTGCTCCCCGCGACTTCCGCCATGACAGCCGAGGCGTTGGCATCTACAATCCGTGGAGACCCCTGTGCCCTACTCATCTATACGTATCCCTCAACCTGAGAACCCCCCCCTCTGCAGGGTTTTTGCCCTCAACTTCCCCGGGCGTTCTCCACGATCAGTGAACCAGAAAAATAACTACATCTCTACCAGCCTGCTCCCTAAGATCAAACAACGTGCCCACCTCGGGGCTGCACTCCGACCAGGATGCTCAGCACCTCTTAGCACTGCTTATCCTCCGCACCTACCCTCTGTGTATATCCTTCGCGGCATCACCCCTGTAAGCCTCTGTTCCTGCTCACCGTTTTCTTTAAGGTTCTTTTGGTACTACTGCCGTATCTTTTTTGTTGTTGTTTTTCGAGGTAGGTCTCACTCTAGCCCAGGCTGACCTTACCTAGAATTCACTATGTAGTCTCAGGGTGGCCTCGAATGGCAATCCTCCTACCTCTGCTTTCCAAATGCTGGGATTAAAAGGCGTGCGCCACCACGTCCGGCTCTGCCTTTATTTCATCCCCTGCACCCCTTCCTGGATGTACCCTCCACAGATATTCCCGTGCATGTGCCCATCACCCTCCCCCACTTTTCTCATGCCCAGTCCCCTCTTTCAGGTTTCTCTGCTGCAAGTGAGCGTGAAACTGACAACCTTAAACCTTGGGGCAAGCAAAGCTCAGATTGCCAAACGCCGCCCTAGCCCAGCCCTCCAGGTCGCGAGAGGCGCTGTCCGCTTTCTCATTCCCCTGGCACGTAGACGTCCCAGCTCTCTAATCTTGGGGTGAGAGGAAGAGGCAAGCCCACACTTCCGTGGCCTGGATTGGGCGTGTCCGAAAGGTTTGTGCTGGTGGGCGGGGGAGGTTGTCCTAGGCGAAACATGGCCCAGGCGGAGCTTAGCATTAGCCTCTTAGCGTAGCGCCAGGGAGGACCGTCCTCTAGTTAGTGGCCCGTGGGGGCTCCACGTGGCTGGAGAGGTTCTGCCCCGCCAGCAGGGTACTACAACTCCGACTCCTGGACTATTGTCATCCTAGTCTCACGGGCCTGAGACGCCGGGAAGACCCACCCTGGGGCTCATGGCGGCGCCGGTCCGCTTGGGCCGGAAGCGCCCACTCCCACTTTGCCCAAACCCGCTCTTCGTGCGTTGGTTGACCGAGTGGCGGGACGAGGCGGCCAGCAGGGGGCGTCACACGCGATTTGTGTTTCAGAAGGTGAGTCCCAGCTGCGTCTATTGGTGACAGGTGCTGGCTGAGCCAGACCACCGCTCGTCTTGCCCTGAGCGTTCCTCTCCCCTGACGCTCGCCAGGCGCTGCGCTCCCTCAAGCGGTACCCTCTGCCCCTGCGCAGCGGGAAGGAAGCGAAGATCCTCCAGCATTTCGGAGACCGTCTCTGCCGGATGCTGGACGAGCGGTTGCAGCAGCACCGAGCATCAAGCGGTAAGCACTGCAGGAAGGACTGGATCATCTCCCGAAACCTCCCAAGTGCAGCTTCGGTGACCACCTTGGCTTCAGACTCCCCCACTCCTGGCGTAGTTGGTGTTTGATTTGGGGCTAGTGATTGGTGCTCCATGGACCTCATAGTCCTCCCATACAAAGCAACCAGATTGAGCCAGGGGGTGGCGGTGACACAGGTGATCCCAGAATTTGAGAGATAGAGGCAGGAGGATCAGCAGTTCAAGAGCATCCTCCACTACTACTTAGTAAATTTGAGTCCAGCCTCGGCTACATAAGACTGGCTCAAAAAAGAAAAAAAAAAAAAAAAAACACCGGTGCAGGGGAGATAACTCATGATTTAAAGGTACTTGCTTGCAAAACCTGCCAGTCCTGGTTCCATTTCCCAACACCCACATAAAGCCAGATGCAAAAATTCAGCATTTTCCAGTAGCAAGAGACCCTGGCAAATCTACACACATATGTGCAACTAAATAATAAAAGCCAACAACAGAGCTGGGATGCTGTCCAGTAACAAAGCACTGGTCTAGCATGTGCAAGGCCTTGGATTCTATGTGGAGTTCCACTGGCAAAACAACAGACAACACACACACAACCCAACAATGGGCCATGCATGGTGGAGCATACCTTTAATCCCATCGCTCAGGAGGCAGAGGTAAAAGACTGTAGAGTGACCAGAATGGTTTGATCTTGATGATCAGGATATTTAAGTTTTATACATTTTTTTCTTTTTTTTTTTTTTTTAATTTTCAGCGGTAGGATCTCACTCTGGTCGAGGCTGACCTGGAATTCACTATGTAGTCTCAGGGTAGCCTCAAACTCAGGGCAATCCTCCTACATCTGCCTCCCAAGTGCTGGGATTAAAGGTATGTGCCACCACGTCAGGCTATAAATTTTCTTTAATAACTTTTCTAAAATTATTTTTTAAATTTTATTTGTGTGTCTGTGAGGGAGGGTCTGTTCATTTAAAGCAGCAAGAAACCTTGTTTCAAAAGTGGAGCACAGGGCTGGAGAGATGGCTGCTGGAGAGATGGCTTAGCGGTTAAGCGCTTGCCTGTGAAGCCTAAGAACCCGGGTTCGAGGCTCGATTCCCCAGGACCAACGTTAGCCAGATACACAAGGGGGTGAACGCGTCTGGAGTTCGTTTGCAGTGGTTGGAAGCCCTGGCGCGCCCATTCTGTCTTTCTCTCTGCCTCTTTCTCTCTCTCTCTGTCTCTCTCTCTCTGTCTCTCTCTCTCTCTCTCTCTCTGTTGCTCTCAAATAAATAAAAATAAACAAACAAAAAATTAAAAAAGAAAAAGTGGAGCACAGAAGCCTGGTGTGGTGGCACATGCCTTTAGTCCCAGCACTTAGGAGGCAAAGGTAGGATCGCCGAGAATTCGAGGCCACCCTGAGACTACATAGTGAATTGCAGGTCAGCTTGGGCTAGAATGAGACCCTACCTCGAAAAACAAAAAAACAAACAACAAAAAAAAGTGGAGCATAGAGGCAGGGCATGGTGATGCATGCCTTTAATTCCAGCACTTGGGAGGCAGAGGTAGAAGGATCTCCCGGACTTCAAGGCCACCCTGAGACTACATAGTGAATCAAAAAGACAAAACAAAACAAACAAAAACCCAACCCAACAACAAACCCATGTGAGCAGACTGCTTCCAAAACTTTCCTGCCTGCCAGATTGCCTAGGGTGTGGAATCAACACTCTACTGCTCCCACAGGTGATCATGCTCCCAAACCACCATCTAGAGAGGAGAGTCCAGCCCAGGAAGGACCACCTGCTCAAGTCCAGGACTCTTCCATGTCGGTGAGGAGGGGCCAAGGGAAGTGGAAAGGCTAAGTGGTAACCTTGAGAGGAGGACTTCTTGGTTTGAGGGATTTAGCAGCCCTGGGGCAAATGTCTTATTCCAATACTTATTTTTTTAATTTAATTTTTAAATAGATTTTATTATGTATTTATTATGTATGTATGTTTTCTTTTGGTTTTGTTTTTGAGGTAGGGTCTCCCAGGCTGACCTGAAATTCAATATGTAGTCTTAGGCTAGCCTCAAACTCACAGCAATCCTCCTAGCTCTGGCTCCAGTGTGCTAGGATTAAAGGTGTGAGCCACCTCATCCGGCTTTTTTTTTTTTTAATTTTTTTTTAAATTTATTAAGCAAAGACAGAGATAGGACAGGCCAGGGCATCCAGCCACTGCAAATGGACTCCAGAAGCATGTGCGGCTTTGTGCATCTGGCTTTTACATGGGTACTGGGGAACTGAACTCTGGTCATTAGACTGCATGCAAGCACTTTAACTGCTGAGCCATCTCTCCAGCCTTTGATTCTTTTAAAAAAAAATTATTTATTTATTTGACAGAGAAAGAGGGAGAGGCAGATAGAGAATGGGCACGCCAGGGCCTCTAGCCACTGCAAGCAAACTCCAGATGCATGTGCCACCTTGTGCATCTGGCTTTGTGTAGGTACTGTGGAATGGAACCTGGGTCCTTTGGCTTTGCTGTCGAGCACCATAAGAGAGACAGGGAAAGAGAGAGAATAGACATGTCTTGGCCTCCAGTCACTGCAAGCAAACTCCAGATGCATGCACCACCTTATACATCTGGTTTATGTGGGTCCTGGGGAATTGAACCTGGGTCCTTCGGCTTTGCAGGCAAGTGCCTTAACCTCAAAGCCATTCCTCCAGCCCTGATGTTGTTTAGATTGGCAAATGGTAATCCTGATAACAGCCATTGAGGGAGTTCCAAGATCAGTCTACTTGAGGCCTGGCCCAGAAAGTTATAGGGCTGCTGGTACTCCGTGTTCCTGTTCTGCAGGGGTAGCAGACAAACCTCAACTTCTTGTCCCTGCTGTGTAACCATCCACTGTCTCACCACAGATCTTGAGGGTTCATTGTGTTAGCTGCCTCTCCAGACTCCTGTAGCCTTCAGAAACCTGTCAGCTGACCCTGACTCACCAGCATTTGAATTCAGAGCTCTTCTCTTCCTTTCAGGTTCCCATTCAGCCCCAAGCAGCAGGCTGTAGTGGCTACTGGCCAGCTCGGAATTCGGGAGCTCGAGTGGTCCTGCTGCAGCTCTATGAGGAGCACCTGGTGAGTGCTGCTGGCTGCATTCAGGTAGAAATGAGACTCCCAGAAGTGCCTGGGCAGAGTTCATCTTAGCTACTCCACCAGGGAAAGGAAGAGCCCTAGCCCTGAGTCTACCTTGTCATTTCTGCTATGGTTTCAGAATCCTGATGGCCACAGCTTCTTAACCAAGGAGGAGCTGCTGCAGAAGTGTGCTGTGAAGGCCCCCAGGGTGAGCACCCAGCTGGGGGTGGACAGATGGCGCTCACTAGAATCTGCTGTCTGTGGCAGGGAGTCATGGTATAAGGCCAGATACACATTTAGCTCATGGCTGGGGTATGGGAACCTTGGACTTGTAGCACCAGGTGCTCCTTCCCTTTTTACAGATAGTCCCTGGGAATGCTCGACCCTGGCCTGCCCTCCGTGGTCTCCTCCACAGGAACCTGGTCCTCAGAACACACCGGCCAGCCAGGTGTGGGCTAACTGCAGGGGACACATGAGGCAGGGATGGGGGAGCATGCAGGAATTACAACAGTTATGACAGTCACCCAACAAGTATCCTGGTAATGTTGACAATATCATCCAAAGAGCTTGTTACGTTAGAGGATCAAGAAAGGTGTGATTAAGGGCAGAGAAAGGTATCATGGTTATTAAGAGGGGCAAAAGGCCTTTGTTATGTCTTTTTTTTGTTTGTTTTTTGTTTTTCGAGGTAGGGTCTCACTCTGGCCCAGGCTGACCTGGAATTCACTATAGCGTCTCAGGGTAGCCTCGAACTCACTGCGATCCTCCTACCTCTGCCTCCCGAGTGCTGGGATTAAAGGCGTGCGCCACCACGCCCAGCATGTTATGTCTTTTTTTGTTTGATTTTCGAGGTAGGGTCTCACTCTAGCCCAGGCTGACCTGGAATTCACTATATAGTCTCAGGATGGGCTTGGACTTATAGTAATCCTCCTACTTCTGCCTCCTGAGTGCTGGGATTAAAGGCGTGTGCCACCACGTCTGGCTTTTTTGGTATGTTTTTAATTGTACTGGTAGAGACACAGGAAGAATGTTCTAGAGAAGAAGGGACAACATAACTGCGGGTAGGAAGGAATTGGAGGCACACACACTGCACACCTGAGAAGTGGCATTAGGGAGGCCCTGAGGAAGCTGATCTGAGAGACAAGAAGACAGCAGAGGAGGGGAGCCATTGGATTTGTGCCAGTGAGAATGAGGCCCACCTAGCTGGGGACAGCAAGAGAGCCTGCCAAGATGGGTGAAGAAGGGAAAGCTGTGTTTGTCTCCTCTGCCTCCTAGGTACTCTCTGACCCCAGAGGGCCTGGAACTAGCCCAGAAGTTGGCTGAGTCAGAAGGCCTGAGCGCTCTGAATACTGGCATTGGGCCCAGGGAGCCCCATGGGGAGAAGTCAGCAGTGCTACAAGCAGCCTCAGCTGAGATGTGAGGGGGGAAAGGGAGAAATGGGGGTGTGGTGGGGACAGAAATGAGGCCAACACCTTACTTCTATCTCTATGACCTACAGCTGAGTTGCTGTTGTCCCGCCTCCCGGGGTTTACTGGGGGGGGGGGGATTCCCTAGTACTGAGAGTTATAGCCTTACATACAGCCCCTCCTTTCTCACAGTGGTGCCAGCGAAGGTGATATCCAGCAGCCACCACTGTTACTGGGGCCTGGAGAGTACAGAGTGCTGTTGTGTGTGGACATTGGTGAAACCAGGGGGTGAGTGAGGTGTGGAGGCAACTGTAGAACTCATAGGAGGGTGGTGGGTACTGGCCTGTTCTGACCTTGGCCTCCTTCCCTGAAATATCAGAGCAGGACACAGGCCAGAGCTGCTTCGAGAGCTACAGCGGCTGCATGTGACCCACACAGTGCGCAAACTGCATGTTGGGGACTTCGTGTGGGTGGCACAAGAGATCAGACCGAGAGACCCAGGTTATAATGAGACCCATGCTGTAAATGAGCAGGTATTAGAGGGTGAGCCTGGGAGGGTGGGTGTAGTGCACATAAGGCAACAGGACTCTTGTTGGCGTCTTAACAGCAAGACCTGGAGAGTTAGTCCTGGACCACATTGTGGAGCGCAAGCGGCTAGACGACCTGTGCAGCAGCATCATTGATGGCCGCTTCCGGGAGCAAAAGGTGCTTTGGCTGGCCTGCCTCACCACTTTTTTGTTTGTTTGTTTGTTTCTTTTGTTTTTTCAAGGTAGGGTCTCACTCTAACCTGGGCTAACCTGGAATTCATTATGTAGTCTCAGTGTGGCCTCAGACTCATCATGATCCTACCTCTGCCTCCCTAGTGCTGGGATTAAAGGTGTGTGTGCCACCACGCCCGGCCTGCCTCACTTCTTGCTCACTGCCTCCTCCAGGACCTCCTCGTAAATGAAACTGATGGTCCTACTGGTAACCTGTAGCCATGCCCCCCTTCAAGCTGTTGCAGGCAGTCCAGGCTCTGATCCCTTTCTAAGCTATACAGGCACACAGTAGGAACACAAAGTATCTGGGCTGGGCTGAAGAGCATGTTAAAGACTTTGGGTACCCAGGCCTCTGGGATTGGAAACACAGAGGTTCCGCCTCAGTCCTTGTGGTAGGCCTACCCCAGGGTCAGAGAGGTTGTGGACTGGCCGAGAGGCTCAGAGGATGTGCAGTGAGCAGAAACAATGAAGGGCCTTCCCACAGGAGTTACAGCAAGAGCGTAGGTATGGAGGGTCCTCGGAGACACGGAGAGAGGCCAGCCAGGATGAGAAGCTTAACTGCTGGGTCCAAGGCCACCTTGCAGTCTTTTTTTTTTTTTTTGGTTTTTCGAGGTAGGGTCTCACTCTGGTCCAGGCTGACCTGGAATTAACTATGTAGTCTCAGGGTGGCCTTGAACTCTCAGCAATCCTCCTCCTACCGCTGCCTCCTGAGGGCTGGGATTAATTGAATGTGATATGATAACCAGCCCAGATATGTAGGCCATCTGGGCCTGATCCTCCCTACCTCTCTGCCTGCCTCCTTAGTTCCGCCTGAAACGCTGTGGCCTGGGACACCTGGTGTACCTGGTGGAAGAACATGGCTCAGTCCACAACCTTAGCCTTCCTGAGAGCACACTGCTGCAGGCTGTCACAAATACCCAGGTGAGCTGGGAGGACCAGGCCAGTAGGAACTGTGGCCCATGACTCAGGTCAAGAGCTACCTCCCTCTTTCTGCTCCTCTTTCCCCAGGTCATTGATGGCTTCTTTGTGAAGCGCACTATGGACATTAAGGAGTCAGCTGCCTACCTGGCCCTTTTGACAAAGGGTCTCGAGAGACTCTACCAGGTGAAAACTAGCTATACCTGTCCAACACTGGGCTGGTGTCTGGACACTTGCTTCCCCCACGGAGGGAAGGTGGGTGGGATCCCCATTTCTCAGGCTACCTATTAAGCCCTGGCACTGGGAAAGGACTGGTTGGGGGTCGGCCCTTAGAACCCAGCCTGGCCTCAGTCCTCTCTTCCCTCAGGGCTGTACCCTGCGCAGCCGCCCTTGGGGAACCCCGGGGAATCCTGAATCAGGGACAAGGCCCTCTTCAAACCCTCTCTGCTCACTGCTCACCTTCAGTGACTTCAACACAGGAGCCATGAAGAACAAGGTACCAGTCCTACCCAGCCCTCTCCTTAGGTGGCCTGGTCCCAGACCACCCCTGACACAGGCCTTCCCCTACCCCAGGCCCAATCTGTTCAAGAAGTGTTTGCCAGGCAGCTGATGCAGGTGCGTGGACTGAGTGGGGAGAAGGCAGCTGCCCTGCTGGATCGATACAGCACCCCTGCCAGGTACAGCCTCAGAAGGCCCCTTAGGGGTCTTCAACCCCTGCCCTCACTGCAAAGAGTCCAGCTTAACCAGTGCTGTTTGAGAGTGGGCCTGGCTATGTGTGCTGCATACCCAAGACTCACGGAGATCAGTAGGAAGTCGGCCAGGCCTGGACACCATCCCAGGCATGGAGTTGGGGGACAGCAGGGAGGGAGACATTTTACTTGGTACTGTAGAGGCAGCTTCCTGGAGGAGGAAGCTGGGCCATCGAGACTGAGGGGGAGCTTTGGGGGTCTTTACTGGTAACTGTCCCAGCACCCCCCAAGAAGGGAGGGCAGGAACAAGGCCTCCAATGCCAGGCTTAGGAAACGTGCAGTGTCCAGACTCCTCCATCGCACATTGATCCCCTGCCTAAGCTGTCATGATACTGGCCCAGACAGTCGGCCATTGTACATCTACCCCCCCCCCACAGCCTGCTGGCTGCCTATGATGCCTGTGCCACCCCCAAGGAGCAGGAGATGTTGCTGAGCACTGTCAAGTGTGGGCGTCTGCAGAGGTGAGGGCAAAGCGTAACCTGGGGAGGTGGGGCTGCGCTACCCAAGGCACCAGACAAACCCTTTCCTGCCCCTTTCTCTCTTCCTGCAGGAATCTGGGACCAGCCCTGAGCAGGACCTTGTCCCAGCTCTACTGCAGTTACAGCCCCCTGACTTGAGCTACCCCAGGAGATAAGCCCCAGCACCCATCTTTCCCTCTACCCACGCTAGCCAGCCTTTTTTAAAGATTATTATTTTTATTTTTATTATTATTTTGTTTTTGTTTTTTCAGGGTAGGGTTTCACTCTAGCCCAGCCTACCTGGAATTCACTATGTAGTCTCAGGGTGGCCTTGAACTCACAGTGATCCTCCTACCTCTGTCTCCCAAGTGCTGGGATTAAAGGTGTATGTCATCATACCTGGCTAGTCAGCCTTTTAATAGATCTTTAGGGATATAGGCAGGCACCTTAACTGCTGAGACATCTCTCTCACCCCTAGGGTTATAATAAAAATCTAAGACTGGAAAGATGGTCTAGGGGTTAAAGCACTTGCCTGCAAAGCCTAACAACATGGGTTTTGATTCCCCAGTATCCACAAAAAGCCAAATGTACAGAGTGGCATCTGGAGTTTGCAGTAGCTAGAGGCCCTGGCATGCCTGTTCTTTCTCCTCTCTGTCTCTCTCTGCTTGCAAATAAATTTAAAAACAAAAAATTTAAAAAGTTTTAAATCTAAATTAGTTTGTAGCCTTAAGTGTTAACAGAGAAAATTGCCAGGCTTCTTGTAAAATAATGCAGGAGTAGGACCTGGGAGAACACACCTTGTGGCTCCAGTGAAGTTTTTTTCTTTCTCCCCTTCCCCACCCCTGAGGTAGGGTCTCACTCTAGCTTAGGCTGACCTGGAATTCACTATGTAGTCTCAAAGTGGCCTGGAACTCATGGCAGTCCTCCTACCTCTGCCTCCTGAGTGCTGGGATTAAAGGCATGTGCCACCACACCCTGGCATTCCAGTGAAGTTTTTGTTTTGCAGTACTGAGGATAGAACCTAGGGCCTTATACACGTGCCATGCAAATACTCTACCACACAGCAACAGTTTACAGCCCTGTATAGTGCCTTTTTTTTTTTTTTTTTTTAATGGAGACAGGGTCTTGCTAAGTCACCATAATTGGCCTAGAACAGGAGTGTCCCCATTCTGACATTGTGATATGGCATTGTCATCTATGTCTGTCTTGGGCTGTACTCATAACTCAAGTTGGACCCACCTGCCTTAGAATTTATATATAGCCCATGCAAGCCTAACACTCTCAAACCCTCCTGGGCCCACCTCCTGAGTGCTAAAATTATAGGTGTGTGTTATCATTTCTGGCCCTTATAGTACTTTTTTGTTTGTTTGTTTTAAGGTAGGGTCTCATTCTAGCCCAGGCTGACCTGAAATTCACTATGTAGTCTCAGGGTGGCCTCAAATTCGTATCAATCCTCCTACCTCTGCCTCCCAAGTGCTGGGATTAAAGGCATGCGCCACCATGCCTGGCTCCTTGTACTTTGTTGTTGTTGTTTGTTGTTTTTTTGAGGTAGGGTCTGACTCTAGCTCAGGCTGACCTGGAATTCACTATGTAGTCTCCGGGTGACCTCGAACTCACAGCAATCCTCCTACCCCTCCCTCCCGAGTGCTGGGATTAAAGGCGAGCACCACCACACCCGGTTCCTTGTGGTACTTTTTAAAGCAAGCTCCTAGGCTGGATAGATGGCTCAGCAGTTAAAAGGTTTTTGCTTGCAAAGCCTGATGGCCTGGGTTTGATTCCCCAGTACCCATAAACTAACTGCCAGATAACACAAAGTGGCACATGCATCTAGCGTTTGTTTGCAGCAACAAGAGGCCCTGGTGCACCCATTCTGTCTTTCCCCCCTCTCTGTTTGCAAGTAAATAATAATTAAAATTTAAAATTATAGAGCAAGCTCCTTCTGAATATAGTAGAACACAACTAGTAAAAACACTTAGGAGGCTAGAGCAGGAAAATTCACAACAGGCCAGACCCTGTCTAAAAAAAATTTTTTTTTTTCCAAGGTAGGGTCTCACTTTAGCCCAGGCTGACCTGGAATTCACTGTGTAGTCTCAGGGTGTCCTTGAACTCACAGTGAACCTCCTACCTCTGCCTCCTGAATGCTGGATTAAAGGCGTGCGCCACCACGGCTGGTTTCAAAAATGTTTTTTAAATAAAGCATGCTCCTTGGGAACTGGGACTTCCTGGTCAGGGAGATGGAGTTCATGAGGCATTTTAGCTTTAAAACTTCTTTACATAATTACAATGGTCCCTAATCAAATAAAAGTCTAGCCCAGCCTGAGCTGCACACCTCCCTGCTCAGTGGGACTCTGAAGGCTGTGGTACCCTAACTCAGCTCCCATTAGTGGAGCCCCCCTCGGAATGAATACAGTCCCCTTTCAGGTGGAACTGGCCTCTCATAAGTCCAGCCCCTTACCAAGTTGAGACTACCCACCCCCCCTCAGCCACCAGGACTCCTTCATTCACCCTTTATTGCCCTTCACAACATCATCTTTTCGCAGAAGAGTCATCCCTGAGCCTTAGGCTCCTCAAGCTATGGGAGGCTGTGGGGAGGGAGGGCAAGGCCCACTCTCCCCTTCCCTGATGGTCTCCCTCAGAAGGTGTAGGCCCCCACAAAAATGGTGAGTCTCAGTACGGAGCTGGCCCGGTAGCTCATGAGGGAGTTCATGGTGACCATCTCCAGGTCCAACACGTACTCCCGAGGTCCTGTCACTGGCCGGGCGAGGACCAGCATGGCGCTGACATTGTTGATTTGCTGCAGGGCACAGTGGGTGGCAAAACATGGAGATTGTGTCAGCCTATAAGCCATGATCCTACCCCAGCACCACCTCCTTGCCCTTTGGCCATAACATAGGGAGATTGCCCTGGCCAGGTCCTGACTCCCCTGCCCCCAGACATTTCTCCTGTACCCAAATTCTGCCACTGGTTCTCCACTGATTTATCCCTACTCTCTCCACCCAGTTCTTTTTTCCAGTCAGCTAACTTATGTAAGGCCAAGTGTGACTCAGAAGCAATGGGTCTTTTAGAGACCCAGAGCAGGCTGACTTCCCTTCAAAGCATCCAATTCCTTCCTCCCTCCTTTCTGTTTTGCTGCTGGGGATGGAACTCAGTGGACTGGTACGTGTTAAACACATGTTCTACCATGAGCTATGCCCCTAGTTCCAAAGCAGTTTAAAAAAAGACAAATTTTGATGTAAGACAAACACCTCAATGCTGAATACAACGTGAGGACTATGGTTTTAAGACCCTTGTACCCCACTCAACTGAGTTACACCAGGATCCCTGCCATCTTCAACTTGCCAGCAAGGCTGGATTCTTCCATCCCAGGCCCTGCACAAACCTCTCGTGCTTTTTTCCCTTTCTTTGATTTTTTTTTCCCCCCTCCAGGTAGGGTCTCACTCTAGCCCAGGCTGACCTGAATTCCCTATGTAGTCTCAAGCTGGCCACAAATTCACATACAGTGATCCTCCTAACTCTGCCTCCAGAGTTAGGGCATGTGCCACCACACCCAGCTACATTTATTGCTTTATGAGTAAAGAAGCCAAGGCCAAATAGGGGAAGCCAGTATAGGAGCTCAAATTCCAGTAACCAGCCACCTTTTAGAATAGCCTTTACCTAATCTGCAATGGAAATGAACAATACTTGCAGGCTCCCCAGAGAAATCCTGCCTGCTGGAGCAGGTTTTGAGACTCCCACTAAACCAATTTATGGAATTTCATCTTAGATTATACATTTCAATTGGGTAAGAGTAGAAGAGTGCCTTACCCTAATGTAGAAGTCCCCTTGAGAGTTCCCAGCACGGATCTGAAAGGCATTGTAGGCGCCAGGATAGACGGAGGTCGCCTGGATCTGGAATACATCAGCAGGCACGCTCCGCTCCGAGGTGATGCTCATGTAGCGGTGTACTATGGAGGAAGGCTGCTCTCGACACAGTGGGTTGGAGGCAGGGCAGAGACAGCGGCTAGAGACCCCCGAGATGGGGTGTGGTGATACGAATCAGATCCTAGCCTTTCCCGGAAATATCGTCCACCTCCCAAAAGAAGGGAAACCCAAGAAGAGCCACTTACTCCACCTATAAGATTACAACTCTCATGAGGCCCTCCCGGGGACACTCGCCGGCCGGATTAGAGGCCAGGCAACCCCGTGGACCTCTAGGAATTGTAGTTACTGCACAGACCTGCCATCCAGTTGACTTACTTGTCAGACACTTGCACATAGGGCTCCACACAATGGTTGGTGTCCACACAACGATAACCCCCATGAAAGTTGACACAGGTTTGGGTCTCCGAACATTGGTGCTCAGCTGACTCGCACTCATCAATGTCTATGACAGGCGGGGAGAAGCTGGAATCTGGGACATCAAGCCACCGCCAGCCCCTGAAACCCTGCCCACCCACTGGAGGAACTGTACCTTGGCAGAGCCTTGTGGCCAGCAGCTGGTAGCCCTGTGGGCAGTGGCAGGAAAAGCGGCCTGGCTCATTGACACAGCGGTACTGGCACAGATAACTGGAGTAGCTGCACTCATCGATATCTGAGGGAGGATGGGGATGAGTACCTTGGGCCAAGGGTAGTCCTCACAATTGAGTCCCACAGACGTTTACTGAGAAAGCCCAGCCTCATGTTAGGCTGGATGTAGGGGAGAAAAAGGGATGAGACAACCCCTGGAAAGCTGCAGATGGGGCTAGAGGGGTCAAAGCAAGGTCAGAGGGGTTGAAGGTATACTTCAGTAGTAGAAGACTTGCCTAGCACACACCTCCAGCACAGCAGAAAGAGAGAGAAAAAGACAAGAAAGGTCTGCCCAGACATTCTCCAGGACTAACAACCCAGACTTCCCTTTGGATGTGAATCTGATTTGCTTTGTTTGTTTGTTTTGTTTTTTCAAGGCAGGGTCTCACTCTAGCCCAGGCTGACCTAGAATTCACTATGGAGTCTCAGGGCAGTGATCCTCCTTCCTCTGCCTCCTAGTACTGGGATTAAAGGCGTGCGCCACCTCACCCAGCTACTGTCTGATTTTAAGAAAGCTCAGTTTCAATGCTAGTAACATGAGTGGGTAAGAGTAGATGAGTCTTAATGGCTCAGCCTGCTCTAGTGTTCAGGAACTCATCTAATTCCTGTGAGCCACAGTCCAAATACCCAGTCTCCTGCGAACTGTGAGCTACACATGCAGGACACTGTTCATCTGTTCTTGTTCCCATCACATGGCCATGCATCAATGATGCTGTTTCACTCCAAAGCACAGACATAAATGGAGGGCATGCCAGGTGAGAAGTCAGGATCAAGCCCTGACCCCATTTCATCCTTTCAGGTTGAACTGTAAATGGAAGGACGAAAGTCACCATTTACTCAGAGCTTTATGCTTATGTTTTGCAATTCTCCCAACATACCCAGAGGGAGAGAAAAGCAAACCTACCTACAGGCTATGAGGCTGAGCATGTAGAGGAAGTGCCCTGTGCAGGGCAGGTTTTAAACAAATGGTGTGCCCAGGCATGGTGGCGCACAGCTTTAATCCCAGCACTCAGGAGGCAGAGGTAGGAGGATCGCCAAGTTTGAGGCCACCCTGAGACTACATAGTGAATTCCAGGTCAGCCTGGACTAGAGTGAGACCCTACATCGAAAAAAAAAAAATGGTGCTGCTTAAGATTTGAAGCCTGGGGCTGGAGAGATGGCTTAGTGGTTAAGCGCTTGCCTGTGAAGCCTAAGGACCCCGGTTCGAGGCTTGATTCCCCAGGACCCACGTAAGCCAGATGCACAAGGGGGCGCACGCATATGGAGTTCGTTTGCAGTGGCTGGAGGTCCTGGCGCGCCCATTCTCTCTCTCTGCCTCTTTCTCTGTCGCTCTCAAATAAATAAACAAAAAAATTAAAAAAAAAAAGATTTGAAGCCTGTCTATTGTCACTGTCCTGCTTCATCTTCCAGCAAATCCATTTACAGAAGAAACATGCTCAGTAAGAAGAGTGATTTCCTCTAGGGCAGGATTTGAATGAAGGTCAGCTCATCTACTGGGACTGGCACTCACGTTCTTCTCTGTCTCCCCAACAAGTTTCATCCCCACCAGGCTGGGAGTGCCTTGTACCCATCCCAGGATGGAGTAAATGAAATGACTGTGGGTATCTGCAGAGACCAAGACATGGAAACCTCAAGGGATTATGTGGCTGGAGTTAGTTCAGGACGGTGCAAGGTGCTGGAGGGACCAATGCAGGCTGGAGCTCTCACCGCTGCAGGAGAAGCCATCCCTGTGCAGCTCATAGCCCTGGTTGCAGCGACATAGAAAAGTCCCATAGGAGTTGAAGCAGCGTTGCTCACATGGGGCTCCCATGTCACACTCATTCACATCTGGGGGTGCCCGAAAAAAAAAGAAAGGGATGAGTAAAAACAGAGGAGCAGCTCAGAGCCCTCACTCCACTTGGACTAGTCAGAAAGGGACACCTGCCCACCATACATCTCTACCCAGGAGCCTGGCCTGGCCCAGCCTCACCCACACAGGAGCGGTTGTTGGGTCCCAGCTGGAAGCCTGGCTCACACTGACAGCGAAAGGAGCCAGGCAGGTTCACACAGCGGTGCTGGCAGTAGCGGTAACGACACTCATCGATGTCTGTGATGGAGACAGGGGAAGGAGGGCAGAGCACAGAAGTTGGGTGGGGCCTGAGCCTGCTGGGGGGGGGAGGGAACTCAAGGCCCTACCAGCTACAATCCCTTGACACCCATATTTAGTTTTTTCTGTCTGGTGACCAAGGGACACAGGTAGCAGGGGCTGGGGTGAAGCCTGAGGTGAGTTGGCATAAGGATAAAACATGAGATCAAGAGTCAAGGCAGGGACACAGAGCAAAGCCTGGTAAGATGACTTCTTGGACTCACCTACACACTCAGGCCCGATTTTGCGGTAGCCGTCAGGGCAGGTGCACTGGTAGGAGCCAGGCAGGTTATGGCAGTCCTGGCTAGGGCGACAGTCATGCAAGGCCTGGGCACATTCGTCCACATCTGTGGGAGATACTGCTCAGCCCCTGCCTGGAGTCCCATGTGCTTTAGATCAACCATGAGAGACACCTCTATTTGGGAGGTGGCTCAGACCAGATATTATTCGACATGGGAACATGGGTGGCTGGCACCAAAGCACAACCTGTGAATCATATCTTCCCAACGGCACAAGTAACAGCCCACCAGTCTGGGCACCATAATCTTGTGACAACCTGTGTCAGGGGAGGACAGAAAACAAAGCCCTGTCCTTGCACACATCCCAGCTGACTCCAGGACCTGCCCTCCTCCAAGGTCCATGACTCCTGAGGGCAAGTCCAGATTAGAAAGCAGTCAGGGGCTGGGTCAGAACTCTTGCATTGGGGGATGGGGGGCTTGAGGTGCTGGCTGGGGCAGTCGGCATGGTGAGGATGTGGATGTCCCTAAGTAGCCAGAGGCCTCTGAACAAGGGAAGAACTTGAGGTCTGAAACTCTTAAAAAATACTGGGCTGGAGAGATGACTTAGTGGGTAAGGCACTTGCTGGCAAAGCCAAAGGACCCAGGTTCGATTCCCCAGTACCCACGTAAAGCCAGATGTATATGGTGGCACATGCGTCTGGGGTTTGTTTACAGTGGCTAGAGGTCCTAGCATGCTCATTCTCTCTCTCCCTTTTCAAATGAATAAAATATTTTTAAAAATAAAAATATTTTTAGGGCTGGAGGGATGGCTTAGTGGTTAAGGCACTTGCCTGCGAAGCCTAAGGACCCAGGTTGGATTCCCCAGTACCCATGTAAGCCAGATGCAGAAAGTGGCTTGTGGAGTTTGTTTGCAGTGGCTAGAGGCCCTGACACGCCCATTCTTTCTGTCTCGCTTCTCTCTCCCTCCCTCTCTCTGCTTGCAAATAAATAAGAATTAATTTATTTTAAAATGTATAAAATACTTTTAGCCAGGCGTGATAGTGAATGTCTTTAATCCCATCATTCAGGTGGCAGAGATAGGAGGATTGCCATGAGTTCAAGGCAACCCTGAGACTACATAGTGAATTCCAGGTCACCCTGGGCTACAGTGAGACCATACCTCTAAAAACCACACAAAATTTTTTTAAATATTTTTGTTTATTTGCAAGCAGAGAGCGAGCTAGAAGACAGACCAGGCAAGTGAGAATGGGTGCATCAGGGCCTCCAGCTGCTGCAAATGAACTCCAGAGGCATGCACCACTTTGTGTCTGGCTTATGTGGGTACTGGGGAAATTGAACTCAGGTTGTTAAACTCTGCAGGCAAGTACCTTAACTGCTGAGCCATCTCTCCAGCTCCAATTTTTTTTTTATTTGTAAGTGGAGAGAATGGGCACATCACAGCCTCTTGCAGTTGCAAACAAACCCCAGATGCATGTGCTACTTTATGCCTCCGGCTTCACATGTGTACTAGGGAATTGAAACTGGGCTACAGTCTTTGCAAGCAAGTACCTTTAACCACTGAGCCATCTCCCCAGCTCTGAGATCTGAGTTTTTATGCTGTCTGGTGAGAGCTGAACATGGTGGTACATGCCTGCAGTCCCAGCACCTTAGGAGGCTAAGGCAGGAGGATAAGGCCAGCTAGGGCAACTAGTGAGACCCTGTCTCAAAAAGAAAAAAAAAAAAAAGACATACAACATGCTCCCTCCAGACACAAAACGGTCTGGATATCCATGGCCTCACAGTGCCTGACACTACCTGCATAATACCATCATAAGAGGAGGAAAAGATCAAGACATCAAAAGTAAAAGAGAGACTGATTGAGATGGGGAGGGGGTATGATGGAGAGTGGAGTTTCAAAGGGGTAAGTGGGGGGAGAGTATCACCATGGGGTATTTTTTATAATCATGGAAATTGTTAATAAAAAATAAAAAAATTAAAAACAAAAAAAAAAGACAAAGTGGGAAGGGCAGTAGTGCATGGGAACAGGTAAGAACAAAGTGTAATGACACATGCATATAAAGATGCCATAGTGAAACCAAATACTTTGCATGCTAATCTAAAAAATCAACTTGAGAGCTGGAGAGATGGCTTAGTAGTTAAGGCGCTTGCCTGCAAAGCCAAATGACCTCAGTTCGATTCCCCAGTACCCACATAAGCCAGATGCACAATGTGGCGCATGCACATGGAGTTCGTTTGCAGTGCCTGGAAGCCCTGGCGTACCCATTCTCTCTCTCTCTCTCTGCCTCTTTCCCTCTCTCAAATAAATAAATAAAAATAAAATATTTTTTTAAAAAATTAACTTGAAAAAAAATGCCAGGTAAAATGTCTGGATGTATGTATCGATGCCAGTGTGGCCCCCACTCACCCACACAGCTCTCCTGTTCATCAGGTTCATAGCCTGGAGGACAGGGGTTGGGGTGTTGAGCAGGGGGCACTGGTGGAGGTGGGCCCTCTCCATGTAGGTCGCTGATGACCGCAGCTGAGCGAGGCAGACACAAGTAGCCCCCATAGTGATTGATGCATTTCATTTCACCCTTGCAGGCTTCCGGGATGGTCAAGCACTCGTTGACATCTGCAGAGAGAGGCCTGCTGGGAACAGCCAGTCACCTGGGCTGGCCCTGGAGGTAGTGGAAGACAAAAGCCCAGCTTTGCCTTCTCTAAGCTGGGTGATCAAACAAGGCTTTCCATCTGCTCACCAAGTTAAGACTGCATGCCCATAACCCCTTCCCAGGTCAACCAGGATTGGAGGTAGGGCCCAGTCCCCATACCTCCAGTTTCCACTCTTCAGAGCCTTGGGTCTAGCTCAGCCCAAGAGTAATTTGGGAGCCTCCGGACCCATTCTGTGGAAAATGCCCTCCCACGTTGTGCCAGGATAAAGAGCTACATTAGGAAAGTGGTTTAGAGAAGGTGTACATAATCCCGCTTACTGGCCTGTGCCCAGCTGCTCTCTTGCCTACTGGGAGGGTAGAGGCAGGATTCCCCAGGCTTCTTGAAGAGGGAGGGACCATCTCTAACTGAGTGGCCCCCAGAGAGCTAGAACTGGCCTGGGCCAAGCAGAGCTGGGCAGTGAGCAGGCCTTCAGGCTCCCACTGCAGCTCTTGGAGATGGGGTGTCCCTGGGAAGCAGCTAATCTCCTTCCTGGTTCCTGGGCACACTCACCCCGGCAGTGCTGGCTGTCTGGGTCCCACTCATAGCCATCTGTGCATTCCTGGAAGGGAATCCAAGGTGACCAGTAATCATCCCAGTGGTCCCCTCCAACTAGCCAGGCCAAGACCAAGACCTAAGCCCAGCCACAATTGTGATCCATGCAATAGCCCCCAGCTGTTCCACCAACCAGGGAAGGGGAGAATCTTCTTCAGCAGGAGCTACCCCAAGATCTTGGTCTCTCTGTCCCTGCCCATCCAGTCCCACGCCAGTGACCCCACGGTCCCCACCGTGTAGCTGTCAGGCTCTTCGGAATCCTGGGGAGACGCTGCCCCTAAGAGCAACAGCAGCAGTGCCCAGAGCAGTAGAGACCCGGGGAGGCAGGAGGCGAAAGGGAGCATCCTGGGGCTGGGAAGCGGTGGGCAGGGGTCAGGGGGCCTCTGCCAGCACCCCACGATCCCTGTGTCAGGAAGTACAGTTCCCACCCCAGATGTCTGCGCTCAGGTCTATGTCGCATTCCCTCCCCACTCCTCCTCAAGCCTGCTAGGGTTAGGGGCCGATTCCTCTCGCAGGCCCAGGTCTCGGGCCCACCGCCCGGGATCGCCCCGCCCCCGCCCGGTGCCCCAGCGAAGCGAGTGGAGTCGTGGAGCGCAGGCCTCAAGGTTCTGCGCAGCGCCGAATCCGCCGGGACTCCCGCCCGCGCTCTCCCCACACCGATGACCACTCACTTGGGCCCGCGGCGCCCGGCGGCTCGGCTGACTCCGGCAGTGACTGCGGGCGTGCGGACGGACGGACGGACAGACGGGCGGGCGGCGCAGCTCCCTGGATGCGCGGCCCCAGGAAGCGCCCCCCGCCCGCCCGCCCGCCGCGGCGGGGCCCACCCCGGCGCCTCCGCCCGCCCTTCGGCGGATTCCTGAGCCAGAGCCAGGGGGAGGGACCCCGACCCCCCGCTTCTCCGCCCCCGGCCGGCCACAGGCCCCCACCCGGTCCCCCGCGGCGCCGCCTGGAGCCACCTCCCAATGCCCAGTCAAGGTCTCCCGGCGCTCGGTCTTTGGGTTACTGACTTTGATGCCCAGCCCCTAGACACACCTGGGGGGCACCCAGACCCTTACTCAAAATGTTATTCGCACGCCTTTGATCCCAGCACTGGAGAGTCAGAGGTAGGAGGATCGCGGTGGGTTCGAGGCCACCTTGACAGACTACATAGTGAATTACAGGTCAGCCTTGACTAGAGGGGAAACCCTACCTCGAAAACCCAAAACCAAAAAAGTTAATCCGTCCACCTGGGCCCTACCTAACCTACACCCTTAGAATTCCATTCTGTGCATCCACCCCACACCTCAACCTAGAGACGCGTCCAGACACTTGATTCTGTGCCTCCCAAAATGTCCTGGCCACATAGACACACACTTAATCCTGGGACCTCTAAATCCTGACTACTCCTTCCAGAATTTTATTCGGTGCTCCGACACTTTCGATGGTTCCCAAAAGTTCTTCCATGGTCTCTGGACTCTCGGCCAGGCACGAGACTCTGACTCTCCTAGGCGCAGAATTGTCCATCTCGCAACATCTGCCCTCCACCCCCAACGCCACCTTCATCGCCTCACTCCAGCACCGTTTCCCTTGCGCCCAGCAAGTCCAGAAGCTACAAGAGTGTGGGGGCGGGGGAGGCAGTTCCCTTTTGGCCCAAAATGAATGGAAGCCCCTGAGAAAAGCGGGCAATCATGAACTCGGGCGCACAGGACGCCGGGGCCCAGTGCCACCCCCTTCCCGACTCTTCTCACCCAGGTCCCCCATTGGGTTTCCGCCTCCGCCCCCCAGCGGAGAGCATGCCGTAGGGGCGGAGTCTGGGTGGATCTGGCTCCCAGGAAGGGGTGAAGGGGTGGGGCTTCACTTTGCCCACGTCTCAGGGCGGGCCCAGACGGGAAAGAGCTGCGTGTCCAGAGATCCCACGCCTGGGCCAGAACTGGAATAGCTCGGCCTTCTTTTCTCTTGCTCACCCTTTCCCCATCCCTGTTTATCTCTGCGATTGTCCCCAAGGTGGCACAAAGGAGAGGGGTGTGCCCAGAAGGGGACAAAGTTCAGTTCCAATGTAAGATCCTTTAGGACTAAGGGAACTGCTGTGTGTCTCCCCCACTCGCCCCGTATCTTCGACGGAGATTGAGGTTGAAAAAAGTCGTATCTGACTGGGCAAGGAGGTTGAAAAATATATCTAACTAGGGATATAACTTAAGTTGTAAAGTGCTAGCCTAGCATGTGTGAGTCCTGTGTTTAATCCCTAGTACTGTTAAAAACCAACAAATCTCTGTTCTCATGATAGTTTGTGCTAATTATCAATTTAATAAGATTTGTGAGGGATTATGTAGATTAGGTTAGCCTGTGTGCTTCTCTGTACATATACCTTGATGAGGTTAACAGAGGTAGGAAGACCCACTTTAACTGTGTACAGTGCCATCCCGTGGGTAGGGTTCCTAGACTGTATAAAAAGGAAAGAGATGGCTGGGCAGCGCATTGATTGTTCTGCTATGCGCTCTCACTGTTGGACTGAGTGTGATCGGCTCCTGCCATCATACCTTCCCTGCCAAGACAGACTTTAACCTGGAACTGTAAGATGAAATAAACCTTTCCTCAGGTTGGAGAGTGGCTCAGCAGCTCTACTTGGATTGACTTCCCAGTACCCATGTAAAGCCAGATGCCTAAAGTGGCACATGCACCAGGAGTTAATTTGCAGCCGCTGGAGGCCATGGTGTGCCCATTCTCTCTGACTCTTTTCTCTCTCTCTCTCTCTCTCTCTCTCTCTCTCTCTCTCTCTCTCCCTTTCTCCCTCTCTTTCTCTGCTTGCAAATAAATAAAAATTTTAGTGGGGTGTGGAGGCATACACCTTTAATCCCAACACTCGGGAGGCTGAGCTAGGAGATCGCTGTGAGTTCAAGGCCACCCTGAGACTACATAGTGAATTCCAAGTCAGCCTGTGCTAGAGTGAGACTCTACCTTGAAAAGCCAAAAAATAAAAATAAAAATAAGTAAAAAAATAAAAAGGCGGGGCATGGTGTCCCACGGCTTTAATCCCAGCACTCCAGAGGGAGAGGTAGGAGGATTGCTGTGAGTTCGAGGCCAGCCTGAGACTACATAGTGAATTTCAGGTCAGCCTGGGCTAGAGCAAGATTTTACCTTGAAAAAACTAAAAATCAAATCTACGGTAAGACATTTGCCCCAGGGCTGCTAAATCCCTCAAACCAAGAAGTCCTCCTCTCAAGGTTACCACTTAGCCTTTCCACTTCTCTTGGCCCCTCCTCACCGACATGGAAGAGTCCTGGACTTGAGCAGGTGGTCCTTCCTGGGCTGGACTCTCCTCTCTAGATGGTGGTTTGGGAGCATGATCACCTATGGGAGCAGTAGAGTGTCGATTCCACACCCTAGGCAATCTGGCAGGCAGGAAAGTTTTGGAAGCAGTCTGCTCACATGGGTTTGTTGTTGGATTGGTTTTTTTTTTTTTTTTTTTTTTTTTTTTTCTTTTTGTCTTTTCAAGGTAGGATCTAGCCCAGACTGACCTGTAATTCACTATGTAGTATTAGGGTGGTCTAAAACTCAAGGAGATCCTCCTACCTCTGCCTCCTGAGTGCATGCATCTGGTATTCATTTGCAGTGGCTGGAGGCCCTGGTATTTCAATTCTCTCTGTCTCTTTTTCTCTCTCAGCTTGCAAATAAATAAACAAAATATTTAAAAAATTAATAAGAGCAAAGCACATGAACATAAAGACTGAACTACTTATACTTTTTTTTTTTTTTTCGAGGTAAGGTCTCCTGCAAATAAATAAAATAATTTTTTTTTCTTTTCTTTTTTTTTTTTTTTTTTTTGGTTTTTGAGGCAGGGTCTTGCTCTAGCCCAGGCTGACCTGGAATTCGCTATGTAGTCTCAGGGTGGCCTCGAACTCACTGCAATCCTCCTACCTCTGCCTCCCGAGTACTGGGATTAAAGGTGTCCACCACGCCTGGCTTCTGAACTACTTACAGATGTTACAATATGGATGAATCTTGGAAAAAAATACATGGGCACTGGGGAGGCCCTCAAAAACAAAAACAAAAAAAAATTATTTTATTTATTTGCAAACAGAGAGATACAGGGAAAGAGAGAGAGAGAGAGAGAGAGAGAGAGCGAGCACATCAGGACCTCTAGTCACTGCAAACAAACTCCAGATGCATGCACCACTTTGTGTATCTGTTTATGTAGGTACTGGGGAATCAAACCTGGGTCTTTTGGCTTTGCAGGCAAGTGCTTTAACCACTAAACCATCTCTCCAGCCCACAAATTTTTAAAAATGTTATTAAAGAAAATTTAAAACTCCTGATTATCCAGAACTAACATTCTAGTCATTAACAAGGACATTCTACAATCCTCTGGCCAAACTAGGGGTAGGGTGCTGTTATCACCCACTTCATAAGTGAGGCAGTTAAAAGATTTGTCTCTAGTGCAACCAAAGAAACAAGGACAGGATTGGAACTCAAGTCCCACTTATTCCAAAACACTGAAACTTGTCCCATATTAGAATGTGAAGGAGCATGTGAACACTGGCCAGGCTCACTGAGGCTCTGTCTACTCAAGGGCTGTTGCTCAGAGGGAAATCACAGTTCATCACTCAAACTTAAACATGAACTTCCACCTTTGCTCCATTAGGCCCAAGTCAGCTTGCCACTTGGAGCTGCCTTTTCAGAACACCTCTTCTGACGTCTGCTGTCCTCGTGTCTTTGCCAGCCAGGAACTGCAGGATGAGCAAGTGAATGAATGAGTGATCAAGAGGGTGAAGTTGGGCTGGAGAGATGGCTTAGCGGTTAAGGCACATGTCTGTGAAGCCTAATGACCCAGGCTCAATTCTCCGGGTCCCATGTAAGTCAGATGTACATGGTGGCACATGCATCTGGAGTTAGTTTGCAGTGGCTAGAGGCCCTGGAATGCCCATTCTCTCTCTCCCTCTCCCTGTCTCTCTGTCTCTAATAAATAAATAAAAATAAAATCTTTAGGGCTAGAGAGATCGCTTAGCAGTTAAGGCATTTGCCTACAAAGCCAAAGGATCCCAGTTGGATTCTTCAGGACCCACATAAGTTGGATGCACAAGGGGGCGCATGCATCTGGAGTTTGTTTGCCATGGCTGGAGGCCCTGGTGCTCCCATTCTCTCCCTCCCACTTTCTCTCTCTTTCTCAAATAAATAAAATATATATATATTTAAATCTTTAAGTGCCGGGCATGGTGGTGCATCCCTTTAATTCCAGCACTCGGGAGACAGAGGTAGGAGGATCGCTGTGAGTTCGAGGCCACCCTGAGACTACATAGTGAATTCCAGGTCAGTCTGGGCCAGAGTGAGACCCTACCTCAAAAAAAAAAATCTTTAAAAAATGCTTTAGTGCTCACTTTGGCAGCACATATACTAAAATTGGAACGATACAGAGAAGATTAGCGTGGCCTCTGCGCAAGGATGACATGCAAATTCGCGAAGCGTTCCATATTTAAAAAATATAGCCAGGCGTGGTGGCGCACACCTTTAATCCAAGCACAAGGGAGGCAGAGGTAGGAGGATCACCGTGAGTTCGAGGCCACACTGAGACTACATAGTGAATTCCAGGTCAGCCTGGGCCAGAGTGAGACCCTACCTTGAAAAACCAAAAATAATAATAATAATAAATAAAATAAAATAAAATTTTTAAAGAGGGGGAAATCATTCACTCAACTGTTTTGAGTGGCCCTGAAGATCATACATGTGCTAGGCACCAGAGACATAGCACTGACCAAAACATTTCAAGACCTGTCTTCCAAAAAGCTCATATTTGCCAGGCGTGGGTGGTGGTGGGAGGCAGAGGTAGGAGGATCGCCGTGAGTTTGAGGCCACCCTGAGACTACATAGTAAATTCCAGGTCAGCCTGGGCTAGAGTGAGACCCTACCTCGAAAAATCAAAAAAAAAAAAAAAAAAAAAAGAAAAGAAAAGAAAAAAAGAAAAAAAAAGCTCATATTTGAGGGAAGGAAAGAGCAGAACAAAGAGGAAGGCCACCAGCGCCTTCTCCCCTTGGCCTTCCACAGTCCTCTGCAGGAGAGGCTGAAAGACACATACTTTGATACCCATACTGGGACCTACCACACGGCAGACCTACTTGAGTCAGGTAACTGAGCTCCAAGGCTGTGGACCCAGGAGTCACTCTGGTCAGTTTGTCCACTGCTTTTTGTTGTTTTTCTAGGTAGGATCTCACTATAGCCCAGCCTGACCTGGAACTCACAGTGATCATCCTACCTCTGCCTCCCAAATGCTGGGATTAAAGGCATGCGCCACCACGCCCAGCCTTTTTTTTTTTTTAAGGTTTAAAAAAATTTTTTTTTGTTATTTTTATTTGTTTATTTGAGAGCGACAGAGAGAGAGAGAAAGGCAGATAGAGAGAGGGAGAGAGAATGGGCGCGCCAGGGCTTCCAGCCACTGCAAACGAAATCCAGACGCATGCGCCCCCTTGTGCATCTGGCTAACATGGGTCCTGGGGAGCCGAGCCTCTAACCTGGGTCCTCAGGCTTCACAGGCAAGCGCTTAACCGCTAAGCCATCTCTCCAGCCCCTTTTTTCGTTTTTTTGAGGTAGGATTTTGCTGTAGCCCAGGCTGACCTGGAATTCACTATGTAGTCTCAGGGTACCCTCGAATTCATGGCGATCCCCTACCTCTGCCTCCTGAGTGCTGGGATTAAAGGTGTGTACCACCATGCCTGGCTTTTTTTTTTTTTTCCAAGGTAGAGTCTTGCTCTATCCCAATCTGGCCTGGAACTCATTCTATAGTCCCAGGCTGGCCTCAAACTCACAGCAATCCTCCCACCTCTGCCTCCCAAGTGCTGGGATTAAGGGCATGTGCCACCACACCAAGCTTCTGGATGTTTTGGACACAGGCAAATTGGACAGTTGTGGTGTGGTTGGGAGACAGATGATGAGTACTCACAGGTGCAACCAGGGTTTGCAGGGCGGCAGACAGTTACATCAGAAGTTGAGGAAGCAGAGAAAGCTTCTTGAGAAAGGAGCTTCAGAGACAAAGCAAGGGTGGCTCCCCAGAGGACACTGACCACCTTCTATGCCTACCAAGTCACCAGGCATCCTTGGCCTATAATCCTGGGCTTCCCATCATGGTGTTCATGTGCCTAAATTGTCACTGCCCACTTAGGATTACCTTCCTATCTCATTAAAGACAGATCCCTAGAATTGTCCAAAACAGGTTGGCCTAGAGCTGCTGCTAAATGAAGAGAAAATGAGGCTAAGGAGGTGAGCAGGAAAAAAGTTTGCCCCCCACCTCAAACTTGGTTTCACTGTGTGGTTTCTCCAGCTCTGCCTCCTCTAACTTGGTCTACACAGCTTCCTGCCCTGATACTCACCATTCAGCACTCAGAGCTACACCATCATGAGACTGTCTGCCCACTTCTCCTGCCTCCTGGTCCTGTTGGTAGCAGGCTTAGGCCAAGGCCTCAGAGATGCCCTCCAGACCCAAGTAAGTGATTCCAAATTGTTCTCCATATCTTCCCTTCTTCCAGTTCCACGCCTGGGGGTTTCCCTTTAGAACTGGCCCTCCTTCCTTCTTCCCTCCCTTCCTCCCTTCCTCTTTTTTTTTTTTTTTTAACTTTATTTATTTATTTATTTTTGGTTTTTCGAGGTAGGGTCTCACTCTAGCCCAGACTGACTTGGAATTCACTCTGTATTTTCAGGGTGGCTTCGATCTCACGGTGATCTTCCTACCTCTGCCTCCCGAGTGCTAGGATTAAAGGCGTGCGCCACCATGCCTGGCTTTAACTTTATTTTTTATTTATCTATTTGAGAAAGAGAGAGAGAAAGGAGCAGAGAGAGGGAGAGAGAGAATCGCACACCAGGGCCTCTAGCCACTGCAAACGAACTCCAGAGGCATGTGCTACCTTGTGCACCTGGCTTACGTGGGTCCTGGGGAATCAAACCGAGGTCCTTTGGCCTTGCAGGCAAACGCCTTAACCTCTAAGCAATCTCTTCCAGCTCCCCCCATTTTTTTTTTGAGGCAGAGCCTCACTCTACCCAGGCTGAACTAGCACTCACTCTGTAGCCCAGGCTGACCTCAAACTCATGGGGATCCTCATACTTCAGCCTCCTCAGTGCTGGAACTAAAAGCATGTGCCACCACACAAAGCTCCTTTCTTTCTGTCTTTCTTTTTTCCTTCTTTTTTTCTGTTTTCGGTTTTTTTTTTTTTTTTTTTTTTTTGAGGTAGGATTTTGCTGTAACTCAGGCTGACCTGGAACTCACTCTGTAGTCCTAGGCTGGCTGCAAACTCACAGTGATCCTCCTACCAATGCCTCCCGAAGAACCAGCTTCTTTTCTCCTCCTCTTCTTTTTTTTTTTTTTTTTTTTTGGTTTTGTTTTTCAGGGTAGGGTCTCTCTCTAGTCCAGGCTGACCTGGAATTCACTATGTACTCTCAGGGTGGCTTTGAACTCACAGCAATCTTCCTACCTCTGCCTCCAGAGTGCTGGGATTAAAGATGTTCGCCACCATGCCCAATTTCTTTCCTTTTTTTTTTTTAATTGACAACTTCCATATTTGTAAATAATATCCCATGGTAATTCCCTCTCTCCTCCAATTTTCCCCCTTCGAAACTCCACTCTCCATCATATCCCCTCCCCCTCTCAATCAGTCTCTCTTTTATTTTAATGTCACCATCTTTTCCTCCTATTATGATGGTCTTGTGTAGGTAGTGTCAGGCACTGTGAGGTCATGGATATCCAGGCCATTTTGTGTCTGGAGGAGCACGTTGTAAGGAGTCCTACCCTTCCTTTGGCCCTTACATTCTTTCTGCCACCTCTTCCGCAATGGACCCTGAGCCTTGGAAGGTGTGATTGTGATATTTCAGGGCTGAGCATTCCTCTGTCACTTCTCAGCACCATGTGCCTTCTGAGTCGTCCCAAGGTCATTGCCATCTGAAAAGAGAAGCTTCTCTAACCAAAAGTGAGAGTAGCATTAATATATGAGTATGAACATTAAGAGAAGTACTTACTGGGAAGTTTGGTGATCATAGTATATACACTTAGCCAGACACCAGCAGACATTACACTCCTAAGGCACATGACTACCTCTATTGTAGGTTTTCAGTATCCCATGGAGCAGACCTCCAGTCAAATTAGAGGGCAGTTTGTTTACCCCATAACAGACATGCCATTATTGCCCCCATTGGTTCATTTGGCCTGGCTGGCCAAATATAAGGCTTGCAGTGTCCACTGTTGAGTATCTTCACTGGTCATTTCTCTCTCTCCCATTGAACTGCATGCAGCATAGCTTTTACCAGCTTTATGTCAGCTGGTCTATATGGAGGTTATCAGCTCAGTTCCAGCAGGATTTCTCAGTGGCCTTGCAGCCCAAGTATGTGGAGTCTTCAGCAACAGGGTCTTACCATCTATTGCTGGTTGGAAATCAAGGGCCTTGGGAATGGCCTGTAATGTTTTGAAGCATCAGGGTCCTTCCTGGCCTACAACTCACTGGAAGGTAATTTTCTAGTAACAATCTATGGCTCCTGTATGTTCCATTGTCCAAAAAAGTAGATTTCCATATGACTTATTTATATCCTCTTAGATTTTGATTAGCCCTCCCTCCACCTTTCCTTTACTCAGTCTCTTCCCCTGACCTCACTCAGGCCTTTTCATCCCCATTAATCTGTTCTGCTACTTACATATATACAATACCACCCTATTAAGTCTCCCCTCCATCCCTTTCTATCTCCTTTCTAGCTTGTTGGCCTCTGCTACTGAGTTTTCTTCCTACTCACACAGAATTGGAGCCAAAATAAAAATAAATAAATAAAGAAATGGAACATGCATCTGGAGTTCATTTGCAGTGGCTAGAGGCCCTGGTGTGCCCATTCTCTGCCTGTCTACATATATCGGTCTCTCTATGCTCGCAAATCAATCGATCAATAAATAAACTTTTGTTTTGTTTTTTTGAGGTAGGGCTTCACTGTAGCCAGGCTGTCCTGGAATGCACTATGTAGTCTCAGGGTGACCTCAAACTCATGGTGATCCTCTTACCTCTGCCTCCCAAGTGCTGTGATTAAAGGTGTGCACCACCACATGTTGCTCAATAAAAATATTTCTAAATTTTTTTATTTGGGCTCAAGAGATGGCTTAGAAGATGCTTACCTGCAAAGTCAAAAAACTCAGGTTCAATTCCCCAGGACTCACATAAGCCAGATGCACAAGGTAGCTCATGTGTTGAGTTCATCTGCAGAGGCTGAAGGCCCTGGCATGCATGTTCTCTCTATGTGCCTCTTTCTCTAACAAATAAATAAAAAATTATTTATTTGTATATATGTGTGTATTGGTGCCCTAGAGTGAGTGACTTGCCACTGAAAATGAATGCCCATCTGACTTTACATGGGTGGCTGAGGAATAGAACCTAGGCCAGCAGGCTTTGCAAGCATGTACCTTTAACCATTCAGCCATCTTCACAACCCACTCCCAGTTTTGTTTTGTTTTTGGTGTTTGGATTTTTGAGGTAGAGTCTCACCATAGCCAAGGCTGACCTGCAACTCACTATTTAGTCTCAAACTCAGCAATTCCCCTACCTCTGCCTCCTGAGTACTGGGATCAAAGGCATTCACCATCATGCTCAGCTTCTCCTGACTCTTTAATGTTTTTTTCTGGTTTTCGAGGTAGGGTCTCACTCTAGCTCAAGCTGACTTGGAATTCACTCTGTAGTCTCAGGGTGGCCTTGAACTCATGGCGATCCTCCTACCTCTGCCTCCCGAGTGCTGGGATTAAAGGCATGCGCCACCACACCCAGCTTCTTTTAAAAATTTTATTTATTTGAGAGAGAAAGAGGCAGATAGAGGGAGAATGGGCATGCCAGAGCCTCTAGCCATTGCAAATGAACTCCAGACACATGCACCACTTTGTGTACCTGGTGTACACGGGTACTGCAGAATTAAATCTGGGTCCTTAGACTTTGCAGGCAAGCTCCTTAACTGCTAAGCCATCTCTCCAGCCCTTCTCCCCACTCTTTTAAGATAGGGTATCATTCTGTAGCCCAGGCTGACCTTGAACTCTCAGTGAGAACTCCTGCCTCAGCCTTATGAGTGTTGTGATTGTAGGGATGTGCCAATATGCCTGGCTTCATCCTCATGTCTGAGGGAGCACTGAGGCTGGCCAAGTAATTGCTGTGATCAAGCTCACTGGGAAGACACAGAAGGTTGCCTGGTGAACCCCCCCCCCCAACTCAGTCGTTGCATGGCTGGCACTAAGGCAGGGTTCACAGTGATCCCTCCACCTGCCCCTCTCCCACTTGTTTCCTTGTCAGGATGTAGGTCCCCGGCCACTGGAGCTGATGGAGGTCTTCAAGCTATTCCAGATCCACTTCAACCGAAGTTACTCAAACCCAGCAGGTACTGCAGGCACAGAAGGTTCTAGTCCAACCTCCCTCTGTCCACTTAACAGAGGAAGAATGTGCATCTTAGGGTGGGGAACAGGCCTGACCAGGCCACTTGGTGGGAAAGCTGGGCTAAGGGTGTATTCCCTGGTTTTCCCAGTGCTTATGGGGTACAGGGGCATTCTCTGCCATGAAGCTGAAGGGCAGGTGGCACCTGTTAGCTATTGCCTTGGGTGCCATAGGATCCTCTGGCTTTGCAGCCACCTCCCTGTGACTCCACAGGGAATCCAGATGGGCCAGAGGACCATCTGTCCTGTCTTTTCTCAGAGGCTCATCTTTAGATGTCTGGTCTGTGTGTGCTTGTGTCTCCTACCTCATGCAGCCCACTCCTGCTGCCGAATTGTGGTCAGAGCTGTGAAAGGCAGGTGGGGGAGGCAGCCAGGCCAGGCAGGAAGCTGACCCTTTCCTTTCTGAGTCATTGTATCCGGACCCCTTGCTCAGTTTTCCTCCAGGGTGGGCAAATGTCACCCTAGCTGCTTCTGGGGAAATCCAAACCTCAAGTGGGCTGGGTGATCACTTCCTTAGCTTGGTGTATGCAGTGTGACCTGCAAGAGCCATTATAGGAAAGAGCCAGCACTCAACCAGGGTGTCTGGATGCCAGGTACTGGCCACTGTGGGCTTGGGAGCCAGTCTGGGACAATTCCTTTTTGGTCCAGAGTATGCTCGCCGTCTGGATATCTTTGCCCACAATCTGGCCCAGGCTCAGCGACTGCAGGAAGAAGACTTGGGCACAGCAGAGTTTGGGGTGACTCCATTCAGTGACCTCACAGGTACCAGGACTTTCCTGACCCATAGGTGGTGGGCTGAGTAGTCTTCTAGGCACTTGCACTTTCAGGACCAGCCTGGGTGGCTGTCCTACACCCGAATGCAAGGCTGGAACCCTGCTGACCTGAATCCCATCCCAGCTCAAGAGCCAGAGGCAGCAGGTGTAGGAGACTGCATTAGCGCAAGCTCAGCCTCTCCATGCTTCAGTGTCCCTGACTAATGCCTTCCAGAGTATCACAGGGACCCAAAAGACTAAGCCATGGACAGCCAAAGAAGCAGAATATCAAAGGGGCTCGAAAATGACCTTACCCTGCCTCCCTCCCCCAGAGGAAGAATTTGGCCAGCTCTATGGGAATCAGAGGGCAGCTAAAATGGATCCTGGCATGGGCATAAAGGCAGAGCCTGAAAAATGGAGGAAACCAGTGCCCTCCACCTGTGACTGGCGCAAGGCAGCTGGCATCATCTCACCTATCAAGAATCAGGTATCTGCCCCTACCCAATTTGGCCCAATCTAGCTCATGGAGTACGTGATGGGAGGGACAAAGCCTTGGACATCTTACCCTGCCCCACTTCAACCCACCAGGAAAACTGCAACTGCTGCTGGGCTATGGCAGCAGCTGGCAACATCGAGGCCCTGTGGAGCATCAAATACTGGCCTGTGGAAGTCTCTGTGCAGGGTATGGTGGGCACAGGGGGACATGTGACAGGAAGAGTAGCCTAGGTGCCTGCTTACCCATGCTGTCCCTTTTTGCCCCAGAGCTGCTTGACTGTGCCCGCTGTGGAGATGGCTGTGAGGGTGGCTTTGTGTGGGATGCGTATACAACTGTCCTCAACCAGAGTGAGTACCTGGCCTTACTAGAGGAGCGCAGGGTGGGGGATGTTCAAGACCTGAGGCTCTTTCCTGGCCTTGTCTGCAGGTGGTATGGCTAGTGAAAAGGATTACCCATTTGAAGGGAAGGCCAAACTCCATAGGTGTCTGGCCAAGAAGTACAAGACAGTGGCCTGGATCCAGGATTTCATCATGCTGCCCAACGACGAGCAGGGTACCACCAGGGTGGAGACATGGGGGGGTGGGGGTGGGGATAAGGGAGACAAAGAAACCAGCACACAGGCAGTCAGGCCTGCCTGTGGGGGACTGCTGATAGCACCATACCCATGTGCTAAGAACAGAAGCCCTAGGGCAGGCAGGGTCTGACAGTACCCTTTATCTCTAGAAATTGCTAGTTACTTGGCTACCCATGGCCCCATCACGGTGACAATCAACATGAAGATGTTACAGGTGGGTGCATTAGGGGGCAGGGGAAGGGTATAAGGGAGAGGAGATCCCAGACTCAGTTCCTCTGCCTCCACCCCTGCAGCATTACCAGAAGGGTGTGCTCAAGGCCAAACCCACCATGTGTGACCCCCAGCATGTGGACCATTGTGTCCTCCTGGTGGGTTTTGGCAAGAGCGGTGTAAAAGAGGACATACGAGCAGACACAGTCTCTTCCCGGTCTCGCCGTCCCACCCCATACTGGATTGTGAAAAACTCCTGGGGGGCCAACTGGGGTGAAGAGGTGAGCAGGGTCAAGTGTGGGAGGGGACAGGGCAAAACAAGTTCCTCACCTTCTTGCTCTGACATCCCTTAACTTCCTAGGGTTACTTCAGGCTGTACCGGGGGGCCAATACGTGTGGCATTGCCAAGTACCCACTCACAGCCCGTGTGAGCCAACAAGTTGAGCAGCAAGTCTCCTGCCCTTCCTGAGGCCAGCAGTTGTCCCTCAGCCTCTCCCACATGCCAGTTACCTTACTTACCTAACCCACCCTTAAGGCTTGTCCTGCTTCTTTGCTGTATGGTTTGAATAAATCAAGGCTCAAGTAGACTCAGCTGGGTTGTGGGAGGGGGGGTGTCATGAGCCAGTCCCTGAGGGACAGTGTGTACATCCTCATACACGAATGCATGGTGTCCAGACACATGTGTGTCCATGGGTTCCTCAACCTGGGAAGGATCAGTTTCCAAACACATGGCAACTTTATTGTCAACATACACAAAAGGGAAGGAAAGGGCCTTAGTCATGATAGAGGCGCAGGAGGCAGCCACGGAGAGTGCCCATGTAGCGGTCCCAGAGGGTCTGGTGCCTGTAATAAAATGGCAACAGTGACAGCTGTTCACTCAGTACCACACCTGAGACTTTACAGTGTTTTCTAATCATTAACTTATTAGTTCCTCTTAAACTTTATTTATTTATTTTTTTTCTGATGTAGGGTCTCACTCTAGCCCAGGCTGACCTGAAGAATTCACTATGTAGTCTCAGACTGGCCTTGAACTCACAGGAATCCTCCTACCTCTGCCTCCCAAGTGCTGGGATTAAAGGTGTGTGCCACCATGCCCAGCTTTTCTTTTTTAAATTTATTTAACTTTATTTATTTGCAAGTAGAGAGAGAGAGAGAGAAGAGAAACAGACAGAGAATAGGTGCACCAGGGCCTCCAGCCTCTACAAACAAACTCCAGATACATGCACCACTTTGTGCATCTGGCTTTACATGGGTACTGGGTAATCAAAACTTGGGTTGTTAACCTTTCTTTGCAGGCAAGCACCTTAACTGCTAAGCCATTTCTCCAGCCCTTAAAAAAATATATTTATTTATTTATTTGAGAGAGAGAGGAAGAAAGAGGAAGAGGCAGATAAATAGAGAGAGAGAATGGGCATGCCAGGGCCTCTAGCCACTGCAAACAAACTCTAGACACATGTGCTACCTTGTACATCTGGCTTACTTGGATACTGGAGAATCGAACTTGGATCCTTAGGCTTCATAGGCAAGTGTTTTTAACGCTTCAGCCCACTCCTTTTTTTTTTTTTTTTTGTTTGAGAGAGAGAGAGAGACAGAAACAGAGAAGGAGAGAGAAAGAGGCAGATGGAGAATGGGCACGTCAGGGCCTTCAGCCACTACAAACGAACTCCAGATGCATGCACCCCCTTGTGCATCTGGCTTACGTGGCTCCTGGGGAGCTGAACATGGGTCCTTTGGCTTTGCAGGCAAATGCCTTAACCGCTAAGCCATCTCTCCAGCCCCCATTCCTTTTTTTAAGAAAGAAAATCTCACCCTGTAGCCCAAGCTGGGCTTGAATACATAGCAATCTTCCTGCTTCAGTTTCCCAAGTGCTGAGATTACAGATTTGAGCTATCAGGCCTAGTTTTTCTTTTTTTCCCTAAAAAATATGGAATGCTTCATGAATTTGCATGTCATCCTGCACAGGGGCCATGCTAATCTCTGTATCATTCCAATTTTAGTACCTGTGCTGCCAAAGAGAGCACTATTTTTTTTGTTTATTTTTATTTATTTATTTGAGAGCGACAGACAAAGAAAGAGGCAGAGAAAGGGAGAGAGGGAGAGAGAGAGAGAATGGGCACACCAGGGCCTCCAGCCACTCCAAATGAACTCCAGATTCATGTGCCACCTTGTGCATCTAGCTTGCGTGGGTTCTGGGGAATTGAGCCTTGAACCGAGGTCCTTAGGCTTCACAGGCCAGCGCTTAACCGCTAAGCCATCTCTCCAGCCCGAGAGCACTACTTTTTTTAAGAGTTGAAGATTAGTATTGTTTATAATCATGGAAGTTGTTAATTATAAAAAAATCTTTAGTAAAAAGATATTAAAATAAAAAAAAGAGTTGAGGATTAGGCTGGAGAGATAGATGGCTCAGTCATTAATGTACACTTCCTACACAAGCATAAGGGCCTGAGGAGATCTAAGACCATGGGAGTCTGAATTTCCAGATTCCATGTAAATAGCTGGGTGAGGCAATGTACATCTGTAACCTCAGTCCCATAAGAGAACAGAGACCCCAAGAATCATCAGAGTTCCACAAGCGCCAGAATCAGTAAAGAAACTGGCTCAAAACAAAGACCAGGCAGAAGAGCAATGAAGTGGAACACCTGCCATTCCACTGTGGCCACCTTAGGCGAGCACCTGTTGCAGCAGGTGAGCATATGGGGCACCACACCACACACACACACACGCCAAGAAAAAAAAGAAAAAAAAGAGAGAGAAGCAGCAGCCAGGCATGGTGGTGCATGCCTTTAATCCCAGCACTTGCAAGGCAGAGGTAGGAGGATCACTGTGAGTTCAAGGCTACTCTGAGACTACATAGTGAATTCCAGGTTAGTCTGGGCTGGAGTGAGACCCTACCTCGAAAAATAAAGAGTTGAAAGTGGTCTTGCACATGCTAGGTCAGCTACCATTAGTCTTCATAAATGCAGTTCTTCTAACTTTTGTCACAAGTTTACATATGAGGAAGCTGAGACATGGAGGGTTTAAGTAACTTGCACAAGGTCACATAGATTCTAAGAGGTGGGGTCAAGCCAGAGACTTCTACCCATAGGGTTGCACCGTGAGTCTACAGAAGAGGAAGGCCAAGATGGACAAGAGGGTGGGACTATCTCACCGGAAGCCATCCAGGGAGTGGACAGATGCCGAATACTGATTGAGGAAGAGTCGCACGTCATTCAGTGGCCAGTGGTCAGAACGGCAGGGCTCCACAAACTGGGGGCCCAAAGGAACATGCAGCATCACCAGGACCACTCGGGGACTGGCCAGGTTAGGGATCAGAGTGGCGGGCAAGACTGCTCACCTTCTCCACGAGGTCCACAAACAAGTCTCTGACATCCTTATTGTGGGTCAGCTTGGCAGCCACATTCACCAGCCCACGGGACAGGTTCTGTGGGGCAGGGATCCTAGGAGTTCTGTCTTCTGCCCCAGAAGCTGGGATCTGAGCACTGAGGCTTGAGGATCCCCAAATCTATCCACCTCCCTCAACCAGGTCCCCTTTGTTTGAGCTGGTTCCCCTCACAGGCGGACAGAGGGAGCAGCAGCGCCACCTGCTGGTCAAACTCAGGCAGGAGCAGAGTTGCCCAGCAGGGGAAGAGCACAGGAGACTGAAGACACACCTTGGGGGGGAAGAAGCTGGACAGGGTCACAGACCTTGAAGTTGGCTTCCATCTCAGAGAAGACGCTGAGTTTTCCCCGGAGGGCGGTGCACACCAGGCTGTAGAGATATAGGGCTATAGGGCCATCCTTACAGCCATCTGAGTATATTTCAGCCCCCCCCCCCAAATCCTCGTGCCAAGGTCACCTCTTATGCAAATCCAGAAGGTCTTTGTCAGCCACTAGAACCTTGAGCTCCTTCAAGTCTTGGAGAAACTCCTTGTCTAAGTCCACATCCATATCGTCCACCTGGGAGTCTGTGTGAGGCCCATGAAGGAAGTTGGGTTGGGTGATAAGCCTGTCCCCAGGACTTCCTGAGCCTGCCTCACCCACTACCTCACTGTCCCACACAAGACAGAAGAGAAAATAGGGTCTAAGAGGAGGAGTGACATGTCCCAGGCCATATGGGCAGTGGGCCCTTAGTCTGCAGACAAGATTTATGTGAGGAAAGCAGAAATGGCCTGGGTTGCAGGTCTGAAGAAAGGATGCCGGGTACTGGGGGAGCTTGGAGGGGAAACCAGGTGCTGAGAGGGTGGGGAGCATCCAGGCACCTGGGTCGGTGGGGGCCTCACCCACGGCTCCGAGGGTCCAGTTCTGAATCATGAGCTCAGCACAGAAGGCAAAATCACCAAAGCTCAGATACTGCAGCTTTTTCTTTCCTGTCTCAAAGCGGTTGTTGGCAAAGAAGACAATGGCTGCGTAGTCCCTGCAGATAGAGCACAGGAAAGCTGGGTGTGGTGGTGCATGCCTTTAATGCATGCCTTTAATCCCCACTCAGGAGGCAGAGGTAGGAGGAGCCTCATGAGTTCGAGGCCTCCCTGAGACAACATAGTGAATTCCAGGTCAGCCTGAGCTAGAGTGAGACCCTATCTCGGGGGAGGAAAAAAAAAAAAAAAAAGCAGGGGCTGGAGAGATGGCTTAAAGGTGCTTGCTCGCAATGCCTGATGATGCAGGTTCAATTCCCCAGTATCCACATAAAGCCAGATGCACAAAGTAGCACATCCATCTGGAGTTTGCAGTAGCAAGAGGCCTTGGTGTACCCATTCATATTCTCTCTCTCCTTGCAAATAAATAATAAAAATATTTTTTAGGAGCTGGAGATGGCTTAGCCATCAAGATGCTTGCCTGCGAACCCTAAGAAACTAGGTTCAACTCCCATGTAAACCAGATGCATATGGTGGTGCATGTGTCTGAAGTTCATTTGCAGTGGCTAGAGGCCCTGGTGCTAATCCCCTCCCCCAATACATACACACACACACATATATATATTTAGCTGGGCATAGTGGCGCATGCCTTTAATCCCAGTATTTGGGTGGCAGAGATAGGAGGATCATCATGAGTTCAAGGCCGCCCTGAGACTGCACAGTGAATTCCAAGTGAGCCTGGGCTAGAGTGAGCTCCTACCTCAAAAAAGCCAAAGGGGGGGAAAGAAAACATCTGTGGTGTTCCTGAAGAATGAAACCTCTGGCTTCCACACACATACAGACACACACATGCACACTCCCTCTTAGATCGCAGCTCCCACCTGTAACTTTGTGGCTGGGCATCCAAGTTCTGGCCCCCTTCAACCCTAACTTACCATGTGACCTACCACAAGTCATTTCTCTATAAGCAGCCTATCTGTGCAAAGATAAGGTTCAGCAAGGCTTCCTAAGGAATATAGTGGGAGACCACAAGGGTTCCAGCTATCATCACTGAGCCACTTCCTAAGTGTTTATACATGCTGGGCTGGAACTTAACCCAGGTCAATCTGTTCAAATCTACAGACCTTAAGTGGAATAACCATCCGCCAGCATATCCAGGAGGTAAAAAGGGTTGAGATGGTGAAGGTAGACCAACCTAAGGGCCTAGGAAGATGAGTGACACAGGGACATGACTGACCCCTCACCTGGCCAATCTGTCAGAGAGAAGGAAGTGTTGTTGGATGTTATCCACCAGGGAACCCCGCATTTCTTCAACTACCTTGAAGACCCGCTTAAAGTTGTCAAACTGTAGAACAGAGGAAGTTAGGAAGAAAGGAGACTGGTCAGAAGGTACCTACACAATGAACTCTCATATCCACCTATCCAGCTGGCAGATGCTGATTTAGCAGTAGTTACTCCTTCAAGATGCTACTAGCTTTTTTTTTTTTTTTTTTTTTTTTGGTTTTTCGATGTAGGGTTTCACTCCAGCTCAGGGTGAACTGGAATTTACTATGCAGTTTCAGGGTGGCCTTGAACTCATGGCGATCCTCCTACCTCTGCCTCCCAAGTGCTGGGATTAAAAGGTGTGCACCGCCACGCCCGGCTTGCTACTAGCTTTATGTAGCTGTTATCAAACCAACACATTTGTCAGCCTTTGCCATTTTACCTTGGGGAAAAAAAATTGCTCATTCTCATCTTTAAGTTCATTTTAGCATCATGCTCTCTGGTTCTTGAAGAGCTTTATTTGGAATGGATTGCCTGGGTAACTCAAAATGAGCTAAACCACACACAGGGGGCTCATGGGAAACAGAGAGGTATCAAAGGCCCAAAAGAGTTAGTTCTCCCTTGTACCACTAAAAAAGGTTCATGGATAACTTAGCATCCAGCCCCTGCCGTGGATTTTAAGGGGTAGGTATGGCCAAGAACAGTATCTTTCTGTGAATGAAAGCAAGCCTGTGGCTGAAGAAATACAACTTAAGAGTTCTGCAGGGACCAAATCATAGGACAGTCTGAAGGTCAAATCTGAGGAGGGCAGTGCCACCCCATGAAAGGTTACTGTGGCCCAAAGGGAGGTGGGTGGGGGTGGGTGGGAATGACTTAGCAGGAGTACAGAGACTACTTATAAAGCTATTGCTGCAATCCGAGGCTAGAGCCAGGGCAGTGACCAAAAGGATCAAAGGGCTGAACTAGATGGGATGTGTATGTGTAGATGCGGTGCTCACCTGCCTCCTGCAGCTCTTGAGAGTGATGCCTGTTTTGGTGCTGATGTCATCCAGGTCTTTCTTGGTGCCCTTGGACAGCTTCTTGCCCAGAACCTCCCGGACAAAAGCTTCATCAAAGGCGTAGTACCTTGGGGGAGACATAAGGCACCACTGACTGTCCATAAAGGAGGGGAAGAAAACTTGGGTCGGGTTCCTTTCTATTAACTTTCTGAGTTCCTGGGTATGTCATGTCCCTTCCTGAGCCTGAGTTTCCACCTGCAAAGTGGATATAGGTCAGATTGGTGGACATCCCCACTATCTCCCAGGTAAGCACCTCTCGATAAGGAGCGCCTGCCGGGAGGGGGGAATCTGGAAGATGAGCTGGTGTAGCAGCTTGGGCGGCGCGTGGAGCAGGCGCTCGAGCATGTGAAAGGTGCGGTAGTGGTCCATGGTGTCGCTCTGCAGCACTCCTGCTGTGGCGCCTGTCTGCTCCAGTATTCCTGAACGCACCCGTAGAGTCACCGCATCGTTCACTGGGGAGTGGGTGCTACCGTGAGGTCCCATACCGCTGAACCCAGAGGCCCTCCGGGGATTCCAGGTGCAATCCATCTCCACCCCTTTTTCCCAGACACCTGCCTATTTCCCTAAACACCGCCCAGGTCCTGGTCACGCCCCCTCTCTCATCCAAAAACCACCTCCCTCAGTCGGCCCCACACAGACCCGAGTAACCATCGAGCCAGAGGCGATACACGTCCTCGTCGATAAGAGTCGTGTTCCCCACGAAAATATCAAGCTCGCTGGTCATGGCGAAGCCCGGGCCCAGCTCGCCCAGAGCAGGAGCTAGCACGGCCCGGGCCGGGCGCACGGCCTCTGAGCCACTTCCGGGAGCGCAGAGATACCGCTCCGGGTACCCGGAGCCAAAGAAGGACAACTTCCGGGACGGATGTTGTGGGGGAGCTAGTGAGTGAGAGGAGAGGCAGAGGACACCGCGGTGTAGTGGTCGCTGCTTCCGCCGGGAGGAGGAGTTCTAGGTCCTCGGCCTTGCCAACTGCGCCAGCGCAGCATTTCAGGAAAATGCTTGGAGTGCCTCCTGCCAGTCTTTCCTACCTTGCAAAATCTTGCCTTTATTAACTTTTTTTTTTTTTTTTTTTTTTTGGTTTTTCGAGGAAGGGTCTCACTCTAGCCCAGGCTGACCTGGAATTCACTATGGAGTCTCAGGGTGGCCTCGAACTCACGGCGATACTCCTACCTCTGCCTCCCGAATGCTGGGATTAAAGGCGTGGCACGCCCGGCTAACCATCTCTCCAGCCCCTGGCTTTATTTTCTCCAGTCTTTCTTTTTGTTTATTTATTTGAGAGAGAGAGAGAGAGAGAAAGAGAGAGAATGGGCGCGCCAGAGCTTCCAACCTCTGTAAACGAACTCCAGATGCGTGCGCCCTGGGGAATTGAGCCTCGAACCAGGGTCCTTAGGCTTCCCAGGCAAGCGCTTAACCGCTAAGCCATCTCTCCAGCCCTATTTTCTTCAATCTTTTCCACCCTTTCAAGACCCAACTTTGACCTGTATCCTAAACTTAGAGATTTCATGAAGCTCTATTCTAAATCTCTGCAAATGAGATGTGTGTCTTCATTTCCAAGGTCCATCAGATGGATGAGCTCTTTTCTCTTTCCCACCAGACATAAAGTACCGGCCTCTCATAAAACCTTAGAGTTCTGCCTGGAAGTGAACATCTCAGGCTATCTGCTTAGTTGTCTCTTCACGCTGTCTTCTCATAAGCTGATCAAAAGCTCAGCACAGAGCAGGGCATGGTGACACAAGCTTTTTCTTCCTTTTCAATTTAGACAGAGCGAGAGTGAGAGAGAATTGGTGCGCTAGGGACTCAGCCACTGAAATCAAACTCTGGATGCT
Source organism: Dipus sagitta (assembly GCA_036346955.1). Taxonomy (NCBI): domain Eukaryota; kingdom Metazoa; phylum Chordata; class Mammalia; order Rodentia; family Dipodidae; genus Dipus; species Dipus sagitta. Next base: position 162,098,691 of record CM070770.1, on the reverse strand, counting down.
TGTGCCACCTAGTGGGCATGTGCGACCTTGCACTTGCCTCACCTTTGTGCATCTGGCTTTGTATGAACTGGAGAGACCAACATTGGTCCTTAGGCTTTGCAGGCAAGCTCCTTAACCTGTAAGCCATACTCTCCAGCCCAACGCTGGCTTTTAATTATAGCACTCAGGAGCTGAGGTAGGCAGATCACTGTTGAGCTGGAGTCAAGCCTGGGCTACAAGACTGAGTTCCAAATTAACTTGGATTAGAGTAAAACCGTGTTTTAAAAAAAAAAGTGCTGGGCGTGGTGGCCTAGGCCTTTAATCCTAGCACCAGAGGTAAGAGGATCGCTGAGAGTTTGAGGCCACCCTGAGACTACAGAGTGAATTCCAGGTCAGCCTGTGCTAGAGTGAGACCATACCTCGAAAAACAAAACAAAAACAAAAACAAACAGAAAAACCAGCAACAACAAAAGCTAGGGGCTGGAGAAATGGCTTAGCAGTTAAGGTGTTTGCTGGCAAAGCCAAAAGACCCAGGTTTGGCTGGGCATGGTGGCACACGCCTTTAATTCCAGCGTTCAGGAGGCAGAGGTAGGAGAATCACCACGAGTTCGAGGCCACCCTGAGGCTACATAGTGAATTCCAGGTCACCCTGAGCTAGAGTGAAACCTTACCTTGAAAACCGAAATAGAAAAAAAAAAGAAAAGAAAAGAAAAGAAAAGACCCAGGTTTGATTCTCTAGTACCCACATAAAGCCAGATGTACAAAAAGGTGCATGCATCTGGAGTTTGTTTGCAGTGGCTGGAGGCCCTAGCACACCTATTCTCTCCCTTTCTCTCTATCTGTCATGCTCTTTCTCTCTCTCAAACAAATAGATGAGTAAAATGTAAAAAAAAAAAAAAAAAAAAAAAAAAAAAAAAGGTTAGCTGTGCATTGTGTTGCATGCCTGGAGGCAGAGGTAGGAGGATCACTGTGAGTTCAAGGCCAGCCTGAGACTACATAGTGAGTTCCAGGCCAGCATAGGCTACAGCAGGAACCCTACCTGGAAAAAAAAAAAAAAGAAAACACACACACACACACAGAGAGAGAGAGAGAGAGAGAGAGAGAGACGGGAGTTAGTTGAGCAGTAGAGGAGCACTTGCTAGCATGTCCTGGGTTTCATGGCCCCCCGCAACACCACATTCTGAGACAGACCTTTCTCTCCTCTCCCCCTCCCCCATCTGCTTTTCTGAATCCCTATCTCTGACAGTCCCAACATCTTCTCATACTAGAAATCTGGCCTATCTCCCAAATTCCTCTCTCCATGTATTTGGTTCTGTTGATTTGGCATCTCTAGTAAAACTTGTTTCTTCCTCTCCACCCGCCCTGACCTAGGCCCAATCTTTCTGCATAACTCTGCTTATTCACTGACACAGTGTTGTTAATTCCCTGTGGACATTCCCGCCACCAGAATCCATCCCACACAGAGCAGCTCATCTTTTTTTTTTTTTTAAGACAGGGTCTTCTCATGTAGCCCAGGTAGACACCAGCCCTATGTAGCTAAGGATGACCTTTAACTTTTTAAAAAATATTTATTTTTATTTCTTATTTGAGAGAGAGAGAAAGAGAGAGAGAGAGAGAGAGAAGTAGGCAGAGAGAGAGAGAGAGAGAGAGACAGAGATACAGAGAGAGAATGGGCGTGCCAGGGCCTCCAGCCACTGCAAAAGAACTCCAGATGTGAGCACCCCATTGTGCATCTGGCTTACGTGGGTCCTGGGGAATTGAACCTGGGTCCTTTGGATTTGCAGGCAAGTGCCTTAACTGCTAAACCATCTCTCCAGCCCCCCCCCCTCTCTTTTTTGAGGTAGGGTCTCGCTCTAGCCCAGGCTGACCTGGAATTCACTCTGTAGTCTCAGGCTGACCTCAAAAATCAAGGTGCTCCTCCTACCTCTGCCTCTTGAGTGTTGGGATTAAAGGCATGAACCATGACACCCAGACACCCAGCTAGGCAGTCTTTAAAATGTATATTTTTTCTTTTTTTAAATATAATTTTCCAGGCATAGTGGCACATGCCTTTAACCCCAACACTACAGAGGCAGAGAGGTAGGATGATTGATATGAGTTTGAGGTCAGCATGAAGTTACATAGTGATTTCCAGGTCAGCCTGGGCTAGAGCGAGACCCTACCTCAAAAAAAAAAAAAAAAAAAAAACAAAAAAAAACTTCATTTGCACATGTCGTGTGTGTGTGGACACACCAGGCAGGGTCACTTGCCACTGCAAATGAACTCCAGACATATGTACCACTTATATGTCCAGTTTTTTTTTTTTTTTTTTTTTTTTTTTTGGTTTTTCGAGGTAGGGTCTCACTCTAGCCCAGGCTGACCTGGAATTCACTATGTAGTCTCAGGGTGGCCTCGAACTCACGGCAATCCTCCTACCTCTGCCTCCCGAGTGCTGGGATTAAAGGCGTGCGCCACCACACCGGGCTAAATGTTTATTTTTCTAGGTGTGCTGACACATACCTGCAATCCAAGAAGAGGCAGGAGGATTGCTACTAGTTGGAGACCAGCCTGATCAACACTGACATTTTCAGACCAGCCAGGGCTATATAGAGAAACCCTGTTTCAAACAAAACAAAGAGGAATATAAATTTTAAAATGTTACTCTAGAGCTGGAGAGATGGCTTGGCGGTTAAGGCGCTTGCCTGCAAAGCCTAAGGACCCAGGTTCAATTCTCCAGTACCCACATAAGTCAGATGCACATAGAGGCACATGCATCTGGAGTTTATTTGCAGTGGCTAGAGACCCCGGCGTGCTCTCTCTCTCTTTCTTTTGCAAATAAATAAAGGCCTCCCTGAGACTACATAGTGAGTTCCAGGTCAGCCTGGGCTTCCTATCTCAAAAAACCAAGGGGAAAAAAAAAGGTTACTCTTCTGACAAGGCATGGTGGTGCAGGCTTTTAATCCCAACACTCAGGAGGCAGAGGTAGGAGGATCACTGTGAGTTCAAGGCCTCCCTGAGACTACATAGTGAGTTCCAGGTCAGCCTGGGCTAGAATGAGACTCTACCTCAAAAAACCAAACAAACAAACAAACAAAACAGGCTGGAGAGATGGCTTAGCAGTTAAGGCACTTGCCTATGAAGCCTAAGGATCCAGGTTCAATTTGCCAGATCCTACGTAAGCCAGATGCACAAGGTGGAGCATGCATCTGGAGTTTGTTTGCAGAGGCTAGAGGCCCTGGTGTGCCCATTCTTTCTATATGTCTCTTTCTTTCTCTCTCAAATAATAAGTAGAATAAATAAATAAAATTAAAATATTTTTAAAATAATTAAATAAAAATGTTTAAAAAATATAGCTGGGTGTGGTGGTGCATGACTAATCCCAGCACTCAGGAGGCTGAGGTAGGAGAATCTCTGCAAGTTTGAGGCCAGCCTGAAACTACATGGCAAAACCCTACCTCAAAAAAAAAAAATATATATATATATATATATAGCTTCCCTCCTTATTTGAGGTAGGATGTCACTCTAGCCCAGGCTGGCCTTAAACTCCTGGCATTCCTCCTACCTCCACCTTCTGATTAAAGATGTGCACAACCACACCTGGCTCCCTTTTTTAAATTTTAGGTTTTTTTAAAACTTTTTATTGACAGCTTCCCTAAGTGTAGACAATGAACCCTGACAATTCCCGCCCCACTCCATGTTTTGTTTATTGAGACACGGTCTTACTCTGTAGCCCAAACTGATCTTCTTGCCTCAGGCTCCCAAGAACTGGGATTACAAGTGTGTGCTACCATGTTTGGCTCTTCAAAGCCTCCCTCCTTTTTGCGTCTATATCTATGCACATTCATGTATATGAGTATGGCCATATCCACGCAGGTTAGAGGATAATGTCTGGTGTCATCTTCCACCTTGTTTGGGACAGGGGGATCTCTCATGTGGTTGCTCATTGCTGGACTAGCTTCTTTTCCTGCCCCCCGCTTCTGGGAAGATTCTCTTTCCTGTCTCCCTTCCCACAGTAGGCATGGTAGGATGACAGACACCAGCCACAGCTTCTGGCTATTTTGTAGTTCTGGAAATCAGAACACAGCACAGCAAGGGCTTTATTCACTGAACTATCTCTCTAGTCTTTATTGTCTTATCCCTTTTCTAGATACATCTACCTGTAAACTACCCTCATTTGTTCCTAAAGCAACTGGACTTGGTGTCTTTCGCCACACACCTTGCTTTCTCCCCACAGTGTTTTTTTTTTTTTTTTTTCTCTCTCTCTCAACATGGCCAGTTCTCTGCTTTCATTTGTTTAGTTATGACAGAGAAAAGAAAGAGAGAATAGGGCACGCCAGGGTCGCCTGCCACTGCAAAGGAACTCCACACACATGCACTACTTAGATGTCCAGCTTTACATGGGTACTAGGGAATTGAATCCAGGCAAGTAGGTTTGCAAATAAGTGCCTTTAACCTCTGAGCCATCTCTGAAACTCTCAGCTCTCTTCTTCCATTTGCTTCTTCTGTTTCCTCTGCCAGATTGTGACCTCTTGGGTCAAGATCAGAATCTTAAGTCAAGTTCATTTTTGCATGGGTCTTGCACACAATAAAGGTTTATTAAACAAACGGATCCTTTGCATGTCCCAGTCCCCAGGCAGAAAGTGCTCCATAAAAAAGGGGGTTGGTTGACAAACGATCCAGGATGATTGAACTCGATTCCAAGGGGCTGGAGGTGAGGCTTAGTGAACAAGAGTTGGAGCTAAGGTAGGCGGGCCTGTTAAGCCACCCCTCTGGGTTCGGTGGCAGGAGTCAGCGGAGGACACCCGAATCTTAATTCAAAAGGAGCTTCAGGAAATTTGGAACTTGGAGTCATGCAACGGCGTCAAGCTGGGTTGAGGTGAGCGAAGGGGAGAGAATGCGCTCTGGGTACCTAGGAAGGTAGGATCGTGACACCTCGATTCGGAGTGGGCGGAGAAGAGGATTTACAGCCTTATGCCCCGCCCCTCCCGAGGCGACTCCCAGATTGGATGTTCTTCCGTGACGTCACGAGTCCCCGCCCCGGCGCGCGCCCTGCCGCGTGCCCACCCCCGGTGGCTGCTGCATCCTACGCGGTCTCCTCCACCGCTTGCCACCCGCTGAGCCCGAGCGGCACCCGCCCCGACGTGGGGCTCCCGAGCCTCAGCGGCGGGCGGGCGATGCTTCAGCTGCCCGATCAGCCATGGAGGCCGAGGCAGGCGGCCTGGAGGAACTGACGGACGAGGAGATGGCGGCTTTGGGCAAGGAGGAGCTGGTGCGGCGCCTGCGGCGGGAGGAGGCGGCGCGCCTGGCCGCCCTGGTGCAGCGCGGCCGCCTCATGCAGGAGGTGAACCGGCAGCTGCAGGGTCACCTGGGCGAGATCCGCGAGCTCAAGCAGCTCAACCGGCGCCTGCAGGCGGAGAACCGCGAGCTGCGTGACCTCTGCTGCTTCCTGGACTCCGAGCGCCAGCGGGGTCGGCGTGCCGCTCGTCAGTGGCAGCTCTTTGGGACCCAAGCATCCCGGGCGGTGCGCGAGGACCTGGGCGGCTGTTGGCAGAAGCTAGCCGAGCTGGAAGGCCGCCAGGAGGAGCTGCTGCGGGAGAACCTGGCCCTTAAGGAGCTTTGCCTAGCGTTAGGCGAGGAGTGGGGACCCCGTGGTGGCCCCGGAGGCGCTGGGGGCTCTGGCGCCGGGCCGACACCCGAGCTCGCCCTACCCCCATGCGGGCCCCGAGACCTCGGCGATGGAAGCTCGAGCACTGGCAGCGTTGGCAGCCCTGATCAGTTGCCCCTGGCCTGTTCCCCCGATGACTGAGGGTGCTGCATTGCCCACGCTGACGCCTGCCCGGATTGCTTCCTGACTGCCCTGAGAGCTGTGGACCTGGACGCCGCCTCGATTGCGCACCAGGGGCGCTGGCATGGACTGAGAAGCCCTGGCACTGAGGAGGGCTCCTCGATCTCGCTGGCGGGGCAGCAGGGGGACTGGAGGCTGAAGCGGAGGGACTTGCTGGGGGGTTGGGTGGGGACTAATAAACTGGGACGGTAGGAGTCCGAAGCCTGGACCGCGTGTGTCTGGGACTCGCCGGCCTAGGGGAGAGGGCGGGAACCCTGAGAAGGGGTAACATTCTCATGTGGAGAGATTGCAGAAAAGGTGGCTTACTCCCCAATTGTGAGTCCAAGTTAGGATGGTAAACCACTGACTTCCCTGTCGGACGCCAAGACAGGCTGTAATCCGGTCCCTGAAGTGGCTCCAGCTCCCTTTCCGGCTCCTTCCTGTCCAAGACAATGGGGCAGGAAGCAGGTGTTGGGGGCCTAAAGCCCACTGGGCTGCTTGCTCCGAAGGTGGATGAGGGTATAACAGCGCCCCCCTATTGTACACCCAGGAGCACTGTGGGTACCCATGGAGAGAAGGTTGATATTTGCTTGCACTGCAGAGCGTTGTCTCAATCAAGGAGCTGATGTAGTTCCATTCCTCAGATAGGACAATGGAGGTCCAAAAGCATGGAAGAGTTTTTTTAAGGTTATGCTGAAACTGTAGCCTAGGGCTTCTCCAAATGGTATCTTTTAGCTTCTGGGTCCAACATGACACCCAGGCCAGAGCTTCAAGCCTTTTATTCCATTTTGGAAGGTTTTGTATAAAAATAATCTCTTTAGGAAAATAAATAGCAGCTTCTCTCAGTGTGGAGGCTTGGATTCCCTGGAGCTAAAGGCTTCTCCAAAGCTGGAGACTTGCAGGTCACAGAAGCCTCTGGCACCTCTTGATCTGTGTCATTCAGGAGGAGCCTCCGGAACATCTTGATCCAATCACCTGGTGCTGCTGTTGGCAGTGGGGCTGTGTGAGTTAGTGTTTTAGGCTAGTAAGAGGGCACTTTGGGTGGGGGTAGGGCTAGGTGGGTCACAGGGACGGAGTGAGTGAGAGTGGTCTGCAGAGTTAGAGCTCCAGAAGACCTCTAGTAATCTAAAAAGTCTCTGGACTGCCAGGATTTCCTCTGGCACAAAGGGGAAATATTTTGTCTCTGATTTTGTGCAAATTATAATAGGCAAGCTCTGGAGAAACAATGGAACTTGGGGCACCCAAAGCTGACTTTACATCAAAGCGAAATATGTTCAGTCCCATCTGGAGGGATGAAGAAAGATGTGCTGGCATTGAGCATGGGATATGGTCCAGGCCAGCTGGACCAATGGGAAGATGTTAACTAGTATAGCACCTGCAAGGGGGTGCAACTAGGTGCTTCACAAAGCAAGGAGAGTGGGGGACCCCAGAGGGTCAGAGGATGGATCCCCACTACTGCTGCTACTCTTTCGATGAGCTGAGGCACAGGGTTCTGGTGTGCTAGGATAGGTAAAAACAAGACTGGGAGTAAAAGGAGTCAGAGAGGGTGTGGTCATGAGGGTGGGGGTGTGCAATGCCTCGGGTTCAAGCACAGGCCCTGGAGAAAGGGAGATACAAGGTACAGGGCGGTAGGGGCCTGGCGGGCTGCTGGTGCGGCTAGTACTGCTGGTACCGCCTGTGTCCCTCTCCTTGTCTCCTTCTGGGATTTTGCAGATGGGGCGGTGAGCTTCCAGCACCAGCTCGAGGCGCTCCTTCTGCTTCTGCAGCTCCTCAATCTCTCGCTGCAGCCCTGATTTCTCATCCTCCAGTTTGTCTGTCTCCTGTAGAGTAAGGAGGCAGTTAAGAAGATGAGAGGTGGTCTGGAGAGATGGCTTAGCGGTTAAGACACTTGCCTGTAAAGCCAAGGACCTCGGTTCGGTTCGGGACCCCCACAAAAGGCAGATGCACAAGGGGGCACATGTGTCTAGAGTTCGTTTGCAGTGACTAGAGGCTCCAGTGTGCCTCTCTCTCAAATATATATATATATATGATGAGAGGTGAATACTCTGAAGCCTCAGGCACCAATGGTGGTGGCCAGACTTCCCAGCATATTTGGACTGCAACTCCCATGAAGCCCTGGGAGAAAATCAGCACGGCTCCCATCAGGCCCGGGGTGCCTTTAGAAGGTGGATTTCCAACCAACTTCTCCAGTCCCGATCCAAATAATTTTAAATTTTAAATTTCCTCTTTTCAAAAGGACAGGGAGCCAGGGTGGGTGTATACTGGGCCTCGCGGGCTCCTGGGAGCCACAGCCCCCCGGAGGCTCGGTAGGACAGGGTCTGGGCGCCCTCCACAACTCGGGTGCTCACCGCCTGCAGGAAGTCGGTCAGTTCCTTCCTCCGGTTCCTGCACTTGGCCGCAGCCAGCTTGTTGCGCTCGCGCCTCACTCGGCGTCGCTCCTCCTCCTCCGGGCTGACCTGAGGAGGGAAGAAGGGGATGAACGAGGCAAGCCCTGGGCCACCGACTGCCCTGAGCTGGTCCTCCGCTGCTGCCCTTTCAGCCTGTAATTTAGGTACCGCGGATCCCAGGCGCTCCTCACTTGATTGCTTAAATTTCTTCCTCGCACCTAGCTTCAGTGCTGGTTTCTCTCCCATAAATGTTCTCCTCCTCCACAAAATTTAACCCTTTAGGGCGCCCGTCTTCATCTTACGACTCAAGTAAGGTGCTCTTTCCTCCAGGAAGCCACCTTATTCCCCAGGCAGGAGAAGCCTTCCCTCCTCAATTCCTGGGACAAAGTTATCCCTTGGCACAGGACCCTCATCTTCTCGTCTGTGAAAGACTACATCTCTTCCCCCAGGAATTGTGAGCACTAGAAAGGACTCATGAGTACTGCAAGTTATTGGGAGTCCACTATATACCAACTAAGCACTTAATTTAATTTTTTTTGTTTTTTGTTTTTTGTTTTTTGTTTTTTCGAGGTAGGGTCTCACTCTAGCCCAGGCTGATCTGGAATTCACTATGGAGTCTCAGGGTGTCCTCGAACTCACAGCGATCCTCCTACCTCTGCCTCCCAGTGCTGGGATTAAAGGCGTGCGCCACCACGCCTGGCTATTTAATTTTTTTAGGGGTCTAGAGAGATTTTATTGAACTAAAAAATTTAAAGCGCTTAAGAGAAGCAATGAGGGCCAGAGAGATGGCTTAGCAGTTAAGGCACTTGCCTGCAAAGCCTAAGAACCCTGGTTCAGTTTCCTAGAACCTAAGTAAGCCAGATGCACATGGTTGTCCATGCGTCTGGAATTTGGCTAGAGGCCCTGGTGTATCCATTCTCTCTCTTAAATAAATAAATAAATAAATAAGAAGAAATGAGGAGAGAGTACAGGATTTTTGCCCATGAGAAGGCAGGAGTTAGGTAAAGCTGGTATGTATGTATGTGTGTGTAGTGTATTTTTTCTTTTTTTAATACTAACTTTAAAAGAAATTTTAATTTATTTGCTTGAGAGAGAGAGAGGAAGAGGCAGAGAGAGATTGGGTGCACCAAGGTCTTCAGCCACTGCAAATGAATTCTAGACGCATGTGCCACCTTGTGCATATGACTGATATGGGTCCTGGGGAATCAAACCTGGGTCCTTTGGCTTTGCAGGCAAGTGCCTTAACCACTAAGCCATCTCTCCAGCCCCTGGTGTTTTCTTTCTATGCTAGGGTCAAATCCAGTACTGGGTGCATGCTAGAAAAGTGCTCTACTAACTAAATCTCCAGTTCCTAAATAGATTTATGTTTTTGTTATGTTATTTCAAGGTAGGGTCTCATTCTAGCCTAGGCTGACCTAGAACTTACTCTGTAGCTCAGGCTGGCCTTGAATTCACTGTGATCTTTCCTCCCAAGTGCTGGGATTGAAGGTGTATGCCACTAAGCCAAGCTTAGATTATTATTATTATTATTTTGTTTGTTTTGAAACAGGGTCTCATGTAGCACAGTCTGGCTTCCAACTCACTAGGCTAGCCTTGACCTCCATGTCTCTACCTCTCAAGTCCTAAGATTACAGGTATGTACCACCATGTTGGCTTTATAAGGAGCTGGAGATGGAACCCAGGTCTTTCTGCATGCTAAGCAAACACTCTACCAAGTGAGCCACATCCCCAGCACTTCCCTAATAGATCACTTAAAAATATTTTATTTTTATTTATTTGAGAGAGAAATAGGCAGAGAGAGAGAAACAGAATGGGTGTGTCAGGGCCTCCAGCCTTTGTTTTTTTTTTTTCTTTTTTCTCTTTTTTTTTAAATTAAAAAAATTATGTATTTATTTGACAGAAAGAGAATGGGTGTGCCAGGGCCTCCAGCCACTGCAAACAAACTCCAGACGTGTGCGCCCCCTTGTGCATCTGGCTAACGTGGGTTCTGGGGAATCAAACCGAGGTCCTTTGGCTTTGCAGGCAAATACCTTAACCACTAAGCCATCCCTCCAGCCCCCTTCTTCTTTTTTTTTTTTTTGAGGGTCTCACTCTAGCCCAGGCTAACCTGAAATTCACTATGTAGTCTCAGGATGGCCTCATGGTGATCCTACCTCTGCCTCCCAAATATTGGGATTAAAGGCATGTGCCACCATGCCCAGCTCCATAGATCTTTTAAAAAACATTTAGTTATTTATTTGAGAGGAGTGGATGGGCACGCCAGGGCATCCTGCCATTGCAAATGAACACCAGATGCATGTGCCATTTGGTGTATCTGGCTTTCTGTGGGTCCTGGGGAATCAAACCCACCCTCAGGCTTTATAAGCAAGCACTTTTAAGTGCTGGACTAACTTTCCAGCTCCCCACCCACACCTAGATTCTTTTCTTTTTTTCTTTTTGTTAATTGAAAATATTATTTCCAGCAAGGCCTACGAAGGCAGAGGTAGGAGGATTGCTGTGAGTTTGAGGCCACCCTGAGAGTACATACTGAATTCCAGGTCAGACTGGGCTAGAGTGAGACCCTACCTCAAACGCCCCCCTAAATTTTTTTTCCATATGAAACATTTTGTTAATAATAATAAACATTAAAATTTAAAAAATTTAATGTTTTTACTTATTTGTAAGGAGAAATAGAGAGAAAGCAAAAGAAAAAAGAAACAGAAAGGGCACACCAGGGCTTGTAGTCACTGCAAACTCCAGACATATGCACCACCATGTGCATATGGCTTATGTGGGTTCTGGGGAATCGAACCTGGGTCCTTAGGCTTCACAGGCAAGTGCCTTAACCACTAAGCCATTTCTTCAGCCCCCCCTTTTTTAAAATATATTTTTAAATTTACTTAAGAGAAAGAAAGAGGGGGGGGGAGAGAGAGAGAATGGGTGTGCTAGGGCCTCCAGCCACTGCAGATGAACTCCAGATACATGTGCCCCCTTGTGCATTTGGCTTACGTGGGTCCTGGAGAGTCGAACAGGGATCCTTTGGCTTTGCAGGCAAACACCTTAATCACAAAGCCATTTCTCCAGCCCTTTTTAAAATTTTTATTTATTTATTTATTTGACAGAGAAAGAGGGAGAGAGAGAGAATGGGCATGCCAGGGCCTCCAGCCACTGCAAACGAACTCCAGACGCGTGTGGCCCCTTGTGCATCTGGCTAACATGGGTCCTGGGGAATCAAACCAGAGTCCTTTGGCTTTGCAGACAAGTGCCTTAACTGCTAAGCCATCCCTCCAGCTTTTTTTTTTTTTTTTTTTTGAGGTAGAGTTTCACTCTAGCCTAACCTGACCTGGAATTTACTATGTAGTCTCAGGGTATCCCTGAACTCATGGTAATCCTCCTCTCAAGTGCTGGGTTTTAAAGGCATATGTGCCATCATGCCCAGCTTCTTCTTCTTCTCCTCCTCCTCCTTCTTTTTTTTTTTTTTGTAAAGTAGGGTCTCACTCTAGCCCATGCTGACCTGGAATTCACTCTGTATTCTCAGGCTGGCCTTGAACTCAAGGCTATCCTCCTACCTCTGCCCCCCAAGTGCTGGGATTAAAGGTGTGCACCACCACGCCCAGCTCTGAATAGATTCTTAACCCCATTTCTCAAGTAATAAACTGAAGTCCAAGGAGGATGAATAACTCATTTATAGTTGCAGGGCAGGGTTTAATATCTGCTCCATTCACACTGAGTGAGAGGCCACTCACTGATGGAGTCACCTCCCTGCTGAGGACCCTATCCACAGCTGCATCTCCAACCCAGTAGTATCCAGGACCAAAAGGTGACACTCAGGACATGATCAAGTACTGGAGGGTTTTCTAGCCTCTTGCTCACATTCCTGTCCTCAGTTGGGAAGAGAGGCCAGCCCTTCTGTTTCTGTGAAACTTGGTGCTGGCCATTCCCTGGCCAATCTGGCATCTCCCAGATCCTGAACGCCCTCCCCATTTTCGACCCCAACTATCAACGTAAGGTTTTTTTTCCTTTTATTTTTTGTCCTGGACTTTAGGCATGAACAACCCAGTCAGGTTAGTTTCTTATATTATGTTGCAGAGTTCTAGAATACTTCACCAGATTTTTCATCAAGTCTGTATTTTAGTGGTGTGTATGTGTGTGTGTTTTATTTTGTTTTTCATGGTAGGATCACATTTTAGGCCAGGCTGACCTAGAATTCACTCTGTAGTCCCAGGCTGGCTTTGAGCTAATAAGGATCCTCCTACCTCTGCCTCCTGAATACTGGAATTAAAGGCATGCGTCATCATACTTAGTGTGTTTTAGATTTTGAAACAGGGTCTTAGGAGGCTCAGGCTGTTCTCAAACTTTCTGTGTATCTGAGAACTCCTGATCTTCCTGTCTCCATCTCTCAAGTGCTGGGATTACAGGCATGTGGTAGCATGCCTGGGAAAGCAAGGATTTTAGTGTGGATATCTCATCCCACTATAGTCTCAAAACTAACCACCTCAAGGAGAAGAAAGAGGAGCTACTTCCTTAAAGATCTTCTATCTCAGTTGGGTGTTGTGACATACACCTGCACTCCTACCACTGGGTAAACTGAGGCAGGAGGATCTCAAGTACAAGGCCAACAAGAAGCTCTCTCAAAAATTCCCCTGTGCCCCTTATTTTATTTATTTATTTGTTTATTTATTTATTTATATTTTTTTAAAATTTTGTTAGTTTATTTATTTATTTGAGAGCAACAGACATAGCAAGAAAGAGGCTGAGAGGGAGAGAGAGAGAATAGGTGCGCCAGGGCCTCCAGCCACTGCAAACGAACTCCAGATGCATGCACCCCCTTGTGCATCTGGCCAACGTGGGTCCTGGGGAATCGAGCCTCGAACCAGGGTCCTTAGGCTTCACAGGCAAGCGCTTAACCGCTAAGCCATCTCTCCAGCCCCCTTATTTTATTTTTTTAAAAATATCTATTTATATGAGAGAGACAGAGAGAGAATGGGCATGCCAGGGCCTCCTGCCACTGCAAACGAACATATACTACTGTGTGCATCTGGTTTATATGGGTACTGGAGAATCAAACCCAGGCCATCAGGCTTTGCAAGCAAGTGCTTTCAACCACTGAGCCATCTCACCAGCCCCTCCCTATTTATTTTATTTTCAAGGTAGGGTCTCACTCTAGCCCAGGCTAGAAAGGACTTTGGGGCCAGGCACATGCCTTTAATCCCAGTACACAAGAGGCAGAGGTAGGAGGTTTGCTGTAAGTTCAAGGCCATTTTGAGACTACACAGTGAATTCCAGGTCAGTCTGGGCTAGAGTAAGACCCTACCTTGGAAAAAAAAAAAAAAAAAAAAAAAGGAAAGAAAGAAAGGATTTGGGGGAGGCCAGAGTTCTCAGCTGGAGAACTCTTTCTGGAGCATTTGTTTCCTACCAGTGAGACAGTAGAGCTCAGTGGGTAGGATCTGAGTTGAGAGCAAGGCCAGTCATATCTCATCACTCACTGTATACATGTGTGATCCTGGACAAGTGACCTCTGTGTCTTCACTTCCTCTACTGGAAGATGGAAAAACCAAGTATATTTCCCAGACAAGTTTTATTTATTTATTTATTTATTTCAGTTTTTCAAGGTAGGGTCTCACTCTAGTTCAGGCTGACCTGGAATTCACTATGTCATCTCAGGGTGGCCTTGAACTCATGGCAATCCTCCTACTTCTGCCTCACGGGTGCTGGGATTAAAGGCATGCGCCACCACACCCAGCTCCAGACAGGTTTTTTTGAGGATTAAATAAAATAGCGAGTCTAAGGTCCAGAGAGTGGTTGAAATAAACCTACTCATTCTTGTTCTCTCCCCGGCCTCACAGACAGCATAAGCCCACCCACTTCATATATGTCAGAAGGTGGAGACCTTTCTTCCCATAGGCACATCTTACACTCTATATCCTCCTCCTCCATTCTTATCCCCACCTCCCCATACCTTTAGAAGGTTCTTTCTTCAGGTTGCCATATGGTAATCCTGCCCTCTTTCTAGGTTAACATACAGCCTTCTCCAGGAAGCTTTCCTTGATCCAGAAGTGACCTTTTTTTTATCTCTGTTTTAGCCTCCCCCAGGGTCTCCTTCTAGCAAGAGACTATCTCCTGCCCCCTAGTCCCCTTGTGGGCAACACCTCTGCTCCTTACCTGTTCACATGCTCTACGACGCACCCCTGGAGGCGGCCCCAGGGCTTGGATGACTCCTGGCCGGGGCTGTGGGGGGCTGTACTGGGGGTAGGCCAGAGGCCTGGGGTAGCCACTGGGCCCCAAGAAATGAGGCTGTACCATCCACTGCAGTTCCTGGCTGCCACTCACAGCATTGATGCTAGGAATGAGGTGGAACTTCTGTAAGATAAGAAATCAACAGTGATGAGAGTTGTACGGACTGAGCTCCTAGGAAACGAGGCTGCACTGCTCTCCACCCTCAATACAGACACCGGTTCTGGGAGATCAGAAGGGACATAGTTTGACAGTCACAGAAACTGACTTGGCGACAAATCCTTGTTCATGAACTATGTGACTTTGGGCAGGTTACAAAAGCTCTATATCTCTGTTTTTTCATCAGAGCTAATTCTTAATCAAGCATGAACTGTTCTAATCACTTTAAAGTAGTGATTCATGGGGCTGGAGAGATGGCTTAATGATTAGGGTGCTGGCCTGCAAAGTCAAAGGACCCAGGTTAAACTCCCCAAGACCCACATAAACCAGATGTTCAAGATGGCTCATGTGTCTGGAGCTCATTTGCTGTGGTTGGAGGCCCTGATGCACCCCCATTCTCTATCTGCCTCTTTTTCTCTTTCTCAAATAAATAAATATCAATGTGCTGGAATTATAGGTGTGCACCACAATGTCTGGCTTGAGAATGTGTATAACAAAGTCTTGTGTCAGGTGCCCAATACAGAGGTGCTATCTATGATGGGCAAGAGCTGTGTCTGTAAGTACAACCAGCCCCATTCCTAATCTCAGCTCAGTCACTTACTGGTGCTGTCAATGTGGGTAGAGTATTTAACCTCAATGTGCCTTAGTACATTTCCTCATTTTTTTTTTCAAGGCAGGGTCTCACTCTTACTCAGGCTGACGCTGGAAACTCACTCCCTCACTCCGTAGACCCAAACTGGCTTTGAACTCACAGCTATCCTCCTACCTCTGCCTCTGGAATAGGGGGATAAAAGGCATATACCGCCACAACTGGCCCTCATTTAAAAATTTTTATTTTAGACAGGCATGGTGGTGCATGCCTTTAATCCCAACACTCGGGAAGCAGAGGAAGGAGGATCGCTGTGAGTTTGGGGCCACTCTAAGATTACATAGTGAATTCCAGGTCAGCCTGAGCCAGAGTGAGACCCTACCTTGAAAAACCAAAATAATAACAATAAATAATAAAATAAAAATAAATTTAAATTTTTTGTTTTTAGTTTTTTGAGGTAGGGTCTCGCTCTAGTCCAGGCTGACCTGGAATTCACTATGTAATCTCAGGGTGGCCTCGAACTCATGGTGATCCTCCTACCTCTGCCTCCTGAGTGTTGGGATTAAAGGCGTGGGCCACCATGCCTTGCTTAATCTTTTTTTAAAATTTTATTTTAAAGAGAAAGTGAGCAAATTGGCATGCCAGGACCTCAGCCACTGCAATTGAACTCCAGACACTTGTGCCACCTAGTGTATATGTGCAACCTTGCACTTGCTTCACTGTGCATCTTGCTAACGTGGGATCTGGGAGTCAAACATGGGTCCTTAGGCTTCACAGTTAAGTGCCTTAACTGCTAAGCCATCTCTCCAGCTCTGGTCCTCTTTTTTTTTTTTTTTCAAGATAGGGTTTCACTCTAGCCCAGGCTGACCTGGCATTCACTCTGTAGTCTTAGGGTGGCTTTGAACTCAAGGTGATCCTCCTACCTCTGCCTCCCAAGCGCTGGGATTAAAGGTTTGCAACACCAAGCCCAGCTGATTTATTGTTATTATTATTATTTTATTTTTGGTTTTTCAAGGTAAGGTCTCGCTCTAGCCCAGGCTGACCTGGAATTCACTATGTAGTCTCAGGGTGGCCTTGAAATCACAGTGATCCTCCTACCTCTGCCTCCCAAGTGCTGGGATTAAAGGTGTGCGCCACCATACCCAGCTGAGTTACTTATTTATTTGCAAGGAAGAGAGAGAAAGTACAGCTGCATTAGGGCCTCCTGCCACTGCAAATGAACTCCAGATGCATGTGCCTCCCTTTGTGCCTCTGGCTTTACATGGCTACTGAGGAATCGAACCCAGGCAGTCAGGCTTTGCAAGGAAGCACTTTAGCCACTAAGTCATCTCTCCAGCATAGTTTCCTTATTTTTAATGTTATGCGGATGCTGAGAAGTGGAGCTCTGAAACCTCTGAAATCATAGTTTAATTGGCGATTTAAAACTTGGTGGCAGGGGGGCTGGAAAGATGACTTAGTGACTAAGGCACTTGCCTACAAAGCCTAAGGACCCAGGTTCTACTCTCCAGATCGGTTAGCCTGACACACAAAGGTGAGGCAAGCGCAAGGTTGCACATGCCCACTAGGTGGCGAAAACATCTGGTGTTCCATTTCAGTAGCTGAGGCCCTGGCATGCCAATTCTGTCTGTCTCTGTCTCTCTCTCTCTCTAAAAAAAAAAAAAAAAAAAAAAAAAAAAAAAAAAAAAAAATGATGGCAGGGAAGGGAATTATGGTTTATTGTGTATAATTATGAAAGTTAATAAAAAAAAGTTTAAAAAAATTAAAAATGATGGCTATTGGGGCTGGAGAGATGGCTTAGCAGTTAAGGCACTTGTCTGCAAAGCCTAAGGACCTAGGTTTAATTCCCCAATACCCATGCAGGGCAGCTTCACAAGGTGGTGCATGCAACTGGACTTCATTCGCAGTGGGTAGAGGCCCTGGCACGCCATTCTCTCACTACCTCTCACTCTCTCCCTCTCTCTCAAATTAATAAAATAATTTTTTAAATTGATGGTTCTGGTTGTGCATGGTGGCAGCACTTGGGAGGCAGAGGTAGAAGGATCACTGTGAGTATGAGGCCAGCCTGAGACTACACAGTGAATTCTAGGTCAGTCTGGGCTAGAGTGAGATGCTACCTCAAAAAAAAAAAAAAAAAAAAATTGATGGCTGGTGTTTGATTAAGTCAGATGCATAAAAATGGTGCATGCATCTGGAGTTCATTTGCAACAGCAAGAGGCCCTGACATGCCCATACTTTCTTTCTCTCACCTTTAATCCCACCACTCGGGAGGCAGAGGTAGGAGGACTGCCGTGAGTTGGAGGCCACCCTGAGACTACATAGTGAATTCCAGGTCAGCCTAGGCTAGAGCAAAGCCTTACCTCCAAAAAACAAAAAATAAAAACAATGAAAAAAATTTGATGAGTCAAAATGATGCTTTTTTTAAAAATGCAGCGGGTCTTGGAATCCATAAAATATGATAATCGTGATGAAAAGACAGGTATTGGCGGCCTGACAACCATTCTTTTTTCCATCCAGACATCTCAAAAATGGGTTAGGATAGAGTCTAGTGTTCTGAGAGAACGAGGTTCAAGCCCTTGGTATGCGCATCCCATCGTCCAGAAAGCACACACAAGCAAGTCTGGGCAGTTGAATCGCTGGCCCAGGGCTTGGGGCATAGCGACCCTGTGACCCCAGGTCTGGGCTAGAACTGCCTGGGGCATCTCCCGCTCCTAGGTTGTTGGGCCTGGCCGCTGGGGCCAGGAAGGGAGGGGCGCCCCGGGGTGACTCAGCCACCGTGAGTCGGCGGAACGGACGCAGCTCCTTCCCACCCCTGGCGACACGTGCTCGAGGCCCCTCGACAGGAAATGGGCACCTGCAACCTCTCAGGTCGCCCCCCACACCCCCAGCCAGCAGTGGGCGCCGTTGGGTCCCGAGAGTGGGAATGGGGTGGATGGGAGAGAGCGCGGGAGTCGCGGGCTGGATGACCCCGTGCAAGTCCCGCACTTCGCCGTCTCCTTTTGCCCGGGTTTAGGGATCGAGAGCCAGTCTCCTGGAACCCAGGGTCCATTCATTACCTGGACCCATTAGGGTCCACTACACACAAAAAGGGACAGGGATTTGGCGACCGGGTAGAGAAAAGCCAGACAAATGGACCCACATTATAGACAGACAGCCGCGGATTCGCTGGTTACTCATGGATCCCATCTCCCTCCCGGTGTCAGACTCCAGATCCCAGTGTGGAGAGCTGTTCTCACCCTGTCGAGGCTAGCCTAGGTGTGACACAGTATTTAGCGGTGGACAAGAGGAAATAAAGACGGTAGTGGCGACTACGACAGATAGACAGTCAGCGGGGGAGAAAGAGGTGGGTGGGAGGGGGCCTTGGCGATCTTCGTTTCACCCGCAGCGCGCATTCCCCGGGATGTGGGGCGGGGGGCGGGGGGAAAGATGTGACTCCCGGAGCGCGGAGAACGGCGGGATCCGCCAGGTCTCCGCACTCGTGCCGGGCCTCAGGACGCACGCAAGGCAACCCCAGTGTCCCGAGCGCTGTCCAAACCCAGAGGACCCCAGGGTAGTGCGTGTGGGAGGGGGGAGCTGTAGCCCTTCTTCTCACCTGCTGCTGTGCGGCCGCCTGCGCCTGAGCCGAGGCAGGGGGCTGCGCGGGACCGCCGTACGCGCCGGCCGCCCCGGAGCTCGGTCCGGGTTCCCCGAAGTCTCGGTACATGCCCCTGGGCTGCTCTGCGGGGTCCGCGTCAGCCGCTCTGGTTCTGACTCACTCGCGCTCCTCGCAGGCTTTTCTTTTTATGAATGAAAAGTCGGGCTGAACCACTTCGCTCGCGGGGGGTGTGGTGGGGCGTCGCGGGTCACCCCCCGCCACCTCTCCAGATGCGCCGCCTTCGGCCGGTCTGCACCGAACTTTTCGAACCCTCTCCTAGCGGGTCGGCGCGGCAGTCTTTTCTGGGGTGGGTGTGGGACAAGGGCGGACTTGGCGTCCCCCAGCGACCGTGGAGGCCCCGCCCCCTCTGACGTAGCTGCCCATACATGGTGCAATTTCCTCGGCGCGCCCAGGTGCAGACGAGGATTCCCCGCACGCACCTGCCCGTCCGGCCCCGCCCCCCCGCCCCGCGCACGCGCGCGCCGCCCGCCGGGGGAAACAGACCGAACGGCCCGGTCTCCGCTGTGCCGCGCGTGACCATTGGAAGTGAAGAATGTGAAAGCTGTCGGGAAACCATAAAGGGAGTTACAAATGTGATGGATTATAATTATTTTATTACTCTTTCCTGGACGCTTTTTTTCGGGACAGGGACCAACAGAAACCATTCCAACTGCCAACCCAAGACTTCACACACACTCGTAGCTGAAGGTCCCGCCACTGGAATTTTTTGTTTGTTTTCGGGGTAGGGTCTCATTATAGCCCAAACTGACCTGGAACTCACTCTGTAGTCCTAGGCTGGCCTCAAACTCACAGCGATCCTCCTACCTCTGCCTCCTCTGAGTGCTGGGATTAAAGGCGTGCCACACCCGGCTCTATTTTCTTTTTGGAGTCAGGGTCTCAGATGTCATAGGATGGCTTTGGACTCCCAATCCTCTGGCCTCCTACTTCCAAGTGCTGGAATTACAAGCCTGAACCACCACACCCAGCTTTTTTCTTTTCTTTTTTTATTTCAAAAATTTAAATATTTAATTTATTTGTTTCCAAGGAGAGAGAGAGAGAGAGAGAGAGAGAGAGAATGGGCTACATACTCCAGATGCACGCACCACCTTGTGCATCTGGCTTTATGTTAGTACTGGGGAATTGAACCCGGGTTTTCAGGCAAGCGCCTTAACCAGTGAGCCATCTCTCCAGCTCTCTTTCTTTCTTTAAAAAATAAGTTTGAGAGCTAGTATGAGCACACTAAGGCCTTTTGCCATTACAGACAAACTCTTGTGGTTCTATCTTTACACGGGTGCTAGGGAATTGAATCAGGCTGACAGGCATTGCAAATGTTTGCCTTTAACCACTGAGCAATCTCCCTCCCTCTCTTTATGTCTTTCTAAATTTTATTTATTTTAGTGTTTGTGTGTGTGTGTGTGGGGGGTATGCCAAGGACTCTTGCTGCTGCAGACAAACTCCTGCTTCACTTTCCGAGTGCTAAGATCACAAGCATGTGCCACCATCACCCACCATTAAGGCTTCTAGTATACTAAAAAATGAATAAATGACAGCAGTGTTGCAAAAATGATGTATTTTCAGTGCTTAAACAAAGTAATACTTTGGATTTCCCACAAACATAATGCAGTAGATTTGTTATTCAAGGAGGGCGGGAGAGATGACTCAGTGGTTAAGGTGCTTGCTTGCAAAGCCTGATGGCCTAGGTTTGATTTTCTAGTACCCATGTAAAGCCAGATGCACAAAGTAGCACATGCATCTGGAGTTCGTTTGCAGCAGCAAAAGGCCCTGGAGTGCCCATTCTCTTCCCCCCTTTCTCTTTCCTTGCAAATAAATAAATGAAAGTATTTTTATAAGAGTCTGGAGGGCTGGAGAGATTGCTTAGTGGTTAAGGCACTTGCCTGCGAAGCCTAAGGACCCAGGTTCAATTCCCTAGTACCCACGTAAGCCAGATGCACAAGGTGGTACATGCATCTGGAGTTCATTTACAGCAGCTAGAAGCCCTGATGTACCCATTCTCTCTCTCTCCCTGTCTCCCTCTCAAAGGAATAAATAAATAAAAATAAAATATTTTTTTAAAGGGGCTGGAAAACTGGCTCAGTGGTTAAAGGCATTTGCTTGCAAAGACTAACTGCCCGGGTTCAATTCCCTAGTACCCATGCAAAATCAGATACACAAATTGGTGCATATGACTGGAATTCATTTGGTGTGCCCACTCCCTATCTATCTATCTATCTATCTATCTATCTATCTATCTCTGCTTGCAAATAAATAAAAAATTAAAATACTTTAAATAAAGAATTGTTATTTAAGATAATCTCAGGAGTTATCCCAGGTTTTAATTCAGTTTCCTCTCCAACTAGACAGTAACAGCCTAGAGAAAAACACCAATGTCCTGACATCTGATCAGTGAAGCTTTTTGACTGTGGATGCTTTTCTAGGACTGTGTCACTGCCTTGTGTGGAGAACATGTGAAAAGTCTGTGTGGATGTGAGACCAAATGTGCTGGGAAGTAGATACCATCATCACCTCAATTTTGCAGATGGGAAAATGGCGTGTGAGAGATACTGAAATGAGTCGCCCAAGGTCACTCAGTGAATGGCTGTGAATCAAGTTGCCAAGTGAGGACTTCAGGAGCTCCAGTCCCAGACTCAGTCAAGATTTTTCAGAGCCCTCACACGGAACACACAACTTTGCACATGCGCAGAATATCAGTGCTGAAAGGACCATCCCAAAGACCCTTTTCTACTTCATCCCAGTTTATGGATGAGGAAAATAAGGCTCAGATAGAGGAAGGTGCTACCAGGATTGCAAGTACTACAAGGGTTGAGCTCTTTTGCTCTTCCATCAGGACCTCTGCTATATTAGTTCCAGTTTTGCCTTCACAAAGGTGCAGTTCTGGGCTGGCCTTGGGAATAGAGGCCAGGACTCTGCGAGTGTTCTCAGGACTTATGGCCAGAAGCCTATTGTGGCCCTGGGGTTCTACTTACAGAGCTCTATTTTCAGTCTGTATGACCCTGGGCAGGTCACCTTCCCTGAGTCCCAGTTGGGCTCCCTGTTGACCTCACATAGCTGCTGTGGGATCAAATGAGGTCACATATGTGAAAGCGTTTTACAAGCTCTAAAGTGAGATACACTCAGAAGGTGATTCCTAGACTAGAACCCCTCCCTTGTCCTGGTTCTACTCAGTACTTGGCTTCCTCTGAATGAGACATACAGGTGTGTCATGGGGGGCGGGGAGCAGGAAGAAGGACCAGGAGATGAACAGGGAGGAGTCATGTAGGCAGTGAGACACATCAAAAGAAGACATGCTGGAGTGAGAAAGCTCTGTGCTCTGGGTAGGTTACCCACCAGTTATGTGACCTAGATGAGACACACAATCTCTCTGAGCTTCTGTGATGCAGGTTCATGAAGTGGAGACATAATGATAACTACATCTCAGGGTTGCTGGAGGTAGAAGTGCAATACTGTCAGAACTAAATGTGATGGCACATGCACTTGGGAGGTAGAAACAGAAGGATCAGGGGTTCCAGGCCATCCTTGGATACATAGTGAATTTGAGGCCAGCCTAAAAAACGAAATAAGGCCGGGCGTGGTGGTGCACGCCTTTAATCCCAGCACTCGGGAGGCAGAGGTAGGAGGATTGCCGTGAGTTTGAGGCCACCCTGAGATAACATAGTGAATTCCAGGTCAGCCTGAGCTATAGTGAGACCCTACCTCGAAAAAACCAAAAAATAAAAAATAAATAAATAAATAAATAAATAAATAAATAAGGTCTGAGAGATGGCTCAGTGGTTAAAAGCTCTTCCTAGCCAGGCGTGGTGGCACACGCCTTTAGTCAGAGCATTCAGGAGGCAGAGGTAGGGGGATCGCCGTGAGTTCAAGGCCGCCCTGAGAAAACATAGTGAATTCCAGATCAAACTGAGCTACAGTGAGACCCTACCTCAAAAAAACTAAACAAAACAAACAAACAAAAAGTTCTTCCTATACAAGCATGAGGGCCTGAGGAGACCCGAGAGACCACTTAAGTTTGATCCTTGGGACCCTTCCAAGTAGCTGGATGTCCCATAGGGGAGCAGATAGCTAAGCATCAGTGGGGCTCCCCAAATTAGCAATCTCCAGGATCAGTAAGAGACTCCTGCTCAAATAAGAATGGGCCAGAAGAGTGATGGAGTGGGACACCCAGTGTTCCCCTTCAACAACACAGGTAAGCCCAGTATGGGCACACACATGTACATACACCACACACACATGCCAAAAAAACAATAATAATACCACATGCTTAGCATAGCACATAATAAGAATCTGATAAACAGTAGCAAAAATAAATTCAGAAATGAATAAAAAGCCCCAGCAGTAGGAGCTTTTAAGTCTCTGGCCACACTGATGTGTACACACACACACACACACACACACACACACACACACACACACAATGATATCTGAACTCCTTGGCGACCCCAAGGTGGATGGACAAGAGAGGCAGTAACACATAGAAAATGGAACCTTCGGGCTGGAGAGATTGCTCAGTGGTTAAGGCACTTGCCTGCAAAACCTGGTGACCCAGATTCGATTCCCCAGTACCCAAGTAAAGCCAGATGCACAAAGTGACACATATATCTGGAGTTCGTTTGTGGTGGCAGAAGACCCTGGCACACCCTTTCTCTCTGTCTGTCTCTCTTCTCTCTCTCTGCTTAAAAATAAAAATAAGGGCTGGAGAGATGGCTTAGCGGTTAAGTGCTTGCCTGTGAAGCCTAAGGACCCTGGCTCGAGGCTCCATTACCCAGGACCCACGTTAGCCAGATGCACAAGGGGGCTCACGTGTCTGGAGTTCGTTTGCAGTGGCTGGAGGCCCTGGCGCGCCCATTCTCTCTCTCTCTCTCTATCTGCCTCTTTCTCTCTCTCTCTCTCTCTCTCTCTGTCACTCTTAAATAAATAAATAAAAATGAACAAAAAAAATAAAAATAAATATTTAAGAAAATGGAATCTGGGTCTGCTTCTCATCTATCCTTCTGCTGCCCCCTTCCCCAGTCAGTCTGGGGCAGCTGGCTGAGCAGGGGCTCAGGTCTCCAATACTGTGCCTACGTGACTTTGAAAATCCCTTCCTGCTCTAACCTCTAACTGTCTTGGAGCCGCAAGAGGCCCTTTTGAGCAGCAGCACATTCCAAGCTCCTCAGTCATTAACTCCTGCCTTGTGGTTACACAGACGTTCCTGGTGCCTGATCTCACCCTCTCCTAGCCAGGGAACCAGGGGAGAACCCCAGGGGGCCCATGGTGATTGCTAGGAGTGGGGGGGGGGTCGTGAAGAAGCCTGAGAGGCCCTGCCACTCTCTCCCTTGTTTGCTGTGTGCCCTTGGCTCAGTGACTTCCCCTCTGTGAGCTCAGGGACTCCCCACTTCTTGGGATTCAGTGAGACATTTAATAGGTTCTCAGGGCCACCAGGGCATTGGAGGTGATGTTTATGTTTTCCAATTGCTATTCTCTTTTAAATTGAAGTTTACTTTTTTAATTGAGGTGAAATTCACATAACATACAATTAGCCATTTTAGTGTACTGTCTACTAGCATTCAGTGCACTCACCATGTTGTGAAACCACCATCTCTCTGCTTTCAAAACTTTATTGCTCCAGAAAAACACTCTGTTCCATTTAGTAATCATTCCCAATTTCCCCTTTTCTCCATCCCTTGGTAGCTGGGAATCTACTTTCTGTTACCTATGGCTTTGCCTATTCTGAGCATTTTGTGTAAATGAAGTCAAACAATATATAACCTTTTATGTCTGGCTTCTTTCATTTAGCATGAAGGTTTTCATTCTTTCTTTTTCTATTTTCTTTTTATTTGACAGAGAGAAAGAGGCACAGAGAGAAAGAGTGAGAGAAAGAGAATGGGCGTGCTAGGGCCTCCAGCCACTGCAAACAAACTCCAGACACATATGCCACCTTGTGCATCTGGCTTACATGGGTTCTGGGAATTGAACCTGGATCCTTTGGCTTTGCAGGCAAGCACCTTAACCACTAAGCTATCCCTCCAGCCCCTTCTTTCTTTCTTTTTTTTTATTTCTCTTTTTTCTCAATTTTTATTAACATTTTTCATGATTATAAAAAATATCCCATGGTAATACCCTCCCTCCCCCCACCTTCCCCTTTGGAATTCCATTCTCCATCATATCCCCTCCCCCTCTCAATCAGTCTCGCTTTTATTTTGATGTCATGATCTTTGCCTCCTATTATGACGGTCTTGTGTAGGTAGTGTCAGGCACTGTGAGGTCATGGATATCCAGGCCATTTTATGTCTGGAGGAGCATGTTGTAAGGAGTCCTACCCTTCCTTTGGCCCTTACATTCTTTCTGCCACCTCTTCCGCAATGGACCCTGAGTCTTGGAAGGTGTGATCGAGATGTTACTCAGTACTCCAGTCACTTTTCTTTCTTTCTTTTTAATATTTTATTTATTTACTTGCTGGAGAGAGAGAGACAGACAGAGAGAGAGAAAAAATGGGCATGCCAGCCGCTGCAAAAGAACTCCAGACACATGCACCAGCTTGTCAGCTGGCTTACATGGGTACTGGGGAACTGAACCTGTAACTTTAGGGTTTGCAGGCAAGAGCCTTAACTACTAAGCCATCTCTCCAGCCCTCTTTCTTTCCTACTTTCTTTCTTTATTTTTTTTCCAAGGTAGAGTCTCATTCTGGCCCAGACTGACCTGGAACTCACTTTATAGCTCCAGGCTGGCCTTGAACTCATGGCAATCCTTCTATCTCTACCTCACAGAGTGCTGGGATTAAAGATGTGCACTACCACACCAGGTTTTCTTTTTCTTTTTCAGGCAGGGTCTAACTCTGACCTGGACCTCACTCTGTAGTCCCAGGCTGGCCTCAAACTCACAGCAATCCTCTTACCTCTAACTCTCGAGAGTTGGAATTAAAAGCATGTGCCACCACCCTTGGCCTATTTTGTATTTTCACCAGCAGAGTTATGAATTCTCCAAATCTTTGCTAACCTTAGTTTCTAGTGCCCGGCTTGGTTTGGGATTTAAACAATATATTTTTTTTATTTATTTACTAGAGAGAATGACAGAATGGGCATGCCAAGGCCTCTAGCCACTGCAAACAAACTCTAGATGCATGCACAACTATGCGCTTCTGTCTTACATGGGTTCTGGGAAGTAGAACCTGGGTCCTTAAGCTTTGCAGGCAAGCACCGTAATTGCTGAGCCATCTCTCCAGCATGATACCTCCAGAAACAAAAAAAAAAAAAAAAAAAAAAAAAAAAATCAGAGCTGGATGTGGTGGTACATGCCTATGCCTATAGTCCCAGCTACCCAGGGAACTGAAGCAGGAGAAGTGTTTGATCCAGAAGTTTTTTTTTTTTTTTTTTTTTTGAGGTAGGGTCTCACTCTGGCCCAGGCTGACCTGGAATTAACTATGTAGTTTCAGGGTGGCCTTGAACTCATGGCGATCCTCTTACTTCTGCCTCCTGAGTGCTGGGATTAAAGGCGTGCGCCACCATGCCTGGCTTGATCCAGAAGTTTGAGGCCATCTTGGCCAACAAAGCAAGATCTTCTTTATTTTTTTTATTTTTTATTTTGGTTTTTGAGGTAGGGTTTCACTCTAGCCCAGGCTGACCTGGGATTCACTATGTAGTCTCAGGGTGGCCTCGAACTCTCGGTGATCCTCCTACCTCTGCCTCCTGAGTGCTGGGATTAAAGGTGTGCGCCACCACGCCTGGCTTTTCCTTCTTTACTTTTTAAGTTTTAGTTCTGAGGATCAAACTCAGGGTCTTGTCTTGCTAGGCAAGTGCTCTTCCAGTGAGCTAAACTCCCAACTCCAAAGCAAGACCTTTTTTCAAAAAAAATTATTTGATTGAAGTATGTTTTATATTTAATGGAATTTATACATTTTTAGTGTTCTGGTCATATATTTTGACTGATGTAACTATGTTCTAATTAAGAATGTAGGTTCATACCTCCCAAGAAAGTTCTCTTGCCCCTTTGCAATCCAGCTCTCCACTCCAGGAAATCACTTGACTTCCTTCCATAGCCATAATTTAGTTCTGTCTCTTCCAGAATTCCATCCCAGTAGAGTCACACAGCATGTGTTTCTGTGTCTGGCTCTGATCTTCCTGTTTGTACTGTTCTTCCATATTGTGTGTGGCCACTTTTGACTCCTATTTATAACTGAATAGCATCCCATAGTTTTATTGTTTTGAATTAACTGTACTAATGATTGAATTGAACCTGGTGTAGTGGCTTGCACCTGTAATCCCAGCATCCAGGAAGCAAAAGTAGAAGAATCATTACAAGTTCAAGGCCAGCCAGGGCTGCATAGTGAGATCTTGTCTCAAAAATATAAAACAGGGCTGGAGGGATGGCTTAGTGGTTAAAGCGCTTGCCTGTGAAGCCTAAGGACCCAGGTTGGATTT
Source organism: Dipus sagitta (assembly GCA_036346955.1). Lineage (NCBI taxonomy): Eukaryota > Metazoa > Chordata > Mammalia > Rodentia > Dipodidae > Dipus > Dipus sagitta. The sequence goes on along the minus strand of CM070770.1, from coordinate 162,071,519 downwards.
CCCAGGACCCACATAAGCCAGATGAACAAGGTGGTGTATGCGTGTGGAGTTTGTTTTCAGTGGCTAGAGGCCCTGGCCTGCCCATTCTCTCTCTCTCGAATAACTAACTAACTAACTAAATAAAATATTTAAAAAATATATAAAACAGGGCTGGGCATGGTGGCCCATGCCTTTAATCCCAACCCTCAGAAGGCAGAGGTAGGACGATTGCCATGAGTTTGAGGCCACCTTGAGACTATATGGTCAGCCTGGGCTAGAGTGAGACCCTCCCAAAAATATATATAAAACAGAGCTAGGGAAATGGCTCAGCAGTTAAAGGTGCTTGCTTGCAAAGCCTGCCAACCTGGATTCAATTCCCCAGTACCTGCATAAAGCCAGATGCACAAAGTGGCACATGCATCTGGAGTTCAAAAAACATTTTTTTTTGAGGTAGGGTCTTGCTCTAGCCCAGATTGACCTGGAATTCACTACGAAGTCTCAGGGTGGTCTTGAACTCACGACAATCCTCCTACCTCTGCCTCCTGAGTGCTGGGATTAAAGGCGTATACCACTGCACCCGGCTTCTGTTTGCAAATTATTTTATTTTATTTATTTATGTATTTGACAGAGAGAGAGAGAGAGAGAGACAGAGAGAGAGAGAGAGAGAGAGAGGGAGAATAGGCGCGCCAGGGCCTCCAGCCACTGCAAACAAACTCCAGACGCATGTGCCCCCTTGTGCATCTGGCTTACATGGGTCCTGGGGAATCGAACCTGGGTCCTTTGGTTTTGCAGGTAAATACCTTAACTGCTAAGCCCTCCCTCCAGCCCAAATTTTTAAAATATAAAACATCACTTCATATGGGGAAGTTTCCTTAATAAAAGTGTGACAGTGAAAAAATATATATATAAAGCAAAACAAAAGCCAGCATGGTGGCACACAGCTGTAAATCTAACACTTGGGAGGTTGAGACAAGAGGATCAGGAACCCAAGGTCATCCTCAGCTGCAAAGTGAGATTGAGGCTGGGCTATATGAGACCCTGTTTCAAACAACAACAACAACAAAAAAAAAAAAAAAAACATAAAAAACAATGCAACCTGGTGGTACATGCCTTTAATTCCAGTACTTGGGGGGCAGAGGTAGAAGGACTGATGTGAGTTTGAATTCAGTCTGGGCTTACAGAGTGAGGTCCAGGTCATCCTGAGCTAGAATGAGACCTTACCTTGGGAAAACAACAACAACAACAACAACAAAAAGTGTGCAAGTGTTTGGGGGAGGGAGGGAGGAATGCTAGACTTGGCCTTGGCTCCAAGGCACTGGCAAGTTAGAGAGGTGATCAAAGTGCAACGAAAATAGACTTGGTGGTATAGAGTCAGTGTTGAGATGGGGGGAATCGGAGATGCTTAGGGCATTCCCAGAACCCCCAGGAAGAAAGGAAGCAGCTGGGGAGGGGACCAATGAAAGAAGGCTTCTTGCAGAAGAGAACTCAGGTCAAGGGAGACATTCCCAGGGTTAGAAGCAGTGGTTTGGGGGGTGGAGGTGGGGGCAGGCCAGGATAGCTGAGGTCTAGGGTACCAGATGGAGTGTGTGTTGGGGCATTGAGATAGAAGGTGGGCTGGAGAGGCCTCAGCTAAGGCCCTGAAATAGCAGGCTAAGGAGTTTGACTTTGGCTGAGGTTGGTATCTGGCTGGAGTCTGGGGAAGGGGTAAAGCCCCTCACTGGACACAAACATTCCTAGCCTGGCCACTTATACTCCCAAGAGTCAGAGGAAGCCATTTGGTAGGCCCCAGGCTGTGGGAGAGGAAGGGGTCCTAGTGGGGGGAGGTGCTGAGGCCAGGGCTAGGGCATTGCTATGAGTGCCTGGTGGCCTTCCTTCAGAATGCTTGCTGACCCATACGTGCCTGATCCTCGGCTGCTCCTTGAGCCTTGTGCCACCCTGTCATGAGGCAAATGAGGACCTCAATCTCCAGATAGAGGAAGGAATTGGGTCAGGAGAAGCTCTGGTATCCCTGCTCCTCCTCTGGGAGGGGGCGCTGTCCCAACACCACTTGTTCTCCAGTCCAGGGTGTGGGGAAGGCTCTGAGAAGCAATCCTGGTCTAGCCACGTCTCCAGTTGTTACAGGACACTCTCACTCTTTCCCTCTAGAACTTTAGTTTCTCATTTTTTGTACATCAGTGGCTCACACACTGTGGTCCCCCAGACCAAAGGTTTCAGTGGAGATCTACAGAGTGGAGAGGAACATTGGGCACCTACTTTGCTTCAACCCAGGTAGCTTGGGGAAGGAAGGGTAATCTGCAGGAGCCTGGCAGAGTTGCAAATATGGGCAAGACTCTGAGAAGAGAGAGAGAGCCATATAGTAAAGGGGGCAGTAAATGCTTTGGGGAATTTTATTGATGTTTTGGTGTCTTATGGTTAATTTCTTCATCTTTTTTTTTTTTTTTTCCCCGAGGTAGGATCTCACTCTAGCTCAGGCTGTCCTGGAATTCACAATGTAGTCTCAGGGTGGCCTTGAACTCACAGTGATCCTCCTTCTCTGCCTCCCAAGTGCTGGGATTAAAAGTGTGCCCTATAACACCTGGCTTCTTTGTCTTTTTTTAAAAAAATATTTGTATGGGTCTGGAGAGATGCTTAATGGTTAAGGCACTTGCATGTGAAGCCTAACGACCCAGGTTCAATTCCTCAGTACCCATGAAAGCCAGATGCACAAGGTAGCGCATGCAACTGGAGTTCGTTTGCAGTGGCTAGAGGTCCTGACGTGCCCATTCTCTTTCTCTCTCTCTCTCAAATATATATATATTTAAAGGAAGGGTCTCACTCTAGCTCAGGCTGACCTGGAATTCACTATGTAGTCTCAGGGTGGCCTTGAAATCACAGTGATCCTCCTACCTCTGCCTCCCGAATGCTGAGATTAAAGGTGTGTGCCACCACATCCGGCTTTATCAGATATTTTTAAAAATATTTATTTATTTTAGCCAGGTGTGGTGGCGCACGCCTTTAATCCCAGCACTCGGGAGGCAGAGGTAGGAGGATCACCATGAGTTCAAGGGCACCCTGAGACTACATAGTGAATTCCAGGTCAGCCTGGGCTAGAGTGAGACCCTACCTAGAAAAAAAGAAAAACTGATAAAAAAAATATTGGCCAGGTGTGATGGTGCATCTATTTTGTAGATGAGAAAACAAAAGCTTATAGTAAAAATAAATTTATACAATCCAGGTGTAGTGATGCATGCCTTTAATCCCAGCACTTGGGAGGCAGAGGTAGGAGGACTGATGTCAGTTCGAGGCTACCCTGAGACTACATAGTGAATTCCAGGTCAGCCTGGGCTAGAGTGAGACCCTACCTAGAAAAAAAGAAAAACTGATAAAAAAAAATATTGGCCAGATGTGATGGCGCATCTATTTTGTAGATGAGAAAACAAAAGCTTATAGTAAAAATAAATTTATACAATCCAGGTGTGGTGGTGCATGCGTTTAATCCCAGCACTTGGGAGGCAGAGGTAGGAGGACTGATGTCAGTTCGAGGCTACCCTGAGACTACATAGTGAATTCCAGGTCAGCCTGGGCTAGGGTGAAATCCTGCCTCAAAATAATAAAACAAAACCAAAAAAAGTTTTAAAATTTATTTTAGAGAGACACAGAGGCAGACAGAGAGTATGGGCACACCAGAGCATCCTACCACTGCAAATAAACTACAGACACATGTCCCACTTTGTGCATCTGTCTTTATGTGGGCACTGGGAAATTGAACCATCAGGCTTTGCAAACAAGCATCTTTAACCACTGAGCCATCTCTCCAACTCTCATTTCCTCTTCTATCCATTTCCTTTTGTGTTCAGAATGTCTGTTTGGTCTGGTCCCATGAAGTAGCTCCTGTTCCAGTCAAACCCAGTACCAGATTAGTTGGAGCTTGTCACTTAGTTCACTGTCACCCAGTTTATCCTCCTAAAGCCCAGACCTGCGACCACCCCACTCACTTCCTGTCCTCAGGCTGCTGGGAACCTGGCCTATTGTCCACAGGGATGCCAGCTCCTGCTCTGGGCCTGGAGTGGGATGAAAAGCTCATCCTGGGATGAAAGACTGGCGGGCCTGGGCTGGACCCATAAACTGCCCCACCCCTGCTGGGAGGACCTCCAGGCACTGGTGTAAACTGAGTCATGGGGGGCAAGGGGGTGAGTCACACAGCCTGTGAGCGGGAGCCAAGTGGGGCAGAGCACGCCTCTGTGGGGCCACTGGCCACACCTCATGGAACCACAGCCCTCAGTCCCCCTCGGGCACCTGTAGGCCCATGGACCAGGGCTGAAGGTAGCAGGGCCAACTGGGGCTCCCTGAGGGGTAGTCCACAAGAGGCTGAACTTCAGTGCCTGTGTCAGTGTGTGTGTGTGTGTGTGTGTGTGTGTGTGTGTGTGTTGCTGAGGTGAGCAGCAAGACAGGAAAGGGAGGCTCTGAGGAAAGGATTGGGGTTTGGACTAGTGTCAAAGCCCTGGAGAGGTTCTGGCGGGAACACTTCGCTGCCCTCTCCTGGCCTCCAAGGGTTTAACTGATACTCTACAGAATCCAGCTTCCTCTCCTCTCAGTGGCAGAAGAGGAAGAACCAGGGCCTGGTATGGGACCCGGCTGTTCCCCCAGGGCCCCCAGGGGGCAGAGTTTGAGACCCAGAGATGGGAGATACCCAAAAGCCAGTTCAGACCTCATGGCAAACAGGTTCTGCCCCCAGGAGCTAGAGCTACTCAAGGAACACGGACAGACAGCCTTGGACAGGTCTGGAAAACACTTGGTAGTTGTGAAGTTACCAGAGCATTTCTAACCTGGACCCTGGCATAATATTTTTTTTCTTCTTTTCTTTTCTTTTCTCTTTTCTTTCTTCTTTTTTTTTTTTCTTTTCTTTTCTTTTTTCCAGGCAGAAGTCTCATGTAGCCCGGGCTGGCCTTGAACTCCTAACTCTCCTGCCTCCACCTCCCAATTGCGAGAATTACAGACATGCACCATCCTGCCTAGTTCAACCTTGGCCAATTTATTTAGCATCTTTCTGACTTAGTTTCCTCATCAGTAAAAGGAGAGCTGTGAAAAATGTAGTGAATTAATGCATTTATAAGGTGTCTGGCACAGAGCAGCTCTGTATACTTTAAAAATTTTTTTATTTATTTGAAAAAGAGAGATAGAGATAGAGACAGAGAAAATGGGCATGCCAGGGCCTCCAGCTGCTGCAAACGAACTCCGGACACATGCACCACCTTGTGCATCTGGTTTACGTGGGTCCTGGAGAATCGAACTTGGGTCCTGTGGTTTTCAGGCAAGCACCTTAACCGCTAAGCCATCCCTCCAGCGACCCCTCCCCCCTTTGTCTGAGGTAGTTTCTCACTCTAGCCCAGGCTGACCTGAAATTCACTATGTAGTCTCAGGCTGGCCTTGAACTAACAGCAATCCTCTGACCTCTACCTCCCGAGTTCTGGGATTAAAGGCTTGCACCACAACGCCTGGCTTGTATATATTTATTTTTACTATGAACTTTTGTTTCCTCGCCTATAAAATGCGTAAGAAAGGATACCTGAGGCTTCCTGTCCAGTTTTCGTTCTGGTTTCCTATCCTGGAAAGTTGACCCCATAACTCTGGCACCCAGCCTGGCTATCCTACCCAGGAGGCCAGTGATCAAAGAAAAATGGGATGAGTGGGTTTCTCAGCCTGGTGCCCTTAGCCTTACTCCCCAATGCCTGAGGGATGCACGTCACAGAAGTGGGGAGTTTCCCTCCTCAGTGAATCAGCTGTGTGACCCAATCCTCATCCCTGCCAGGGCCCCTCCCAGCTGGCGGGAGTGGGGTGCAGCTGCCCTGCCGGGAAAATCCCCAGAATCCTGCCAAAGCTCTGGTTCAAGCATCTCCCGACTCAGCCATTTCCTGTCCTCACAGATCCTTCCCAGAGTCCCAGTTGGAGTTAGAGGTCAGGCAATCTCCTCTTCCCAGGACAGCGCTCTCGTGCCTTTTCCTTGGAGCCAGGGGTTCTGTAGTCTTATTTCTCTGGTTTCTGTCATCCTCTGAGTCTTATAAAAGCAACAGATCACAGGAGCTTGCACAAGTTAGGCCAGTTCACCTCCAACTTGGACATTTCCATATTTCCATGTACATGGGAACTGACCAAACAGAACAGAGGCCCCCTTAGCCTGGCAGGATAGCAGTCCTCCCTGGATGGAGTGACCCTTCTAGTCCACATAGGTTTAGTAGCTGCACTCTCTGGGTCTCAGGTTCAATAGCATCAAAGAAATCTTCATTTGAGCCCAGTCTATCTCCCCAGTGGTTCTCAGGATCCACCCTATGTATTTCACAAGTCAACCCTAAGTCTTGCTGGGTCAAGTGTATTTTTGTAGCACCTACCTAAATGCACTTTTTCTTTTCTTTTTTACCAAGGTAGGGTAGCCTCAAACTCACAGTGATTCTCCCACCTCCTGCCTCTCAAGTGCTGGGATTAAAGGCATGTGCCACCATGCTCAGCTTCTTTTTCTTTTTTAAAGTGTTTTAAAAAATATTTTTATTTATTTTGAGAGAGAGAGAGAGAATGGACATGCCAAGGCCTCTAGCCACTGCAGACAAACTCCAGACACATATGCCACCTTGTGCACCTGGCTAATGTGGGCACTGAGGAATCAAACCTGAGTGCTTAGGCTTCACAGGCAAGTGCCTTTACCACTAAGCCATCTCTCCAGCCCCTAAATGCACTTTTTGTTTGTTTTTAAAGTATTTAATTTAATTTATTTATTTGACAGAGAAAGAGGGAGAGAGGGAGATGGGTGTGTCAGGGCCTCCAGCCACTGCAAAAGAACTCAGACATGTGTGCACCCTTGTGCATCTGGCTAATGTGGGTCCTGGGGGATTGAACCTGGGTCCTTTGGCTTTGCAGGTAAACACCTAACTGCTAAGCCATCCCTCTAGCCCTGTTTGTTTGTTTTTTGAGGTAGGGTTTCACTCTAGCCCAGGCTGACCTGGAATTCACTATATATTCTTAGGGTGGCCTTGAACTCATGGTGATCCTCCTACCTCTGCCTCCCAAGTGCTGAGATTAAAGGTGGTGCCACCACTCCCAGCTCCTAAATGCACTTCCATACAACAGGTTCGGCCATGCATCAGATGATCTGGAGTTGGATGATTTCATGATCCTGGTTCAAATTCTGGCTCTGTCATCTACTAGCTCTGTAACCTTCAGCCCGTTCATTGAACTTTTCTGGCCTCAGTTTCCTCTTCTACAAAATGGCAATAATAATAGAACCAAAAGAAGTTACACTAAGATAATGTGGGTAAATGCTTAGTACCATGTCTTCCTCTTAACAGAAAGAAGAAACTAAGGTTTACAGAGAGAGAATGCCTTTCATTCAATCACTCATTATTCAACAATGCTTATTTGGTGTTTGCACTAGGGTGGGCTCTGAGTTGGATGCTAAAGATATCCTGGAGGATAAATTGCAGTTACGGTCCTTGAGGGTCTGCAGACACACAGATGAGAGTCACAGGTGGGGTAGGTGTATTGCGAGCCTCCTGGAAGATGTGCTACAAGCAGTTAGAGTGAAGGTGTTAGTCAGGAAAGTGGGTAAGGGGCAGGCATGCCTCGCAGAGACTATGCATGAACAGACACTACAGTGAGAAAGGTCAGAATATGTGCATGAAAGCTACATTCTGAAGCCAAGATGAGCAGGAAGTAGAGATGAAGTGAGAGGGGATCACAGGGACTGGCTCTGTCAATTCCTCCCTTCATCTAATCCATAGAGACCTTGGTGGGGGTTGGGGCTGAAATGTAGACACACCATTCTTGCCTTAGTAAAGCCACAGACTGGGCATGTGGTGTAGGGGCCAGCAGTAGACAGCTATTAACCAGGTGATTACACTGATCCTGTGATCAGTGCTGCATGGCAGATGTTCAAGGCAGAAGGCAGGCCTGAGGGCCCAGGCTGCAAGCCAGGGGGTGAAGGAAGTGCCAGTTGGTTTCAGTAGAGTGCACGGGCAGAAAGGGGTGCCTGTGGACAGCTGATGGGAGCCAAGACAATCCAGTGCAGAAGAGTGGGCCATGTCCTTCAGTCTGTGAAGAGCCATGGAGAGGTTCTGAGCAGGACAGAGATATGAGCAGCTCTGCAAAGGGATCTGTGGAGGAAAAGAGCAAGGAAGGAGGCATGGGGTAACAGAGGAAAGTGGCAACCACTGCCATGGTTTGGGAGACTGAGGAAGGGACAAGTAAGAGCCATGAGGATCAGTGTGCGACAAGCTTTATTATACAGGAAACTGGGTCTACCTGTGCCACTTGGGACTTTTTTTGGTGGGGCGTGGGGAAGAGGTCTCACTCTGAAGTCTGGCCATGTTCTCCTACCGCAGCCTCAAGTGTGGGTATTAAAGGGACGAGCCACCATGCCCAGCTTTCCTCAGGCACTTCTTTTTTTTTTTTCGAGGTAGGGTCTCACTCTAGTTCAGGCTGACCTGGAATTCACTATGTCATCTCAGGGTGGCCTCGAACTCATGGCAATCCTCTTACCTCTGCCTCCCAAGTGCTGGGATTAAAGGCGTGTGCCACCACGCCCGGCTTAACCTCAGGCACTTCTTAAAAAAATATTTTATTATTATTTTTATTTGAGAGAGAGAAAGAGGCAGATAGAGAATCAGCACGCCAGGGCCTCAAGCTGCTGCAAAACTCCAGACGGGTGCACCACCTTGTGCATCTGGCTTAATGGGTCCTGGGAAATTGAACCTGGGTCCTTTGGCTTTGCAGGCAAGTGCCTTAACCATTAAGCCAGCATCTCTCCAGCATCCTCCTCAGGCATCTATATGAGACTCACAAGGACTTGGCCAGGATGCCCCTCCCAAGCCTTGACCCATTTTGACCAAGTGTAAGGTACTGACAACCTGAGGCAGGTAGGGAATCCAGCACCATCTCAGAACTCTGGGGACTTCCCAAGTCTGAGCTTAGGTGGACTAAGTTCTAGGGAAGCTCAGAGTGTAGAGGAAGCTGGGAGGGAATTAAACCAGCATCTCGTGACTCAACCACTTCCACCCAGTCAGTCCAGTGGCATCTCCGCTCCAAATTCCAACTTGGTGAGGATGCTGGAGGCTGAGTCAGCTCCAGCACAAGAGCAGTATTTCAAGGGACTCCCTGCCAACACTCTTGGCCCCCAACCAAAGCAAAGCTGTGCCTGGGTTTGGGGAGGCAGGTGGGTGCTGGAGTCAAGCTCCTGAAACTACAGCAGCCACACAGCAAACAGCCACAAGACATATGAATGACCATATGTGGGTTGTGAAGAGTTCACTCCAGTGTCTCCTTAAGTAAGGGACCATATTCTGCCCAGGGAATAGACACGACCAGAAATAAATCCGAGATCTGCCCACTCACCAAATTACTGTGGATTATCCTTTCAAAATTTTTTGGCCTCAATTTCCTGGACAGCAGGATGGAGCTAGCATCTCCTGAGAGAGGTCAGTCAACTCTCAGGTGCATGTGGAAGTGCTTTGTAAACTGCTCAGTGGCTCCTGTGATGGTCAGGGTGATAGAAATGAGTGCCAATGTTAGGGCTACTCCAGGAAGACATGCAGCCCAGGGTGTTGGAATCAACTCTATCCACTGCTCACCAAACCCTGTGCCCTGGCTTGGGAATGGCAGAATCAAGAGAACACCTCTCTTTAACTTGAGTATGGGCTGGATCCATGGCTTAGCAGTTAAGGCACTTGCCTGCTATGCCTAAGGACCCAGGTTCGATTCCTCAGTACCCATGTAAGTCAGATCTATGAGGTGGTGCATGTGTCAGGAGTTTGTTTGCAATGGCCAGAAGTCCTAGTGTGCCCATTCTATCTGCCTCTTGTTCTCTAATGTTTGTTACGCAAACATTCTGGGAGATGTGTTTTAGTTCAGGCTAATAATCCCAGCACCCAGGAAGCTGAGGTAGGAGGATTAGGCATTTGAGGCCAAACTGTACTTCATGGTGAAACGGTCTCAATAAATAAAGCCTGTTGTGCATGGTGGCACATGCCTTTAGGATTGCAGTGAGTTCGAGGGCATAGCTCAAGTGTAGAATGCTTGTCTTGCATGTATAAGGCCTTGGGATCAATTCCCAGCACCATATAAATCAAGCATGGTGGCACATAATCCTACAATCTTAGTGCTCGGGAGGCAGGAGGATCAGAAATTTAAGGTTTTCCTTGGTTACATAGCTAATTTGAGGCCTGTCTGGGACACATGACAGCCTGTCTCAAAAAGTAAAATAAAGCTGGGCGTGGTGGTGCACACCTTTAATCCCAGCACTTGGGAAGCAGAGGTAGGAGGATCTCCATAAATTGGAGGCCACCCTGAGACTACACAGTGAATTCCAGATCAGCCTGGACTACAGCGAGACTCTACTTCAAAAAACCAAAATAAATAAATAAATATAAAAAAGCTGGGCAAGGTGGCACATACCTTTAATCCCAACACTTGGGAGGCAAAGGTAGGAGGATCACTTTGAGTTTGAGGCCATTCTGAAGACTACATAGTGAATTCCAGGTCAGCCTGGACTAGAGACCCTACCTCAAAAAACAAACAAACAAGAGACAAAATACACTTTGGGGACAAGGAGTGGACCTTGGGCGTCCCTGGAAAGATCAACACATGAATTTATGCAAAATGCAGAGAAAATGATTTTGATTCTTGGGAGTAAGGGGGGGGTGGGAGAAGCTGGCTCTGCAGAGGTTCTGAGAAACAGTCTAGCCCTGGCAGTGAGGCATACACTTATTACTGGAGGCAGACAAGGAGGTCTAGACAGCCTCTTCTGACCCTATCTTTCCTCAACAACCAAAGTAGGTAACCACACCAGGGCAGTATTTTTAAAAAACACTCAAGACACAGACCCAAGCTGGGTTTTATTGAGATGCCAGGAGCAGGCACATGTCAGGGTAGCCAGGGAAGGGAGGGTGCTGGTGCAGGCTGAGTTGGCAGGGAGAGGAAGCTCCATGACCCTGGCCCTGCATCCCCAAGTGGCCCCAAACAGCATGCTTAGTCTTGCAGGGCCCCTACCACCTGGACTACGATACTCCAAGGGCAGGAACTGGAAGCACTAAGTTTTCTCCCTTCTGAGAAAGGAAGAAAGGAAGGATGCAGGACGAGGAAAGACTAGCAGGAGGTGACGGATGGCCAAGGCAGGCTCTCTTGAGTATTTGCACCCAACTTGTGATCCTGGGTAGGGGGGGATCATCAACAAGGGAAGTTCAGGACCTGGTCCTCAGGGAGCCAGAGCCCCCAACCTGTGGAGGCTAGAGTCAGCCCTGAATAGAGGGCAGAAGTTCAAGGACACTGAGATGCAAGCACTTCCCAAATGAACTAGTTCTCAGAGCTAGGGAGCTTGGCCTTCCTGGGACAAGAAGACAGGACCATCCATCTCAGCAGGGGCACAGAAGGTGGTCTCTTCCATTTGGACCCACTAGGTCAGTTCTACATTGTTGGCACGGTCCAGCACTCTAGAGCCACGGGCATTACCTCCAAGCTGAAAACGGCTCTCATAGAGAGTGGGGCAAAGATGCCAGCGGTTAGCCCGGTAGATGCCCAGGTAGGTGTAGACATCTGGTTTGTAGGTGAGCAGACACTTAATGCCTGCGGCACGAATGGCGGAATCTGCCTCCAGTACACCCAAACGGTCCGTGAAGTCGTCCGTGTAAACACAGATGACCTGACGCCCACCCTCCTTGGCCCGTGGGCTCACCTTGGCCACCTGAAGTTGGCCCTCAACCACGGCCCTGGCAATGCCAGCCCAGGCATGGTCCAGCTTGAAGCCAGGTGCCAGGTGAATGAGCCACTTGCCCGAAAGCACACGGTGGGTGATGGCAAGTTGGCGTAGGGTACCTGGTGTGATGGGCCGCCCACTGGTCTGCAGAGCCTCCCAGGCTGCTTGCAGTCCTTGAACATCACCAGAGTTGGGGGTGTAGCCTTGCCCATAGGCTGCAATCCAGCCCACAGGTTCAGAGTTGGGTGAACCAGGGTCCCCATAGCGGGTAACTTGGGATGGTGGGTACTTGGCCAACCAGGCATCCAGCTCTGCCGCAGGCGTGATACGTGCATCGAACACCAGCCAAGGGTCCATGTCAGCTGCCATAGCCTCTGCGGCCAGGTGCTCAGCAGTGAATCCATCCTCCCGGCCACCTGGAGAGTCCTCTTCCTCCAGCTCCTCGCTTGGCTCCATCCTGCTGTGAGGGAACTGAATCAGTATGGGTTTGAGACAGTAACTACAGATGGCCTAAACTGTGTGGCCTTGGGCTAGTCTTAATGCTGCTTTGCCTCAGTTGCTTCATCTTTTCAATAGGATAACAGCTGATCCTTTCTAGATTTATCATGAAATGAATGCCTGAGGTGCAGTGAATTCTACATAGGTGTTGTTGCTATTGTTAACTACTCTCTCTTGTTTACAGACGAGGAAACTGAAGCAAGGGACTTGCCCAAATTCACACATGTAGTTAATTGGCAAAGCTGAAATATGAATTGGCACGGGCCCCAGCTACACCTACTGAGGCACAGGTATTCCCGAGCACGGTGATCTAATAGATGCATGCAAGCAAAGGGCAGGCTTGCCAGTCCTGGAGGCAAGGCCTTGGGACAGCCACGCTCCCCGGGGTCCGGGGTGGGGGGAGCGAACTCGGGCACACTTAAAACACCAGGGCACTGAGACCCGGAGAAGACAGTGGGCCCTTCTGAGGCCATCAGGCGAAGTCCAGACTCTAACCCAGGGTAGTTGGAGTCTGCGGAAGAACCAGACCTGCCGCGCCAGCCGCCATTAGCACTCACGGCCTGGGGTCCCTCGGTCCCGGCCCTGCCCCTCTCGGCTCCCCGCAGTCACCTCCGGCTTTCGCTGCGTTCCGCACCGGCCCAGCCTCGGGCTCGGCTCCGCTCCTGCCCCGGCATCGGCAGCACTGCCACCGCCGCGCCCCGCCCCCGACACGGCCGCAGTCGCCGCCGCCGCCATCTTAGCGCTTAGCGGGCTCAACAACAACTTTATAGACAAGCCCAGCCAGGGGGCGGGACCAAATGGTCACGTGATCAGCCGTCAGGGGCGGGGCCTACAGGGGAAGGGGCGGGTCTGTTTTGGGGGGGCGGAGGCGAGGTCATCGCGGGAACCCAGGGCGGGGCTCGTCTGTGGGGGGTGGGGTGGGGTAACGTTCGCTCTTCTGGCTTCGGGGCGGGCTGGAGTGGTTGGCGTGCCCTGGGAACCCGGCGCACCGCCTGGTCGGCTCTCCCAAGGTGGTGTTTGGGTCCCTAGAGCCGCATTTGAACGGGAGGCGCTAGGACCCTGCGGAGTGAGGCGGGGGAGGAGCGGGCGGCAACAGGACCCAGGGGAGTTGCGGCCGGCCGGCAGGCGGACGGGAGGGCGGGCGAGCAGGCCCCGGGGCCCGGAGGCTGCGGGCGGCAGTGCAGGGCCCGGCGTGGCGAGAGAGGCCCGGAGGATGCCGAGCAAGAAGAAGAAGTACAACGCGCGGTTCCCGCCGGTGAGCACGTGGCTGGGCTGAGCCAGGCCGGAGCGTCCGGGCTCCAGGAGGGGAGGCTTGGGTCCCAGGCCCCGGTGAGGGGGCGGGCGCATCTGGGTGTTCGGGGACCCGGACGCCCCGCCCCCTTCCGTGCCCTCCTAGCTCGGTTCTCACCCCCCATGCTCCCGGGATACCCCCTCTCGTTACCTCCAGCACCCCTGCAGGGACGAAGGCTACGGTGCCCGAACTCTGCCCTCTTTCCGCAGGCGCGGATCAAGAAGATCATGCAGACGGACGAAGAGATTGGCAAGGTGGCGGCGGCTGTGCCTGTCATCATCTGTATCCTGCTAGGGGCTGGCCGGAGGGGCGTGGGGCGGGGACTGAGGCACTCCTCTTCCCGGGTTCTCCTTGACGCCCCTCAGCCCGGGCTCTCGAGCTCTTCCTGGAGTCGCTGTTGAAGAAGGCCTGCCAGGTCACCCAGTCCCGGAACGCTAAGACCATGACCACATCTCACCTGTGAGTGGCCGCGGGGGCCTGAGGGAGACTGGCAGGCTCTTCAGAGCCTGGTGGGTGTGAACTGGTTGAAGAGGGGTCGGGTGTTCCAGGCAGAGGGGACAATGAGAGTCAAGACCCTGTGCGGTGTTGGAGGTGGTGAAGGGGTTTTCTGTGTTTCAGTCTCCTAACATCCAGAGCCTGTCGCTGTCCTTCGATAAGGACCTAAGTGTCTGGGCCCTGCTCAGTGTCTTGTCTTCCCCTCCCACTTCGTCCAGGAAGCAGTGCATTGAGCTAGAGCAGCAGTTTGACTTCTTGAAAGACCTGGTGGCATCAGTGCCTGACATGCAAGGGGACGGGGAAGATAACCACATGGATGGGGACAAGGCTCCTCGCAGGTGGGTAGCCAGAACTAGGTATATAGGTGGGGAAGGCCAAGGCCACAGGGCTTGGGGATGGCCAAGGAGTTGGGAGTCCTCTGGGCAGATGGACTCTACTTTCTCATAGGGGCCGGAAGCCAGGCAGCAGTGGCCGAAAAAACGGAGGGATGGGAAGCAAAGGCAAAGACAAGAAGTTGTCAGGGACAGACTCGGAGCAGGAGGTAAGTGAGGCCTGCTTGATGGTGATGGGAAGGACACCCTGCAGTCTCTCTCTGTGACTCTTTGCATCTGTTTCTGTGTGAATACTAGCTCTGAGGGTTCTTTCCTACCCAAACATGAGCTCAGGCTTCTCTCAAATCTGACTCCTTCCGTACTCATAGGATGAGTCCGAGGACACAGATACTGACAGGGAAGAAGAGACACCACAGCCCCCACCCCAAGCCAGCCAACCCCCTGCCCACTTTCAGAGGTAAGCAGCCCAGGGACATCAAGAGGGGACTGCCAGAGTCTCCAAAGCATTTGGTTTTCCCTCCAATCTTCCCTGGCCACTTGGTGGTGGCCAACTTGGAGGCTGGGAGGGGGTTTTGAAAGCAAGACACTGTTCTGAGAAAGTCTTGTTCCCAGCCTAGTCAAGGACAGGGGCTGTGTAATCTGCTCTGGGCTTGGCTCCCATGGAGCACAGAGTGGTCGACTCTATATCATGATGTGGGGCCAATGGGCTGGGCTAGGCACAGCAGCACAGCCTTACCATCCCCCCCCCCACTTTCTGTCCTGCAGCCCTCCGACCCCCTTCATGCCCTTTGCCTCTACTCTGCCTTTGCCCCCGGCACCCCCGGGCCCTTCAGCACCTGACGCAGAGGATGAAGAGGACTATGACTCCTAGCACCCTCTGCCCACCACCCCGGGCCATACCCCCTTTTAGTTGGTTTTAGTTGCTCTGGGGAAAACAGAAAAGGTGAAGTTGTTCTTAAATTTATTAAGTAAATAATAAAATTAAAAAAAAAGGAATGCCAGTGTCTTTCCAGTCTGTGTTTAGGGCTTTGTGGTTACTTTCCCATCACCCACCAGTCACCCCACCCTGAGGTGGTGTGGGCGGGGATAGTGGTGGGCCAGCCAATGACTTCATAAACTGCAGAGTGCGGGAGTAAAGGGCCCAACATAGTAAAGGGCATGTGGGAAGGAGCACCAAGAACAGAGGTAGGTAAAATGGTGTGGGGCCTGGAGAGTACTTTTGAGTGAAGCAGTTTATCTGCTGTGTGTTTCTGAGTAGTCTGGCAGCTCTAGTGCCCCAGGCAGAACGTGTGTCTTTGGGGAGCAGTAGTGAGGCAGGGAGGAAGTGGTAGTCCGTGAGGCAACTAGGCCCAGGAACATTTTAATCTAAAGGTCTATAGCTGGGGAAGGCAGTGTGTCCATGTGGTGTTGAGATTACCAGCTGCTGCTGCTTTTTTAAATTTTCATGTTTTTATTTATTTGCAAGCAGAGAGAGAGAGAGCGAGAGAGTGCATGCCAAGGCCTCCAGTTGCTGCAAACGAACTCTAGATGCATGCCCTACTGCATCTGGCTTTATATGGGTACTAGGGAATCAAACCTGGGTTGTTAGGCTTTGCAGGCAAGCACCTTAACTCCTAAGCCATCTCAACAGCCTGTGATTACCTGATTCTTCATGATAGAGTGTGGTGGTTTGATTCAGGTGTCCCCCATAAACTAAGGTTTTCTGAATGCTAGGTTCCCAGCTGATGGAGATTTGGGAATTAATGCTTCCTGGAGGCAGTATATTGTTGGGGGCGGGCTTATGGGTATTACAGCCTCTGTCCCCTTGCCAGTGTTTGGCACACTCTCTTGTTCCTATTGTCTACTTGATGTTGGCCAGGAGGTAATGTCCACCCTCTGCTCATGCCATTGTTTTCCCCTGCCATCATGGAGCGTCCCCTCAAGTTTGTAAGCCAAAATAAACTCTTTTTTTTTCACAAAAGCTGCTCTTGGTCGGGTGATTTCTGCCAGCAATGCGAACCTGACTGCAAAATAATAGTTGGTACCAGAGGAGTGGGATTGCTGCTAGACACCTGACTGTGTGGCTTTGGCCTTTGGAGCTGATTTTCAAGAGGAATGTGGAAGGATTTTAAACCTTAGCCTAAGAGATGCCTTGCAGTGCTGTAAGTACAGCTTGATGGACTATTCTGGTCAGAACTGAAAGACGTGAATGCAGTAAGAACTATGGACTGTAAGGTTTGTCTTATGAGGCTGAGAAAGAGCTTTGCCTGGACTGGGCCACAAGCAGCTTGTGAGAGAGGCTTGCTGTTATGCCCGTGTCCTGAGAACTTGTGCAGGGTTGCAGTGCGTAGAAATGGACTAGTATGTGTAGAAGGATATGGCACAGAATGAAATCTTTGGGCTGAAGCTTCTGCCTGTTCAGCTGCAATTATATAAGAGATTATAACCTTTGAGATTGGCCAGCTGACCTGCACTGGGGCAACAGGAAGAATGTAGACTCTTTTAAAGGGGCCTGAGTGCTCAAGGAGTGTCCTGTTCTTCAAAGTCTGCTTTATTCCCACCTGGATTAACAAATTGGCACCCTGCCTGGTATTATGGTGTAGAAGAAATGCAGGAAAGAGAGCCCGGCATGGTGGCGCACATGTTTAATCCCAGCACTTGGGAGGCAGAGGTAGGAGGATCACCATGAGTTCAAGGCCACCCTGAGACCACATAGTGAATTCCAGGTCAGCCTGGGCTAGAGCAAGACCCTACCTCAAAAAACCAAAAAAAAAAAAAAAAAAAAAGCAGGAAAGAGGGTCATTGAATTTGCAACACGCCCTTGTGTTTTGGAAATGGCCTTGGGCACGTTTGCTGGATGCCTGCATGGAAACCCGATGGAGCCATGAGGATGAACCGTGGCTTGCAGTGGAGACCCAATGGAGATGCCAAGACCACAAGATGGCTGCCAAGGAGAGTTGCTGGCCCCAGTGAAGTTTTCCAGCACTGTGAGTAGCGTAGCTGGAGGGATGGAATTAGAACTATAGAGACTTGTTGCTGGTTAGAATTATTGGACTTGGAGATTTGTAACTGACTAGAGCTGTTGTACTTGGAGCTACAGAGTTTGATTTTTTTCCCTGTTTAAATCTTGTATTTGTTGAAAATTTCTTTGCTATGCCCAGTGCCATCTTTTGCGGTATGAATGCTTATTCTGTGACATTATGGGTTTTGGGGGGATTTTTTGGTATTATGACCCAGTTAAAAGACCTTGGATTATGGTGATGTTTTAACATCATTAGTATTGATAAAAAAAGATATGGGGTCCAGGTCAGCCTGGACCAAAGTGAAACCCTACCTCAAAAAATCAAAAAACAAACAAAAACAAAAACAACGACCCCCCCAAAAAATATATTTATGGGGACTTTTAAAGTTGGACTGAATTCATTGCATATTACATCATGGATGGATATCAGTTTATGGGGGTCGGGTGGAATGTGGTGGTTTGATTCAGGTGTCCCTCATAAACTTAGGTGTTCTGAATGCTACGTTCCCAGCTGATGGAGAGTTGGGAATTAATGCCTCCTGGAGGCAGTATATTGTTGGGGGCGGGCTTATGGGTGTTATAGCCAGCTTCCCCTTGCCAGTGTTTGGCACACTCTCCTGTTCCTGCTGTCCACCTGATGTTGGCCAGGAGGTGATGTCCACCCTCTGCTCATGCCATCGTTTTCCCCTGCCATCATGGAGCTTCCCCTCGAGTCTGTAAGCCAAAATAAACCTTTTTTTCCCAAAAGCTGCTCTTGGTTGGGTGATTTCTGCCAGCAATGTGAACCTGACTGCAACATAGAGGGATACAGGGGATTTAGGGGAATTCTTGGGAGTGCAGTTGAAGATGATGGTGGCTGGAGCATGCAGAGTGTAGGGAGACCCAGGTCTGTTTTTTTTTTTTTATTATTATTATTTGAGAACGACAGAGAGAAGGAGGCAGAGAGAGAGAGAGAGAATGGGCGTGCCAGAGCTTCCAGCCTCTGTAAATGAACTCCAGATGCGTGCGCCCCCTTGTGCATCTGGCTAACGTGGGTCCTGGGGAACCGAGCCTTGAACCGGGGTCCTTAGGCTTCACAGGCAAGCGCTTAACCGCTAAGCCATCTCTCCAGCCCCCAGGTCTGCTTGGATTTGAGGAGGCTTGACTAGCTGTGTGGGCTGAGGAAAGGACTTCGTAAACACCTGTTCTGGGCCTCTTTCTGTAGCCCTTTGGCAAGGATGGGCCCTTCTCTAAGATAGCAGAGAACTTGTGGTATGACTCAAAGGCAAGGTTCTTGCTAATCATGCACAAAGTTCTGGTTTGTCCCCAGTACTTACCGCACTGCAAAAAATAAATAAATAAATAAAATAATTTATTTTTTGCCAGGTGTGGTGATGCATGCCTTTGGCCCTAGCACTTGGGAGGCAAAGGTACGATGATCTGTGAGTTCGAGGCCAGCCTGAGACTGCATAGTGAATTTCAGGTCAGTCTGGGCTAGAGTAAAATCCTACCTCGAGCAAACAAAAACAGATTCCCTCCACCAGGTAGCTTCTCACAGTACTGGGGTTAAAGGTATGCACTAACACCACTGGCTCAAGATTTTAAAATAGTAGAATTGGCTTGGAGAGATGGCTTGGTGGTTAAGGCACTTGCCTGCAAGCCCAGGGACTGAGGTTCGATTCCCTAGTACTCGTGTAAGCCAGATGCACAAGGTGGCACATGTGTCTGGAGTTTGTACAGTGGCTGGAGACTCTGGAGCGCCCATTCTGTCTCCCTCTCTCTCATTCTCTCTCAAATATATAAAATAAGCCAGGCATGGTGGTGCATGCCTTTAATCCCAGCACTCGGGAGGCAGAGGTAGACGGACGGATCACCATGAGTTCAAGACCAGCTTGAGACTACACAGTGAATTCCAGGTCAGCCTGGGCTAGAGTGAAACCCTACCTTGAAAAATAAAAACAAAACAAAAAAACCCTAAATGTATAAAATAAAATATTTTAAGAAAGAAATACATTAAAAAAATAGTGAGTTAGAGCCAGGTGTGGTGGCACATGGCTTTAATCCCAGCACTCATGAGACAGAGGTAGGAGGATCACTGTGAGTTCAAGGCCAGCCTGAAACAGCATAAGGCTTATGAACTTAAGGTATGACAGGGTGGTCCTGTGCTAGAGACAGGACTTCAAGGTCCTGTCTCCGCCCTCTCTGGTCCTTGTACTCCTATTTCCCTTAGCAGAAGGGTCCTTTCTGTCCTAACCTGAGGTGTATACAGTTGACCCAGGATTGAGGAGTGGATATAACTCACCAGCCTGGCCAATCCAGCACCACATCTTGGCTATACTGTCTGGAGCAGGGCTTGGGTTGGACCTCAGCACTTCTGACTATTAGGACCTCTGGGGAAGTGTTTGTACAAGATTATTAGTGAGTGGCAGCGGGATGTAAGCTGGAGCTTCTGGAAGCTGTATACTACCTTAACATATCCTTACAGATCCTGCTTGACAATGAACCCAGAATAGGGGTCAGGGTCAAGAGATTCAGAGATGAAGATTTTGAGGGCTTCTGAACACCTGGATTGGTGCCCATGCACTGGCACGTCTAGTCACATGAGCCAGGGGCTCCCCTCCACTTACATGAAAGAACTCTGGGTAATATGGGAACTGAATAGGACATGATCCTGGGGACCAGTATTTTCTAGCAACAGGCTGAGGACAGGTCTGGGGAAGGCAGACACAGAGGGTCACCAGAGTGGAGGCCATGCTAAACAGGGGTGAGGAAGGGAGGTTGAAGAAAAAGATGAGCCATGAGTGGTGGTACATGCCTTTAATCCCAGCACTTGGGAGGCTGGGATCCTCTGTAGGAGGATTGCTGTGAGTTCGAGGCCACCCTGAGACTACACAGTGAATTGCAGGTCAGTCTGGGCTAGAATGAGACCCTACCTACAAAAAAAAAAAAAAAAAAAAAAAAAAAAAGAAAGAAAGAAAGAAAAAGAAAAAGAAAAAAAAAAAAAGAAAAGAAAAAGAAAGAAAGAAAAGGAAAGGAAAAGAGGCTTTAAAGCCTGTTGCTGGGTCTAAGAATTGATTCTGGAGCCAGGTGTGATAGCACACACCTGTAGTTCTAGCACTCAAGAAGATCTTAAGCCAGGAGGATCTCAAGGCTAGCTTTAGTAACAGTGTGTGCAGATCTGCATAGATTCCAGACTATGAACTGAGGATTCAGAGGATGACATGAAGGCAGGGAGGACAGAGTGCAGGGAGCAATCTCTGCTTCACCCAGGTAAAAGGCCTAAGGAAGGGTGTGAGGAGGAACCTGCAGTGACTGTCCTGTCCACAGTTCTGGGCCTGACTTGTTGGTTCAATCTTTTTATTTTACTTTATTTTTATTTATTTGACAGTGGAAGAGGGAGAGAAAGAGAGAGAATGGGTGTGATAGGGCCTCCAGCCACTGCAAATGAATTCCAGACACATGTGCCACCTTGTGCATCTGGCTAACGTGGGTCCTGGGGAATCGAATCAGGGTCCTTTGGCTTTGCAGGCAAATGCCTTAACCGCTAAGCCATCCCTCCAGCCATGTTTTCGGTTCTTTGAGGTAGGGTTTCACTCTAGTCCAGGCTGACCTGGAATTCACTCTGTATTCTCAGGGTGGTCTTGAACTCATAGCAATCCTCCTACCTCTGCCTTCCAAGTGCTAAGATTAAAGGAATGTGCCACCATGCCTAACTTTTTTTTTTTTTTTTTTTTTTTTTTTTTTTTTGAGGTAGGGTCTCACTCTAGCTCAGGCTGACCTGGAATGCACTCTACAGTCTCAGTTTCAGTGGCCTTAAACTCAGGGCAATCCTCCTACCTCTGCCTCTGGAGTGCATGCACCACCATGGCTTTTTTTTTTTTTTGCTATTTTTTTTCAAGGTAAGGTCTCATTCTAGCTCAAGCTAACCAAGAATTCACTATGTAGTCTCAGCGACTCAAACTCAGTGATCCTACTACCTCTGGTGTTAACCTACTCCCAAGTGCTGGGAATAAAGGTGACCATCACTATGCTCACCTCCCTTTTTTTATGAGGGAGAGAGAGAACTGGCACGCCAGGGCCTCCAGCCACTGCAATCGAATTCCAGACACATGTGCCATCTTGTGCACATGTACAGCCTTGCAGCCTTGCATGCTTGCATCACCTTGTGCGTCTGGCTTACTTTGGACCTGGAGAGTTGAACATGAATCCTTAGGCTTTGCAGACAAGCACCTTAACCGCCAAGTTTTTTCTCCAGCCCAACCCCACTTTTTGATATGGAAACCAAGATTTCTTCTTTTTTTTTAAATTAATTAATTTATTTAAAGGAGAGAAAATAAGCACTCCAGGGCCTTTAGCCATTGCAAATGAGCTCTAGATACATGTGCCACCTTGTGCATCTGGTTTACATGGATTCTGGGGAATTGAACCTGGGTCCTTTGGTTATGCCAGCAAGCACCTTAACCACTATGCTATCACTCCAGTCCTATTTTTGTTGATTTTTAAAAAATATTTAATTAATTAATTTATTTGAGACAGAGAAAGGAGAGAGAATGGGCATGCCAGGGCCTCTAGACACTGCAAAAGAACTCCAGATGCATGTGCCATGTGCATCTGGCTTACGTGGGTCCTGGGGAATTGAACCTGGGTCCTTTTGCCTTGTAGTCAAGTCTCCAGCCCTATTTTATTTATTTATTTATTTATTTATTTATTATTATTTTATTTTTTCGAGGTAGGGTCTCACTCTAGCTCAGGCTGACCTGTAATTTACTATGTAGTCTCAGGGTGGCCTTGAACTCTTGGCTCCTACCACTGCCTCCAGAGTACTGGGATTAAAGGTGTGCGCCACTACGCCCAGCTTATTTTTGTTTTTTTGAGACCTGGTCTCCCTCTAGCCCAGGCTAGATCACTATGTAATCTCAGGGTGGCCTCTTACCTCAGACTTCTGAGTGCAGAGATTAAATCTGTGTACTACTGGTCTTTAAATTTATGTGGGATTAAAGGTGTGTATCAGCACACCTGGTTCTCTTATTTATTGACTTACTTGAAACTCACTCTGTAGCCCAACCTGGCCCCAAACACACAGCACTCCTCCTACCTCAGCCTTCTGAGTGCAGAGATTAAAGCTGTGTACAACTGGTCTCTTAAGAACTTCAGGGCAGAGGCTTTCATGGTCCCATAATCCCCAGTATGACTTCCAGGGTCATTGTATGGGAAAAGTTCTGAGCCATGGAAGGTTTTGTGATGATTATTTTCTTTTTAAATATTTAATTAGTTAATTTATTTGAGAGAAAGAGAGAGACAGAGAATGGGCACATTAGGGCCTCCAGCCACTGCAAAGGAACTCCAGACACATGCGCCCCCTTGTACATCTGGCTTATGTGGGTCCTTAGCAAAAGCCTGAACTGCTAAGCCATTACCCCAGCCTCTTTTTCTTTTCTTTTTTTTTTTAAATAAATAAATGTTTATTTATTTATTTATTTGAGAGAGGGAGAGAGAGTAATGCTCCAGGATATCCTGCCACTGCAAATTAACTCCAGACTCATGGACCACTTTGTGCATCTGGCTTTAAGTGGGTACTGGGGAATTGAACCCACACCAGTAGGCTTTGCAAGCAAGCCCCTTTAACATCTCCCCAGCCCTGATTTTATTTTATTTTTTAATTTAAAAAAATTTTTTTTATTAATTAGTTTTGTATTCAGCAAATGCAGTCAGCTTGGCACCATTATTAGGCTCATCCATGACCCACCCCCTCTCCCTGGCCCCTCCTTGTTGAGGTACATGGGTCATGCATTGTGGAGTTAGCCCACAGTCATGGGTAAGATAAATGTCTTTGCATATCATGACCCAACATGTGGCTCTGACATTCCCTCCGGCCCCTCCTCCGCAAAATTTCCCTGAGCCATGTTGGGTTCATTTTTGGTCTGCTTCAGTGATGAGGTGTTGGGGGCCTCTGGGCCTCTGGCTCTCTGGTTTGGCAGGAGTTGATTTCTCTCTGTGTTGATCTCCCTCACCCCTGTGCTGGCACCCAGTTCAACAGGAAAACAGCACCCTTGCTTGTTTCACCAATCTTTCTTAGTTTCAGCCAGGGCCCCCTTGAGGTATGATGGGGTGGCTCTCTCCTCAGGATCCACATCTATCTGAAAAAGAGAAGCAGATTCTCCAACGAAGAGTAAGTCAGCACCAGGACAAACGAGACAACCCTCACTTTTTTTATAGAGAATTTAATAGGTGTAGGCCCTCCCGTAGCCCACGATTGATGGCAGCCTGATAATGGAGAGTGGGCCTATGCCTGGACATGGTTCCGACCTGTCTCCCAGCTCCAGCCACGGGCTACGCACCACTGAGGGGAATCACTCAGCCAAATCAAGAGCAGTTGGTTCCCCACCATGGCTGTGCGCCACCACTGCACTTGTGTACCGAGCCCTGATTTTAGCTTTTCTTCAGAAATGGCAGGTGTTCTGTTTTTTAAAATATCTTTAAATTTCTATTTATTTGAGAGAGAGAGAGAGAGAGAAAGAGGCAGGTAGAAACAGAATGAGCACACCAGGGCCTCCAGCAAACGAACTCCAGACACAGGTGCCACCTTGTGCATCTGGCTTACATGGGTCCTGGGGAATTGAACCTGGGTCCTTTGGCTTTGCAGGCAAGTTCCTTAACTGCTAAGCTATTTCTCCAGCCCATGATCTGTTTTTTATTTTTATTTATTAAGAGAGAGAAAGAATGGGTGTACCAGGGCCTGTAGCCACTGCAAATGAGCTCCAGATGCATGCGCCACCATGTGGCTTAAGTGGGACCTAGAGAATCGAACCTGGGTCCTTAGGCTTCGCAGGCAAGTACCCTGAAATGCTAATCCATCTCTCCAGCCAGCGCCCCCTTTTTTTTGGAGACAGGGACTTCCTATAAAGCCCTGACTGACCTGGTCCTAGCTATGTAGCCCAGGCTGGCCTTAAACTCATAGCAATTCTACCTCAGACTTCCATGTGTTGAAATTACAGGTAAAATCTATCATGCCCAGTTTATGTGGTGCTAGAGATAAAACCCAGGGTTTCAAGCATGCAAACACGACCCATTGAGCACCATCCCTAGTCACTCATGAGGATTTTACGGGTCAGGACTGGAAGTGACCAAATGCTTCTTGCCACTGGCTAAGACTGGCCCCAAGATTCTACCCAAGCCAACCTAGGTGAGCATCAGGTATTTCTGTCACAGGACCTCATACAACAGTGCTTAGAGCCTGACTCAGCCTTTACCAAGTATTAGGAGTTTAACCTGCATCAGAGAGCAGGACACCGTGGGGAGACCAAGCTGGCTGGACTAGGCTTCTGTGGACCTGCTGGGTAGGAGCAACTCATGGTGATCCTCCTACCTCTGCCTCCCAAGGGCTGGCATTAAAGGTGTGTACCACCACGCCCGGCTTAAATAGCAAGTTTTGAGGTCAGCCTGGTTGACTACAACGCAAGAACATGTCTCAAAACAACAGAAAAAGTTAAGGACAATCCAAAATAACAGATGGTGATAGAAGTCACATGGTCACCTAGGATTTGGGGGAGACTGGCTGGGACGGGGCACAGAGAGCCTTCAGGAAATATTCTATAGCTTGTACTCCATAGTGATTATATATGAAGGTCAGTTCAGTTGTACACTTAAGATTTGGTGCAACTTTACAATACTCTCATAAACATTTTACCGACCTAGCGAGAATGTAATAACCTATCACACCCTGGCTGTGTTCTGGGTGGTGGTGACTCTGCAAACAAAATGTTCTTGAAGTTTATTTCTAAAGGGGAGAGACAGAAGACACGGATCAGGAATAGCATGTCAGATGGTGTTGCATGCTGTGGGAGTGGGAGGAGTGGGGTGTTCAGGGCATTCTGCACTGGGTTTAGAGGGAACTCAGATAAGGTGAGGTTTGAGTAGAAGCTCCAGGATGAAAGGAATGAATGAAGCACAGAGGTATGTGGGGAGGGCTCTTCTCAGGGCAGCAAAGCAGCAAGGATGGAGGATGGGAGCAATAGACCAATTTCCTTGTCTCAGCTTTCATTTCCTCAGCTACCAAAGGGCCTGACTCAGCCCCCTCTTGGCTTATGTGTCTCCTTATGGTACTAGCAGGCCTTCAGGGCTCAGAAGCTTTGTAGAGGGGGAAATATGGCATGAGTTCTGACTGCCCGCTTGCCCAGGGTGCTTTTAATTTTTCTTTTTCTGAGGTAGGGTCTCACTCTAGCCCAGGCTGACCTGGAAATAACTATGCAGTCTCAGGGTGGCCCTAAATTCATGGTGATCCTCTTATCTTGACCTCCCACATGTTGAGATTGAGATTGAAGGCATGTTCCCCCATACCAGGTTTTTTCTTTCTGTTTTTTGAGGTAGGTTCTTGCTCTAGCCCAGGCTGACCTGGAATTCACTATGTAGTCTCAGGGTGGCCTTGAACTCATGGTAATCCTCCTACCTCTGCCTCCCCAGTGCTAGGATTAAAGGCATGCACCATCATGCCTGGCTAAAGTATTTTGTTTTTATTTATTACACAGAGAGAATGTATGGACATGCCAGGGCCTCTAGCCACTGAAAAGGAACTCCAGACACATGCACTACCATGGGCATCAGGCTTATGTGAGTTCTGGAGAATTGAACTTGAGTCCTTAGGCTTCACAGGCAAGCACTTTAACCACTAAACCATCTCTCCTAGGGTACTTCTTAACCTGGGTCCTCAGAGACCAGGGAGGAGGCATAAGGAGCAGAGTTGAGGGGATAAATGACCATATCTAACCTCACTCTAGCCTCTTCCCCTGCTTGAAGGGTCAGAGATCTACTGTTTCCTTTGTTTCTAGACATCAGATGGGACTGTTGCTATCCCTCCACAAGATGGTGTTGCAGCTGCTCTTTTGTCTTATGCTTGCTAGATTTGAAGCCAGTGTTGCGTCCCTGCCTTCTCTGAGTCTTCCTATGGGGATGGTGTCTCCATCGCTTCCACCTTCAAGATGAAGTAATGTGAGTGCCAGAGTTTGTCCATTGGCAGAGAGGTGGGTGGAGGCTTGGATTTATGCAATGTATCAGTATGTGGCAGGGTGGTCCCCACCCTTGACCTAAAGCCATCTCCTAAGGTGAACAAGTTCTCACTCTTCCAGGCAGTGGGCACCATGGTAGGGGACTAGTGCCCATGATCCCAGCATGCTAACAGGAGTTCGTCCCTCTTCCCTTGGTGTAGGGCATTTGGTGACAGTGGGTTTGGGATCTCTCAGGGAATTTCTTGTAGCTGGGACATAGGTGGAGCCATATGATCCCACCTCCTATCACCAGGGAGCTAGCTTTAGTTTGAAATCACAGTTTTGTTTTTTTTAATTTTGTGGGTATTTCTGTGTGTTCAAATGTCATTAAAAAAATAAGGCTGGAGCTGGGCATAGTGGTGTATGCCTTTAATCCCAGCACTCTGGAGGCAGAGGTAGGAGGATTGCCATGAGTTCGAGGCCACCCTGAGACTACAGAGTGAATTCCAGGTCAGCCTGGGTTACCTACCTCGAAACCGCCCCCCCCCCAAAAAAAAATAGGGCTGGAGAGATGGCTTAACAGTTAAGGTGCTTGCCTTAGGCTTGTGAAACCTAAGGACACAGGTTTGATTCCCTAGTACCCATGCAAGCCAGATGCACAAAGTGACACATGTGTCTAGAGTTTGTTTGCAGTGGCTAGAGACCCTGGTACACCCATTCTTGCTCTCTTTACCTCTCTCAAATAAATAAATAAGTCGGGCTGGAGTGATGCTTAGTGGTTAAGGCACTCAACTGCAAAGCATAAGGATACAGGTTCGATTCTCCAGTACACATGTAAGCCAGATGCACATGGTGGCACATATATCTGGAGTTCATCTGCAGTGGCTAGAAGCCCTGGTGTGCCTATACTTTCTCTCTCTCACTGTGTGTGTCCTTCTCTGTATCTCTCTGCTTGCAAATAAAGTATTTTTGATAATAAATAAGCCAATTAAGCTAGGCATGGTCGCACATGCCTTTAATACCTGCACTCAGGAAGCAGAGATAGGAGGATTGCCATGAGTTTGAGACTACATAGTGAATTTCAGGTCAGCCTGGGCCAGAGTGAGACCCTACCTTAGAAAACAAAAAAGCAAAAGGAAAAAAAATAAAAGAAGAAGGAAAAAGAACTGCAAAAGGTATGGTAGTTTGAATGGATGCTCCCCAATAAATTCAGAGGAGTCTTATTCAAGCTTGTAACTTGATATCACTGTGGGTAGATCCTAGGGTCCAGCCCTAAGGTTTGGGGGCAGATCTGAATTCCAGCTAAAGTTATACAGAGTGCTTGAGCCCTGCCTAGGGTTCCTGGATTGTGCTTGCTTGTGGTGGTTATATTTCTCTCTGCGTGGACCTGTGAAAAGGGGCCAACTTCTTCCACTATTATGGAACTTCCACAGGGGTCTGTAAGCTTCAATAAACCCATTCCTCCCATAACTTGTGCCTGGTTTGGAAGTTTATCCCAGCAATGTGAAGCTTACTGCTACAGAATTGGTACCAGAGAGTGGGTTGTAACTGCATGATGAATCTGACCATGTGGAGTTTGGTTTTTTGGAACTTTTGTTTTGGAGGAGTGGACATGGACTTTGTACTTATAACTGAAGATGCCTTTCAGAGTGATAAACCAGGTTTTTTGGGCTATTCTAGTGAGAATTCGAAAAATGCTAAGTATAGGGAGAATTGTATTAGGACGCTTTGCTTATGAGTTTTCTAAGGGGAAGGAAAGGCTGCAGAGGACTTTGTTGGAACTGAGCTGCTGGCTTAAGGGCTGGCTGCATTTACTGCCCATGCCCAGATAGTTTGATCAAGGTTAAATTTGTAATGATGAGCTGGGTGTGGTGGCGCATACCTTTAATCCCAGCACTTGGGAGGCAGAGGTAGGAGGATCGCTGTAAGTTCAAGGCCACCATGAGACTATATAGTGAATTCCAGGTCAGCCTGAGCTAGAGTGAGACCCTACCTTGAAAAACAAAAAATAAAAAAATTTCAATGATGTAATGGACTGATGTGCTTGGCTAAGGATATGAAACTATTTTAAGATTTAAAATAGGAGAAATTCAGGGCTGGAGAGATGGCTTAGCGGTTAAGCGCTTGCCTGTGAAGTCTAAGGACCCTGGTTCGAGGCTCGACTCCCCAGGACCCCAGTTAGCCAGATGCACAAGGGGCCGCACACATCTGGAGTTCGTTTGCAGTGGCTGGAGGCCCTGGCGTGCCCATTCTCTCTCTATCTGTCTCGTTCTCTCTCTGTCTGTCACTCTCAAATAAATAAATTAAACTGAACAAAAAAATTAAAATAAAATAGGAGAAATTCAAACAAGTTTAAAATTTACAGGCACAGAGACTGGTTTTAGGTACTAAAGCTGCTATTGTCAAACATATTATCAATCTCTTTTTGGGGGGGTGGTTTCCAGATAGGGTCTCACTTTAGCCCAGGCTGACCTAGAATTTACTATGTTGCCTCAGGGTGGCCTTGAACTCAAGGTGATCCTCCTACCTCTGCCTCCCAAGTGCTGGGATTAAAGGTGTGTGCCACCATGCCCAGCTACATTATCAATCTTAAGGAAGATGGCTCAACTGCTTTACATTAAAACAATGTAAAGAATGCCTGAGGTGGGCTGGAGAGATGGCTTAGCAGTTAAAGCATTTGCCTGCAAAATCAGAGGACCCAGTTTTCGATTCCCTAGGACCTATGTAAGCCAGATGCACAAGGTGGTACATGCAGCTGGAGTTAGTTTGCAGCCTCTGAAGTCCCTGGCACACCCATTCTCTTCCTCCCTCCATTCCTCTCTTTCTATCTATCTGCTTCTTTTTCTATCCCTCTCTCAAATAAAAAATAAAATTAAAAAAAATCTGTGTCAAGAATGCCTGAAGCCAGGCATGGTGGTGCATGCCTTTGATTCCAGCACTCAGGAGGCAGAGGTAGGAGGATCGCCATGAGTTCGAGGCCACCTTGAGACTACATAGTACATTCCAGGTCAGCCTGAGCTAGAGTGAAACCCTACCTCAAAAAAAAAAAAAAAAAAAAGAATGCCTGACGTGATTCTACTCCAGAAAGACAGACTGAATGGTAGGCTTGCAAAGTCTTTTGAAAGGAGTTGAATGAAATGAAGGAACCTGCTCTTCAAGGTCATGGTTTATTTTGTCACTGAATAAAGAATATGGACCAGGTGTGGTGGCACACACCTTTAATCCCAGCACTCAGGAGGCAGAGGTGGGAGGATTGGCATGAGTTCAAGGCCACCCTGAGACTATATAGTGAGTTCCAAGTCAGCCTGGTCTAGAGCGAGACTCCACCTCGAAAAACCAAAGGGGGGGGGGGGGGGGAGAATATGGCTGTGTTGGTCTGGAGAGATGGCTTAGTGATTAAGGCACTTGCCTGCAGAGCCAAAGAACCCAGGTTTGATTCCCCAGGATCCATGTAAGCCGGATGCACAAGGAGGCACATGTGTCTGGAGTTTGTTTGCAGCAGCCAAAGGCCCTGGCTTGCCCATTCTATCTCTATCTGCCTTTCT
Source organism: Dipus sagitta (assembly GCA_036346955.1). Taxonomy (NCBI): domain Eukaryota; kingdom Metazoa; phylum Chordata; class Mammalia; order Rodentia; family Dipodidae; genus Dipus; species Dipus sagitta. The sequence goes on along the minus strand of CM070770.1, from coordinate 162,041,705 downwards.
CTCTCTCTCTCTCTCAAACAAATAAATAAATAGGGCTGGGAAAATGGCTTAGCAGTTAAGGTGTTTGCCTGCAAAGCCTAGGGATCCCTGTTCAATTCCCCAGGACCCATGATGCCAGATGCACAAGGGGGTACATGCATCTGGAGTTCATTTACAGTGGCTAGAGGCCCTGGTGTGCCCATTCTCATTTTCTCCCTACCTCTTGCTCTCTCTCTGGCTCTTTCAAGTGAATAAATAAAAATAAAATATTAAAAATAAATAAATAAAAAATAAATAGATGAATTTTTTAAAGTATATGGCTGTGTTCTGCACACCTGGTATTAGTTTCAGAAGCATGAAAAATACATGGAATATGTCATGAAGTGCACATGGTTCCAGGCGCTGCTGCTGAGACATGGCATATAGGCAAGACATGATGACTCTGATAAGCAGACTGGCAAAGCCACTGGAAGATGGACTGTGGTTTGCATGGAGACCCAAAGATTTTAGATATATCAGGACTGTGCAAGGGCTTCCACGGAGCTCTGTTGGCTTGGGATGGAGGTTTTCCTGGCCACTCAGCCCAGCTGGAGGGGTGGAATTGGAAATTCCAGAGACAGTCAGTCACTGGTTATGATATTGAACTTGAACTGCAGATATTTGATGTTTGCTTGATGGTTATTGAGTTTGTATTGGTCTAGTCTCTCCTTGTTATGCCTTATAGCAGTTGGAAATGTTAGTTTGTGCCCTTATATGTTGAACTTGTGGGATGGAGAGATGGCTTAGCAGTTAAGGCATCTGCCTGCAAAGCCAAAAGATCAGTTTGATTCTCCAGGACCCACATAAGCCAGATGCACAAGGGGGCGCATGCATCTGGAGTGCATTTGCAGTGGCTTGAATGCCCTTGAACACCCATTCTCTCTCTCTCTCTCCCTCAAGAAAATATATATATAAATAAAATATATCTTTTAAAAAGTGTATAGCTTGTTTTGATTTTACAGAACTCACAGTAAGAGACTGTGGGGATCTTTGAATTTGGATTGAAAACAATATTTAATGTGAGGTTATTATGAATCTATTGGGGGCCAGGGATGGACTGTAGTAGTTTGAATGGATATTCCCCAATATATTCAGGAGTTTCATTCAGGCTTGTAACTTGGTGTCACTGTGGGTGGATCCTAGGGTCCAGCGTAACGTGTGGGGGCAGATCTGAATTCCAGACTCAACGTATGCAGAGGGCTGGAGCTCTGCTGGGCTTCCTGGAGCCTGCTTGCTTGTGGTGTTGCTCGTGATGTTTCTCTCTGTGTGGACCTGTGAAAGGCAGCCCGCTTCTTCTGCCATGATGGAACTTCCCCTGATCTGTAAGCTTCCACAGATCCCTTCCTCCACAACTGTGCCTGGTCTGGAAGTTCATCCCAGCAATGTGAAGCTGACTGTGACAAAAGGCAAGTAAGAGTCCACATGACACTTATTAGACTGTCAAGAACAGAAAATCATATTAAACAATGGTTGTGAGGATGTGGATAAAGAGAAGTCTGGGGTTGTGGGTGGGAGTGTGGATTATGAGGATATTTCCAAGCGTGCCTTGGCAGTGAAGTGCCTTCCAACCAACAAGTCCCCTCCAAGGTAAAGCCTCTCACAAGTAGAAAGGCACAGATAAAGGGATAGTCAGTGACTTCCTAGGTGTCCATTGCTGGGATATTGGGTGAGTAGAAAGAGCTTATATGCATGGCATTGGTTAACCAGGATCTATAGCACAGTACTGTTTTCTTTTTAATTTTTTTTTTTTTTTTAGGTAAGCTCTTGCTTTAGCCCAGGTTGACCTGGAATTCATGATGTAGTCTCAGGGTGGTCTATACCTCATGGCGATCCTCCCACCTCTCTGCTTCCCAAGTGCTGGGCTCAAAGGCATGTGCCACAATGCCCAGCTCTTTAATGTTTATTATTCGTGTGAGTGCATAGAGAGAGAATGAGTACACAGCACACCAGGGCCTCTTGCCACTGCAAACTCCAGACACATGTGCCACCCTGTGAATCTAGTCCAACATGGGCACTTGGGAATCAAACCCCTGGCCACAGGCTTTGCAAGCAAGCATCTTCAACTGCTGAGCCATCTCCCAAGCCCCACAGTACTGTTTGTGGACACAACTGTTCACAGGAGTCCTGCATATTTCTTCCATTTACTCTGAGTCCTAGGGCAAGTGACTTCAGCTATCTCATCTCAGTGTTAAAAAAAAAAAAAAGTCTGGGGCTGGAGAGGTGGCTTAGTGGTTAACATGCTGGTCTACAAAGCCAAAGGACCCAGGTTCTATTTTCCAGGACCCACATAAGCCAGATGCACAAGGTGGCACATGCATCTGGAGTTTGTTTGCAGTGGCTGGAGGCCCTGGAGCACCCATGCTATTTTTCTCTCTCTCTTGATCAAATAAATAAAAATTAAAAAGAGTCCTAATTACATTTTCCTCACATTGAACATATTTTCACATGTTTATTGGCCTCTTGTACATCTTCTTTGGAGAAATATCTACACAAATCCTTTGCCTACCCTTAAAATATTTATTTATTTATGTATTTATTTATTTTCAAGCAAAGAGAGAGAAAGGAAGAGAGAGAGAGAATGAATGAATGGACATGCCAAGACCTTTAGCCACTGCAAGCACACTCTGTATAAATGCGCCACTTTGTGCATCTGGCTTTACATGGGTACTGGGGAATTGAACCCAAACTGGTGTGGCTTTGCAAGAAAGTAGCTTTAATTGCTGAGCCAGATCCCTAGCCAATTGAATCAATCTCTATATTTTTTGTTTATTGATTGTGAGGTGAGAGAGAAAGAGGAGGAAGGGAGAGAGAGAAGGGGCGTACCTGGGCTTCTTGCCTCTGCAAACAAACTCCAGATGCATGTGCCACTGTGTGCATTTGTGCTTTACATGGGTACTGGGAATTGAATCTAGGGTTGCAGGCTTTGCAAGTGCCTTTAACCACTGAGAAATCTCCTCCAGCTCCCCAAGCCTTTTATTAAATCCTTTTAAAATTATTTTATTTTTGAGAGAAAGACACAGAGAGAGAGAGAGAGAATGGATGCGCCAGGGCCTTTCAGCCACTGTGAACAAACTCCAGATGTGTGCGCCCCCTTGTGTGCATGTGTGACATTGCGCTTTGGAGTCACTGCATCTGGCAACATGGGACCTGGAGATTCAAACATGCATTCTCAGGCTTCGCAGGCAAGTGCCTTAACCGCTAAGCCATCTCTCCAGCCCATGAGTTTATTTTTATGTATGATGTGAGGTAGGGGTCTAAATTCATCCTTTTGTATACAAATCACCAATTGTCCCAACATCACTTGTGAAAAAGACTTTTTTCCCACATTGAATATCTTGATACCCTGTAAGGAATCTTTCTTATTTCTTTTCCCTTCCTCCCTCTCCCTCTCTCTTTCATCCTTTTGCTTTCTTTCTTCCCTCTCTGTCTGGCAGAGAGAACTCTGTCTGGTGTCAAGCTCATCATATAGCTGAGGATGACCTTGAACTTATGATCCTACTGCCTCTACCTACCTTGTTCTGGGACTATAAGCATTCACCCCCACACTCAGCTTTGATCCTGTGTAATCCATGTCTGTGTCTCTGGGGTGTGTCACAGGGACAGGGCAGGCATATGGCAAGCATGTTCTTGTGTGTTGCTGTGCCTTATCCTTCTGGGCATTCTCATCTGACATCCCTATCCTTACAGAACTGCCCCTTCTCCAGCCACATGGGGCATCTAGGACTACCAGTTAAAGACCCCTCCACACTACATACCCAAAGTTGGTCCAAGAGTGGCAAATGTTAAGAGTACTTTCTGGGGCTTTTCTCACTGGACAGATATGTAGGAGAGACCTCTCTGTATTTGGTGGTAAAGGTCCAAGGACTGCTACCTGTAGCTGCCTACCACCAGTATTCCCAGTATAGGGAATTGAGTCAACAGGGAGAAATAGAGATTAAATGAGACACACATAAGCAAAGCGACTCAAGTCTCTTGATCTAGACAAAACAGTCATGCAAAATAAATGAATCCTTTTATTATTTTTCCTGGATTAATCAATTTTTGTCAATTGTATACCTCAGAAACCTGATTTCTACACAGTTTATATGGCACACCTGCTGAGTGAATGGAATAAGTTTGCAAATTAGCATCATTTCCAGTATGCTTGAGGTGGCTTCAAATAAGGAAAGGGGACCAGGTGTGGTGGCACATGCCTTTAATCCCATTATTCAGGAGGCTAAGGTAAGAGGATTGCTGTGATTTTCAGGCCAGCCAGGAGCTATGTAGTGAGTTCCAGGTCATCCTGGGATACAGTGAGATCCTGCTTAAAAAAAAAAAAAAAAAAAAAAAAGGCCGGGCGTGGTGGCACACGCCTTTAATCCCAGCACTCGGGAGGTAGAGGTAGGAGGATTGCCATGAGTTCAAGGCCACCCTGAGACTCCATAGTGAATTCCAGGTCAGCATGGGCTAGAGTGAGACCCTACCTCGAAAAACAAAACAAAACAAAACAAAACAAAGAAAAAAGGCCAGGGCTGGAGAGATGGCCTAACTATTAAGGCACTTGCCTGCAAAGCCTAAGGACCCAGGTTTGATTCCCCAGTACCCATGGAAGCCAGATGCACAAGGTAGAAGGTGGTGCACGCATCTGGAGTTCTTTTGCAGTGGCAGGAGGCCCTGGCATACCCATTCTCTCTATATATCTGCCTCTTCTTCTCCTTGTCTCTCCCAAATAAATAAATAATTGTTTTAAAAGGTCAAACAAGAATGCCTGTGTTGTGGCTCATGTCTATAATAGAAGCACTAGGGAGACTGAAGAAGAATGTTTCTATGAGTTCAAGGCCAACTTAGGCTACACAGTGAGTTCCAGGTCAGTCTGGGCTAGAGTGAGAATGAAAGTGCCTCAAAATAAGGAAGATAAAATAAAAATGAGCCAGGTGTGGTGGTGCATGCCTTTAATCCCAGCATTCTGGGAGGCTGAGATAGGAGGATCTTGGTGATTTCGAGGCCACCCTGAGACTACATAGTGAATTCCAGGTCAGCCTGGGCTAGAGTAAGACCCTACCTCCAACACCCAATAATAATAATAATAATAATAATAATGGAAACTCAAAGGACTGGAGAGATGGCTCAGCAGTTAAGGTGCTTGCCTGCAAAGCCTAATGACCCAGGTTTAGTTCCCCAGTACACACATAAAGCCAGATGCAGAAAGTGGCACATGCATCTGGAGTTTGTTTGCAATGGCTAGAGGCCCTGATGCACCCATACTTATTGTCTTTGTCTCTGCTTGCAAATAAATAAAAATTAATATAGCTGAGCATGGTGGTGTATACGTTTAATCCCAGCATTTAGGAGGCAGAGGTAGGAGGATTGCTGTGAGTTCGAGATCACCCTGAGACTACATAGAGAATTACAGGTCAGCCTGGACGAGAGCAAGACCCTACCTCAAAAAAAATTAAAAATTAACATAATAAAAAAAATAAATGGAAGCCAAAGGAAGGGAAGGACTGCTTACAATGCACTCTTTCAGACACAAAATGGCCTGGATATCCATGACCTTGCAATGCCTGGTACTACATACACAAGACCCTCATAATAGGAGGAAAAGATGATGACATCAAAATAAAAGAGAGGGGCTGGAGAGATGGCTTAGCAGTTAAGTGCTTGCCTGTGAAGCCTAAGGACCCCGGTTCGAGGCTTGATTCCCCAGGACCCACATTAGCCAGATGCACAAGGGGGCGCACGTGTCTGGAGTTCGTTTGCAGTGGCCCTGGCACGCCCATTCTCTCTCTCTTTCTCTCTGCCTCTTTCTCTCTCTGTCATTCTCAAATAAATAAATAAAAACTTAAAAAAATAAATAAAAGAGAGACTAATTGAGAGGGGAAGGGGATATGATAGAGAGTGGATTTGTGAAGGGGAAAGTGGGGGAGGGGAGAGAATTATCAGGGTTTTCTTTATAATTATGAAAGTTGTCAAAAAAGTGTTAAAAAATTATAGAAATAGGGGTTGGAGAGATGGCTCATTCAACCACGAATCTACTTTCTATTTCTGTAAATTTGCCTATTCTGGATACTTTATATAAATGAAGTTATATAATTTAATAAAAAAAGAAAAAATGGAGACTCAAGAGTATGAAAGGAGGTGGAAATATAGCTCAGTGGTAGAGGAATATTTACCTAGCTTGCATGAGACCCTAGGTTAAATCCTCAGCATTCCAAAAAAGAAAGAAAGAAGAAAGAAAAAAAGGAATAAGGATGGGGCTGGGGAAATGGCTTATCAGTTAAGCCTAAGGACCCTGGTTCAAGTCTGCAAGACCCACGTAAGCCAGATGCACAAGGGGGCGCATGTGTCTGGAGATTGTTTACAGTGGCTGGAGGCCCTGGCACACCCATTCTCTCATCTCTGCTGACTCTCTCTAAGATAAGAAATAAATAAAATATTGTTTTAAAAAAAGGAATAAGGAAACCACATGTATGCTCTTAGGTTTTAGCTGGGTGGTGGATCAGGTAGGTAATCCAAGCACTTGAGAAGTAGAGGCAGGACGAACAGAGCTCAAGGTCACCCTTGGCTACATAGTGAGTTTGAGACCTATCTCAAAAATAATACAAAAAAGAAAGTTCAAGGCTGGGCGTGGTGGCGCACGCCTTTAATCCCAGCACTCGGGAGGCAGAGATAGGATTGCCGTGAGTTTGAGGCCACCCTGAGACTACATGGTGAATTCCAGGTCAGCCTGGGCTAGAGTGAGACCCTACCTCCCTCGAAAAACAAAACAAAACAAAACAAAAAAAAAAAAAAAAAAGAAAGTTCAAGACCTGCCTGGGCAATTTACTGAGACCCTATCTCAAAATAAAAAGTGAAAAGAGAGGGCTGGAGAGATGACTAAGTGGTTCAAGGCACTTGCTTGCAAAGTCTGATTGCCTGGGTTCAAATCCCCAGTGCCCATGTAAAAGCACATGCCTAGAGTGGTGCATGTATCTGGAGTTCATTGGCAGTGGTAAGAGGACCTGGTGCAACCATTCTCTTTCTACTTGCAAACATATATATATATATATAATAGGAAGGGCCAGGCATGATGGCATATGCCTTTTTAAATTTTTTTGTTTATTTTCATTTATTTATTTCAGAACAACAGAGAGAGAGAGAGAGAGGCAGAGAGAGAGAGAATGGGTGAGCCAGGGCCTCCAGCCACTGCAAAGGAACTCCAGATGCATACATCCCTTTGTGCATCCTAGCTTACATAGGTCCTGGGGTATCAAGCCTCTAACTGAGGTCCTTAGGCTTCACAGGCAAGTGCTTAACCGCAAAGCCATCTCCCCAACCCCATATGCCTTTTATAAAAATATTTTATTTATTTGAGAGAGAGAAAGAGGCAGAGAGTGGGGAGGGCACACCAGGGCTCCAGCCACTGCAAACGAACTCCAGACTCATGCGCCCCCCTGTGCATCTGGCTTACGTGGGTCCTAGCAAATTGAACCGGGATCCTTTGGCTTTGCAGGCAAATGCCTTAACCACTAAGCCATCTCTCCAGCCCCTGTATACACCTTTAATTCAAGCACTCCGGAGGCAAAGTTGGGAGGATCACTGTGAGTCAGAGGCCAGCCTGGGACTACAGAGTGAATTCTAGGTCAGCCTGGGCTATAGTGAGATCCTACCTCAAAAAAAAAAAAAAAAAAAAAAAAAGGAAGGGAGGAAGGAATGTTTTTACTAGACTAGCTCCAGAGGTAAGGTTCCAGATGGGACTGTGTGAATAGGCACTGAGTGATGGTGTAGAGGCCACCCCAGCCACACTGTAACCTACCTCGCCTGGCCAAAGTCTGTAATGAGCTTCCTATATGTATCTTTGAGATCAGTAAGGTTTCCAGATTGTTAGTTCTTAGCCTTGCCTTGACCTCTCAGTGGCTTTTGTCACTTCCTCCTGATTGAAATACTTTCTTCACTTGGCTGGGAGCCCTCACATAGCAATCTCTGTTCTCACAAGCTCTCTAGTCTGGTTTCCATGATGGCATTCCCCTGGTCTCTCCTGACCCCTAAACAGTCAGAGGAACTTGTCCTGTCTTCTGCTCTCCTTTCCCCTTTGGCCCTCAGCAAGTTTTCCAGGCTTCCTTCTGAACAGGTCTTTCCCCTGGACCCTCCCATTTAATTTTCACTTAGCAGCCAGAAGGAATAAAATAGGACTAAAGAAATTTCTAAAAAGAAAAAATAAATAAATTTCTGTTAAATTGTGTGTAGTGGGCCCTATCTGTAACCCCAGCACTCAGGAGGCAGAGAGGAAGATTATTTATAAATTCAAAGCCAGCGTGGGCTACAGAGTGAGACCTTGTCTCAAGAAACAAAAAGCAGGCCAGGCATGGTGGTGTACAACTTTAACTCCAGCACTCGGGAGGCAGATATAGGAGGATCTCTGTGAGTTCCAAGCCAGCCTGGGATTACAGAGTGAATTCCAGGTCAGCCTGGGCTATTGTGAGACCCTATCTTAAAAAAAAAAAAAAAAAAAAAAAAAGTACTTTTAGGCCAGGTGTGGTGGCTCACGCCTTTAATCCCAGCACTTGGGAGGCAGAGGTAAGAGGATCACTGTGAGTTCAAGGCCACCCTGAGACTACATAGTGAATTCTAGGTCAGCCTGCGCTAGAGTGAGACACTACCTCAAAAAAAAAAAAAAAAAAAAAAAGAAAGAAAGAAACAAACAAACAAAAACAAACAAACAAAAAAGAAAGAAACTGGGCTGGAGAGATGGCTTAGCAGTTAAGCCTGAGAAGCAGAAGGACCCAGGTTCGATTCTCCAGTACCCATGTAAGCCAGATTCACAAGGTGGCACATGTGTCTGGAGTTCATTTGCAGTGGATAGAGGCCATGGTGCACCCATTCTCTCTATATATCTTCTCTGCATCTCTCACAAATGAATCAATAAGTTTTTTTTCTTTTTGGTTTTTCGAGGCAGGGTCTCACTCTGGCCCAGGCTGACCTGGAATTCACTATGTAGACTCAAGGTGGCATCGAACTCACAGCAATCCTCCTACCTATGCCTCCCAAGTGCTGGGATTAAAGGTGCCCAGCTCTTTTTGTTTTTGTTCAGTAAAATATTTTTATTTTTATTGATTTATTTGAGAGAGAGAGTGAGAGCGAATGGTGTACCAGGGCCTCCAGCCACCGCAAACGAACTCCAGGTATATGTGCCACCTTGAGCATCTGGCTTACATGGGGCCTGGAGAATCAAACTTGGGTCCTTTGTCTTTATCTTTGTCTTTGTCTTTTAAGCACCTTAACGGCTAAGTCATCTCTCCAGCCCAATAAAAAATATTTTTTTAATCTTCTTTTTTTTGAAGTAGGGTCTCACTCTAGCCCAGGATGACTTGGAATTCACTATGTAGTCTCAGGGTGGCCTTGAACTCACAGTGATCCTCCTACCTCTGCCTCCTGAGTGCTGGGATTGAAGGCATGTGCCACCATGCCTGGCTAAAAAAAATTTTTTTAAATACACTTTTAAAATATATTTTATTTATTTATTTATATGAGAGAGAGAAAGAGGCAGAGAGAGAGAGAGAGGATAGGCATGCTAGCGCCTCCAGCCACTGCAAATAAACTCCAGATGCATGTGCCCCCTTGTGCATCTGGCTTATGTGGGACCTGGATTCTTAGGCTTCATAGGCAAGCACCATAACTGCTAAGCCATCTCTCCAGCCCTCTCTCTCTTAAATGAATGAATGAATAAATAAATAAAAATAAAATGAAATGAAAAAAAATTTTAAAATCCACTCTGAGCTGGGTGTGGTGGCACAAGGCTATGGTCCCAGCACTCGGGAGGCTGAGGTAGGAGAATTGCCATGAGTTCTAGGGCAGCCGAAGCTAGAGTGAGACCCTACCTTGAAAATAAACATAAAAATAAACGCAAATTCACTCTGAGCTTGGTGGCATAGGTATGTAATCTCAGCCACTTAAGAGGCTGAGGCACCAAGATCACAAATTTAAGGTCTGTATAGATCGGTACTAGAACATTTTCAGTGCCAGGGATGGTATACTTTCTAGTGAGTTGTTGTCCAGGGAGTCCCTGATGCTCCCAAAACATTACAGGCCATTGCCAAGGCTCTTGGTTTCCCATCAGAACTAGATGGTAAGACCTTGTTGCTAAAGACTCCACATACTTGGGCTGCAGGTCACTGAGAAATCAAGCTGGAGCTGAGCAGGAAACCTATTCCATGTAGACCAGTTGACAGAAAGCTGGAAAAAGCTATGTCGCATGCAAGGAGAGAGAAGTCATCAATGGTGGTAAACAGTAGTGGACATTGCAAGCCTTAAGATTGGCCAGCCAGGCCAAATATGTCTGTTATGGGGGAAAGCAGCTGCTCTCTAATTGCACAGGAGACCTGCTCCATGAAAGGGAATACATGCCTGATACCGAAAACCTAGTCAAAAGCCTATGGTGGGGGAGGTATGAGCCCTAGAGAAGTAACAACTGCTGTTGTCTGAATAAATGCATATATTATGCTCACCAAACTGCTCTGTAAGCACTTTTTTTTTTTCGAGGTAGGGTTTCAGTCTAGTTCAGGCTGACCTGGAATTCACTATGTAGTCTCAGTCTTGAACTCATGGTGATCTGCCTACCTCTGCCTCCAGAGTACTGGGATTAAAGGTGTGCATCACCACACTTGGCTTGTAAGTAAGCATTTTTCTTAATGTTTATACCTGTATATTAATGCTACTCTCACTTTTGGTTAGAGAGGCTTCTCTTTTCAGATGGTGGTGACTCAAAAGTCACCATAGTGCTGAGAAGAAATGACAGTGGAGGGCTGGAGAGATGGCTTAGCAGTTAAGGCACTTGCCTGCAAAGCCAAAGCACCCAGGTTTGATTCTCTGGAACCCACATAAGCCAGATGCACAAGGCGGCGCACATGTCTGGAGTTCGTTTGCAGTGGCTAAAGGCCCTGGCACACCTATTCTTTCTCTCTCTGCCTATTTCTCTCTCTCTCTCTCTCAAATAAATAAAAAGAAAAAGAAATGACAGTGGAGTGTTCAGCACTGAGACATTTCTATCAAACCTCCCAAGGATCAAGGTCCATTGAGGAAGAGGTAGTAGAAAGAATGTAAGAGCCAAAGGAAGGGAAGAAGAACTTACAACACAATCTTCCAGACACAAAATTGGCCTGGATATCCATGACTGAGCATGTCTGACACTACCTACATAAGATCTTAATAATAGGAGGAAAAAAGGAAAATATCAAAATAAAAGGGAGACTAATTGAGAGAGGAAGGAAATATGATGGAAGGAGGATTTGTGAGGGTGGGGAGGGAATTATCATGGTTTATTGTCTATAATTATGGAAGCTGTCAATAAAAATGTTTTTAAAGGGCTGGAGAGATGGCTTTGCGGTTAAGGACCCCAGTTTGAGGCTCGATTCCCCAGGACCCACGTTAGCCATATGCATAAGGGGGCGCACGTGTCTGGAGTTCGTTTGCAGTGGCTAGAGGCCCTGGCACGCCCATTCTCTCTCTATATCTGCCTCTCTCTCTCTCTCTCTCTCTCTGTCGCTTTCAAATAAATAAATAAAAATAAACAAAAAATTTTAAAACATGTTTTTAAAAAACGATGGGTATGGCTAGACATGGTGGCGCATGCCTTTAATCCCAGCACTCGGGAGGCAGAGGTAGGAGGATTGCTGTGAGTTTGAGGCCACCCTGAACTAGAGTGAGACTCTACCTCAAAGAACCAAAAAGAGAGAGAGAGAGAGAGAGAGAGAGAGAGAGAGAGAGAGAGAGGTGTGGTGGCTCATGCCTTTAATCCCTTTAAGCACTTGAAACAGAGGTATCAGGATCACTGTGAGTTCAAGGCCACGCTGAGGCTATATATTGAATTCCAGGTCAGCCTGGGTTAGAGTGAGATCCTACCTCTAAAAACAAAACAAGACAACAACAACAAAATCAAGGTCTGCCTTACTGCAAAGCTTAATGACCTGCATTTGATACCTCAGCACTCACACAAAGCCAGATGCACAAGGTGGCACATGTATCTGGAGTCTGCAGTGGCTAGAGGCACTGGTATGCCCATTCTTTCTCTTTCTGCTTGAAAATAAATCAATTAAAAAAAAGAAAAGAAAAGTGGAAAGAGGGTTGGAGATATTATTGTAGGGCACTTGCTTAGCATTTCTGAGGTTTCAGATTTAATCCTTAGTACTACAAAGGAAAAAAAATTCTGTTGGGGCTGGAGTGATGGCTTAGTGGTTAAGGCGCTTGCCTGGGAACCCTAAGTAAGGACCCTGGTTTGATTCTGCAGTACCCAGGTAAGCCAGATGCACAAGGTGGCACATGCATCTGGAGTTCGTTTGCAGTGTCTACAGGCCCTGGCACGACTATTCTCTCTCTCAATCTGTCTGTCTTTCTCTCTCGAATAAATAAATTAATAAAATATTTAATTTAAAAAATATCTGTTAAGCCAGGCGTAGTGGTGCACACCTTTAATCCAAGCACTCGGGAGGCAGAGGTAGAAGGATCCTCGTGAATTCAAGGCCACACTGAGACTACATAGTAAATTCCAGGTCAGCCTGGACTAGAGTGAGACCATACCTCAAAAAACAAACAAACAAATGATTCAGTCCTTTGGAACCTTAGAAGACCCCTGTGGACACATCAGTGCCACCCTTTCAGTCTCTTTAAGGTCCCCCCTCCCCACTTCTTTGAAATGACAATACAAGTAGACCACAGTTTAAAGTAGTTGGTATAATTCTAAGGTTTAATCATTATACTTGTTCACTTTCTCATACATATTTCCTAAATACACTTGGGGTTCAGGGTGGAGGGATAAGTTTTCACTATTATATTGTACATCCTCCTGTATATTTCTCCCTCCCAAGACTTTTGGCCTCTTCTTTGTCTCTCTCTTTTCCCTTGGCTTATTGCAGTATTGTGCTGGTACAGGTAGACAGCTCAGTGTATCTATTTCCCATTTACTGCTGATTATCTTTAATATTGCCTTAAGTCATTTTGATGTTTTAAGAAAATTATGTGATTTTTTACAAAATAATTTTTTTCTAAGTTAAAAGCAAAATGAAATGTCCCATGAACTAGGGAATTAAAAAAAGCAATGTTAAAATGTTTAGTTTTAGAGTCAGGCATGGTGGCTTATGCTTGTAATCACACTTTGGAGGCTGAGACAGGATGATTGCTGTGAGCTCAAGGTCAACCTATTTTATAGAGTGAGATCTTGTTTAAAAAAAAAAACAAAAAAACAAAATTAAGTTGGTAGCACACACCTTTAATCCCAGCACTGGAGAGACAGAGGTAGATTGATCACTGTGAGTTTGAGTCCAGCCTGAGACTACATAGTGAATTCCAGGCCATCCTGGGCTAGAGTGAGACGACCCTACCTTGAAAAACGAAAAAAAAAAAAAAAGTTAATTAAAACAAAGTACCCAGTTTTGGGCTAGAGAGATAGTTTAGTGGTTAAGGCACTTTCTTGTAAAGACTAAAGATCATGTTCAACTCTCCAGGTCTCACCTAAGCCAGACACAAGGTAATGCAAGTGCATAAGGTTACATGCACACTAGGTGGCATATGTGTCTGGAGTTTGATTACAGTGGCTAGAGTCCCTGGCATACCAATTCTCTCACTCTTGCTCCCACTCTTGCTCTCTCGCATTAAAGAAAAAGGCCAGGGCCGGGCATGGTGGTGCACACCTTTAATCCCAGCCCTAGGGAGGCAGAGGTAGGAGGATTGCCATGAGTTCAAGGCCACCCTGAGACTACATAGTGAATTCCAGGTCAGCCTGGGCTTCAGTGAGACCCTACCTCAAAAAACAAAACAAAACAAAAGTCCAGTCTGTTGGGCTTGCCTCAAAAAAAAAAAAAAAAAAAAAAGTGGGTCTGGAGGGATGGCTTAGCGGTTAGGCGTTTGCCTACAAAGCCAAAGGACTCAGGTTCAATTCCCCAGGACCCACGTTAGCCAGATGCACAAGGGGGTGCACGGGTCTGGAGTTCGTTTGCAGAGGATGGGCCCTGGTGCACCCATTCTCTCTCTCTCTCTCTCTCTCTCCCTCTTTCTCTGTCAAATAAATAAAATAAAACATTTTTAAAAAGTGATCAGTTTATGTAGTAATCAAATCTCTGATCTTGATGACACTTTCTCTGTTCCCCTGGTCATTACAACCCCTACTGATAAGGAAGGAGGGAAACTGGATCTGTATCCCTGACCCATCTACCATTAAGGGGCATATGGAGGAACAAAGGAATGTGGTAAGGAAGTATCCTGGTTGACACTGGTGTAACATGGCATCTCTGGCTGGCAGTTTACTACTGCTTCTGCCCTGGTGGTGCCATTTGGATATCAGAACTCCAGGATCTCTGGCCTCTGGACTTATACAAGTGGGCCCTGGGTTCTCAGGCGTTGGGCCATGGACTGAGAATTATACTACTGGCTTCTCTGGTTCTGAGGCCTTCAACTTTTTTTGCTGAGCCACACTATATCTCAGGATGTCCGGCTTTCTGACAGATGACCTGTTGTCTCAGCCACCATAGTTGCATGAGTCACTTCTCCTAACAAAGCTTCTCTTCTGTCTATATAAATGTCCCATTGGGTCTGTCTCACTTGAGAATGTCAATAACACAGGTTCTTTATTTACTTTATTTATGTATGTATTTATTTGGGAGAGAGAAAGAAGTAGAGAGAGAGAGAGAGAGAGAGAGAGAGAGAGAGAATGAGTGTGCTAGGGCCTCTAGCCACTGCAAATGAACTCCAGACATATGTACCACCTTGTGTGTCTGGCTTTAGTGGATACTGGGGAATTGAACCTGGGTCCTTTGGCTTTGAAGGCAAGCTCTTTAACTGCTAAGCCATCTCTCCAGCCCCAGAGTCTTTGTTTTATTTATTTTTATTTTAAAATATATTTTATTTATACTCTTCTTGGCTGTTCATCTCTTTTGAATCTCCAGGTCCATGCTCTGGTAAGCCCCCTTCATCTCAGTCTGGCTGGGCTGAGATGGGGGGACCCCCTACTCCCACATGGGCTACCTAGCCCCCTCCTACCTCCCCCATGGCAAGAACTTTTTCCACTTCTTTTTTTTCTCTTTCCTTCTCCTAATCTAATAAAGTCACTTTAAGTCTTTAAATAAATAAATAAATAAATTAATATGCTTTATTTATTTATTTATTTGAGAGAGAGAAAGAGGGAGAGAGTATGTGAATGGGCGCACCAGGGCCTCCAGCCACTGCAAATGAACTCCAGATGCATGCGCCCCTTGTGTATCTGGCTTACGTGGGTCCTGGAGAGTCGAACGGGGATCCTTTGGCTTTGCAGGCAAATGTCTTAACTGCTAAGCCATCTCTCCAGCCCCCTATTTTTATTTTTAAAGTTTTATTTATTTGAGAGAGCCAGAAACAGAAAGAGAGAGAGACAGAGAATGGGCACAGCCAGAGCCTCCAGCCACTGCAAACAAACTCCAGATGCATGTGCCACCTTGTGCATCTGGCTTACGTGGGTCCTGGGGAATCAAATCAGGGTCCTTTGGCTTTTCAGGCAAATACCTTAACTGCTAAGCCATCCTGCCAGTCCCAGAGTCTTTATTTATTTGAAATTATTTTCTGGTCAGCAACTACTCACTTTGCAGTTCCATATCCTTTTTTAAATTTTCTTTTAGGCATGCACCACCTTGTGCATCTGGCTTACATGGGTCCTGGGGAATTGAACCAGGGTCCTTTGGCTTTGCAGGCAAATGCCTTAGCCGCTAAGCCGCCCCTCCAGTCCCAAAGTCTATTTATTTGAAATTATTTTCTGGTCAGCAGCTACTCACTTTGCAGTTCCATATATCCTTTTTATTTTATTTATTTATTTTTAATTTTTTTATTTATTTGAGAACGACAGACAGAGAGAGAAAGAGGCAGATAGAGAGGGAGAGAGAATGGGCGCGCCAGGGCTTCCAGCCACTGCAAACGAATTCCAGATGCGTGTGCCCCCCTGTGCATCTGGCTAACGTGGGTCCTGGGGAGTCAAGCCTCGAACCGGGGTCCTTAGGCTTCACAGGCAAGTGCTTAACTGCTAAGCCATCTCTCCAGCCCCATATATCCTTTTTAAAATGTTTTTATTTTTGGTTTCTTGAGTTAGGGTCTCACTCTAGCCCAGGCTGACCTGGAACTCAATAAGGAGTCTCAGGGCGGTCTTGAACTCACAGCAATCCTCCTACCTCTGCCTCCTGAGTGCTGGGATGAAAGGTGTGCACCACCATGCTCTGCTAAATATTTTTATTTATTTATTTGTAAGGAGAGAGAGGAGAGAGACAGAGAAAATGGGCATGTGAGGGCCTCCAGCTGCAGCAAATGGACTCCAGATGCATGCGCTACTTTGTGTATCTGGCTTTATGTAGGTACTGGGGAATTGAACTCGGATAATTAGGCTTTGCAGGCAAGTGCCTTAACCACTGACCCATCTCTCCAGCCCCCATATCCTTTCTATCTAACAGCCTCAGTGGCAAATTCCAACCTCCTGTCATGAGCTTCACCACCTTAAGGCAGTCCCAGAGTCCTCCCAAAGCCAAGAGCACCCACGTGACTAAATTCTTGAGCCCCTATAAAGGTTTAAAATATCAATATAGAGGCTGGAGAGGTGTCTTAGTGGTTAAGGACCCAGGTTCAATTCCCTTGGCCCATGTAAGCCAAATGCAGAAGGTGGCGCATATGTCTGGAGTTTGTTTGCAGCAACTGGAGGCCCTGGTGTGCCCATTCTCTGTCTCTCTCTATCTGCCTCTTTTTTTCTCTCTCTCAAATAAATAAGTAAGTAAAAATATCAATATAATCACCTCTTAGCCTTTGGGCAAAGATCAAGTATAAAATATCAATATAATTGTATGTTACCAAACATAAATACAACTAATGTGAATATATTCCCAGAAGAATGTGAAATGGGCCAGGTGTGGTGGTACACGCCTTTGATCCCAGCACTTGTGAGGTAGATTTCATTTAGGCCTGAGAGTAAGCTTATGAGCTAGATCCATGGCCTAGATTTTCAGGCCATGTGGTCACAGATCTTGTGCAAAGGCAGTCCAGCCCTCCAGCCTTGGCTTGTCCATCTCTGAGGCCTCTTGGCACCATGTCCCTGTACTGCTATTTACAGTGGTCAGCACCAGATGTCCCTGGGATATTTAGCATCCTAAAGTTTTTTGGTACTGTTAGAAGGGTGAATAAGAAAAGACATGTTGCTGGGGAGATGGCTCAGTGGGTGACAGTGCTTGCTGTACAAGCATGAAAACCTGAGTTTGTGCCCCAGAGCCCCCCCCAAAAAAAAGCCATGTGTGGCTGTGTACTCCTGTAACTAAAGCACCAAGGCAGAGAGATAGGAAAATTATTGGAGCTTGCTGGTCAGCTAATCTAACTGAAAAATGGCACATGCTTCATGTTTAGTCCCTGTCGTAGTTACTTTCTAGTTACTGGGTCAAAACACCAGACCATGGGGCTGGAGAGATGGTTTAGCAGTTAAGACACTTGCCTGCAAAGCCTAGGGGCCCATGCTTGATTCCCCAGTACCCACATAAGCCAGCTGCACAAGGAGTTTGTTTGCAGTGGCTGGAGGCCCTCGCGTGCCCATTCTATCTCTCTCTGTCTGCGCTTCTATCTCTCTCATATAAATAAACAAATAAATAAAACCATTGTTAAAAAAACACACCACCAGCAAACCAAAAGCAGCTGAGGGCAGGAAATGGTTTACTTTGGCTGGTAATCTCAAGGAGAAGTTTCAGAATGACAGGAAAA